>CM021769.1:45380528-45649538 GCA_011076525.1 Nettapus auritus
CCGCTGCACAGCACGGCTGCCCCGGAGCCGATCGCCTCGGCAAGTTATGCATATGTGTATATATGTATCTTTATTCCTTTATTTACTATAAACTGATACAGCTTTCCTAGAAGAGCACAGTTTGAAAAATGGTGTTCAGTTCTTGGAAACCTTGAGTATACAGGTCCCTTGTACCCCTTGTACTTTCTGGGTGTATTACTGTTTTTTTTTTTTTTTTTTTTTCCTATGCTGTTGTGCTTCTGTGGCAGAGGAGCAAACTGCTTTCCCTTATATACTGTCTGTTCTTCACTGAGTGTCAGGCAGTATCACAGGGTACTTTCTAAACCAAATGAATTCAGTTGAAAGTACTCAAGCTTCACAGAAGCTGTAAATTTGCATGTTAAGGCTGCTCCCCTCCTCTTTCTTTTTTTTTTTTTTTTTTTTTCCTTTCCATTTTGACACAATTTTGTGTTGAAAAGAGTTCAAATTCCAATAGAAAGACAATATAAAATGGTGTTGTGCCTTCTCTCCAATTTGGAAAAATCGCTTTCCAAGTGAGAAGACCTCCGGCATGTCCTAGTGCTGGGAAGAACACAAGTCCTTGAAGTAGGTGAATATAAGCAGCCTGGTGAAGCTCGGATTTTAAGATGGCTGGCAAGCTGAGACCTCCCCCCATGAAATGCCTTCCAAAATGGGAATGCAAAGAGTAAGTAATCTGCCGTTATATCTAACTTACTAATGAGAGAATGATGTTAGTGTTTAATGACTTGCGGCATGTGGTTTCGTTGCAAATGCTGGTCTCCTGTCCAGCATTAGCTTCCTCTTGGAAAAGCCCAGAGCATGAAGGAAAATATAACTCCAGATAGCACATGGACTGCTTAATTCCTTCCCTTGGACAAATCTGCAGGGCCACGCAGTGTGTGTGCAGTATGAACTCCCACCTCTTGCTTGGAGTTGGGGTTCAGGTCGCTCCCAGGGGGTGCATCTTCTCTTCAGCCCAGTGCACCTGCAGCTGTTGGTGTGATTAGGCCCTGGGGCATAGCTGGCCTCGCGGAAGGAGTAAATAAACCTTCCCACAGGTTTTGTCAGTCTCTCGTGTACCCCACACAAGCTAATTGCTCACTTGACTTACTGTTCCTCAGTCTCCAGACAGTTTTGAAATCCATGTGGCTTCATTTCTGGGTTTCAGTAAAGCTGTATGTGCAATTGCTGTATCTTGAGCTGCTGTTTAAGCTTGTACAGAGCTTAAAAGAGCACAAAGGCACGCACGTGCTTGTAGGCTTGAGTGCTGTATCAAATCAGATTGAGTACTGTGTCCGTTTTAGGAAGATTTAAAGGGCAGATTTGTATTTGCCTTTTTTTTTTTTTTTTATCAAAAAATCAATATCTTGAAAGTACAAGGCTTCTTACTGCCACTACAGAAAAGCCATACTTACTGAGTGCTTACTGTCCTGTAAGTACTGTGGTGGCATGGGGGGAGGTTTTGGGGTGGTTGCTTTTAATTTTGCTATTTAACTTCCATCTCCCACTGCATGCTTTAGACTGAAGAGTCCTTCAGTCATAATGAAGTATTGGCAGGTCCCGGCTCTTGCATTCGCCTCTCGTCTCATTGTGCTCGGTACTCTGGATAATGCGGAAGGTACTGTGTAAATCCTCGGCTTTGCAACAGAAATGCCATCCAGTTATCTCGCTGACTGATCTTTATTATGCTTCATCTAGTTTTGTGATTTCATTTCAGATTTTCCAACACGTAGTGTGCAGGTGGTAGTAGCAGCCAGAGGTGTTTATAGGCATACGGTCACGTATGTGTTTAAATTGCATGCGTGTACACGAACTAAATGCTTTCACAGTTACGTTGTGTTATGAATTACCATCATCTGCAGGAGTAGGCTACCAATGTTTTCTCTGAATTGCATGAATTCTCAAGGTGCCCTAAACAAATAAGTGAATGAATGAATGGAAATGAATTGACTCAGAAGGCGTGCATTGTAGAGATTGTTCAGAAGTGAACCATTTGACTTGACAAGTTCAATTTTGAAAGCAATCTTTTTTAGGGCAGCGAAAGATAGCAAGTGAGAAATCCTGCCCAGGAAACAAAAGAGACTCAATTTGCCAACTGTCAGACACGTGGCATTAACTTTGAACAAAATGAAAACCGGAGCCTCTGATGCTTGAGGCTTCAGTGGAGCCCAAAAGTCAGAGGCACGTATCTGAATGATGCAGAGGAGTGGCCTTTTTGTAGCAAGGTTGGTTTTATCTTCTGAAGTGAAAATAATGTAATCCATAAAGGTGACTTTCCTAAAGGAAGGACTTGCAGCGTAGGTGTTGAAACAAGTATCTTAACAGGTATGGCGAGGGATGAATTTTAACTGATCACGTTCCTCGTTTCCCTGTGAAAACCTCCTCCTAGCTTTCATAGCATGATTCCGTTCAAACGTTGCTCCTATTACAGACTGTTCCCAATTCAGCTAGAGAAAAAAAAGTGATGAGCGTTGAGAAAGGCACGGTGTGTTGAGATATAATATTCTCTTGTGTAGTCTTAGCGTGGTGCTGGGAGTGCCCCTTCGGGTCTCCTCCAGCCCACTGTGCCTGGTGGACGTGTGGTTCTCGCTCTGATGCAGTGTCCCCACTGCCAGCCTGGTGTGAGCTGAATGTTAGTCCAAAACCTGAGCAGGAGCTGGCTGAATGGTCACAAGCTGCCTTAAATAAGTAAGTAAATAAATAAAATCTAGCAAATGTGCTAACTTTGTCAATCACACTCCTTGAAGTGGCTCCCACAAAGAAATGAGAGCTTTCCCTGCAAAAAGCCAGACTGGCCACTGCATGGCTGCTCTGAGGACAGTGACTGTGGACCTACCTCTGTGTCTCCTGGGGTCCTGTCCTGGGATATCCCGACGTGTAAGTAGGGAGTAATTACATCCAGTGCAGGTGGCTCCATCTTGAATTCTAATAATGCCTTGGAAATGGCATTTTGTCAGACTAGATGGTGTTAGAGGTCTTTTCCAACCTAAACAATTCTATGATTTTAATCAAACAAACAAACAAAAACAACAGGTTAGTCAAGTACAAAGGAAGAGAAATGGAAGGAAAACAGCATTCGGTGGAAGGTTAGATTTTTTGATACATTCCTCTGTTTTCAGCAGGAAAAACCTCCTCCTCACTTCTGGGGGAAGGTGTTTTTCAAGTCCTGTCTTGCAAGTTGGAAGTTTAAATGCAGCATCGCTGTGGGTGGCAGGTGGTGCTGAAAAAGTGAAGCAGGACTTAACCCATGGGTACAACCCCCTTATGAAGCAGGTTTAAGTAAAAGTAAGACTCCAGTCCTGTATGCTGCCATTTTGATCTTCCTTCTGATGGAGAGTACACTCTAGCAAATTTTATTTGAGGATCAGATGATAAGCTACAGGTTTTAGTTTGCTTTACCATGTGGCAGGTTGTGCATCCTCTTCAGTGTGGCAGCTCGTTCCAGTTTCCCCAGAATCACCATAGGGGTAGGAAGAGACCTCTGGAGATCACATCCAACCCCCTGCTGAAAGCAGGAGGTTGAGCAGGAAAGCATCCAGGCAGGTCTTGAATATCTCCAGAGAAGGAGACTCCACATCCTCTCTGGGCAGCCTGTTCCAGTGCTCTGTGACCCTCACTTATACGCGTTTGTGTGGAACTTGCTGTGAGCCAGTTTTTGGTCCTTGTCCTGTTGCTACACACCGCTGAAAAGGGCCTGGCCCCATCCATTTGCCTCCCGCACTTCAGATATTTATAAACTTTGATCAGATCTCCTCTCTGTCTTCTCTTTTCCAGGCTGAACAGAGCCACATCTCTCAGTCTTTCCTCATACGGGAGATGCTCATATAAGAGGTACAAAGTGAGTTTCTTGTTTATGTGTCAGCAGTACAGGAGGAGAGGAAAGGAGATGTTAATTAGTGGTACGCAGGAGTATGCTTGAAAGAGGATGACAGTGGTTTAAAAAGTGATTATGCATTTTCTCTGCTGGCTTCCTAAGAGGGCTGTTACATGTTTAGAGGTTATAGGATAGCCACAGATTGGTAGAAAAATCACTAGAACAATAATAATAATAAAAGTTTAAAATATTTGGTATTTCTCTCTGTTTCTCTGAGAATAGCTTTGGGTAGAAGTTTTCCAATAAATGGCTGTGAATGGATAAATGGATCCTGGTGTTACGGGTTCCCACTAGTAGCTCTTACTGTGCTGTGTCGGAGAATCATTCCTGTTGCACAGCGACTGAAATTTGGGGCTGCTGCTGCAGAGAACTACCTATGCTGATAAAGGGAGTGGTTAAATAAATAGATGTTGCTTCTGCAAACTCTGTTTCTCCCAGCTTAGGCAGGGAGACAGTTTGAGTGTTGGGAATTCTAGTAAAACAATATTTATTTATTTATTTTTTAAAATTAAATCAGTGTGATCCGAATGAAGTACATTTCACCGTGTTCTTGAATCTATCTATGAATCTGTCAACTTTTTGCCCTTTGATTCTGTAGGTTACCGAGACAACTGTAGCTCCCAGCTGTGCTAGACTATATTGTGCGAGGGACTGTACAGACGTACAGTTATGGAAGAAAGAGCCTTGCTTCAGAGATCTCACTTTCTGAGCAGATTAAGGCACTCATGAAATGAGTAAATGCAATTGATATCTAATGCTTTGATCTCCTGGATGCCTGTGTCATTTTGAACAAGGATCTCGTGTTCATGGATCAACAGGATGGAATTCATCTGAGCCATCTGTCTAGCCTCTGCCAAAGGAAGTAAGCACCCCTAGGATGTTATCTCTCCTCTTACAGACACTATCAAGAATGGATTGGATTAACTGTCTGAGAAATGCTTATTTCTCAGTGCTGGCAAGAGGAAGGGGAATAGCAGGGAGAAGCTTAGGCTGGATGTCGGAAGTTGGATGACAGGAGTCTCATCCTGTCTGGTTTTTAAAATGTTTTTTAAAAGGTCAGAAATGGAAAAAGAAAACAAAAGTGCTGAGAAGTGAGGTAACTTGCACAGTCACCAGATGAGCAATGGATTGAGAGAATCCTGTCTAGGGTTGCTTTAATCCCTGAAGCATGCTTTTTGTCTGGAGAGTTACCCAAATGCCTTGCAGCAGCTGGGCAATCCTCTTCAAACCACAAGCACATGTGAAGGTTATGCCAGAGAAAACAGTAAATGAATTGTTCAGACCCATGTCCTGGTGGAGTGTAATGCAGTGACACGAGAGATCAAGGTTTCTTGGAGGAAGGTATCTTGTGAGCCATTTTAATCCTATATTGTTCAGGAAGTGTTTCTGAGGAAACCCTGCACTCTCCCCTTCCTGCCTCTGGCAATACTTGTTTTCGTCTCCACTTTCTGGAGCTGTAGTTCATTTTTGCTCTGCTGTAGGTCATAGCATTGGCTAAAAATCCAGTGATTTAGTGCAGTGACAAAGGTAAAGGAGGATCTGTGGAAAGATCTGCTAGAATTGCACTGAAATGTGAAAAAACACCTCCACACCTTGTAAAGCCTAGCTTATTGCCGCACGGAGGAGGCTGGTACAGATGGTGTCAGCGGGGGACCTGGAGAGTCATTGCACCTTAATCCTTCTTTGCACATCCTTAACTGGTCATTAGTTTTGTGTAATAGTTTATTTCAAAGAAAAAAGAGAAAACAAAAGAGATCAGAAAGTGAGGGAAAATAAGGGTTTTCAGGAGTATACAGGCTTTTAAAAAATGTATTGCAAAAAGAAATCCCTTCCTACCCTTCCGTCTCTCCCCCATATCAAAAAAAAAGGCACAAAGTCATTATTGACATTATTGAGGGGAGTGATGCGTGTATTTGTTATGGCTCAGGATCAGCTTTTTCCTTATGGACCAAAGAATCTTTTCTCTCTTATTAAATGGATATGGATAGCGTGTGACAACTCTGACATTGTTTTTTGAAATATAGCCGCTAGACGACTTTGTGAAGGGAGAAAAAAATCCTGCTTGATTTATGGGGAAAAAGCCTTAAGCTGTAGGTGACATTAGCAATGAAAATGTCAGGCTCTGTAGTATGTAATACATGACTGTGCTGTGATTTCACTGTATTTAATGTTATGGGACAATAACCAGGACTTCTGTGCTTCTGATTACTCATTTTGAATGCAGCTTTTCTAAAGAGAGCGACAGTTTGATATTCCTGGGGAACAAAGTGCAGCTGTCTTAATGACTGAACTTCGGCCTCCCTCTACAGAAGTCAGTGGGATTTACTCATCTCCTAAGGAGGAAAGATAAAGCCTTAAGGATATGTGTAAAGTGTGAATTTTCAGGAGAAAACTTATTTTATTGGCATCAGCTTAGTTAACAAGTGATCTATTCCTGTTTGCAAGGACCTCTTTCATTTTCATCCCAAATCTGTTTATGCCCTACACCAATATTTTGTCCTTCCACTTCTATTTAATGTCCGTATATGTTATATATATTTATACAAAGATCTGAAAGCTTTCAACACAACGATAACATACTTGGTACAAAATGGCGGCGCTCCCCTCAGCAGGCCGACCTCCCCTATGGTCGGGGCTCAGCCTGAGCTCTGGGCTGCGTGGGGAAAAGCTCGGATATGTGGGGAAAAAAGGGTATGTCGAGAGATTGTGGCTGGGTTTGTGCACAGCCGGTGCTTCTTGTTGTAGGGTTTGTGGTCCCTGTGCAAAGTGTGTTTGTGAGCCACAGGTGCGGGTCACAGGTAGGCCCATGGGCCTGGCCATAGGAGGAATGACCGCCACAGCACATCCGTATTCATTCCCCTCTTATGTGATGGTTGAATAAAATGTTGCTGAATATCTCTGATCATCTTCTACAACAAACAAACAATGAATAAACTGAAAATTGCTTCCCCTGGGAAGAAATCTCGCTGTCCTTCAGCAAGGACTGAGGTGGCTGGTGCAGACCAAGTCAGTGCAGGACCTCACATTAGGCTAATAGACGTCACTGGAACTGGCTTAATACAGCAGGTTCATTACTGGAATTGCAGAGCTCAACGTTCACCAGCGGGACAAGATCATCACAGGTGTCCATTCTGCCTGTTATCCACTCAGAGGTGGCAGAGCACAGGAACAGGACAAATGGATGTGCCAGAATTTCTGAGAGATGATGGAGACCTAGGAACAGGCAAAGATGAGACCAGCAAGTAATATTAGGGTGACTTTTTGGAGTCACTTCTGACTCCCAGCGGATGACTTCACTGAAGTTAAACCCATGTAGTGGACACCAGATTATACCCAGCTGACTGTGCTTTACCAACTGGCCTTGCTGCTTTAATTTTTAGCTTTCCCCAGTGTTTTACATGGCAACGTAACTACAGCATGAAGTCTAGTCCAGTTGGTTTAATACTTTTGGATAAGGTAGTGCACAGAGTTGCCATTAAATCTGCTTCTATTTCTGCTTTTTATTTTGGTATTAAAACACTGGTTCAATTCTGCTTGTTCGTTAAACCCCGTTATGATACAGGGGCTGAGTTCTAATGAGCAACTTGGCTCATACAGTTGCAAGCACCTTTTATGGGAGGAAAAATGTCAGTTGGAAATAAAAATTCAGTCTCAGGCTGCCGAGGGCCTGTCATTATAAAGACAGTTTAAAAATAATAGAAAACATTCTCCCTGGATAAAAGTTTTGAATGGGCTATGTGAACTACAAGTTGGGTTTCTAAAATCACCTAGGATGAGTTTTATGAAGATACTGCAGTATTTAGAGTTACAGGTAGACATCTTATGGAACCAACATATTTAAATGTCACTGAGGGCCTCAAAAATAAGATTTTCAAAAAAGAAGAAAAAAAATATAGCTATTTTTAGTGCTTCATCTGAATCTCTTTAACGAGGCACAGTTTTCCTGGGGAGAGGAAGTATCATTTTAGGAAGTTGAGTTCTAGACTGTTTGCAACTGTACATGCATAATAAAGAGAAATATTACTACTGTAATTGTTTTTGAAAATGATATAATTAATTCACTTCTGAAAAGGAAAAGCGAATATCGTATCCAGTTAGAATAGTAGCACCATATTTGAGACCAGTGGGAAAACTGTCTTTGACATAATGATGATTAGTGATAGGATCTGTGAAGCTGGAATGTAGATGAGATTTCCATATTCCTTTGCCTAAAACAAATGTTTGGATTTCTTCTTTTTCACAGGCTGATCTGAATTAAAAAAAAAAAAAAATGAGACTTTTATCTTTTTGCATTTCAACTCAGGGTAGCACAGCTTCCAAATAGAGAGTAGAATAATATAAATAAAAGGGAGCTAAAAATAAAGTGAAAAAGTCATTTCCAGCTAGCTCTATATGAGCACTAAAACCAGAAATAGAGGATATTTCATAGTTCCCCAGTAGCATCCAGCAATGAAAATCAGTCTGAACCAGGATCATCGTATAAAAACAAACCATCAAATTGGGGTTAGGAACAAGAGCTGCAACATCCGCAGTAAGGAAAAGAGGAGGAAAGGGTGAGCAGATGAATGGGGTCATTTTACATACGCTTTTGTATGTGTTTGTTAGTTCTTCTATTACAAGAGAAAACCCTGTCTATACATTTAAATGCATGCTGTCCCGTGTAGCCCAGTCACGTAGACCTGACCAGCACCTCAGCACTCACCAGACTTTTGCCTGCTGCTCCTCAGCGGGATGAGAGACAGAACTGGAGGAAAAGGGAGGAAAACTGCAGGTTGAGATGAAGGCAATTTAGTAAGTGAAGCAAAGCTGCACATACAAGCGAGGCAGAATAAGGAATTTATTCACTGCTTCCCACTGGTAGGCCAATCTTTAGCTGCTCTCCATAAGGCAGGAGAACCTCTCCCTGTGTGGCACTTACTTGGGAAGATAAATGCCACATCCACAAGGGACGCTCCTTCATCATCCTTTCCCTGAGGTTTTGTTGCTGAGCCATGGCATCGCAGTGGGAGTGGTTAAAAGGAGAGGGCAGGAAGCCGACATCTTTGAGTCCTGCATACAGCGAGGCTCTTTACCTGCAGTATGCTGGTGGCAGACAAACTTCTTCAGCTGTAATTCACAAAATATCTGGGGCATTGCTAGAACTCTAATGTCTGGACCAGTATGTAAAATCCTACGCTAGGTACCTTAACTAGGATCCAGTAGTATGTACTCAAAATGCTGAGTGTTTTAAACGTTTCTGCTGCCATACAAACGTCGATGGCATTACTCAGCATTTTGCTGCTAATTTATTTTTAACAGCCGAGGTTCTATTGAATAAAGATAAATTCCCAAAGTTTGGGGGGATTGTTAGAAATTAGTTCCTAGTGTTTAGGTTGCTGGCATGGGATTGCATTTTCAGCCCTTTAGCTATGGACAGAGGCCACCTGGCTGGACTTCAGGTCAGTTTAGCCTGTTTAGTTTGGAGCAAAGAACTTTTAAAAGTTCAGCATCATTGTTGCGTTAATTTGGACATGTTGAATTCCACATGCATGTGAATCTCATGTTTTGGAAGCTGTAAAGAGGTCCTGGCTTTCAGAGGGCAGTTGCCCATAAAGATAAAACAGCACCGGACACTACTGCAGGCTGCTTTTGGCTGTAGCTGCATTCAAAGCGCAGGACGTAGGGCTTTTGATTCATATCAGAAATATGCATGAAGCATTTCTGTGGCTTACAAATCAACTCTGCATTTCAATGAGACATTTGCTAATACTTCCAATACTATTAAAAAAGCTCAACCGTAACCGCAAGTTTGTTTTCTCATGTTGGGATTTATTTGTTTTTGCCTAGTAATTACACAGTTCTATTATATAAATTATTTTTAACTAGAGGTTACGCCTATGCCTACCTTTAGCTTATTTTCCCCTGAAAATTCTTGTTTTCAGATATGATAAAAGCATATAATAAACAAAGATTATTCTTAGCTGGTACAGAATCTCTCTCGTATTACCAAAAATATGGATCTCTTGAGAGTGGAGTCTTTGCACCATATCCATAATGCTTTACCCCTACCAGCAATCTTAATGAAGATGATCTCTTTTTAAAGATCTGTTTAAAAATGCTATTTCACTATAAGTTTTTGTATTTTGCTTTGCCTGTAGCAGCTGGTGTGCCCCTGAATTCTGGACGGGATATTTGTCTCTGATACTGAAGCCACAGAGCTGTGCCTGTGTAAACACAACTCCAGTTGTTCCTGAATGCCCTAGCAGTGTGTCAGAGTTAGGTAAATAAGCTAAGTACATTAATTGCTCCCACGTCCCTTGAGTGCTTCCACTTTGTGGGTTTTACAGTAATGTTAATGTATTGTAATCCATTATTATCTGCAAAATTAAAATTTTCTTCCTTTGCATGCATCTGCCACTGTTAATGCAGAAGCTCTAATAAATGCATTAGAAGAGGGAAGAAATACGCAAAAGCAGGATCCCTCTGGGACTGTATAATTTCACTTTTGCTCATGGCTCTTCATGCTGGGTTGGATGAAAATAAACAGTGTAAATATGCATGCAGCTAAAGTGAGACTACAAAGCAAAGTCGTAAAACCCTTTTGTAGCTGTTACACTTGCATTTATTATAGAAATAGAAAGAATGAGACTAGATAAATGCACTGATGAGCTGAAAGCAGGTTTCAAACTTGCGCCGAAGGGATGGGTCTCATGGAGAAGCTCGCAGCGTTGTCATGCTCTGGAAGGGAAACGACCCAGCGGGGCACACCAGGTCAGTCACTGCTATTGGGGAAAATGATAAACAGTCAGAAAGCTGAGACTCAGAGAGGCCAGAAGGGAAGACCTAGAGGAGCTGGTGTGTAGACACCGCATCTGAGGAAGAAAAAAATAAAAAGTGTCTGCATGAGCAGCTGAAGCTTTACAAGACCAGTAATTTTGACCTGATGCTTGGGAGTTGGCCAATACTTGGTACGGGTTTCTCCTGCTAATTTTAAGAAGGCATTGGGTGATAGCAGACACGTAGACACTTGGTTGCCTAACTTCAAAGGAGCAGGGCAGCACGTGGTGAGGGGGGGCAAACAGGGTGAGTCTGAGAAAGGTTTACGGAAATCCAAGCAATGTGAAGGATAAAATCTGGATAGGAGCGAGACAGTGAAAAAGAAGGGAAGGAAGGGAAGAGGAGCAGATACTTGGGAAGTGTTACATTCAAAAGCTGTTCTGCAAGGCTGAGCTCAGGCAGGAATAGGAGAGGCTGAACTACCTGGGCTGGAAGAAATGTTTGAAAGTGTTGTGAACAACCAGGAGGAGCCAGGAAGATGGCAGTATATAGTGAGTGTAAAGGGAAGCCATGGGAGAAGTGTGTGGCAGAAGCAACAAATGAGCTTAATTCCAGTTGTTGGTGTTGCACTGCGTCCCGCTGGGGCTTCCATGGAGTTTCAGAGGAGATGCTGGCTCAGCACCTTACAAGTAGCAGGTGACACGTCTGACAATCATGACCCAGCCTCACAGGGGATCTTCTGGCTTCTCAGCCGAGGAGGGAGCTGCAGGGACCCTCGCAGGCAGAAGCTCCAGCAGCAGGCAGAGTAGGGCAGGTAGGAAGTGGGCCTTTCCCCGTGGGTAGGACATGACAAACGTCCTGTTGTTTCGATGCGATAATTGTCTGCCCTTGGTCTAATCGCTGTAATTAGTCCTGCTGTGCTGGCTGGTGATGCCCCATAGGATGTGCTTCAAAAATGTCCTCCTGGTAGGTGCCTGGAGGGCAGTGGGTTTGGGAGTAAAGAACAATAAGGCTGTTATTGTTATCCGCAGTGACAAGAGGGATCACAGCAAAGGAGGCAGTTGCTGAGTGATTCTTTCAGCAGTCACAATAAAAAGAAATACATGCAGAAGTGTGGGTGAAGGTTATGAAGGGAGCAAGCCTATTGTACAAGGACCAGTTGGATACATTTATACCAGGACAAGTTAGCCCTTGTTGGGTTATTTGTCCTGAGGTTTCTGCCTTCAGCGTATGTTCTAGAGGAAGAGTTTTAATTCTTCAGCTGCTGGGGTACTTACAAGTCCAGGAACAGGCCTGTAAAGTTCAGTGATAGAGTTTTTATGCAGACATAAAGCAATTGTGGTGAAATAAAGAAGGTTTTTTAATATCATGAGGCTTAAAATGTGTATGGCCCACAAAGCCTTACAAATCCCTCTTGGTTTTTTAACATGCAGCAGTATTGGGCTCTGCAGAATAAATGAAGCTAATCATTTCTAGAAGCTGGTCTGATCCGTTGCTCCAGAAGCTGAGAGCTGGGACTTGTTCCCTTGAGTCAATTGTAAGTCCTTTCTTCTGCCTTAAAATGCTAATAAACAGAGCTGGGGAATTTCATGGGTGTTTGTAAAGCTTTGTGAATTGCTGCAATGAAAGATAGTCCTTTACAAAGTACATGGTGTTATTCCTAGACTGCTGCGGGGTATAGTGCCCTCCTTTTGTGTGTATTGGACTTCAGGGCTGAGTAGTAATCGTTGGGCTTGAACATTTCCAGTGACTTGTGGTAGAGGAATGGTACAATAGATAAGGTTTCCATTAGTGTAGGTAAAAGATGTGCATTTAGTGAACATAAATGCGTATTTGCCAGTCTTTCAAGAATTAAGAAAAATGGTATTAAAGTAGAACAAAGCAATTTTACTGACAATAAATAGAGCTTCTCTGTAGAAGTAAGATAAATATCAGAAAACAAATAACTGTGAAGCCCCTCAGAAAAGCTGTGCTGTAGCAATACGCACACACTTTGCTACTCGTGTCCTACGTTCATTAAAAAGCATCAAATGCTGGTAACATGCTTTCAGCAACATCTGTTTCCTGAGCTCTCATTAATTGATGCTGATCTACATTCAGTTACATTACTGCCTCACTTCAGAACCCTCAGTTTTCTGCTCCTTTGAAGAGCAAGCTAGCAATATTTTTGGTTCAGTACTTCATCGAGCTGTAGCTTTTCTTCCCCTCCCACTGCCTTGTACATTCAGTGCAAAATGTTTCCTGCAAGTTCAACAACCGTGCTGGTTTATGTGCAGACTGGAGAGTTTAGTGAGCAGAGGAAGGGCTTTTAAAAAGGAGCTCTAATTTTTGAAAGTAATTGCAGAAATGACAGCAAAATAGCAAATATATGTTGTCCCAATGATTTCTTGTTTTAGCCAGAAAAAAAAAGAAACATATTATCATCTTTTAGTACATTAGGCAAGTTTGATACTAATGTAGTTCCGATTAAATCAGTAGCAACACGGTGCTGTAAAATAAGCATAACATAATGGAAACAAGTACAGTGATCCTAGTTGCCAATGCGAAGAGCTAAACTTTTTGTGTGAGCAGTACGTTTGGTATTTTTGGTCCGTGATTGAGAGTACTTTTATTTAAAACTTTAGAGTACTATAAAAGCACCGTGACTTTTCCTAACTTTGGCACTGCAGAGAGCTAATGCTGCTATCTAATTGATGACTTGGACACCACTACATTTTCATTATATATACACACCATCACTGGTGCCTTATCTGTAAGAGTAATTTTGGCAATAAGCATTAAGTGATATCATCACTCTTCCAAATAGTCTCAGGAGAAGCCAAAAGATGATGTCATGTCTAAGCAGTCCTCTAATCCTGGAAATATTTTTAATGTCCTGATTTACATGTGTGAAGAATCACAGTCTACATTGAAGCTGTATTTTTTCTCGTGGGCTGTCAATTTTTCAAGTTCCGCCGTAGAAATTAGTACTTTTCAAGGAAAATTATGCATTCTTTAGATTGATCTCTGTATATGTGGATACATACGTAGATGTAACCGAATGTATGTACGTGTGTAAGGTTTAGTTTTTATCAGTCGGATGTTTTCTGTATGTGTACCAGTCCTAGAAAAAAAATAGGCCAAATTGTGTCAGAAAGGTTTCTTGGATTGAGTGGGCTATGTTGTGATTTATTTATTTCCTTATTTATTAGAACCTCTGTATACCAATAGCAGCCTTAACACATTGCATTTCTGCTGCCAAAAAATGTTTTTGCTGAAAGACTTGTTTGTTGGTTTTAATTCTACGAGCTGGTATAAATCCTACCAGCAAAAGACAATGGCACTGCTATAGGCTGCACCTATAATATGAGAATTAGCTGCTTTGGTCATAGCAAGGTGGCCGTGCTTACAGAGTGATACCAGCAAGCCATTTCTGAAGCAGACCTTGCCCGAGGCATATGCTTTGTTTTACATACTGTGAATGGTTTCATTGATTTTGGAAATTACTTGTAAGACGAAATTTTGGCCCATACATTCCACAGACTTCAGTGGAGCTAGAAGCCACCCAAGGGGCATAAAGCATTTTCAAACTCGGGACCAGAGCTGATTGAATCCCTGAGGCTATGAGAGAGGTAGAAATTGAACTTCTGATATTGAAGAAGAGGTGAGAGAGGCTTGTGGTTAAGCTGTGGAAAATATAGCAACAATATTGATATTTCAGCGATATTGAAAGAGAGAAGGGAACGAGCAGAGGCTTGTGTAGTAAGAAATAGCATTGCCAGAGGGGATGGTCTAGGAAAATAAATGGCCATTAAAGTGGCATTTTGGATAAATAGCTGTGGAACAAGATTGCATTTGTCAAGAGAGTTTTATCTCTGTTGATGATACGATGCTATGGCTGGCCCATTAGCGATGCTGTGTGGGAAGCGTCTGCCTGCCTGCCGTGCTGAGGTATAGCTTAGATACAAGATATAAGAATGAACAGTGAGCTTCAAGATGAAGATGATATTCAAGTTATGGGCTGGTGCAACAGGAAGATGTTGTTATTGCTCACAAATCGTTAGGAAAGAAGATAATGGGTGGGAGAGGCTTGGGGAGAAAATTAAGATATCTGCTTTAGCCATGATGAGTTTGTGGTAATTGCTAAGCACACATCAAAATACAAGCAAACAAGCTGAGATTCACATTTGAACAGAAGGTGTGGTATTTCGTAAGTCATCAGACTAGCTGAATTTTGTTTGCAGATGAGATGAAATGTGGAAGGAAAAGAGAAGGAACAAAAAGGACAGAGGCTAATGGAATTACAGAAGAAAATTGAAATGTGTGGAGCTTGAGGAGAGTTCAGCAGAGGACACGCTAAAGGAGGGCTTAGAAAACTAGAGGGATTGAGGAAATGGATCTCGGAAGCCATGAAAAGAAACAGCTCAACGGCAGAAGCATGGACAAAGTTACTGAAGGGCCTAACTAAGAAGTCATAGAGCGGTTGATAAAAGTGGCTTCTATTGACTCAGAGAGCATAAAAAGATATTTCTAGGCTGGATTTGTTTGAAAAGAATGCTGAATGGTAGCGAGCTCGGATTGATTTATGTATTCTGGCATGGATTTTTCAAGATGGGAGGAACTGGTGTTTTTGTATTGTGAAGGGCAGAGTTAGAAGAAAAAAAGTTGTCTCTGGGGGAGGTTTGAGAACAAGAAGAGATCACCCTGAAACATGAAGCTGGTTAGAGTTGGAGATCCTTCTCTTGCAATCGTTAGTGAGTGATCCCCTGAGCAAGAAAATTAATGACTCAAACCGTAAGCTAGACCTTCACCTGGGCTGCTGTTTTAACACTGTTGTCTACAATTTATCTGAGGAGATGTTGGCCCAATGAATTTGACTGCTTTTTGTGATCTGTTTGAGTGAACGTGTGTGTGACTTGGTGCATTTAGAAAACTTTTATTCTGGCATTTGGAAGCTGTGATGACCATGTACGTGAGATCCTGCAGGCTGAAACAGGGTAAGAGTAGTTTCTTCCTGATGTCATCCATCAGATATTGCATGGGACAGGCAGGGCTGCTGTAAATGCCACATGAAGCTCGCGGGAATTATTCCATCCCTTTCTAGTATCTTGGGTATGCGTTCTTGCCTTAGACGAAAATGCTTGTCCTGCATCCCGGGAGACACATGCGCCCGGTTCTTCAAGGCCACTTTCACAATCCCTTGAGCAGTATTGCTGGTGCATGTTAGATTGCTTCTTCTGTTGAAGTTGTCCTTTTTGAAATACCCTTTACAGAGATTTAACCAAAATCTTCATCACCTCAGAACATTTGGCTTGCTGTGTTCAGACGGGCCAACTGAGTCATTGCGTTAATCCTGATGCAGATGGAAATTTGTGCTAATTAGTTGAAACCACTCATACCACCATTCAGCACGTGTTCCTGTTCCATTTTGTTTTCTCGAAGTGAAGGCAATAATGGGCTGTCCTGAAGTTGTTGAAAGTGATGTAGATGGCAAGAGCTTGCTGCCTATGTGCACCACTGTGAAAATGCAGTGACTGTGCTCTCCTCTGGCTGAGCGTACTCAACGCCCGTTAGCATTAATGGGACTTGTGTCTGTGCTTGGAGTACAATGTACCCTATAGCCTCTGGGTAATAGAAACCCTTATCTTGCATTTCCATATTGCTGCGTGGAACAAAAGCCATTGTACGAACAAATCCACCCCATCCCTCCATGGGTGTTTTCGCTTGCTTCTCTCTTCATGAGAGCTAATTTGCAATGAGACAACTGAAGGCTGACAAAAGAGCTTTGTTACTTTCTGCTAGCTTAAAGAGACACAAGGAGACACTTCTTGACATGCTGCCATTGCTGCCCAGACCTTTTCTAAGCTTTATCTTCTCCAGATGCAGTCTGTGAGGTAAAAGTCACCTCTCTTAAAAATGCCATATGCTTTCCGTAGAATGGGATCTCTACCCCCAGTTAGATTGCAGCTCCTGATTTATGAAAATGTCACCGTCTCTGGGTGGCTTCAGACAGCTCTGAATTCTGAAAAGCTGTAATTAATAAGTACTGGTATCGGCAGAGAAACCAACCTGAGCACTTATCAGCCCCACATTTCTGTTTGCTGCCCCACCACTTGTATTGGGATGACTGTCAGTGGGGCATTGTGAAACTAGAACATCAAAATGATGGAGACTCAGAAACGTGGTAGAAAACATGCCCTAGCCTGGAAGGGAAGTCTTCTGATATTAAAAGTGACCCAGTTTATAATGTGGCTACACAGGCCTTTATATGGGCTTAATTAAGGTGCAGCACAGGGAAGATAATGAAGGAGCAGGGACTTAAGGCAGCCTCATAGTGCCCTTAGACAACCAGCAGAACAAGAGACAGCTGAATTTACCATAGTGCTCTTTAATTCCTTTGGGGGGCTTCTGCCAGCATCATAAACCTTGTGAACCACCTTATTCAGAAGTCAGTTTATTACAAGTACCAAAACATACATGTAAAATCCTAATCCCTTTGCCTGTCTGGTACTGTGGCTTGAAACAAACAAAGAAACAAAACAAAACCAAACCACCACCACAACCAAAAAAAAAATAAAAATAGAAGTCCTTGTGACAAAAGCTTTGTAATTCATGGATGAAGCTGCAGAAGTTGCCAATGTCGGTGAAAAGTCTTGGAGGGAATTGCTCTGGAGGAACTCTCTTTTCCTTTATGTAAGGACATCAACCCCTCAGTGATCATGCACTTGGTGTGGATGTGCTTTCCTCCCCTTTCTTCTGTATGTTGACACATTCTGGAGACCAATAGGTACCACTTGTTCATCCTTTTAATATCAAGGTATGTGTTACACTGACCACTGGTTTTCAGAATGAGGGGAGAAAGGAAATATTTCTCTTGTAAATGTTGCTATGGGAAAGAGCCGTTATGAGTGTTATAAGACAGTGTAAACAGGCAAAATGTGGCAGTGGTCATCTACTCTCTTCTCCCGAAACAAATGTCACAACATCTATGTTAGCAATGGGGCACAGCAGTAGATCTATGCAGCAGGACAGTCGATGTTGAAGACCTGATGGACCACATTTGGTGCATTTAGTTTAGATTAACTCTAGTCTAGTCTAGTCTAGTGAACACCCATTAGCATTTGGAATGCATTCATCGTGCTGCTGAGGCTCATCCTCAGGTTTCATTTCATCCAAAAGAAGTCAGTCCCCTCTGTGCACTGAGATGTGCCCCAGGTTGACAACCAACAGGTAAAAACTGGGGATGACTGGAAAGTGTCCCTTCTATTCTGAACTGAAACAGTAACACAAATTTTTTAATACAAATTTGGTGAAGGTATTAATATTAACTCTGACAACTTTTAAGCTTACAGCCATCCGTTCATGACAGCCACCTTAGCAGGTGAGGAGAATGAGCATCACTAGAAGTCCACAAAAGCATAGGCAGCTTCAAAAGTGTCAGTTACTCTTTGTGAACAGTGAAATTAACCTCCGCAGAACTATATGCTGCCTGTCAGTTCTGGTATCCAAGCTACCCACCCCTATTCCTAAAGCATAAGAGAAAGAAAATAGGATTATACCGACTTTACAGATTAGTTTGGAAGCAGAGAGAGTGTCAGTTAAATGATTCACCCAAAGTTAGAGAAGTGGCTTTTGTCAGAGCCAGGATTTGAATCATAATCATCTGAATCTCAGTCTGGTGCTTTAGCCACCAAAGTGGAGTGTTGCTCTGGAGAAGAAAAGCCTGCAGTCAGAATGAAGTGCCATCACGCAGTCACAGTTGCTGCTTTGGGGAAGTGACTGGCCAGAAAAATGAGTGTTAGCCAAATGTTTCTCATTTTTGTGTTTGTGTGAGAGAAGCCGTACATGCTCTAATTTGGTAAAAATGCAACTTCATTTCTTAATTAGAAGTTGTTGTTATCTAAAAACTTTGCAGCACTCCCACATGTCTCCTGACAGCTTGGGCTGCATGGTACAGACAAGCTAGGATGGCTTTAAATGTCAAAATATGCTTTTCATTCTTGTGTGTATATATATATCAACGCATTATCAAGTAAAATAAAACCCTGCAATGTGACAGATTACGTTTCTTTAATTGCCATCACTCTTCAGATGAATTTATGGCTGTCAAGGGAAATTTGCACTTCTAGAAATGTTGGAAACCTGAATCATCTAGGCAGAAAAGCAGGCCAGGCCTTGCTCTGCATACCTCTTGCTGGAACAGTGCTGGAAGTGGCTGAGCTGATTTGAATACATTTGGTTTTGAATGCTTTCTCTTGCTTTGCTAATTACATACCAAGCTGTATTTCATGCGGATCTCTGACTGTCTTCCTCAGCTTTTGAATTCTGTAATACGAGGAAAGTTGGTGTGTTTTCCAGGTCCAAAATTTGCTCTTGTTCTACTTTAGGACAAGATGTGTGCAAAAGTAATTTCAGTTTGTAAAATCTTTTCTCTGATTGGTGGCTTTGGTACAATTATCAAGTTTGTTAAGGAGTTAAAAAAAAAATTCTGCTCAAGTGAAAACCTTTACAGTGCCAAAATAATTACTAGAAAATATAACTACTGTGTGCATATTTTCAGCTGTAAAACCTCTAACCAGTAGGGTAGTACGTTGTTCCTGCTTATGAATTTGAGGATGTATAAGCAATCTGAAAAGTCAGCATCTCTTTAAAGTATAACACACTTAGAATTGCTCCAGCCAAAATTGACAGGTGGATTCCACTTCAGCCCTAACAGTTTGTGTTCACGCACACTCGGGCATTAATTCTGTCATGGTGTTTCTCTTCTGAAAATAAGCATGCTCAGATAGAAAAGTGTTTAGAAGTTTATGAGGGCAGAGGGGCTGAGTAACAATAACAGGATCAGGCTTTGCCAGATGCCATCAGTCAGCAGTATGTCTAACCTGCCCACCTGAAGGAAGTGGATGTTAGGTGAGTACTGTGTAGTCCCCTAATTAGAACAGCTTGAGGAGAATAGCAAAAGCTCTTTTCTCCGCTTCACTGTGCATCGGACAACAGTATGACAGCCATGTCTGACTGAAAGGTCATGCTTCTCAAGGTTAAAATATCCTTAACTAAAGGCAGGAGAGCGGGGAAGTTGTGTTTGCGAGCTCAGCTGATGGCTGTCAGCCATGGTGCTCCTCTTGCCTGGCCCTTCAGGTACCTGGCAGCTAGGCCAGGCCCCGAGCTGGCCATACGTGTGTCCTTTGAGCTTTTTGTAGGGACAAGGGGGAGTTCTGCTTCCTGCAGCTTTCTCTTGGCAGGCCCTGAGGCCTCCCTCGGTGGATGGCCCTGCTGTGTGGGCCCCCCTGCTGTGTGGGCCCCGGCCTGCCCCGGGGGTACAGCCCCGCGCGTGGCCCTGCCATACAGGGATCCCCCTCACAGCACCACAGCTCCCCATGGTGCTCCCTCTGCCCTCCCTCAGAGAAACCTGGACCCAGGGGCCACAATCTACCTGTTGCGTTTAACTTTAGTTTCTAGGAATTGTGTCTAAAGGGTGGGAAGCTTTTCTAGCTGATAGGTCAGCGTGTGCCACGCAAAATGGAGAGAGGGCCCGAAAACCTCTGAGAGGAAAAAGCAATGCTTGAATGTGTTTTCCTTTCCATGAAGCGTTTTAGAGCATGTTTGGGACTTTGACTTCTGTTTTCATGAAGAGAAGATATTTTTTTGTGGTAAATATCTGCTAATTTTGAAACAAGCTATATCATATTTTCCCTTTTCTCTTCCTGATTTGTGTTTTCTGTTGTTTAGCACACGGGGAGAGAAGGATTTGTGCCAAAGAGGCTTTCATTCAGGGATGTGGCCTAATTAAGTAGATCTCCAAAATAAAGGTGATCTATGAGAAGGTGATGGCCTTTGTGTGTCCCACACCTGCTGCGGGAGGCATGGAGGCACTGACTCCCCACCCTACCTGGGGTCTACGCTCTGTCTACAGCTGTAGGACACAACGAAAATGTAGTTGCAGTTATTGTCAAAGAGAGCTGGAAATGGCAGTATTTTACATGCAAAGTCAGACTGGGGGCTGGGTCCAAATGGTCGTAACTTCTCTGAGTATTTTTCACATCAGTGTGGTTATTCAGCTGAACAAATCTTAAGCATATGTTCCGGACACGTCAGAAGTTTTATTTGTCATTTTTATTTAATTTCTTATTTTTGATGTCTTATATCTATGTTTTCCCATCTCCTTCTTCTTTTACAGAGGCTTCCATAGAACATATTGCAAGGTATAAGTAAGCAGCAGAAGCAGAGGTGAGTGTCTTCCATTCCTTTTGATGATGTATGTTTTTCTAGTGCTGTCTTGATTTGGATGTTTATTTTCCTCATTATCGCTTGTTTGGGATAATACATAATTATCAGAACCATCTGTATTGTGGCATGCCAGGGTGATGAAAAGTATCTCCTTTGCAAAGGCAGCCCAGCATCAGAAAATAGATGCTTCCCATTTTGTGGGAGCTGCAGGTTACATGAGATCTTAGGTTTTACCAAAGCATGCCTGTATTCACTAGGCATCTGTAAAAATTTCAGACGAATCTACAGGGAAAGCATGGATATTCATGAATTGTATTTTTCCATAAGGAAAACAAACCAACATGGATCAGCTGTTAATGGTTCTGGGAACATAGTGGTATCACCATTGTCATCTGGCTGCCAATGTCTGATTGTAGAATGAAGAGCATATTTTCAGGCTTAATACAATGTTGTGAGGGATCTTTGAGACGGGAAACCTAAAACAGATGGTATTATTAGGCTTTGTGGTACTGCATCATGTGTGTATTAAGCAACATAAAGAGATGTGTGAACATCTATAGGTATACCATAACAAAGTTGCTACCCAGAACCACTGAAAGATATGAGAAGGGGAACCAGGGAACAAATAGAGGCAAACTGAAACAAAGATGACTTGTCTGATGCCTTAACCATAAATGTCAGCAATGACTTTTAGCTAGGCAAAGATCTACAACTGCTGTTCCAGACAGCTTTCCTCCCATCCTTCTAAGGTGTTTAATTTTGAGTTTTATTTATTATTGAGCATCCTTTTATGTGCTGTGTAGATCTAAGGTCTTACATTGCCATTGAAGGGTCCCAGTGGGGTCATTAAAGGCTCCAATGTTGACACTATTTTATTTATTTATTTTTATGATGACTTAATTAACAAAGCTCAGACTCTGGAAGCTTTAAAATCATATGGCCTGCATGTGAGCTGGGCCTCTGCCTTGAGAGATGCTGTTTAAATGGCAGCTGCAGGTAGGGAACTGCAGGCAGACAGCAATGGCGTGCCAGTGTAACCTCAAGTCTCCTTTAAAAGGCGACTCAGCTAAACCTGGTCTTTGCTGCTGCAGATGTACCCCATTAGTCAGGGATTGTTGTATTTCCTGTCTTTTGGCTTTCCTGGATTCATTTGCCTGTTTAGATACTCTCTTGCCTTCAGAGAATATCTGTGAATTATAGGCCACAGATAGAACTGCCTTTATCCTGTGCTGCAGTTCCAGATGCAGATGGATGCCCTCCATGCACTTACAGTAGCAGCCAAGCAAACTGGTAGGTCACAACACTCTTCTCCAGCCTAAAATGAAAAAGGAGTGACTAGCCTTAATTAAAATGCAGCCAGAGCCTCTAATATACTGTAGTATTAATAGCGGTGCTGTCCTTGACCAAAATAGTTGTTAAATGGGGAGTAAAAACCTTTCCATGTTGCCAAAGTTGTAATGAAAATGGTGGAGCTGTCATAAATATGATGTTCTCAGCTAAAATGATTATGGCTTAACAATTTTCCAATGCATTGCATTGGGTTATTTCCGGCACATTGAGATATTAGCGTTGTAAAGGTTTAATACAAGATCTTGACAGTGAGTCGTTATCTGTGCTGGAGGAAAAGGTAGGCAGTGTTTGTGAAATCTACTCACATTCTTTATCCACCTTCTTGATGTTGCTTGAATGCTCATTTGTTGTCATTATTCCACATGTCTGACTCCCTCAAGAAACACTTGATCCAGTGTTTGGCTGTGGATTGCAAATTCAGTTGCTGGTGTGATGGAAACTGCGTGAACCTAACGATAGTCACAGCCTTTAAATACACAGGCTGAATCCTCAGCCAGGATAAATCCATGGCAGTGCACAGGAGGGGCTGGAGCCATGCCAGTGTGTGCTGCTTGAGTAGCACAGTGGTGCATCTTTAATGCAAATTACTACTTTTAGGACTAGCTTTTACAAGGCGTCAAGTGTGCATGGGTTAACGTTGAATAGCAAAGCAGGGCCAGAAGCTGCATTTGACAGATCTTTGTGAGATGCCAAGGAACTTGGGGAAAACTGAAATACTGGTCTCTGTAATAATGCTAGAACAATAATAGTTGAGAGGACGCACAGAAGTGTTTTATTCCACATGGCAAAATGATTAGTACTGTTACATTACGATCCACACAGTGGGAAAGTCATTCACCTCTCCGTAGCTCTAGTTTCAGTTTCTTGTCTCAGTAGCAGAAGCTTTAGCAGTGGATGGCTCCAGCTTTCATTAATTGATGATTCTTTTTCTTATTGCTCCTGAATAGGGTTTGAACATTCCTGGGTGTGTTCCCTAGGGGGATTCCTAGTGGGCTTCGTAAGTGAAGGGAGAAACAATCATGTCTGAAAGTTCTGGTAGCCTGCAGAAATATTGCCTTCTTTTTCATGTTTGCGTATTTTGGAGTAAAGGAAGAACAACAATTCATTTCTCCTGAGGCCAAGAACTGCACTGAAGCTAGGGTGGCATTAAGATCTTTGTAACCTGCATAGAGAGCATGCTGATGAGTATATGGGACACCCCAGAAATAGTGGGCTGCAAATACTCAATAGCGCTTACTTGTTTATCTGGTGGTAAAGAGAGCTCTTTGCTCTAGAGGAGCATTCCCATGTGCAGTTAGTCAGCGTACCAGGAAATGGTTTTCACGTCCGTAGGTGTCCTCTGCATCTCAGTTGAGGGGAAAAAAAGTAAGGTAGCATTGGCTAGCCTCATGAGACAGCAGTACAGAGACCCTGGTCACCTCTTGTTTCGTGGGGTTGTGTATGAGATGGGGCTCTTCGTTTTCTTAGTTTACTATGTGCTGAAGAGCCTTTCTGCATAGATTACCGTTATGAAGAACTAGTAATAATAAAATATTTTCTTCACTCCTGTGACTTTTTTTTTTTTTTTTTTTTTTTTTTTTTTCCCCAGACAAGATAGACTGCACAAGCTAAATAAATTGGTTGGTGTATTTATGTTATTGCCTCTTGGTCAGTGGCTTTTTCGAGGTGTCTAAGTGAGCTAGGTACATAATGCCTTTGGAATCCCTGTGCACTACAGTGATAGTGCTCACTGCTGGCACCTTAGCAGTTGTGTTTTGGTTGCTTTGGTGGACTAAAAACCTATGTGAGGGAAGGTTTTTCTTGGGGGATATTAAGTTTTAGTAAATCAACTGATTGCTCCTAGAGAGAACAGGCAAGTTTGGAGAACCAGTAAACTTGAGGTAAATCCTGTTAGTGGAGTAACTTTCAGACATGTCCTAAGAACGCTTGGATGCAGGTGGTAAATGCTCAGAACAAAGGGATGTGTGCATATATACATGCATGTATTAATAAATACATAAAACAAACAAAACCTAATTATTTATATTCCTGTCCTGTTAGGTTTATATTTAGTCCTCCATTTCTTCCCATTTTGTGTTCTAACAAACTGGACTAGGAGTAGTTACATGTAAGTAGTAACACAGGCGCTATGACATTCCTTGTTTGTATATATATTTTTACAGAGATTGCTGACATTTTAGCTGTAGATGTAGGAGAGTGAAATAAAGAGAAGAGGCAAGGGAAAAGATGGAGAGAGAAAAACAGGCAGTGATCCAAGAAAGAATTTAAGGGAAGACATCTGCAATAATTTCTGAAAGAAAACCCCAATTTGATGTATTTTGCATTATCTGACAAGTGACATATAACAATAAAAGAAGCCAAAATTAATGGTAAACACATGGGAAGTGGGCTTCAGCTCTGAATTTAGCGTTGGCATTTTCTGTTGCTGATTTGACATTTTATTGTTGCAGGGAATTTGGTGTTGTTTTTGCGAGTAGAATTAAGCTTTCCTGCTAGCATTCGGAACAGCACCACACACCCCCTCAGGTTTCATTGATAAACAATTCTTTAGTGCACACAAAAATTAGTGCCCTTAATATTCCAGGCACATCCAGTTTTGGCAGATCCACCTTTTTTTGGTGACAAATTCAGATGACATATATTAAAGAGATGTTTTGCAGTGTCTTGAGTTTGTGAAAGCAGGCAGTTCTGAGTCAGACCAACATCTGGCCCCGTGTCCTTTTCCAACAGCAGCTCAGAGCAAGTGCCTTAAGAAATGGTAAAAGAAACGAGACAACATACAGTGTTAATTCTTGACTGCACTTAGAAGCCATTGAGCCATATTACAGCATCAGTGCAAGCCCCAGGCAGAGGCTGCCACTTACTGCTTCCAGTTTGCCTGCTCTTTGAAACAGGAGGAAGTGCAAACATTGCAGCTTGAGCTTTTCCCTTGTTTGTATCAGTGCAGATGAAATCAGTTCTTGGCCGCTGCCCTGTTCTGTAAGCCTCTCGCCCTGTGGAGCAGGTAAGACCTCTCAAGGTGCTGGGCGTAGCGTTGCGATGACACGAGCACACATGAAGCCTGCACTCTGCAGCTGTCCTGCGCTGTGATTCAAGCCTGGCTCTCGGTAGCTGTACAGCTGTTTCTCATGTCTGTGCGTTTTGGATGGAAAGTGATGACAGCTTTTTATGACTACTAGCTCCTGAGGCTGCCAAAGAAATAAGCTTGTGGTTGTGGGTGTCCTGTCTGCATTTAAGTGCAAAAGGATTATCAGAAAGTCAGCTTGGGATTGGAGCTGGAGATTCACCTCCTTTTTCAGAATCTTTACCCCCTCCTTCCTGTGCAACCTTCCCTGAGTGGTGCTGGAACGTGAGGGCAATTACATCAGCTGCCAGGTTATTCCCCTCGCTTTCTGTTTAAGTGAGATTTGAGCCTGGCTGTACTTCTTGAAGAGTGAAAGAAAGATGTAGACATGCCTCTCAGTTTCTGCTTTGTACCTGCTGTTTTAAATAATTTGATATTCTCCCTGAACATTGAAGCTAAAATTGATAAATTCATACATTTTGATAAATCCGATTCCTTTTTCTGTTAGTCTTCAGGTGCACAGACTGTTTAACACCAATGATCAATAGTTTCATCAGAGCTTTTGTCCTGTAAGCATATAGGATCTTTACGAAAAAGTGACTTGTGATTTGGGATTAGACCTGAAAATGTCTTAAAAGATACCTTGCATGGTACTAATTCTCAAGCGAGGTGAGTAGTCTGGATTTTCTAAAAGGAAAAAACAAACAAACAAAACAAACAAACAAACAAAAACCCCTACAGGATGGCGGAAGTTGACACTGTTGCTACTTTTTTCATTTGTTTCTTCTTCTTCCTCCTTATATGTTAAATCCACTCTGGTAATTGTCATGGTGACTGCTACATTACTTTTGGTGGCTTCTTTTGATACCTAAAAAATTGTGGTTTTGTGTAGGTGTGTTTGTGTTTTTTTTGTTTGTTTGTTTGTTTTTTTGACCATTGATCCCAAGCCACTTCCATAAGGGATAAAATCAAGGACAGAGGGGAAAAGATTGGCTTCTTAAAGAAAAGGTGTAAGCAACTATTTTAAACTCTTCATTTAGAAACAAATCAGCAAATGTTGAGGCCCTCACAGATGGCCTCAAATTGCTAATCCCAGTTTGATCAGTCTTTCAGCATCTCTGTATGAACCGCTGAGCGCAGGTGAGAGAACGGTGAATAATTTCCTAACTGAAGTTGGCAGTCTCCAAGGGAACTTGGTTAAGAAATCATGGAGGTGATCTCGGCTCTTCACCTTTTGGTTTTCACAAAGTTTGAAGCTTGTGAAATAAGGTATTGAAGGCTGGAGGGATTATCAGGCAGCCTAAGGTTTTTATTAATGTAGTTCTTTTTTTCTTCCTTTGAATTCTATTTGGTAGCATGCAATGAGAACTGTAAATACTCTATTGGAAAGGAAAGGGGCTTATAGCAGTCTCTTTCTCTTATTTGTGAGACCCAGTAATTTGAGGCACCGTCTGCTCATATCTGGTAATTATTTAGCAGGTAGGCAAGATGGACTTGTTAACTTTTAGGTGGAAAGCGATAGAATATGGGAAGGTACTTGTGCAGGGCTTTTGTTAACTAGTCTTATTCTCCCTTGGCCTTTTGCAGCTGATTGGGCTGCTAGTGTCTAGCTGCAAATGAAAGGCAGTTCTGGAGAGTCAGCTCATTGCAGAAATAGCAGAAGGCTGTTGACTGAGAATAATCTCTTACGGAGACACAAATTCACAGTAACAGCGTTTCT
Source organism: Nettapus auritus (assembly GCA_011076525.1). NCBI lineage: Eukaryota > Metazoa > Chordata > Aves > Anseriformes > Anatidae > Nettapus > Nettapus auritus. The sequence goes on from CM021769.1 coordinate 45,407,499, forward strand.
TCCACTTTATTTCCCACAGCGCTAGGCTGAAGTGGCTCAGCCTTCTGGACATTACAGGCTTGTGTTGCTCCTTTATTTATTTAACACATTTCCTGAACTTCAGGTTGATGTCAGATCTGGCTGTCTTAAGGCATGTCTCGTGTTCTTGTACACACTTCAATTACAGCCTTCTCGTTTCCCCAAGAGGCCCGCTTCATTGCTGATTTCCTTGTGCTCCCCCTACGCTTTTTTAATAGATTCTGTGAGCACAGAACAGCAAAGGATAGGTTCCCAGCACGAGGTCTTGCTTAAAAGAGCCACGTTCTCCAGAGCTGCACAGTCGGTCCACGTGATGCTAGAGTTGCTCCGTGGTTGATCAGAGAATAGTCCTGGGGTGGCTCTGTTACCCTTTGTGAACAGACCATCTCCAGAACGCCGCTGGCCACAGCTTTGGGTGTATCTGGTCAAGAAGCTGCCTTTGAGGTGCATGTGGCGTTAGGGTTACCGTAGGGTATGTGAGTACTGCGGCTTGCCATGCAGCTGCTCTTTGAAGGAATCTCCTAAGGGTCACTGCCCCTGACACACACTAGGAAACTGGTGGGTTGTGGTATCTGCTGCTTAATGGTGATCTTACGGCTTCCTGTGAACTTGGCAGTCTCACTTTTTGTGCACTGTTTCTTGTCATCTTGAAAGCTCTACATGGGAGGGACTTTTTTATTGTAAGTCTTGTTACCCTCGAGCTGCTAATTCTTCCCTAAGCCTCCCGATGCTTCCACAGGTTAAGGACTACTAACAACTGACTGCTGTCGGGACGTCCGTCAGCTTTGTGTCTTGCCTCTTGTGGTTTAACTGTGTATTTCTGAGAAATGCCTGCAGTTATTTTTTGTTGTTTAAATCTAGACATGAACAAGGTAAGTCTGTGAGTTTGCTGGTTCTTCGAGAATTGGACCTGTTACGTCTGGCCAGCTATACACTTGTTTCTGGACTGTTCTCTTCCAACGTGCGTGTGTATTGTCAGGGTTAGAGTTGGCTATGCAGAAATCTGATTTTTTTTTTTTTTTTTTTTTTAATGTAAAAATCTGGTTATTTCTTTTCCGTTCTTTATCCCTGTACTGTAAGACTAGATGGTGTTTTTTCTTTCTGAAGTACGCTCGTAAAATCCTTTCGGTTGAGAACAGTTCAGTTTTAAGAGTTTCTAGTGGTTAATATCTCTACAGTCTTAAAATTAGTTCAGGTGTCTAGTTCTGGCTTGATGCTAATTATTCATTAGACAAATTCCATATTTCTGGATAGTCTCTATAAAAAAAACTATTGTTTGTTTTGTGGATTTTGGGGGTTTTTGGCAAATTGCCTTGGCTTTGTGGTTTTCCTTAAAACTAAAGATTAGATATGTAGTGATTTATTCGTGTCTGCAATCCGTAAGTCGAATACGCTACCACATATTTGTTAACTGCGGGCTGGGGTTGGTGGTGTACAAGGCGAACTGTACAGATAGTCATTGCTCTGAGCTAATCTTATCTTCTGAAGCGAAGCATTTCCGAGGAATTTCTAATTTTGACAACCGGGATCAAATGTCTGACTTCTGAAGGCTGACAATAATGCCAGGGGCTGAGCTGCTTTGTCCTGTTGATAGCAACTGCGCAGCTCAAAACCACACCGAATGCCAGGGAACCACGCATCTTAGCTGCTCAGGTCCAGGGCGTGTGTGTTCAGGGTAAGGCGTTAGCTTTACAAGTCCATGGGACAGAAATGCTGCGGCTGCTCAGGGGTAAAAATAGTTCTGGGTTTTCAATGGCTGCATTCCACGGCTGGAGCCTGAAATCATGAATCAGGGTTCAGCTCTCGGGCTGCGCGAGACCGCCGGCAGGAGCTCCGCGGCCGGACACGGGAGGGGAGCAGCTAGCTGAGATGAGGCCGAGCCCAGCGCCGCTGATACTCTGGGAGGGACCCGTGCTGCTTGTACACTCTCAGCAAGGTATTGTATGCTCAGAGTTTGATTTCCTGCAGGAGCTTAGTTGCTTGAGTGTGAGTAATTAAAAATCTGCTGAACCGTGCAAAATTTCTCACTAAACCAAAGATGACTTTAGGAAAAGTGTCTCTTCTCTGCAAATTCAGCTTCACAGAGACTTGCAGCTTCACACGTTACGAGCTTCCTGGGACCTGGGATGATGTATTTTGGTTGGAAGGCTTTGCTGCTCATTCCCACCTGAATGCTGTTTTGTGCGAGGGTTTGTCCTTGATTTTTGGATGGCAGGTGGTTTTTTTTTATTATTTTTTTTCTCCATTTCAAGAAATATCTAGCCTAGAAGTTCCACCTGGGACTTTAGATATATAAATAGTTAGGACTCTTTCGAAGTCTTCCTGACAGAGTGCTTTTTGAAAATGGTATTTAATACATGGATGCTTAACTCAAAGCTCTCTCTAAAGCTTCAAGCTGAGCGAGTATTGTGGCGTGGGATCTGTGTAGGTTTAAATCCCTTTCTGACAGAGTTCAGATGGTCGTATAAAGTAGTTTAAAACCCAGCACAATTTCATGAAAGAGCATTTTGTACTTAGAGTAAGGACTTATTGTTCAAAGTGTTGTTAGGATGCTGCTAAAGCTTTTGTGACCAACATTACCTTTAAAGGTGTTTTTTTTTTTTTTTTTTTGCTTGCTTTTTTGGTCTCTGGCACATTTCAAATATGTATCCTTCAGGCCACTGCTAGCGGGACTTCGAGAACTTGATGTGTGTGCCTTTTTTGACATGTCCTGTGATCTGAATAACTGTTTGATCCTCCTTCCAGAGTGAATGGCTCAGTTTCGAGCTGCTAGAAGTTCCCCACGCCAGCCACGTGTGCAGGTGGCCGTCCCATCGGTGCCCAGAGCAGCGCAGCTCCACGCCTGCTCACCTCCAGCCGGGCCCAGCATCACACTTACTTCCCTGAACGTTGCTGACATTCAGAGTAGGGGACACTGTTTTGTCATGCAGCCCCCACGCTGCCAGGCTGATCTGTACCATAAGTCAAGTGAATTTGGGAAATCTCACGTGGAAAAACAACTCTGTAAAAAGAGTGTTGCTCTAAGGTGAGGAGTAATGCTGGAGGAATCAACGTAGTTCCATGCCATACGTTGAGTGAGGTGTTAGTTGCAGGTTTAGGATGAATAGCAGAAATTGGGAACTGTAAAATCGATGTGGTTTTACTTGAGACATCTGTGTGTGTGAGGCCGTGGGCTGGGTGCAGGGCCTGGGTTATGTTTCAGCCTTGCTGACAGAACTTAGTCATCTAACAGCCTGCTTGCTCTTCAGTTCCCAAGCTGTGTAATGAGGATGCTTTTACAACAGAGACATTGTGGGAATAAAATCTCCTTGTCATGAATGTACATGCTAGTAACATTTTTACTCCTTGAGGGCTGCCAAAGTACCTGCTGGTGCACCACTCCTGGGAGGCACATCCCGCTTCTGAAGCAGGAATTTTGTGTTCTTCTCACTGAAGTGATTTTACAGAAAGCAAATGTGGACTGCAGGCAGTTTAAAGGATGTTCCCAGAGCAGTATGAAGTCCGAGGACAGGAATAGATACAGTAATCCTGCCTCCCCGTGTCCTATGTGCTGCCCTCGCTGCGTGCTCCCCTTTTGGGATGTTCAGTAAGAGTTAGAAATATGTTGTGCAGGACATTAGGCCGGTCATCAGCACAGTTCAAAAATAGTTGAATGGGTATTTTAAAGAAGTGACATGGCAAAACTGGTGGTGTAATTTTACCAATAGCAGAGCTGCCTAAAATAACAAGAACATGAGAAAGTCCTTTCCAACCGCAGCACTTCAGATAATGCCACTTTTTCCTACAGTGAATAAAGCAATGAGAGGTATCTCAAGTATTCGGTCAGTGGTCCCAGATATTATGTGCTCTTTGTGTTAGGAATTAAAACACTGCGAGCTATCTGCCAGAGTTGTCAGCGGAGGTGAGTGAAGATTCGGATGTTTGCCCAAGCTGTCCAAATTTAATTATCCTCTGAAACCTCATTAGAGATGAGCTGCACCTGTGATACTAGGAGGGAAGGAATATGAAGGTAGTTTAGACTGATTCATAACTCAATTTCAGAAATACTCTCTTAGAATCTGAAAGTTCTTGCTTCCCTGCGTGGCTTGCTATGCACAGTGTTCAGTCCTGATCAGCTTTTGTGAGGGCTGGGAAACAGAGAAGATGCACTTGATGGCTAAAATGATCGGGACAAATTGGAGATACAATCTGAAAGAAAATGCTAAATGCTATACGTTTCACTTGAGAAATAAGCAGCAGCACAGGTACAAACGGGCCTGCAGAAGATGTGGGGGTTACGGTGGATCAGAAGGTGATGTCAGTCAGGGATGTTGGCTCCTTTGAAAAGGCAGAGCCACCTTGCAGCGCCACAGCAGAGCGTTTCGCCCACGAGGCCTGAGAAATGATCCTTCCTTTGGCACCTAGTACAGCCTCAGCATGATGCAGTGGGGCTTTCGGGAGCTGCAGATGAAAGATGTGGATCAACAGGAGAAGGAAACATGAGTGCAGTGAGAATGACCGGGACCTAAATAACAAAATCTAACCATGAAGACTGCGTGAGTTGGAATTCTTCAGTAAAGACATTTGACCACACTTTACAAACTTTTGAGTGGCTGCTGGAAAGAGGAAGGGAAGAGCTCTGTGTAGGCATGGGGTAAGGAGTAACAAACTTTAGTCACGGAATGAAATATCCGAGGTTGGTAATAGTTAAACTCCCCAGCATTAGTGAAGCACTAAAATAGACAGGGGAAAGTGCAGCCTCCCCCACGGGCAGTCACTGAGAACAGATGAAGCCAGTGTCAGTCGAGCCTGACTTAGATATAATAACCTGTACTGCCCTTGTCTGTGTGGTCGTCTCTCCCAGTTCTGCCATTCTGAAATTCTTTAATTGTGCGTGATTATAGGTTTGAGTTGGAAACTAATGTCCTTAATCCTCTGCAAAAGGCAAGGTGCTCGGTGCTCCCTGGACGACCTGTTCTTGCAGCCAGGGCTGATGCAATTACCTAGCATTGCCTATTATTTGGTGAGGCTGTGCACTGAATGCTGCGTTCAGCTTGGGGCCCTCGCTGCAAGAAGGACATGGAGTGTGTCCAAAGAAGGACAATGAGGCTGGTGAAGGGTCTGGAGAACAGGTCTTATGGGCAGCAGCTGAGGGAGCTGGGGTTGTTTCCCCTGGAGAGGAGGAGGCTCAGAGGAGACCTTGTTGTGCTTTGCAATGACCTTAAAGGAGGTTATAACGAGGTGCAGATCGAGCTCTTCTCCCAAGCACCAAGCGATGGGATGAGAGGACATGGCCTCAAGGTGTGCCGGGGAGGTTAAGGTTGGGAATTTCCTGAGCCACGTGTTGCTGGAGGCTGGGACTGTATTCCCTGGAGGCTGCTGCTATGTTTGTGCCCTGTTCTTATACCGTTGGCGCTTGCAAGTCATGTCTGCCAGAGGCCAAAGGCAGAGCCGGGGCCAAAATTTATTGGAGGAGGGTGTTCTCTTTCTGAAGTCTCCAGTGCACAGCCTGTGGAGGCTTCCACATGCCTGGCAGTCAGCACGTTTAAAATAGCCTCCTGCCTGTTGGATCGGAGAAGAGCCCTGAGCAGGCCTGCTTCTGTTCCCATCTGAGAAGCGTTGTGTCAGCGCTCCCGCTTTAATCGGGGAGGAGCGGGGGAACAGCTGGGGCAGAGCGCAAAGAGGCAGCAAAAATGTGCTCGCAGGCCTCCGGCATGCTCGTGGCTTCGCTGGGAATGTCAGGGCACGTGCTTCCTACATTATGTCCAGCCAGAAGGGTGCTGTGAAGTGTCAGGTCTTTGCCATCGAGGATAGCTTAGGAAGCCCCCAACATGAAAGACATCTTTGTACATCTCTTTTCCGAGTGTGAAGCTTGGCACAGTCTGTAGGAGGAATTGTAAATAGCCAAGAGGTATGGGAGCAAGGTCAGATAAAAACTGCGCTAATGCTATGCGTCAATTTTTTTCCCTCACAAAATTGTCCTCTCTTTGGCAGGATGATATTATGAATGATCCTGAAATAATTCCCGTAGCTGACATGCTGCCATCCTGTTAGGATTATGCGTTAGGAGGACATAACTCTGTGGGATTGATTTGCCAGGAGGTGGCACACAGGCTCTTGATGCTTTTCTGCCGATAAGCTTTTCTCTGCCAACAGTAAACCACTGTGTTGACAAGAGCAGGCTACAAATTTTACCTGTGGGGCAAACAACTCACTGTGTTGTCAGAATAGGATTGAGGACATCGGCAGGGGCTGCCTGGTAAGAGACCGTGAGGCTGGGAAAGGCCATACTGTGCGCTGAGCACCTCTGGTTGGGTTCAGCTGGCTGCAGGTGGCGGCCAGCCTGCTGGAGCACACTGTTAGAGGGAACATTCCTGGCAGGCAGCGTGCAGACAGATAACAAAACAGACATTGGGCAGAATAATACGCACGTGGGAAGTCCTTAGACCGACAGTGCAAGCTGATGGGGAAGAGAGACTTTGAGCTCTGTTGCATGGTGCCCCACTCGCAGTGAGCAGAGAGACTCTAGATCTGGGACGTACTGTGGTACCTAGTAATTCTTCTGCTAGGCAGCTGAAGATGTGTAAACAAGTCTGGATCAATGCTACACGAGGCGAGAGTCCTTTGTGGGCTGGCCACATTGTAGGACAGATGTACTTCAGTAATGGCTATGAATCATTATTTTAGAAGCTGCCATTAAAAACAAGCTGAAGAAGTGTTTACTTGTGAAACCCTCCTCAGAACCCTGTCCTCGTCTCTCTAGGTATTGTCTCCATTCTCTGCCCTGCTTCTCTGACATCGAGCCTTTTAGGGCAAAGCAGAAGCATCCCTTAATCTAAAGACCCTGAACCAAGATTCCTCAAGTTAAAGTTGTGAAAACAAAACATCAATTTAACATTTCTTCTGCAGATTTCACTGCAGATGATTCCCAAATCATTTTATCAGTATTCTGAATTTAAAAGCAGTAGCAGTTTCAAAAGGGGGCTGTATTTCATAGGCATAGACAAAATGTTTGCATTGACCCAACTAATCCTTTGCTCTCTGCTGGCCAATACTGCAGAGCTCAGGAGCCCCTTATTTTGTGGTTGGTTTCTCTCATCTTCTAGAAATAAATTCTTAATCTTCTTTAATGTAAGTGTGAATGTTCTCATGAGCCATATAGAAGTCGGGTTCTACTAGGTCTTGGAAAGGAAGGTCCTTGTTTGTGATCAGGTGGTAAAAGGAGCCAGAACAGTTGCACAAGAGGAAATACATCCCTTGCAGAACTTGGAGCAGCCTTCAAGCTGTAGCGAGGTGGCGGTTGGTCTGTTCTCCCACGTGCCTGGTGACAGGACGAGGGGGAATGGGCTTAAGTTGCGCCAGGGGAATTTTAGGTTGGATCTTAGGAAGAACTTCTTTACCAAAAGGGTTGTTAGACATTGGAACGGGCTGCCCAGGGAAGTGGTGGAGTCCCCATCCCTGGAGGTCTTTAAAAGACGTTTAGATGTAGAGCTTAGGGATATGGTTTAGTGGGGACTGTTAGTGTTAGGTCAGAGGTTGGACTCGATGATCTTGAGGTCTCTTCCAACCTAGAAATTCTGTGATTCTGTGATTCTGTAAGTTGTGCTGTCTGAATTAGTACCTGCCATGGGTTCTTGTCACGGACTTGACACAACCCACGTGCAGAGCACATCCTCATGTGGCCAGGCCACCTCTCCCTGCCTCTCTCGGCACCGCCCAAGCCAGAACGGTGCAGGCTGCCACGGGATGTGCCCCGTGCCAGCAAATCCCCAGCTTTGTTCTGATAGCAGCGTTGCAGCTTTGTGTATTCTGGAAAATGCAGGCAGATGAGGAGCTGAATAACCATTGCTGTCATGTGCCCACCTCAAAGAAAATTCACCCTAAGGTTAATAAAGACAAATAACATAAAGCATCTTTACTCAGTGCTTTTCACTCCCCTGATAGTTATTGTGGAAGCAACAAATGTGCCCTCAGGGTTTGCTATATATATTGGGTGGTGCATATAGCTTATAATGAATATTCCAGTGGCTATTCTGTTGTAGTTATTTCTGAAGTCCCAACCAGAGGGGGAGATTTGTCTGCAGGATGTCGTCCTTGGTGCGCACTAATTCCTCCTGAACTTTTGATCTGCTTTGCTGGAACAGAATTTCCCTGAAGGATAATTTGCCTTCCTGAGATTGAACCAATCTCACGAATGTGAGAGCACAGAGCTCAACTTGGCTGTAATAATAATCAGTTATTATAGTGAAATACATAGCACTGTTTTTTTTTGTTTTTCTTGTTTTTTTCCTTGAGCTTGATTCAGTGATGTTTTGAATATAGCAAATTTCCACTCAGAATGAAAACAGCTTCTCTCAGTGATACACTGGGAAATTCTTGCTTATATCCTCCGTCTCATTACTAGTATTTCTGCAAAGTTTATTTGGGATTGCTTGTGCCCTGAAGCAGTTTTACTGATGCCTACACCAAAGCAAAAAAATCATTGGTCAAACGAGAGGAAAAATACATGTTGGTACGGCGACATGTGTGGCGTTATCACCTGCTTTGTGGAGAAATGCCTGTTAGTTCACCGTGTACATCTGTATCCTTAGCAGCAGGTGCCACTGCCAGCCAATTCATCAACGTTCCCGTGACTGCCGAGACGCGCCGAAGCTGCGCCCATCGTGGGAGAACGCTGTGCTGACAAACAGGCTGCCAAGGCGGACTTCCGAGCTCCTCTGCTTTGAGGATTAAATGTAAAAGCCACGAAAGCGTTCTCTCCCCGGCTAGTGATGGAGAGCGAGTGTGGGACACCATGTCTCAGCAGGAGACGGGAGCACAAGTTCACCGAAGGGGCCATCTGGTAGCTGGGTTGGCATACGCTTGCAGGAAGGTCGCGGATGAGAAGCGAGCAGGGATTTTTCCAGCTGAAATGCCGGCTTAGTCACGCTGTCAGCAGAGGCTGGATGCTTGCATTCTTCTCATTGCAGGCGGTTTGAAAAGCAGCTCATGCTGCTTCGCAGATCGCACCGAGCAACTGCACCGCTCTGCCCCACCGAGGGCTTGGCTTTTCCTGCCCGTACCTGCTGATGCCTACTCACTGGCGAGCAGCAAGGTTTGCCGAGGTTTTATGTCTGTCCAATGCTCTGCCCCACGCTGACGAGACTGGCACAGAGACCAGGGGAAACCAAGAATTTTTAGTCATGTGGCTGCATCCGAAGTAGCCAGGTTTGGAAGGAGGGAGCCTGGAGCCAGAGCAAACTAACCAGGGAGCACATGTACTAGTGCTAAAAGCACAAACGGCTAAGAAGGCTGTTTGGGGCACAAGAAGGTGGAGATGTTAGCACAAGTAACCTACAGGAAGAGAACGTGGTGCAGCACAGGCAGTGTTAGAATGAACATCAAGAATAGCATCATGGAGAGGATCAGAACTGATTGCAGGGATGAGTGGAGGCATGCCCGTACGTGCCACCCTCGTGGTTAGAGGTACAGCCAGGGGGATCCTCACGCCGAGGCTGAAGCACATTTGGGAGCTGGGAGCCTGCATCCCTCCCTCTCACGTGCAGCCGCACACGTACAGAGATTGTGTCCCGGGAAGGACAGCCGAGCTGCATTTTCCTTACCTCAGCGCTTTTACCTTCAAAGAGCAGCAGCAGCGAGACAATTGGGGAAGTTGAGCGTGAGCTAAATGGGCTTGATGGTGGAATAGCGATGCTGGGCAGCTTGGGGAGTGACAGCCTTAAACAGGACCGCAGGACAAAAGTGACCGTGAAACGCTGAGCTCTTGCAAGTGTTTGGGCACAAAAAGCTACGATCCAAAGCACAGGCATGTATTTAGAAATGCAATTAAAATGCAGGCCTGCAGCGTGATCATATTAGTAAACTACACAACAATTAAGTTAACCTTCAGAGAAAATATGTAAGCAATTCTGCCATGGGCCCTGTGCAAGGCCGTAGCTGAATTGCGAGTCAGCTTTAGTCTCAGGGCACCGGATTTAAATCCTACAGCCCAGCCTAATTGCTGCTCTTAGCCAGACAGTTCAGAGAAATGCTGCCATGATGCCAGTGCAATGTTCTCTTCATTGTCCCTTGTATGATCTTGCCTGGTCCTATCTGAAGTAGCAAAGTGTGGGTAATATCTATGGAAATTGTTTGGTTTATTGATTTTTACATGCCCTAAAGTGAAAGGGCCATCAGCACCGTAACTCGGATGTATGAAACAAAGATCTGAATTCTAATTTGTTCAATATTTTAGAAACGTGCTATTTTCATTTCCAAGGCCAACTTCTGACTTTGTTTGGAGCACAGCGTCCCCCTCGGAATGAACTTTTATTTCCTCATTTCTTTGTGCTTTTAAGTAGTTTGAGGTGGTTTGATGCTTGCCTGTTGATGTTTCAGAGGAAGCTTCCCAGGACCCCAATCCCAATTTGTTGTTTTCCATCAAGTGCCACAAGCTCCTTCCGTTGGCATTTATATACCTGCTGGTAGCACGCGAGCTTTAGAGCAGTTCACCTTTTCATGTCTCTTTTCCAGCAGTTCTGGCTCCTGCTTAATGTCGTCAGCTATAACGAGTTAAGAATTTTTTAGATGATGTGTGTGTTACAAATTCTTCTGAATATTTTCATTGCCTTTCAGTTTTTTCCAACATTAGATTACATGGGAATGCTGACAGGCTGTCAGAGCTTAAACAGCTTTCATTTTCATCTAAATGGAGTCGTATGGCCAAATAAAGTAGCGTAAACAATTTGAAATGCAGGAAGCAGAGTACGGCTCAGAGATGGAAATTCGGTTCTCTGGTGGAATTTCAATAAACAACTCCACCAGCAGCAAAGGCCTGTAATGTAGTTCACGCGAGCGCAGCAGATGTTTGGCAGGATACAGCATGGTGGGTTTGCAGTTGCTGCTTATCACAGAACCAGGGCTGTATGCATCACTGCCACATGCTTCTCTTTTCCCTTCATCCCAGGGAAACTAATCTTGTCGAGAAAAGGAAAGTGGGAGGAGGAAATGTATCATTCCAGCAAAGCTGGATGCAGTGCCTCCGCTTGATGTTTGCTAGCGGAGGCTGGGCGGGGAGATGCCTGCTATCTTGCAGCCAGCCCATTGCAGATAGGAATTTCAATGTCTGGTCTGTCTTTTAGTGTAGATGTTTTCTTGCTTTGTTTTGAATGTATATGAATTATAAGACTATCTACTTCAACAGACTCAGACACTGAAATGTTTGGGACTGCGGCGTCTCTCCTTCTTGGCATGTGTGAGTGGCTCTCCAGCTGTAACTTCTGTTTTGTCTTGAATGAAGATGAGAAGACGTGTGAGCACCACAACCTGCCTCCAAAATGGAAAGTGTCCTTAAGATGCCTCTAAGTACCATGAGGCTTGGAAGCATTTCCCTTTTCCCTTAAGTGAAGAAAATACTCTTTCCTTAAAGTTTCAACTACGGGAGTAGTACATGGAGTGTACAGTAGTATATCCCTGTTAATCTCCTTGGACTACATGTTCTGTCCTTACTACCTGAGCTGTAAGAGGAGGGAGTTCATGGGACATGTTTCAGTGGCTTCTGACAGAGAGAAGTTTCCCACTTGAGTATGGATAAACTACAGAGAGTCTGTGGCCTGGCATTTGTTTTCCACACTCTTTTTGTGTTAAAATTGGTGGTAAAATCCTTCTAGACCTCCAGAAGAAAGTGAGCCATGTCAGTATTCAGCATTTCAGAAGATTAACTCCTGAGAAATTCAGATGCATACCAACTTTCCCAGAAGGTGGGGAAGGGGACCCAGAGTTGAGATTGGGAACAAGCAGAATAGTTTTATGTCTCTACAGTTGTTCTAGAAACGAAGCTTTGTATGAGCACAGAGGAACACCAAGGGTTATGCATGAAAGTAAAAATAGTTGCCGAGGCGATCGGCTCCGGGGCAGCCGTGCTGTGCAGCGGAGCGGGGATGGGGCCAGGCAGGGCTCTTTCATCGAGGCCACTCGAGGCAGCCGAGGGAGCCGCCACGAGCCGGCAGCCCTGTGAGGGACGTGACGAGGCGGAGGCGGAGCCAGCAGCGCCCCCTCCCGGCCGCTCCAAGGCAGCCCCTGGGGAGCGCGAGCGACCAGGACGGGCAAACAGGGCGGGGCGCGGCAGTTGGCGCGGGCAGGGCGAGCAGGGAGGGCAGGGCGATCCCCCCGCCCCTAGAACGCCTCACCTAACGGCTGTCTGGCACTAGCTGGGCCACTCTGGGCCTCGCTAGGCAGCGAGCGAGCGCCAGAAGGTCTGTAGGCACCCAGGCAGACTGCCCGCTCCCAAATGCAGCGTGGGGTTCTGAAGGATAGGTCCTGCTTGACGAACCTGATCTCCTTCTATGACAAGGTGACACGCTTAGTGGATGAGGGAAAGGCTGTGGATGTGGTCTGCCTTGACTTCAGTAAGGCATTTGACACCGTTCCCCACAGCATTCTCCTCAGGAAACTGGCTGCCCATGGCTTGGACTGGCGCACGCTTCGTTGGGTTAGGAACTGGCTGGATGGCCGGGCCCAGAGAATTGTGGTGAATGGAGTCAAATCCGGTTGGAGGCCGGTCACTAGTGGAGTCCCGCAGGGCTCGGTACTGGGGCTAGTCCTCTTTAACATCGTCATCGATGATCTGGATGAGGGGATCGAGTGCACCCTCAGTAAGTTTGCAGACGACACCAAGTTAGGTGCGTGTGTCGACGTGCTCGAGGGTAGGAAGGCTCTGCAAGATGATCTGGATGGGCTGGACCGATGGGCCGAGGCCAACGGTATGAAGTTCAACAAGGCCAAGTGCCGGGTTCTGCACCTGGGGCACAACAACCCCAAGCAGAGCTCCAGGCTGGGAGATGTGTGGATAGAAAGCTGCCTGTCAGAGAAGGACCTGGGAGTTTTGGTTGACAGTCGGCTGAATCTGAGCCAGCAGTGTGCTCAGGCGGCCAAGAAGGCCAACAGCATCCTGGCTTGCATAAGAAACAGCGTGGCCAGCAGGTCCAGGGATGTGATTGTCCCCCTGTACTCGGCTCTGGTGAGGCCGCACCTCGAGTACTGTGTTCAGGTTTGGGCCCCTCACTACCAGAAGGACATGGAGGTGCTTGAGCGAGTCCAGAGAAGGGCTACGAAGCTGGTGAAGGGTCTGGAGAACAAGTCTTACGAGGAGCGGCTGAGGGAGCTGGGACTATTTAGCCTGGAGAAGAGGAGGCTCAGGGGCGACCTTATTGCACTCTACAGGTACCTGAAAGGAGGCTGTAGCGAGGTGGCGGTTGGTCTGTTCTCCCACGTGCCTGGTGACAGGACGAGGGGGAATGGGCTAAAGTTGCACCAGGGGAGGTTTAGGCTGGATATTAGGAAGAACTTCTTTACTGAAAGGGTTGTTAGTCACTGGAATAGGCTGCCCAGGCAAGTGGTTGAGTCCCCATCCCTGGAGGTCTTTAAAAGACGTTTAGATGTAGAGCTTAGGGATATTTGTTAGTATTAGGTCAGAGGTTGGACTCGGTGATCTTGTAGGTCTCTTCCAACCTAGACTTTCTGTGATTCTGTGATAGTTTTTTTGGGGACTGTTTCCACATGGTACCTGGTTTTAGGTCGTTGTCAAGTGAGAGCAACTTTGCTTCCTTGTGGTTAGCAGAAAAATTTAGACCTCCAGGAAAGTGAATGTTACCTTAGTGTGGCTGTGATCGTCTTCTGCTTTTCCACCCCGTGGCTAACCGCAGGAGACCATCTGAGTTGTCGGGAGATCCAGAGAACAGCCACGGCAGAAGAAGAGTGTTTTCTGGGCAGGACAGTAGTGCTGAGAACCGCTCCTCACGCAGCTTGAGGTGACGGTGCTTCCAAGAACCAGCTAGGTGAGACTCACTCGTGCAGACAGACAAGAGGCACTGATCTTGGGCATCGGGGACATTTTCTGTACCGCCTTGCTCCTCCTCCCCACTTTGGTGTTTCCTGTGGTGCTTTAGAGTTATTAACATGGAGCTTATCAGCGCTGTGTGGTTAGTAGTCTTCTGTGGAGAGTCCCCGGTGGTTGGGTTGTGTCGGTACTTTGGCTTCTGCACAGCATATGTGAGCTTCACGCGTCGGTGGCTGTTGTCACTAGAGTGCTTGGTTATTGAAGCTGTCAAATGCGTCTACCTGCAGCCATTTGGATGCTTGATTAAAACTTGATTTGATTCCTCTCTCTGAGCTGAATATTCAGTGAAGAGTCCAGAACACCCCAGCGGACTGAGACAAGGGGAAATGGGAAGGCAGAAGTGGGCAATGAGGGTAGGGGGAGAAAGCAGCTGTTGAAATGTTCTGCAGCCACTTAAAGCTACATTTAAATTCAGGATTGTTCCTAAGCTAAAAACAAGCTTTTGCAAACTTCTCTCTCTATGCTACGTACTGCGGGCAGCTCTGAAGCCTTTTGAAGAGTTGCCAGTGGGGTGTGACAGAGGGGAGGACAGAGAGAGTTGTTTGTGCATGCAAAACCAGGGCTTTGTAGCACAGCTACCTGGGAGAGGGTTAAATCAATACTTGAGCTTTGAGGTGAGGTGCTGCCCTACACCTGTATGATTTGGGGGAACACTGGCACAATTACCTTTTTTGCACAAGCTGAAGAAGAAGCCAGAGGTTCTGGAAAAAAGGAGTGAGAAGAAAACGGGAAATGTTATGAGTATTAGGAGGAAACGTCCTGCTCTTTGGCCCCATATCTTTGAAGAGGTAACCCAGCCTGGAATGAAACTTCGCTAGTACCCAGGGGCAAACTGTCGTGTGTTTGTAAAATTCCAGCCACAGCTTCTTACATGCTTGCAGCTTTCTGGCTTTGTCACCCTAGTTGCGCTCCTTCCAGGTGTTTTCCTGGGACTTAAGCTGCAGCACCGAAGGGACACAGCACTGAACGGTCACACAGCTGTATTTGAAGAAACCACTTCTGTGGCGTGCTGGAGACCAACAAGTCTTGTGGCACGGCTAGCAGTGAGCCTGGAGCGTTGCACTGCCAGCTCTGCAGGGATCCGGGGAGCGATCCTGGCTGTGCTTTGTCAGGGCTCCTACCGAGTCAGCCCTCGCTTGGCCTTCTTTCCACGGGCTGTAAAACCTCTCTCAGTAGTATGGGGGAGCCCTGGTTCCCTTGGGAGCTTAGCACCGGGCTGCATTTACGAAGAGGGTCGGATGCTTGGCGGGGTAGGGCGAGCATGTCATCAGACCGCCCTCATCTTGTGTCCCGGAGCTGCCAGCGCTGGGGAGCGCCTCGCTGAGCGCCGCTGGTGGGGACCAGCCAAAAGGCTCATTTCTTCACTCCTGCTGCTCCCCTCCTGCATCCCCTTCTGTGGCCATCGTGCGGCGAGGTTAGCAGATGGGCTGTCCCCGAGATGCCACATGCTTACTTGCAGGGAGGAGCAGCTCTTGTTCCGAGACCCCGGTGAAAGTGCTGCTGCTGCTGGCAGGCAGGCAGCTCTGTCGCTTGGCAGCAGACCCCGGGGAGAAGATTACCTTGTCCTCGTTCTTAGTCCTGTTTGCCAGCTTCCCTTCTGATTACCAGGCTGGTAATGCTTGGGGGAGATAACCCCGGTTCAGTGAGCAGCAGTTTAGGCTGCCATCAAACAGAAAATACTTGGACGGAATTAACAGAGCCACGTGCTAAGCTAATTCGATACCAGGCTTGTGGGTGTGTTTTTCGGTACGGGACTGCTGTTTGTCTTTCTGCAGAGAGGACCGAAATCTTCCATCAGCACCTCCCTCTGTCCCTTACAGACCTGTCCCTGATGTTCGTCATCCACCTCCATGCTCTTTATCTCCAGACTAAGCTGCTGTCTCTTCTCTCTTCAGTAGGCGCCCCAGCAGAGGTGGCTTTGTCCCCTTTCCCACAGTGCACTCATCTCTGCAGGCAGCTCCTGCAGGGCTGGTGGAGCTTGCGCTGTTTGGTGGAAGTGCACTGTTTGGTGCAAAGACCACGGAGAAAAATTTACTGTGATCCTAATGTGTTTGAGATTTCCTAAGCAGTGAATGCAGAAGAAAACGTGGTATTGTTTATTGGCCGTTCTAAATGAGCTCCTGAAAGCAATTTTCTCCAGGGTTTCGATTTAAGATACCAGGTAGCTGGTTTGACGTGAAGAAGTCACCCTTTCCTCGCCCTCTGCTGCAGGTGTAAAGCAGCAAGCAAGGGGATAAAGCCCAGGAGGACTGGGTAGTCGCTGTTGTGGCTGCGTGGCGTGGGACAGGCAGCAGCAGGACCACCAAGGAGAGGGGTTTATAGCGTCACAGCTGCTGGCTGCATCTTCCCAGCGCTCAAACCTGGGTTGGAAATCTCTCTGTGCACTCCGAAGTCTTGCTGTTGCTGAATGTCAGGAAGGCATCGTGTTCCCAGATGCTTATTAAATGCACATGCCAAGAATATAAAGGGGATGAAATTGCTAATTGAGTGTGGCTGTATCAAAGCAGATCTTGGTTCTGCGCCTCGTAATGCTTTGTCAGCCTAGTAGTGGATTTCTGTTGTTGCTGCTGTGTTTCTCTGAAGCCATTTGGTGCTGAATAATTGTGGTTTCCTAGTGCCTGTCGCAGCAGGATCCTCAGATGCACGAGCTCCGGGATTTTCACTCAAAAAGTCACGTAGGAGACAGTAACCCACGCACGGAGCAAGGGTCCTACGCCGCCAAAATTGTCCTTGTTATAATTTGATTTGGCCAATGAGTTTCTGTTTTGGTGCAGGAACAAGTACAGAAAACCAGCCGGATTCCTTCCTACCTGGCATGCTTTCTTACGCGGTGAGATGAGCGCCCGCTGCGGGCGGCACTGGCTGGCACGTGCAGCGCGCTGTTCTGTCCCACTGCAGCAGCACCAAGGTGGCTTAAACACTGTCCCCTTGCTTAGGGCCTGCCTCAAACATCCCTGCCCAGTGGGGCTACCGTAGAGAAACTGGGCCTTTTCACCTTTGTCAAAAACATCTGCTGTCTCTGAAGGAGCCTGCTGTCAGCTCTCCCATGCAGGCAGTGTTTGCTAGCTGTCGCTGTTCAGCTGATGCGGGGTGACACCGTCCCGGCGGTTTGACAGTGACCTTAATGCATTCGTGCAGTTCCAGCTACGGGCTGTGTGGCCGGAGATGGAAATGCATGGGCTTAAGCAGCTTATAATGAAATACAGAGGCTTTCACTTCAGCTGCTTTGAAGCCACTGCAAATCAGTTGTTGGATTTGCTGTTTCTTTGGGGACGTGAAATGAATTTAGTGGCTTCTAGCTGGTTGTAGTGAATCAGGTGTTTGCCTCGTGAAATGTCCCCATATAATCAAAGTTTCTGGGAGACAGACTTAGCAGGTATGCCAGTGGCTGTAGGAAACTGGATGTAGCTTGGTTTACCAACAGGGCTTTTGATAAACCAGGATGGAGGCAGTTCAGCAGATGCATCCCTGAGCAGGAGCTTCCTGTTGCGGCTGCTGGTTCTGGAGGAGCTGCCAACAGACGACAGTGGGCTCTGCGGAGCTGAGGTGGGTGCCGGCTCGGTGGTGAGCTGGCAGCTGGTCCCTCGTAGTGCGGCTGGGCAGGGGAGCTGCCTCGGCACAAAGTTACCTCTGCACTGTGAAAAGTCCAAGCTTGGGCTACCAGTCGGCTGCCTTTCCGAGGAACCACACACAAGAGCAGGTAGCAGGTTTCTTACGAGAAAGCAAACTATTTTTGATAAACAGAAAATGCCCGGTTTGTCCTTGCCAAGGGATGGGAACGCATCATCTGGCTGAGCACCTTCCCAGAACAACTGCTGGGAGTGCCAGTCGGGGGAGATGCCTGCAGGGCCCCCACTTCATGCCACGGACCCTCAGAAACGTTTGCTGCGAGGATGAGATTTCTTAGAAGATGGCTTCTTAGGTGGAAGTAGCTATGCACTAGGGCTGGCACCAGAAAACCCTTGTCTCAGGCAGCAAAGGCACGGTGTGTTTCCCTTTCATGGCACATTTGCATCTTAATGGCAAAAGTTGGGAAGAGCACCACATTCCTTCCCTTTTGTCTTTTTTGGTGTAACTTTCCTGGACTCTGTAAACTTAATACGTAGCTCAGCATCTGTTTCCAGAAGTCAAACATTTCCCGTGATATACATTGTTTAATCGATGGTGATGCAGTGGCTGCATGAGCTGTGAGTGAGAAAACATTCATTGCAAACACCAGCTTTCAAGGCAATTAAAAGATAAACTCCCAGGTACGTGACCTGCCTCTTGCTTGTTACGGTGACAGTGTTTGCACAGGCTTTCCTGTAATTCCCTGCTGCCATCAAAGCATTTCCTGCTAGTAATTCTTGCTAGTCCCCGAAAACTTAGCTCCATAAATTCCTCTTTCTCCTTCTGTTGATGGGAGTCTAAGCCAAATCAATAGGGATGTTCAAGCCCGGCCTATGGGTAAATGAGAGCTGAGTGTTCTGAGGAGGAAGCAGCCCTTGTGGTGAAGGAAGAATACTACACACAAGCAGCTGGCTAGCTAGCACGGAGAGTTTCAAAATGACTGCAGCAGTAGAGGGAAGAGCCCAGTGTATGGGCGATGCCATCAGCGTGCGCTGGGTGAAATGTAAACGCAGCGTTAGCAAGTGGAAGGGGGAAGCTGTAGATGAGCTGCCTCCAGTCGGAACTCCTGGTGGATCCAGTCTCAGCCACACAGCGATGAACAGTAAAATGGGCATTGAGTTTATGAAGAAGAAACACTGCTGAGATCCAGGGCACCATTTCCCTTTGCACTTTTTTCACTGCTCAGCTGAGGAGCCTTTCCTCAGCTGTGCATCAGTGCCTTTAGCTGGCAGGTGTCGGTAACCACAAAGAGCTTCTTTTAAAGCTCCCCATGAAAAGCATACAGAGGATCTGGACACAAACTCTTTTAATGGTCTTCTCTGCAGGCCAGGAGTGAGAGAAGGGGAAACATAGCTGATATCTGCGAGATGGGCAGCAGGGACTTTAAATGCCTTCTAGAGTATTTTACACCTACCTGTCCATGGTGCTCTTTTTGAGGACTTGAGGCCAGACAGTACCCAGGTTGTGTGTTCTCTTGTGCTGCTTCCCCAGAAGATCTCTGCCTTGTGAGCAACTGCCGTTGTGAGTTTTGGCCCCCAGCCGGTCGCATCTGATGGCTTCTCCTTGAGTTTTCCATCTCTCAGCAAATGGAAGAGCTGAGTTTGTGGTGAAGCACTGAAGCATTCTCCTCTTCCATTTCTTATGGTCAGTGTGTCTGGTGTTTTACAGATGCTTCCTGAGTGGGAATGGCTGAAAAGTCCCGTGATATTTGTATGCTCTTATCCTCCGCAGCTTTGATCTATGGTGGCGTTATTCTCTGCTATTTACAGGTCATACTTCTGCAGAGCTATCAGTGCACAATACCTCTAACTCTGTCGGTTTGTGCTTTATATACATCTCCGGTCAACTAAAGTACGTCCATTTGTAGTGACGGATAGTCCTTTGGGCCTGGCCCCTCATCCTACATTCTGGGTGTTCAGCTTTTCCACCGTATTTCTTTGTTTTATTAAACGCAAGTGTGTAAATAGTCTGTGCCTGTGTGGCCATACTTAAACTCTCTGTCCCTGCTGTGACAAGCCACTTATAATTTGTAACCGTGTTTCTGTGAATTTTTGCAAAAAGTCTCTTGTATACTCTTTTTTTCGCTGCTGTTCACGTCTGCCAAAATCTCTCTTCTTGACTGCTAAATCACTCGCTCTCATTAAAACCACAATCATCATTTAAAGCTTGGAACGCCATCTGAGGCTCGGTAGGTCCATCTTCCGTCTCTCAAGTACTCTGCTGCCTTTTTACATTCTTTTTCCAAACCCTGGGGTTCTGGAAGTGCTTCGCCTCCTGCCCTGCTCCGTTTCGCAGCCGTGCAAGTGCCGAGCGGAGCCAACTGATGGCTTGACCTTCATGCCCAGTGCAATCGCTTGGTGCAATCGCTGTTTGTCTCCACTGGGTTTGCGCCGTTGAACTTCTTTCGAGACCTCAGTATTACTTTCCATGTTACTGCTTTCAATATTTTTTTGTGCTTTCATTTTTAACCCAAGGCTTGGTAAATACTGCAATACCCAGAGCAGTCGTTACCTTGTTATCTGTTATTTTGAGTCTTTATTTTCCAGGTGCTATTTATCATTCTGCAAAGCTCGGTACCAGGAAATCCCTAACTAATGCTTCTCGTTTGGAGCCCCACGTGAGACAACAGGGCTTATTTTCCAGATGTAAAAATGTCCTGCAGATACAGCATTGAATCTTACTGTCAGGTTTTGTTATTTTTTCCCCCTTTTTGTTATCACTGCAGAACAAAAGGAGCTCGAGGAGTGCGCTGTATTTTGGTATAGCTTGTAGTTTATTTCTGTGTTTGGTTCCTAGATTCTAATCTGTTGTTTCTGTGCAAGTTCCTTGAAATCTGATAAAAGAATCCAGCTGGGATTCCTGCAGTGAATTTACAGGACCTGGGGAGGAAAATATTCTTTCCTGCAAATTGAGGCTATTTGATTTGCAATTCCTTGAAAAGCTTCGACAAGAGAATGCTGTAGTACTGCTTTTCAACCAGCTTTTAGATGGGAAGGCTTTGAGCAAACTTTTTTTCTGAAAGGTTTGGTCTGAACTCTTCGTTTGAAATGGCTTTTCAGTGCTCCAGTTCTCCATGCAGTCTTTTCTTGGGGCTCTCCCCGTGTTGCTGCAGAGATGTAAAGCTTGGAAAGCTCCAGGTGCCACCACGCTGAGAGGAAGACCTGTCAATGCA
This sequence comes from Nettapus auritus, assembly GCA_011076525.1. Classification (NCBI taxonomy): domain Eukaryota; kingdom Metazoa; phylum Chordata; class Aves; order Anseriformes; family Anatidae; genus Nettapus; species Nettapus auritus. The sequence continues at coordinate 45,428,153 of CM021769.1, forward strand.
GCAGCTTTGTCCCAGCGTGGAAGGCAGCCTTTTGCAGGCTTTTGTAGAGGATGTTGTTATCCTGCTTCACCAGCGGCGTATTTACTGAACAGGAATGTAGTTTGTAAGTGCCAGAGTGAGGGGATGCTGCTGTTCTTATGTGCGAGTGCCAGCTCTTCCTCTCCTGCCACCCGCTGCGTCCTCACGTGTTTCTTGACAACCAACAAACGTCTTTCTGGTGCTGCGCTAGTGGCCGGTGCTGATGTGTCCCATCTGACCAGGGTGGGAAGGTCAAGTTGACTTCTCCTCTGGAGGGAAGGCACCCTGCAGATTTCCAGACCGAGCAGAACTATATCCCTATCCCATCCGAAAAGCTCTTCAAAGTAAGTACGGTAAGGGTTTACAGAATTAAAATCTGCCACTCGCACAGATGTCAGAGTGTTGCACAGTCAGAAAGGTAGTCCTGGATCCACTCTACCCAAGGAACCACTAACACACTGGGGTGAAACAGCTTTGCATGGATGGCCCAAGGCTTCTTTGTTTTTGTTGTGTTTTGTTTCTGTTCTAGTATTTTTGTGACAGCACTCCCTGACCAAATGATCAGCTGCAAGAGCAGAAATCACGCTCTGCAAGGTTACAGTCAGTTCCCAGTCCTGGAGCAGTGGCAAGCTGACGCACTCTGTCATCAGGAGAGCAACTTGGTGTCAGGACAGATGACGTTAGCAGGGTTTTTATGGTGTGTCAGCATTGCTAAACACAGGACTTGCTTTCCCTGTTGGAATCCTCTTTTCTGGGCTAACCTAAGCTGACTTCTGTGTGCATTAAAACCCCAACCAGCTTTAGCAGAGCTGCAGCAGTGACAAGTTATGGAAATTAAATTTGCCAGCCTAGAGACAGCTATAAAAAAAAAAAAGACTGCATGCTAACAGTGCTGTTCCACTGAGGGCTGTGTCCGTAATGGATAGCCCAGCACTGCTTTATTCCATCGCCCACCTCCGAGGTTGTGGTAAGCCTTGCTTAGTCGCGTAGTTTGAGCAGTACGAAAGAGCTGTTCTACCAAATAGATACTTGGGCTCATCAGCTGTGATTTAACAGCTTTGCTCTTCTGATTGTTAAGGTCTTTCTATAGGTTCATCAAAAATTTCTTAAGTGTAGTAAATGATAGCATTAAACTTGATGTCAGGGCTCTACCAGCCAGAGAGATGCGTCTGACCAAGCAGTGGGTGGCAGAGAGGTGTTCTCAGGGATCGCTGCCGGGCAGCAACGTGCTGGGGCTCAGTCTCCATTTGCCTGGAAAGAACAAAGGACATGAGGTGAAATTAATGGGCAAAGAGTGATTAAAATTTAACGTAGCCTGGAGGAAGTGTATCCTTAGCAAGGCATTGCCCTGCAGTCCTGAGTGTTTCAGTGAAGGGCCACCAAGAGGGCTCAGGGTAGGGTTGCTTGTTTATCCTAAACCAGACCGGTGCCTCTCTCTGATCTTCAGTTCAGGAGCCGAACATGAAGACCGCCTCTTTATGAAGCAGGACGTTTTTTAGCTGGGGATGCTGTTACGTGCCCTTCCTGCGCGCACCGTGAGGGGGAGGACCGTGTGTTCTCTGCTCCCAGCAGCACTTGTTAACAAACGTGTTTGAAATGCTTTTATCCCTTATAGTGCTTCAGGGAAAATCCATTGCTTTGTCAGGCATATGTCTTCAACTGCTACTCCCCTTTAGCGAGCTGTGCTATGCAAATGTGTAATCATCTCTTCGAACAGTCAGGGATTGCTCTACAGTACGTATTCCTGATTTGCAGTATTAATTGCCATTCTCTGATACTACGGCTTAGCTGTTAGTGGGGAGCTGAAACTTAACTCGAAAATATCTTCAGATGCAATGTTCTCATGTAACTGAAAAGTAATCATAAGAGAAGGCAAAATATCAAGGAGCTGTAACCTGGTTTGCTTTCTCCACCATTTCCTAAGGCCTTTTTCAAATTCCTGGGGGGCAGTTAAGGGGGATGCTGGAAAGAAAGGGCTCATTCCATCATGCTCTGTTCCCATGTCCCTTAGCAGGGCAAAGGCTGGGTTCCTACGGCTCTGGTACGCGGTGGGAAGACGAGCAAAACTTCACAGCAGCAGCTCGCAAAGCAACCGGGCAGAATAATCCCAGTGAGCAGCCCTAGAAGTTAGGAGATTGGGAAACATTTTCAGGTATGCTTTCCAGCTGAAAGGCGATCTACCAATGGTGTTTGCAAGAACTGCAGCACCTGGGTTGCCGTTGTGTTTGGTTAGAACAAACACGGGTGTTAAAGCCGGGAGAGGGAAAGTTACTGGGGTAAGTGTAAAACCAGGATATCTTCCAGTGATAAACCTTCACGTAGTTCTCTGAAAGGTTCGCTACTTAACAGGGTGATGAAATTCTTAGTAATGCTGATGGGTGCCAGCAGAGGGCATTTGGAAACCTGGCTTTTCTGCTCATTTATTCTGCTTGTTTCTCTTCCCAACTGGAGCCCCTGCGCAGCTCCTGCGTGAGGCCGACGTCCTGCCTGGCTGGTGGCTTCTGTGTTGGCACAGGCCTATGGGAAGGCAAAAGTCTTTGAACAGTCCAAACGTAGGGTGTTTATGTATTGTTGTTGTTTGAATTAATGTACATAATATCAACAAAATACATATTTCTGAGTACTTTCCAGGTTAGCAGCAGTATTAGCCAGAGAGCTCTGGCTTCTATCAGAAGGGAGCTTTTCGGTGTGAGGTGGGTGAAAGGCCAGGAGGCAGGAAGTGAAGAAACAGTTTATTCTGTTTTTACAGTGTTTGTTATGTCTAAATTAGCAATCTAAAGAGGAAACAACCTGTTTGATATGAAGTATCGTATTTAGTCTTAGTTATGCCTCTTCCCCCTGCTCCTCCATACCAGAGGAGCAAGGCACTTTGCAGTGACCCTTTTAGGTCAGTACTGTGTCATGGTTAACAAGAAATAGCTTGGATAGGCATCGTAGAAAAAAAAAAATGACAGAACACCCAAATAATAACTCTTCATATTCATGACTGGAAGGACCTTCTGGTCTGCCACGGTGCTGTGTGAGGAGTTGGAGACTAAATCCAGCTGTGATGCTGTTGATCAGGGCTTTTGTGGCTTGCGGCGGGGTACGCATGTGGTGCAGGACAGAGCAGGTCTCCCCAGCGATCCTTTGGGAGAGATCTGTCGTTCAGAGCTCCTGTGCAGGTCACAGAGGAAACACACAAAGGCATTAAAGCATAAGAGCATTTAATGGTGATGCTCTTTTGTTCTTGGGCTTTGGAGCAAGTGAGTCCAATCCATCGGCATCATGTCCTTCTTGACGAGGATTTCAACAGACTGTTGAAAAGAGAATTTCAGCTTCTCTGGTAATGAGGACAGCCAGAACCTTGAGACTGGCCTGGCCCTTTCTGTTCTAGGATTAAAGACTGGGTTCTAAAGAGAAGGATCCAGCCTAGGTGTAAAATCTAAACAAACACAGGGAAGTTCCACTACATTTTGCATAAAGCCTGTAGTAAAATGTGTCAAAACAGCAGTAGGATTCAGATCTCTGAACTGTGCGTGCTCTGTTTCGCTCTGCAGTCAGAAGCTTGCCTTCATTAGTGAAAGCCCGAGTATGCTGCCAAAACACGCGGTGTGTTTGTGAAACCAACTGACTTGCATTTCCTACCTGTACAGCAAGGTGCACGGCTGCGGCACTGCGAGGCTATTCAGGCCTCGAGGTTTTCTATTTCCCTGGAAAAATGTTGATGAGAATTAGGGAAATATATACATACATATATACACACGCTGTGTAAAGATGCATTAAGTGGGTCTAGCTGTGGTTCTTAAGCTTGCTACCACGCAAGGTAAAATATTACAGGCGTGAATTTTAATATATATGGTGACTTCTTTATGGCATATGCTAATCAACTACATTTGGAGAATAGTTCCTCTAAATCTCATTTGTGATAAGATATGATTTATGCTGTCAAATATGATTTATTAAGTATGTCTTGATAAAATAGGTGGAACAAAATCTTCCTGGGAGCAAAAATATATATTGATTTATAATACAAGTGTCAGTAGCAAAGGCGGAGGGAAAAAAAGAGGAGCTGAAGGGTACATTTATTGATATATATTTCATATATACTTTACTTGCTATAACACCTGCTAACAGAATCCACCTGACTCGTCCTTATATTGTGTTGTATCCCTGTGGCAGAGCTTTCCTTTGGCCTTTTGAAAATGCTGGCTTGTTAGCGAATGTTAGTTTGTGCTGCAGCCCCGACCTGCGTTGCATTGTGCTTCCACATGCACATGTTGGAAAAGGATTCGTTGGCTTCGGCTGAAGTAACTTGCGGAGCCCCTAAACTTGATTATTAACATTTGGGTGGTTGGTTTCAAAGGTGTTTGCTTCCACCATTTCAGCCTAGATATCTGTCAGCTATAAAAAGCGAGCTCTTCCTTTGTGGAAACTTGTCACAGGGCTTAAAGACAGCTTGTTCCCTTCTCATGAACGCTTGAATAAGTTAAGAGGGAGGCTGTTGGGAAAGGGAAGGAAGAACACGGCTTGGGTGAGCTCTCTGCTGTGAAAGGAGCACGGAAGAGCAAAGAATTTACTCAGACCTTCGACAAATGGGCCCAGTGCTGTAGTTTTGCATCGGTGTTATAGGAATCCAGTGGTTACCACCATGGAGAAACTGTGTGCTTAGGAAATGCAGAAATCCAATTAAATTCCTAGCTCTGCTGTATGGCTAGCGGCTCCTTTTGGAATTAAAATGGGATTTTTTATTTTTTTTAAGCAAAGCTGAAATATTTCCTGTGTAATGACAGTGTGCCTCCCTTCTCACTATCATCACCTGTCAGCACTGAATTTCCCAATTTCTGTTCCCTGACTTACAGTCTCTGGTAGCGAACTATTTTAGGACAATGCCGAGATTACTAGGGACGTGGCAGACCTCCATTTCCATTTGCAGACCTGTCTCGGAGGAATCAAGTCAATACATCAGTTGTAATACACGTTGTTCTGGCTGAAGTGAGTTTTCATCCAGCCAGTGTAATGATTGAGCACAGAGCAAATAACATTGGAGTGACCAGCCACGTGTAATAGCTCTTGAAGTAAAAGCAAAAAGCACTTCAGTGAAGACTAGTCGGTGATATAATGTTATAATTAGCAGGAAAGTTGACCTCTTGCTCAGGAAAGCTCTTCCGTGGTACTCACCGATGTCGTTACAAAGCATCCTAGGACGCTTTATGCATCGCTGGGCCCACATCACTCACCTCCCCTGTGCTTGTGCTCAGGTTGGAGTTGGGTCCCCCCTCGTCGCCGTGACGCCGTCACTACTGCCGTCACAGGGCACCTCCAGCCCCGGCAGAGTTGCCCTGGTCCCTGGAAAGCTCTGAGAGCTGTGAGCAGTGGATAGACACGTGGTGAGGGATGGCCTGAGGAAGGGCTGGAGAGCCAAACAGGAGCACGGGGACTGCTGGCCTACGCACCGCCAGAGGTGTGGGGCCGGGCTGCACTGGAAACACGGCTTGGGCCTTCGTTCTGCTAACCCCTTCGGTTTTGGCGTCAGAGCCTTAGTCCTGCCTGGGGTTTCATCTGCAAGATGGACTGATTGCCATCCTCCTTTCCTAGCAAAAGGCCAGATCTAATCATCTAGTTCAGCACATCAGGAGGCACCTGGAGTTTCTCCAAGTGTGCAGGCTCAGTGCAGAAGGGCAGCTGTCGGGAAAGTAGCTGCCAACGTGTGCTAGCTAGCTGTTGGGCATCTACAGGGAGATGGCTTTAAATTACGCTTCAAATCATAAGGTTTCGCAAAAATATTTGCCTCTGTGCTCTTCAGACTCATCGGCAGACCTCCTACTGGCTTCAGTGGGTGCTGGATTGTCCCCCACAGGGATCAGGAAAAGCACATTTGAATTTTGGAATGAACACTAGCTGAGCTGATAAATCCCAGGGGAAGCTGAAGCTCTCCCATTGCCACGGCTGCGTGGGTCCCCACCCCGGGGAGCTGGGCTGCCTCCTCTCTTCTGCCTTAGGGGAGCAGAAATTTGTGTGCAGAGCTGCACTGTGCCTCTGTCCTGGGCGGCCCTCGTTCAGACCGTGTGTCTTCCAAAAACACTGTGAAAAGCATAAAACGGGGCCACGAGGAACAGCCTGGTACAGAATAAAGGAGAGCACTCAGCAGCAATGGGAGCCTCTCACAAAACAGGCAGCCGGCAGCAGTGTCCTGCTCCCCTTTTGTCTGAAAGGAAAAATAAGAACCTGGCTTCTCAAATGCAGTGCCTTGGGTATGTGGCTTGGCAGGTGGCAAATAAGAGCGTGAAGTGACTCCTGGCCCTTCCTGGCTGCTCACCTCGAGGGGGAACAGAGCCAACTGTGCCCTGAGATGGAGGAGTGAGAGGGAGGCTGACCCCATGTCCTGGAGGTTCCTCTGCGGGCGCTGAGCTGCAGCTGGCAGCTGATTGTCCGGTGAGGCTGGTGACAGCATGAAAGAAGCGTGCCTTCCCTGTGCCACCACGGTTACGCTGCACACACCGAGCCTCGGCACGCCAAGCTTCCGGCACGAGGAGAGCAAGGCCCCTGCTCAAGGAAAAAGGGCAATGTGAGCAGCTCCCGGGCACAGCTCAGAAATGCTGCTGCAGATATTTTCCAGGGCAGCAGCAGGAGAAAGGCAGCATATACATGGGGGGAAATACTTCAGTGGTGTTCGCCTCAGCTGCAGCCTCTCCAGTTTTAAGACGGTCATCTGGGTTCTCAGTTGGTGTAAGCCCATGCAGTGCCTGTGGTTTCCTCGTAGTTAAGCTGTTCAGCAGCAGCTGGCAGCCTTGCTTTCTACATCCAAATCATGACTGAGGAGCACGAGCTTCCGAGGGCTTCGTTTCATCAGCATATGGTGTTAAAAGCAGATCTAGTGGTAGTGAGCAGCGCTTCAATGCACCTGGCTGGGTAGAGGTTTGCTCCCCATTTCTAAAGAAGAAAGGCCGGCAGGTCCCAGCTCAGCCCCGACAAAGTCCAAGCCAAGAATAAACAGTTCTAAAAGAAACTTTAAAAAAAAAGTGAAAGAAGCCATTTCTCAGAGGTGTCAGTGGAGTTCTTCAGGCTGATTTCCTGTGAAAGTGCACGCACTGACACATGCTTATTGACATGATGTGTACGTTCATCACAAACGTACGTACTGAGAGTACGTGCAGAAGCATCTTGAAACCTAAAGGCACAGGGAATCATCCAGTCAGAGCGAAGAAACTGCTAACTAATGCAGATAATAGAGGCAGGTAAGAATAGCAAATTCCAAAGCGAACACTTGAAACAACAATTTTGTGCTGAAATGCGTTTGCCTAGACTTGTGGAGAGACGGGCGGTTTTCACGTGGGTGGCAGGGATGCCAGTACCCAGCTTCCGCTGAAAGCAATCTTCCCTATTCAGTGTGTTCCCCGACCCTTTTTCATAAAGAACCCTACACCGATAAAACCCAGTCCTCCCAGAGGTGACGTGCGAATGGTAACGCGAGCCTTCTAGTCATCGTTACATTTGAAGTAATTGGCTACGTTAAAAGTCTGCCTTGTAAATTCAAGGTCATAGTTTATTTGTTGTCTAATGAATTTTGTTTCTTCTCCTGCGATGCCAGAAGCTGTTGCCATGATCACTACAAAATGCAGATTTACTCGCTGTCAAGTCACTCTCTGGGTGTTTTCTATCCTGTAATCTGTAATCTTCTGTAATCTATCCTGTAATCTTCTTCGTCCCTTCCCTTTGCCCTGAAGGAGGATAACTGCAGGAGCAGAAGCCTTCGTTGTTTTCTTTCCAAAAGGAGATGTGGGCTGAGAGTGAAACACGGATTTCCAAGAGCCACTGCTGGCACTGGCTTCCCTGGCTGCCTCACCGGGGCGAATGGAGTCAGGAGATGACCGACATCCTCCTCCGTCCCAGCCGTCTGGGAAGGGGGATGTCCAGAGCGTGGCTGTGGGATGCAGATGTAGTTAAACAGGTCCTTTTCCCCCAGGACCTTTTGTTCCCCTTGCAGCTGCGGTCTCGGAGCCTGCCGCGCTGTCTCGGTGGTATGCTTCTGTGACAGATCAGACTGTTATGACAGCACTGCCTGTTCCAGAGTTTCCCCCTTGAAGGATTCCTATTTAAAATCCCAGCCATCAAGCAGTCTAGTTAGCTAGTTGTCAGAGCTCGTCATGCCATGTAATTAATTTTTGGACAGCATTCAGATACCTCTTCAAAGAGCGCGTGAGGGTACGTGTGGCACAGCATCTTCTCTGCCCTGCTCCTGCAGAATCAACACGCAGATCTTACTGGTTCAAACACAGCTGCAGCCTTCATGATTGTAGGTTCAGTGGAGAGTCTGAGATTAGGACCTTCCGTAACCTGGTCCTACACTAAAATCCTGCCTAACGTTGCTGCTGTCATGGGGATTTATTCATAACTGGCTGGGGAACGACCAAGGAGATAGATTCCTCGAGTTTCATCAACCTAGTTTGAGGAGCTTGCTTATTACATCCTAATAACTCTGTCCTGGAAGCATGGAGATGACACAGGCAGCCCTCAAGTTAAGATCTCTGTCTTGGGCAGGAGGGATAAGGCTGGTCATGGATTAGACACAGCCATGGTGCTCGCTGATCTCGTCGTGTGAGCGCAGTCGTTCAGGGAAACAAACTCCTGGTGCCGTGGTGTTGGTGCACTGCAATGCCCAGCCTGTGCCGGCCTCTGGCTGAGTGGATCTTGTGAAAAGTATAAAAGGGCTGTGTGCATTTTTTTTTTTTTTCCCTGGGAAAAATGCCAACAAGCTGCTTCTAATTTTGAGGGATTGCCATCCTGGGTGCAGTCTATTGGATTTTGGGGTTGTTTTGTTTTGAAAGCTGTGTTATGGGAGTTACTGTCAACATGGAAAGTGGTTTTTTGTTTAGAGTGTAATAAAAAATCATCTTTGAGGTCCCCTAAATAATCAAACATTACTGCAGCAGAGCGTTTTACTTTTAAACTGCGCAGCACCTGTGCTGTCCTGGTTCATCCCAGGACTTTCAATAACATCCTAGTGAAGGCAGAATTCAGTGTGGCTATCGCTGGAGTGTGTCTCTCTGCTGTCAGAGTTCAGAACGGTCAAAAATAAGCTTAAAAATCATGGCAAAGCTGCGGAAGTTGATTCATTTGAGCAGCTCTTAAACCAGGAGGAAATAGTCCTAAAACCCCGCGTGCACTTTTGTGGTACTTGGAGAAGTGTGGAGGAGCAGGGAGCCAGGACTGAAACGTTTGTGCTGGAGGAGCGCAGACACGCCAGAACCAGGGTCTGTGCGGGGATGGATGGAGATGAAAACACCCCAGGATTAAACCAGTAAAGCCTTGTAGGTTCTGAGCCCAGCCTTCTCTGTTTGCCATGCACATCTCTAACTAAATACTGGCTCCTGTGTCAGTCCACAGTTGCCTGCCTACCTCTGCAGCCCCTGCCAGGATCCAGGAGCCCGAGGTGAGATGACTGCTTTTACACTGCTCATTGCTGCTGATGACGAGAGCTCGTCTTCAAATTTTGTCATCTTCATCTAAAGGAAGTGGCCTCCTTTGTCTTGATTGCTCTCCAGCAGCTCCTGATGGACCACGTTTCAGACGTGCCCCCTTGGTGACGCCTGGAGTTTCCTTTTTTCAACTTAGCTTTGTTATAAGGGAGCACCCAGAAGTGCAGCTCATTTTCCTAGGTGATAAGTAAAAGGAGAGATGGTGGAAGGCTGTGCCCTGAAAAGTGCCGACTGTGGATATGGAAGGCAGAGCAAAAAGAGCAGGCTTTTTCCCCCCTCTACACTAAGAAGCAGGGCCACAGAGAGATTTACAGCAACACTGTATAATAACAGGTGCAGCCTGGCAGAGTGCCCGCTCCGTTTCTGCAGTCGCTGCCGCTTGTACGAGGCTGCAGCTCTACCAGCGCCGTCCTGTTCTTGTGCCCACTCCCTTCCCAGCAGCCTGCCCTGTCGTTCACATTTCTCAGGAGCCTGGGACCTTTTGGCAGCACGCATTATTTTAGATGACTGTTTAGTAAAGAGCCTTAGCTTTTTGCTAACTCGGATGTAAAATAGCACGTGGGCTCTGCGAGCTGCTCTCACGGGTAGGGCCAGGCACTCTTGACATAATCTCTTTGACAAGGTGGCTAAATCCCCCCTGGTGGTTGGCAGGAGCAGAGGAGAACCTGCGAGTTGGTGTTTCCCGATGGGGAAAGCAGCCGTAAGGGAACATGGCCAGGTTGAGCTCGAACCAGTTATCTTATTGAGAACTGCTGGGCCTCCGGCAGGAAAAGAGGCAGCTTTTGAAGTCAGGTCTGGCTGTTTATGAGCTTCAGTGAGCAGCGGAGACCAGGCTGTCCTGAGGGCTGGGGAAAGGGGAACCTCTTGTGTAATTCCTCTGATCTGCAGGTTTTGTTATGTGCATGTTGTGATTTGTAGCTTAGGATTAAAAAGACCAAAGACCTTTTAAGTATGGATTTCATTCTGATTGTGCCGTCGTCCACAGATGTGGAGCCAGGCAGTGTGCAGTAGACCCTTCATCAAGTAATTAACTCAAGTTGTCAAGCTGCAATCAGTGAGCTGCTCTTCTACTAAAATAATAATGATAAATTCCTCTCATCTGAAGCTGTCAGCTTCCAGCTGCACCAGACATGAGCTTGCAGGATCGGTAATTTACTCCGTGTGGGAAAATCCGATCTGTGCTTCTGTCTCGCCAAAGCCAGCTCCGGCTTGGTTCCCTTTCTCCTTGAGTCTACTATCACAGGTAGTGGCACGGGACAGGTGGGGACTAATAGCTGTTGTCGCAGGCTCGTTATAGGAAAGGCGATGGTTTGGGTTGGGTTTTCTGTCCAAAAGGGCTACGTTTGTGTTGCAACTCTTCCTGTGGCAGTTCCGTGAAACAAGAAAGGTGCTGTCTGATCTGTGGAGCTGGCACGCTTCTCCCCTCTCGGACCTGGAGGTTCGATGCCCTGTTACACCTGTCCTGTCGTACCCATAGCACCTTACACAGCTCGGGAAGGAAACCCTGCCCCGCAGCAGTGGATTCAACTCTTCTGCCTCTGTCTTGCCTAAGAAAATGTTACTTGCATAAGAAAACGTAACTCACAGCAAGACCAGGATCAGGCTCCCCGTGCCATGTGCTGTTTGAGGCAGGCAGAGGTACAGCTGGCTCCTGGGTGGTCTCGTTTGCTGCCATGGCCAAAACATTCAGCATCTTGCTTCTTGGGATGGGGGCAACGGGAGAGGTGCGTCTGGGCTGTGGAGCACCTGTGTAGTGTTTGGTAGTAGTCTGTGAATTAATAATTAGCTTTTACTATAATGAACATCTTTCCACAAGGTAAATGTAACAAATAGAAATTAAAATACAGTTTATCCTTCAGTATAGGTTTGGGTGACACTTGTAAAAGGCTATAAAACAGCTTAATTAAAGTTTAATAGGCTCGTAATTATGCACTGTTTTAGACCGTCATCATTAATAATACCAGAACTATTGAGAAACTTAATATGGTATTCGGGTACCTGGAAATAACTGTAAAATAAGAGAGTTTCCAAGGATGTCCTGTTTCCCTATCAAGTGAGAAATGCCGTCGGAGGGCAGAGGGCAGAATGCAGACACTGGGAAGTCTGGGTCTTCTTGTCTGAAAGTCATCAGGGAACAAACACTGTTTTTGTGGGAACACTCCTAATCGCTTTTCAGCTGGCTTCTTGGCGATCTGATGCAGAAATCATTCTGTAAAATAGAAATCTGCCTTCATAAAAATCCCCCAAAGCGTAATGCAGTAAACAGTCGGCTTAGAGGTCAGACCGCAGCAGAGGCCGACCTTGCATTTTAGCAGTTAACGTATGCTAGGGCTTAGGTTTAGCAGGATTAAATTTTGCAGAGGTCCTGTGCCAAGCTTTCCCTACAGGACAGGAATATCTGAAAGCCTACCGCAAACCGGTAGGAAACGCTGAGCACAAAAACGCAGGTGCAATGTAGGCATGAATTTGGTTTGGGCTAAATCCAGAATCTTAGTGCGCAGAGCAGGCGATGACTTTGAAGTCTAAACAGATACCTTGTGGGCACCTTTTCAGTGAGAGCCCCTAAATCCAGCCATGTAATATCCTTCACTCCTGATCATGAAAGCTCTAAGAGATGTCCTTAGTTCTGTCCAAACAAAGCACCATGATTAAAGTTAAGTACCACCGAGTGCCTTAAGCAATGGGGATGAGTTTACCATTATTTTAGACAACGCGAATTTGCTGGATTAGGGCCTCTGTGTTACCTTCAGTAACTGAATTTTGGTAGGTTTTGCAAAAAAGGCAGCACACCTCTGCTGCCTTAAACTACGGGTGCTGTGAACACACAGATCCATGCATTCCAGCGCAGATGACACTTTCTTTTCCAAAAGAGCATTTTTAGGCAATGTACTACCACCATTATGCTCACTAATCTATCATTTAGGAGTCAATCCTTGGCTTTTGTCTTCAATTGTTTACCTGTATGTGTTACCTGTTCAAAAAATATATGTGAAGGTATGTCTGAAGTTACGTCTGATGTCAGGAGTGCTGTGAAAGCTGAGAATGGCAAAGGAGAAAGCCAAAGCTTGTGCTCCTGCCTGTAATTCTGTCTTTTTTTGACAGCAGAAGCTCTTCTCTTTTTGCTTGAATGGGTACAGAGATGTCACCGATAAGAGATCCACCGCTGTTCACTGTTAGTAGGTGGGATGATAAAAGCCCTGTGATTCTTTACAACATCAAGGGAAAGGGATAATAGCTGATAACATAATATCTAAATATGGCCGGGTGCATTTTCTTTGCACAGGTCCGTTCCATTTTAATATTAACTTTTAATCATCGCCTAGCGTTCTTGTTTATTCTTTTCTTTCAAATACTCTTTTAATTTGCTGGAGGCTCTTTAATATTTCAGTTTTAATTTTAAACTCTCTCCAGCACAGCTTGCACTGTAAGAAATGCCTCCTGAGTTGGTGTGACAGAACTTCTGTGTCATAAAAAATAACGTCCTCTTGCTTATTCCAAGAAGTTAGTGTTTTTCTTCAAGACGAAAAGGAAATCTTTTGCTTCCTCAAGGATTTTATTTTTGGTCCTTGTTGGAAACAGAAGTTTATTTGTCTTTAAGGTAGAATTTTGGAAGGAGCCTAGGGGAGCTAGGAGCAAACTGAGGCCTTTTGGCTGTGAAGAGAAAGATGCCAGCAAGACCCAGCAATGCCAGCAGCGGAGTTGACTTCTCCAGCCTGCCCTTGAGTCATGCTTGCTCACATCTGTTGACTGAGCGGCTGGTAGGCGAGCTCCCTACCCTGTTTCAGACCATCTGAACCAACTTTGCTTGTTTTGGCTGAAGGCATCTCCCAGCCAGCTCCACCAGCAGGTTTGAGAACATCAGCCTCCAAGCTGCGTGCTCAGGGTGTAATTGCTGCTGTGACAGCAGCTGTACGCAGAGTCCAGCTCCACCTGCAGCCCGTGAAACACTGCGTTCCTCGTGCTTGTGTGCAGTCCTGCTCATAAAAGTATTTGAGTGTGTGCTTACTACTTAAGTGCATGAATATCTCAATGCAACGCAAGTCGGTGGTCGAGTACCTTGCAGAAATGGGCTCTCCATGACCTGATTCTCAGAAGTGCAGAGCACTTGGAGCTCTAGGAGGGCAATGAATGTTGCTAGGCCTTACTTGCTCTGGAAAGGCAGCTGAAATTTACAGCCACTCATCTTCATGCTTGCAAAGCCCTAGCCCCGTTTATAAGGGTGCAAGACTAGAACAGGTTCCATTTTTAATTTTCGGGGAAAAATCCATTAAGGATACTGAATAGCAGACACTCGGTGGGGAGCATTAATGAATCTTTCAGTTTTTCTAAGTCATTGTTTTGTTTTGTTTACCTCTGCTTTAAAATACCTACTATCACAAGCTATCAGAGCTGTGTGTAGTTTAAAGATTTCTGTGCCTGATTGATTGCTTTATACTTGACAGAAAGATCCTGAGTACCATGCGTGTGTTTGAAGTGGCATTTCTTTGAACGTCAGCTGATTTCTCAGGTTAGAGAATGTAACCTGATTTTAGGAAAACTAGCACATAAATTGCATTTGTGCTGCTAGGACCTGCTGACACCGCAAAGATAGGTCCTGACAAAGGTTTTCTTTGGGCCACAACTCATCTTGTACAGGGTGTCAGGCATGTTCTTTATTTCTGTTCCTTCATCCTTTATTACTGAAGGCATTGGCAGAGGAACAGGGCTTCTGCTTCTCACGAGTTCAGCGACCGGCACTGCTTCTTTTCCATCTGAAGCAGCGATCCTCTCTGTCCAGGACTTGGGAGTGAGCAGAGTTTGCCGGGGTTACAGGGAATCTCCTTTCTTAAAACTTGTACTGTTGGGAAAAAAAAATCATCAGCAAAAAACAGGATGACACAAGTGCAGAAAGCACAAATGGCAGAGGAGCTCTGTGGTACCCAGGGTTTTGGGGCCCAATCCCAAGTCAGATTTTAAAGAGTTTTTTTGTGTGGTTTGACTTGGTACCAGCTGTTCTGCATGCCCGTCCGCTGCCCTTGCTGTGTGACCGTGCAGCTGCTCAATGCCAAGGAACGCTCTCAGTGTGCGTAGTGCGTGCAGCAGTACTGAGGTGATGAACACCGTTATGCAGATGAGAGCATGTAAAAAGCAGTCAGGTTTTTGCAAAAGTAACTTTTGCACAGGTTTAAATAAAGAGCATTGTAAATCATACCCCAAATATTTTCTCTCAGTGTCTGATTATGTGATTTCCATAGCAACTAATTATGCCATAAACCAAAGATCATGACTTCAGGTGGCATGTGAGCAGAAGGAGATGAGCTATTAAGTACTGAAGATCCTTTTTTTTTTTTTTTTCCATGCAAATTTCCTTATTTATAAAGAAAAGAAAAAAAAAAAAGAGAAAGAAAATGAAAAAGAACCCTGAAGTCTGCTATATAAGTGAAATTGCTTCTGACTAGAATATTTTTCAAAGTTTTGTTGGAGGCATCAATGAATCTTTAAAGGAGTTGCAGGTACAGCTGTGAATGTTAAAAGATCTTCAGGTAGTGTTAGCTGAGGAAACCTCTAGAACATGTGGCTTTCTCCTTCACGCCACTACGGGACGGCTGGGGTGGGAAGGGAGCTCTGGGCCCACCTGGTCCCCCTGCTCCAGCAGGGCCACCCAGAGCAGGGTGCCCAGCACCACGTCCAGGTGGCTTTGGGAGCTCTCCAAGGAGCTCCCCAGCCTCTGGGCAGCCAGTGCCAGGCTCCAGCAGCCGCACAGCACAGCCGTGCTGCCTGGGGCTTTGAGGGAACCTCCCGTGTCCCACTTCGGGCTCTCGTGCCCACTTTGGGCAGTGGCAAATGGTTTCTATTAATGTTTTTACATGGTGACCTCTGTATGTACTAGAAAGGAAGAAGTTAGCTGCTTTGTTCAATGACACTGCTAGGAAGGAGTATAACCTCTCATGAACATGCCCTTGCACCTCTGTGGCAGAATGGGAGGAACTGCCAGATACCTGCCTGTATCTATATAGGATGTTTCAGTAATCATTTCCAGCAGGATTTATTTTATTTATTTATTTGCATTTATTCCATGGACCACTTCTTAGAGTTTCTGAGATGCTCTGTAAGCTCTGTCCACCTACCCCACCGGTCACCTGAGGACGTAGTGGCTCAGTGACACAATCCCTCTGAGCTTTGTTGTTCTTCGTTCTTGTAGTTGTTGCTCTATCGCTGCTGGCCTGTAGCATCAGGAGACTGCAGCATCCCTCCTGTGAGGGCTTAAAGGCTGCTACCCGTCCCAGTGTGGCCCTGCCCCTTCCATCCGCTCTCCTGCAGGGAGGGGCAAAAGCAGAGCGCATCAGCCCTTCTCTTTTCCTTGCTCCTCCCGGTGCTGTGCAGGGTTTAACAGAAGAGTGATCCCAGCGGCGTCTGGTGGCAGGGTCCCCATGACTCTGTTTCTAATCAGCCGTTGGTATTAGAGTCAGAAAGAAAGCTGATGGCTGGAGAGGTCAGTTTTGCACACCTTCCTTGTGTTTTTCTGCCTTGGTCTGAAAGAAACCCGTTGGGTGCTGGTGTTTATTGCTTGTTATTTAGAAGCAGCGTTTAGAAACTTGTTGCCTTCCTGCAGCCCTTGGCTCTACAAACGATCTCACCCACAGCAAGGACCGAGTTCTCCTGGGGGCTGCTGAGTTCTCGCCATGAGGTGCAAGGGGGTGGCTTCCACCTCTATGCTAGTCTGGATAGCAGCCCCAGCGATAAGTGCCTCCACATGCCTAGTTCGGTGTGAGCGTGCCCAGTTGGCCTCCGTGCTGTGCTTGAGGTACCTCTGGCACCTGTGTTACACAGCAGTGACCGGCTCGGCCACTGTTTGAACACAATTTCGGTAGGGCCAGGCCTGGTTCTCCTTTGTACCATTGAGCACGTGGCTTTGTGCGTATGCATGTACAGATGGAGGGGGAGCCTGGAGGCAGAGCTGCTTGCTGACAGAACAACAGATAGCGCACTGGAAGCTCGGAACGAGCCCCGGTTCCTGGGGCCAGGAGGACTCCTTGCCGGGGACCTCGCAGGGACGGGACAGGGAAAGGCAGAAGTTGCTCCATGGTGGCCGTGAAGCATCTCTGCTGGGACAGGCAGGGAAGCGAGGGATAGAAAAGTTGCCAGGTGAAGTTTCTGGAGCAGACGGACCAGGAGGGCCGAGCCCCGCGCCTCATGCCTCGTTCTTCCCCGACAGCCCTCCCGCAGGGTATTGGAGTGGGTGAAGGAAACGAAGGGAAATAATTAGACCCGGTTTACAAATTAACACAACTAGAGGGCGGCGTGCAGGGGTGAAGTACCCAGACTGTGTGCAGCCCCAGCGCCTTTCCTTTCTCCTCATTTCTTAATTAACCCGCTGCCCGCGCCCGCCTCGGGCCCTGCCCAGCCGCCCGCTTTCGGCCCCCTCAGGGCCCGCCGAGCTCCGGGCGCGGGCAGGGCGCAGCCCCCAGGGGGGCTCGGTCCTGGGTCTGGGGGCTCGGGCGCGGGTCCGAAGCCCCGACCCGGGCTCTGGGGCTCGGCCACGCCGGGCCCGGAGCCCTCCCCGCGGGGCTCGGGGCGGGGGCGGCGGGCGGAGGCGGAGCGGGGGCCGGGCCGCGAGGCGAGGGGCGGCGCTCGGCTGCGGCTCGCTCGGCTCCGAGGGGCCGGGGGGAGCCGGGGGGGAGCGAGGGGAGCCGGGGGGAGCCGGCCGGGGGTCCCCGCTCAGTGCCCGCCCTCGCCCGAGGCGCCGGGCGGCGGCCCCCCCCCCGCTCGTGTGCTCCGGGCATGAGGAGCCGGGCTTTCGCCTGGCGCCCGCCATCCCGGCCAGACCCCGCGAGCTTTTTTTAAAATCGGGGCTTTGGGTACAGTATTCCTGCGTCTCGGGGTTCTGCTCCGGTAGCGGGAGGGCTCCGGGGGACGGCCGCGACGCCGGAGGGAATGGTTCCCCGCGCACAAGTCCCTGTCCCCGAGTCGCGGCTGCGCCGGCTCCAGTTCGCCCAACTTTGCTGCCGTACAGCCCGCCTAACTCCTTGACAGGATGGCAGACAAAAGAACAGCTGGTGCAAAGCAATAGGGGATTCGTAGCGAGGAGGAGGAAAGGAAAGCGCAAACCTTCCACCCGCGGTCGTCAGAGCAGCAGTCGCGCCGGGACCGGCCGAAGCCACCATGCGCAGGTCCAGCACCGATGAGTCGACGTACCACAGGAGCCCTTCCCTGGACAGCAAGGATTACAGTTTCCCCAATGGCGCCTTCCGTCGCTACAGCAGCATGTATGGCGGCCAGTTTGGGGCAGCCAGCAACTCTTTTTTTGGATTCCACACCAACCCGGGCCCTAAGGCCACCAAGGCTAAGTACACGTCTCCCAAGGGAAACAAGTACGTTGTCTTTTACCTGGATCTCTCATTTATTTTTCTCCTAGAACTGAAGAGGTGCAGCATGGCTCACAACTGCCTGCAGTGTATCAAGTACCTAATGTTTGTCTTCAACCTGCTCTTCTGGGTGAGTACGCGTTCAAAACTGCGGGACGGTCGCTTTTGTGTCTGCTTAGCAAGGTGGAAAGAGAACTTGTTGCTGCTTTTAAACTTGGAAGTTTAAGCTTGGAAGCTGAGCAAGATGGTGCCTAGGCTGCCCTTTCTTTGGCCTTGTTAATTTGCATGGACAACTTTCAAAGGGTGTTTACTTCACCCTCTCATTTCTTGCTCTTCAGCTTTGTTTCAAAACCATGCTACGAGGCAAGACAGTGCAGTTATAGAGGTCGATTGAACGAATGCCTTAATCACTTTGTTACAGTGAGGACCATACATTTTGTTGCTTTGACCTCTCATTTTCGCATATGCTTGCCTCAAAAGTCACTCACGGTCTCAGAGAAGTCACTGAGAGCATGTTTAAAGTTGAGCACGTGCTTACATCCACTGCTGCATCAGGGATGGCACGCTCGGTACATCTCAGCATCAGTGCCTGTATCAGGAACCTCCAGCTGATTGTCCTCTGTCCCAGTTGGTGATGGGTCCTGACGTTGCCGTTCCCTCCTGGAGACCTGGCTCAGAGGGGTGGAGGGACGCCCAGAGGCTGCCTCACTTCTCTTGGGGCTGCAACTCTGGGGTAGAAGCTTACCAACTCACTACAAGGCATGTGTGTGTCAGCGGGACACCGCGATGTGACGTACGGGCGTGCCTCTCTACGTCATCGCTCTGATAAATGAGGTGACTGTCAGCGGCGGGGCAGGCAGGTGTTCCGCTGCTGGGAAACTGAGCGTAGGCTGCAGAAGGAGCTCAGCAAGGGGAGCGGGCTACAAATGCCATTTGTGGTGTAAAAAAGGGGGTGGTGCAATTGCTCAAAGAGGGGAGTAAGTGAACTGAAGTCACCCACTGAGGTCTGAGGATCTGCTGAGAGGTCCTCAGGAGGTGCCTTTGAACATCCAGAGTGCTTTATTTACATGCTGAGAGAAGTAGGGGTGTCGGGGAGTGACACTGCTCTTGTCCTGGCCCTTTGGGAGGGGGGTGTCTGTTTGCAAATGTACGTTCTTGTGTCCTGGTTACTGATGCCCCGTGTTGTCAGAGGTAAGCAGAGGGCTGAGATGGAAAAAGCTGTTCTCTAGTGTGCGCTGCTGTACAGCTGTTTAAAACCAGGCATGCTGCAGTGCTGGTGCATCAGAAAGCACAAAGTGCAGGCAACTTTTGCTAGGCTGAGTCATAGCAAGGAGTGAGGGTGTGATAAACTACTGCCAGCCCCCTGAAATGGCACGCTGCTACCCCGAGCTGTGTGATACAAGGAGGGTGCTTGCTTCACACCCTAGGTAGGCTGGTAGGAGGAGTGCTGATCAGACTGCAGTCTGTCTTTCAGATTGGACTCTGGTTGCTTCAGGGTTTTAAATATCACCTAATACTTATCCTAGCTTACTCCAGAGCCTTCTGAAAAAGGCAAAAAGCATGAGTTTTCTTGCCCTTTTAAGCCTTGTGCCTCTACCGCCTGTCCCTGCTCAAAATTACAGCACAGTCAGCTAGTTCAAGTGTGTGTTAGAGAAATGCAATCAGATGCTGGCATGAATTGCTCTTCTCAGGACTACGCATGGCCCTGCATTCTGATTCCTTTTACAATACTCATCTTCCTCTGAAGCATATGCACGCGATGCGGGCAGGTAGCGCTGCAAGTGAGCGTGCTACTTACAGCGGGAAGATCACACACAAGAGTTTATCTTTGGCTCCCTTTTCAGTAAGAGAGCTGTAGTCTTTTAAGAGAGAAGGAGAGGTTTTTGGCTTTCCCCTGAAATCACCGAAGCTATTCTCAAATGCCTGGAGGGAGAGAAAAGACAGGTCCCAAAAAGAGAGAATAACCATATGTGAACTTGTTGGTGGTGAACCGAGGCGTACAAGCGGGGGGGGGGGGGTGTTGTCAAATACTGCAGCACGATTCCTGTTTTGTTTCCCTTCGCATGCTACCTGCACAGCAGGAGTGATTGATGATGATCCTGTCCAAATGAGGTTTGCACAGCGTGTAGTTACAATAGATGCAGCTTTTCACCTTCTTACACTGGAGAAAGTAACTGAAAAGAGATTATTTTTAAAAGTACTGCTTTAGGCTGACCTATATTTTGTAAAAGAAGAAAAAATCTGGTTTTAATGATGAAAAATCTTGGCGTGATTACAGGTTGTTGAGGCTGTTGTTTTGTTTTTCAAGTTGGTGTCCGTTATCTGTCATCTTTTACTTTCTGTGAAATTAAAGGAGAAGCATCTCTGCCAGAAGACAGGATTTCTCTTTGCTTACATGCTTGCTGAAGTTTTGCTGTTTTATTCTTCTTCTGCCCTTCTCTAGGTAGCTGGTTATTGACAGACAACACACAGTAGGAAGAGAAATTGTTTTTTTTTTCCATGGTTTGACCTCAAAATAGAAATTGCAGAGTTATTTCCATGTATACAGTCGTTACATTAAATGAATTAAATGCCTGTTATAGATCATTCCTGCTTTTTATTCTGTTTTGAGAAAATGCTTTGATTTCCTTTTTCACAAAGCATACTTCTGTTTTCTTCCTCCTGTTCCTATTCATTAACTCCAGTCCATTTTGTGCACCTCTACAGCCACCTCCCCAGCACTTCCAGCTGTCTTTCCCATAGCGGGGCAGCAAAATAGTCCTCAGCCCTGTGCAACTCCCGTGGGATTGGTGCTGTGTTTCCAAGGAAAAGACCCTTCCTTGTAAGTCTGGGGAATCTATAGGAAACAAAGTCTCAGAGACCTTGATTTTAAATGTTCCTGGCAAGCTTTATTGGATTAGGTGCTGCACTCACGCCGTAAAATTTTTACAGGCTGTCATATAACTGTGAAAATAGAGCAAATTTCTCCTCCCCTTTCGGAGTGTTGAAGGGAACACAGAGCTCTTTCACCAGTGTCAGAGGCCGAGGTGCCTTGTCAGTGTTGGTACCGAATCCGTCCGTCGGTACAGCAGCCCAGCAGCTATTAATGTGCAGCGAGGATCTGAGAGTCCTAGAATAGCTCTTTTCTCCACGAAGAGTCCTGCAGAAATTACTCACGGTGCATTTGCGCCTACCCTGGGGTATTAAGGTGCTGGAACGTGGACAAAACATTATTAGACAGCAGCGCTGCCGCTCTGATGGGAATTGCCATTCAGAGGCCGTTTCCTGGAGGGCTGCCAGCTGCGGAGCTGCTGCCCTTGCATCACTGCTTTGGTTTGTAAGCTCTGGAATAACTTTTGTCACCTGATACACAGTACTTGGCTGACTTCATTCATTTCTATGGACTTCGATTTTCTTTTGTTGAATTGCTGAAACCCTTGAGACTAAAGATCGCCTCAGATGATCGCAGAGGAGAATATTTTTATTTCCTAATGAAATATTTGTATTTTACTGTGAAATACCCAGGGAAGAACATTTGTTTTCCACATTCAGTCTTCCAAATATCCAGAGATTCTTTATGACAGTCAGTGAAATGAACTATATTCTTTTTGCACTTGTAATCCAATGCTCTGCTTGCCTTCTCTCTCTCTTTTTTTTTTTTTTTTTTTTTTTTTTTTTTTTCCCCTGGTGAAAAGGGGTAGGATATATCCTAAGGGCTGTGAGAGTGCTGTAGAAAGAAAAATGTTATCTCCTTAATCCCTCCTGGTTTACGCCAGTATTACTACTTTCTTTGACTTGTAACTCCCCCATCGCCAAGACTTGAAAACTGCAATGCACAGAACTACACCCGTGTTCCCAGTGGCTCTTGCTTTCCTTGGAGATCCTATGCTAGGGAAGACTTGCTCAGTTGGTAACAACTTGTCCCGTCAAGAAGTGAATACCTCTACTGACCCTTCAGATAACGCTCTAGCCAACAGAGAAATTCAGGGAAGCACAGAATTTGCAGAATGCTGTTGTAGAAGATTGGCCTACAGAGAGGAGACAGCAACAAAAGGAAAGGGTGCAAAGAAGTTTGAGCTTAGCAGACTTTCCATTCCTCATTTCTATGCGCATCTCCTTTCCATTGCTAATGTACACTAGTGTTGTATGCTGTGTACAGAAGTCCAGGTGTTCAAAGTGCTGTGTGAAGATGTTCTCCCGTTCCAGCAGGTAGGTTTTATTGGAAAGAAGGAGTAATGGAAATGAGAAGTCCCTCGTTACTGGCAGTTTTCCTTCCTTGGAAACTTCAGTGGCCGCAGGTACCTCACAGAAGAGCTGTGTGCGTGCTGGCAGTACTGGAGGACTGCAGTACCGGCGCAGCGTGCAGGGCGGCACGTGCTCGGGGCAGCAGGAGGAAGGAACAGCTTGATCTGGAAGTGCTCCTGGGGCACTGGCCGGTCCTTGAGCCATCCTGGCCAAGTGCGGCCAGAGGGTGGAGGCAGAGGGGTGTCCCGCCACGTCTCTGCACCTCGTTGGGAAACCATCTGCCGAGGAGAGCTGGCAGCTGAGCACCCAAAGGCCGGGGAGCTGGGTGAGAGGAGCGGCTGAGATTAGATTCCTTGTTCTTCATCCGCAGCCTCCATCCTGCCTCAGTCCCCTGAAGGAGATTGATGGCTGAAGCAGCCGGCAACGCTACAGACTGTTAGCGGCAGAGGACAGCGATCATTTTGTAGTTGTACTTGGCTGCAGTCTTAAGTTAGTGGAAAAACATTAGCAGCAGAGCGGGGAGGCATTTTAACAGCCGTCCCCCATGGGCAAGGGCCGGCGGAGCGAGGACGAGGCGCGCATGTGCTGCTCGCGTGGTGCTCTGTGGTTTCTGACAGGCAGAAAACTAAGTAAAGAGCAGTGCAGGCTGTACTCCCAGGCAGTGAATATGTGGGAAGTTTACCACAGAATGCCATTTTTTTTCTAGCTACCTCCCAGCCTCTGATTCTCCTTTGTTATTTAGCTCCTCCAGGAACTGCTCAGTCTGACTGACATCTTATCTCTGCCTCTGACTTTGCGAAGGCTCTCTGAGGATGTATTTTTAAGGAGCATTGCTTTTAAAGATAGGAAAGTCATTTGATATGGGAATTACAGGCTTCAGAAAATGGCAATGCCGTGTGAGGCAGAACTATTGAGAACGGATATCGAGTGAGAGAGAGAGATGATTGTATTACCTGATGTCTGATTTATATGAGCAGCAATTAAAGCTTTTTCTGTAGCGCTGCCATTCATACTGTCTCTTTCCTGTATGGATTCTGATGTCTAATAGGGGTTGGGGATCGTGCTGGAGCCTTATCTCCCAGTGAAGGCATTGCCAAGGGCTGCATTTGCTACCTAAATGCCTATCTTCTGAAAACCTTTAGGAAGTTAATGACTTTGAAAGGGTACGTATCTGTCAAATCAGGCTGACGGTGACAAATGGACTCGCTAGTGATTTGTGGGATGCACAGCCAGCACAGTTCTGTTTCATAATCTTCTTTTCCTTAGGAAACCGGGCAGGAAGGCTCTTAATAGAGCAGAAAAAAATTGCCTTAAAGTTGACGGTATATTAGATACCGTCTTCAAATTGCCTGCTGTGGGCCACTTTCTGCTTCTGTTACTCATGACTTCATTGCTTCAGGTGGGTTTGCTGACATACTGATACGTTTTTTGGCCATGAGTACTGGCAAGAACTAAGCACCTAGCCTTATAAGATTTGCTGTCAGATAAATCCACTGTATCTAATTCAGGCTTACTCTTAGTGCAAAGAACCGAGGAAGCCTCCAGTGGATAAACCCACAGGACACGGCGCGCTGCAGCATGGGGAAACGGGCCTTTTGAAAGCAATGAGTGAAAGGACTGCAAACATTATTCCCTCTTCTGGACGATGACAGATATTAAATCTAGTGCAGCCAATATTTGGAACTGTACAGAGAAAAGCAAAAGGCGGATGAGATCATTGCCATCGTCCTCAGTTTGTCTCCAGACACTACTGCTTCGAACATGATAGCTATTAATACTGCTGGGTGAATTTTAAATTTGAATCCAACTTTTTGCTGAGATAGCAAATCCGTGTAACTTACTATATGAACAATATAAAGTATGTATTTAGGATACATAAAGACACTTCTTTCTGTTTTTAATAGCATGAAGCGAGCACAGCTAGGTCAAAAAGGAAATGTGGAGCTGGATGGAATGAATGCTCATGCATTCTCACGCTCATGAAAATCGGAGACGGTAAATTGTATTTCTTAGCACTGCCCTGTAATTGTTTCTCCAGGAAATGTTAAACCGTCACAAGACGCAACAGAAGTAAATGAAATTGAAATTGCAGTCTGTAATTAGACTGTCATACTGTAACGCATCTTAAATCTGTCCTCAATAGGGAAACTAACACCCTCCACAAAACCCTCCCAACCTGCTTCAAGTGTGAACGCATGCAGAGGTTTATAATTTAACACGATTCAGCTGAGACTTGCTCTAGAGATGCCAATTGAAATGGTCATTTAGATGAGAGTTGATGTACAAGGACAAAGGACCAGAATAACCTGGCCTTGTAAGGTTTTGTACATAGACATTCAAGACTTCCAGTTGTTTGTTTTTTTTGGTCTTTCTTTTCCAAATTGCTGATACAGCCCTTTTTGTTCTTTCCTTGACTCACAGTACCTTTGTTTCTTCTCAACTGCATTCACAGCAGTGCGGCGGCAGCCGATGCTCTGTGTTATCTTATTCCTGGGGTGCCTCTGAGCTGTACACTTCAGGGCTGGCTCTGAGTCCAGACCAGCTTGATCTATCCCGGCATATTGCGTTATATTATGGCTTCGTCTACCCTTGTTTCTGCTCTGCGTGTTGTGCCCTACCTAATTATCTGCTCTCCTCACAAGCACCTTCACGTTCTCACCCCAGTCCATACTCCACAGGCGAATCCCTGTGATTAGAGCTCCCCTTTCCTCTCCAGCTGTAGTTTGTGACTTCCTTTTTGAATTTACATCATCTGCTGTGCTGCTGGTAAACGCTGCACCTGATGACCACGGGAGGACACAGCGGTGATTTACCAGTGCTGAATGTGCCTAACAGACACATTCATCGTGACCACTGATTAATCTCTGCTGGCTCTAATCTCGTGTTCTTCCTCCTCCAGCACCCCGTGCTCACGTGCTTCATTTACCTATCTGTTACAGGAGGCGTCCAGGGAGGAACTTTATTTTCTGTACGTCATTCCTGGCTCTGTCTCTGGGGCCTCGGATGCTGCAGAGGCCCCTGGGCATACTGTAGGGTGGGGGATCTCTCTCTGCTGGTTGTCACTAGTAGATGGATGTTCTGCAGGTAAAACTGCCAAGTGTCTGCCTCCACTCCGTTCAGGCAGGCAGCAGCCCTTCCTCTGAGCCTAATAGGATTCAGTTTGGAAAGCAGAACTGCGCTGTGGGGTCAGGAAACCAAGCAGCTGCCTGTCCTTCCCGCAGAG
Organism: Nettapus auritus; assembly: GCA_011076525.1. Classification (NCBI taxonomy): domain Eukaryota; kingdom Metazoa; phylum Chordata; class Aves; order Anseriformes; family Anatidae; genus Nettapus; species Nettapus auritus. The sequence goes on from CM021769.1 coordinate 45,453,421, forward strand.
GGCAGTCCACACTTGGCTCTTCCATACCAAGTTCACTTTCTTTTTCCCTGGTGGCTTTTCTTTGTCAGCGTTGCCAACTTCAGCGATCAAACAGCTGGCGCGAGGTGGAATACTTAGAATTAAAGAACTTAAGTCTCTTATTTAGAACAGGCTTAGCACTTAGGAGCAGAAATCTCATTGACTTAATGAAAGGCTATGTGGCAGGGCTACGGTGGGATTACAAAGCCTTCGCGTAGCTGCAGTAACACCAGCAAAACTGTGCTTGTGCCAGGAAAGCTGCTTGTGTTCGGAGGGCTGCTGTAGGCTGTAGTGGCAAAAAGTCCTTCTGCTAGCGTTAGTTGTTCCCTCGCTGGGGGCTTTGCCGGTATAACGTGCTGGCAGTTTCTTTCTAGCCCCCAGGATTAAGAAAAGCAGCACTCTCTGTGCTGCCATCGGACCCAGACAGGTGGAAGGGAGTCAGGCAAGGGGAGGGAATGGGATTTGGTTGCTCTCTTTTGCGCTGAAGGATGTTGAAAGGAATTAATTGATGGGAATTTTACAGAATCACAGCATCATCTAGGGTGGAAGAGACCTCCAAGATCAGCTGGTCCAACCTCTGACCTAACACTAACAAGTCCTCCACTAAACCAGGAGGTCTAGTTTGGGTTTGGCCTGGTTTTCTCCACCTGGAACTTTTTGGTGTTTTTGCACGTCAGTCTTGGAACTGCGCCTCAGAGGTTTCCTTGCTTTGAATGTTGGCTCTGGGAAGGGAGGTTTTGTTGTCGCCCAGGGGCTGGAGGCTTAAACTGTGCAACAGCACCAGGGGCACCACCAACGGAGCTGAGAGCAGGGAGGCTTCTCTGCAAGCCCCAGGACCTGGTACCTTTGTGATGCTGGGCTTGGAGAGGCAGATCTGATGGCTTTCCCCACAGAAGACGGTTTGGCTTTCTTGAATATCTGGATTTTTCTCTAGGTCATCTTAATACAGAGCATGTCCGTGACATTGCTGATGCTTTTTATTCCCTCAGTATTCACCGCTGGCCATTTTTAAGGTATGTACTGGCTGAGATGGATTTAGGGCTCTTGTATAAACTGTGAAACAGAGCTCTGGTTTGTCATGGAACCACTTAAGCATCCAGAAAAAAAAAAAAATGTTGCTGTCTTTCAATAGCAGTTCTTTTTAAATTCCCCACAGAAGCTATGCTTTTGGTGTGGTTATTCGTGGCCATTTTATTGCACTACGTTTTTCTAAAGCCCCTCCACAAACTGCCCTTAAGTTGTGTCCTACGCACTGCGTTGCACCTCTCAGGTTTGGAAAAGCCAGCCTGCCTTCGTGTTGGCCAGTAGAAAATTTGTGCTCTTGTTTTGCAAGCAGCATTTATCCAGGGCTGTCGCACAAATTGTTTACTTACATGTCTGAATAAATCTTTCCCCTAATCCGTTTGTGGTGGCAGGGGAGGGAGCTGAGGTGACACGTGTGATAGCGTTTTCTTCAACCAAACAACTGGAACTCTGGACATGAATCGAGTTTTGCTGCCACTTGCAATCTGTTCCGAGCTCCCATCCTTGAAGGCCAGAGTTTTAACACATCCGCCATCTGCTCCGTGCTTGTTACGCTCATGCGGAATGCTTGCCTGGTTTAGAATGACTTGGCAAACCAAAGCGTAAACCCCAGAATTTGTCTGATCTGTCCTCCACGCACGTGCTGCCAGTCCCCAGGGAGGCATCTTTGGGCGCTAGGAATCAGATGCTGTTTCGTTGTCTGTCTGGGGGTCACTCCACGACCCCCGTCCGCACAACTTTTTCCCTTTTGTAGTGCTCCAGTACTTTGCTGGTAAGGGCTGTCTGGCAATAAGAGTGGTGCAGGAAAGGAGGCAACCCTGGGAGCTGGTCTCTCACTGCAAAGAAGAGCAGGAAGAATCTGTGTGTGCCTGAGTCCTGAGCCCATTCTCTGTAGCTGTATGTATTAGAATCAGCATGAGCTCCGTTTGGATTTGTTGCCCCATGTCTGTGCCAGCGAAGGGATGCAGTGTGTGGCATGGAGAACGTGCTGATTGTGTCCTGGGGGCTTTGGTGTCCCTGTCATCCTGCCGTGGTAACGTGGCAGCAAAACCCCCACCTGTATGGCAGGTACGTTTGTAAATAGGCGTTAGGTAGATCACCTGTGCAGCAAGACTGACTAACAACTACTGAGAAAAAAGGCCTGCTCCAAAGCCAAGAGGATGTCTTCACTTACAGGACTGCTCAGACAGTAATCCTGATAACCCCCAGACTGGACAGCCTCGTTTCTTTCCACTGCTGACACTGCAGTGATATTTCATTGCCCTAGGCAACCTTCAGATAAAATTCTGGCATGTACTGAATTTCTGTGTCTCTGCCTTTGTTTGTCAGCAAATACTCCACAGACTCTTCAGAACTGAGGAGCTGCTCCTTCTTCAGGCACAGGTTTTGCTTCCCTTGGTTTCCTTAGCTGCTGGTACCTTCCTCTACGAGTCCAGCTGCTCTGCCAGAAGTTGCAGTGAGTTATTAGTTTGAGGTTGGAGCTTGGAAATACTTCATGCTTTGTCACTGCAGCAGCAATCTCTCTCCAGAATAATACATAACCCGTTCAATTCCCTGCTTAGTATTTTTAGCACAAGCTGCTTACAGTGACATGTCGCCCTCTCGGCGGTAACAGGGTGGATTTCCCGTGCATGTGTTTGGAGCGCTCCCTTTCGCGTCCTAATCCTGTTAAGTAACTCGATAATTCTGATGTGAAATGATGAATCCAGCAGAAGGCCTTTCATTTTGAATTTCACTGCTACCAGTTGGAATTGTGTGTGTGTGTCTGTGTGTTTTTGTGTGTGCGTGTGTAAGTATCCATAGCTTTGTTGTGCCGTGTACTGGGCACTTGCACCCTATTTTCTGTGGACTCCCAGACAACTCACTAGCTAAGAAATCTAACGTTCTCAGGCGTGTTCTCTTTCAAACTGCTTGTACTTGCTCTTGTCGCTCTATTTCTTTCTGAAAGAACATGGTTATATGTTTTTTTTTTTTTTTTTTTTTTCTCAAGAGGTTTTTACAGCTTCCCTAAACAGCCCCATTTTTCACGGCTCCCTCAAGATTTCCGTTTGACCCAGGCTTCGTTTGGATTCCGAGGCTGCAACACCAAAGCCCGCGCTCACATCCTTTTCTCCCTGGCATGCTTTGCTTCAGGAAAGGTGCACGTGAGGAGGGCATATTGCGGTGAGGATATTCCAGCTCCCTGGCATATGCGTCCGGTGAAATGTTACTGAGGGGAAACAGGAACAGGAGAGGAGCCAAGGGATAGGGGTTGGCGTCCTGGCTGCCATTTGGTGCAGCATATGCACTCGCCCTCCATCATGTGGCCTGGCAGTGCACAAATGTGCCATCCTGCTGGGGGGATCTGAGCCAGTCCAGGGCATGTCAGAGCCCCCCTCGATGCCGCGAATACCTGCTTGTGCTTTGCTTTCCCTTACCCTTGTGAGTTGCCCCTCTTTCTGCATCTCACCTCGTTTTGTCCCCTGGCAGCGCTCCGTGAATTTTTTCACTCCAGCCACGTGTTGAGGATTTTTCTTCTTCTCTTTTAGCACATCCCTAAAAGCAGAAGTGCTGTGCGGCCACGTGGTGGCTGTGGGCTGGGGACTGTGCGGGTCTTGGTGCACGCTGCGCTGTCTGCTGGTATGGTAGGAGCTGGTAGGGTGCTCGGCGAGTTACAGGCTTCAGCCCCCATTGCGCTCAGTAAAACAGCCATCTTTTTCTCATCACAGATATCGTTAGCTATTATGTACTGCTTCAGTTGCTCGAGAGAGGGGTCAGACCTTCCCCTGAATTACCAAGCAGGTCCATTTTCCCCAAACATCAGCCCAGTTTAACCCCTTTTCCGACTGCAGGACCGGTTGCTCACACAGCCAGCGCTGCACACGGAGTAGCTTGATTTTGGGCTTGTCTCCGCAGCTACACCCTGCTTCACTCCATGCCCAAATTCTGCTCTCGCCCCTGTTGCCAAATGCTTTGTCCGATCTTTCTAAGCACTGCCCGTAAAGCGGGAAAGCTGCAGGGGCGCAGCTGCTTTCCAATAGCTGTGGCATGTTAATTAGACGCAAACCTTTAAGCCTCAGCTACCCATGGACTCTGCCGTGAAGCTGTTGGGGCTGCCAAGATCGTCTGGTCCAACCGTCCCCCTTCCACCAAGGTCACCCACTGAACCATGTCCCCACGCACCACGTCTTGTGCAACCCGCAGGCCCCGAGCCACGGGCACAGGGGCTCGTTTTCGTTGCAGGGGTTGTTGTGGAGCAGCAGAGGTGCCCATGCTGCCGCGTGGCTCTGGGACCCCCGCGTGCCCCCAGCCTGCGAGGGAGCAGTGGGATGGGGTGGAAAGGTGAGCTGCTGCCATGGGAGGTGTCGTGTGGCTAGTGCCACGTGCTTGTGCCAACAGGTTCTGGCCTCCAGAAACGATGCAGAGACTCCTTGGGGTGTTGTGAGCACGGGAGGAGGGGAAACTTCCTAACGGGGAGCATTCGGGGCTGGGGAGGTGACCACAGCTGCTCTGCAATCCTGCCCGTTCTCCCTCCCAGCAGAAGCCAGGGGGCTACAAAGGGTTCCCAGTTCTGGGTGCCTTGCCTGATGCAGCTGAGATCAAACCTTTTGGTTGAGGGCTCGGATGGGAGTCTGCCTCTCTCTCTCCAGAGAGAATCGAGGTGCCTCAGCCAGCAGCGTTCCGGTGCAGATGGCGACGACTTCCAGTCGCAGCACAGTCTCCTCCGTCCTGCTCTGCATCAGCATCGTCTGTCCTTGGTTTCCCCCAAACACGCAGCGATGAGGTGCTTGGCCATCCCGCTGTTTGGTGCTTGTCGTGTGTTAAAAAGGCGTGGATCCGGGAGTTCAGACCAGCCCTCGGGCTGTCACCGAGCAAAATGCCGTGTCGTGCCTCGTGGGCGCGATGGCCGGCCCTCCCTGGTTGGGAATGGGTGAGTGCTGCGCTTACCCGTGCGTAGCTCGGTGCTGGGGAAGGTCTGTCCCCTGCCACCCCGCCTGCTTGCTTCAGCTGCCACTTTACATCGCTTTTGTCAGGGACTCTGTGGTAGCTCAGCGAAAAGGCTGGTCCCGGGGCTGTTTTGTTGTTTGGTTTTTTAATCAGAGAAACAGAAACATTAGCTTGCCCTTCCCTGTGTGCATACAAAGCAGGGGAGTGGGAAGGCCTGGGCATCTGCTCGCTTTTCCTGCTCCAGCACCATTTGCCATCTGCAAAGCCAAGCCGTGGACGGGAGCTCGCTCCCCGCACCCCCACATCAGACCTTTGCCGGTTTTAGCAGCACAAACGTTTCAGAGCTCTTTGGGGGGACAGGCTGACGGAAACCTCGCTCGTCTTGGCTCCGGTGTTACCACTGGCATTTGTATCCAGGGAGATTTAGGTGGGAACGCCGTGGTGGGCACTGTTACGTGCAGGTAGCGGGAGTGAGGCTACGTGCAGGGAAGAAGGATCCGTAAGGTAAAGCTGGGCTTTGTAAAAGGCAGAGTGAGAAGCTTTTGCAAGGTTATCAACATCTTGGATGCGTGTTCTGGGATCTCCAGGGCTTTCCAGAAGGTTTTCCAAATAACTTTGTCGTGACAGGTCGATTCTGCTGCTGCTGACTTTGTCCTGAGCTGGCAAAGCGGATGCTTCAGGAACTGAAGAGCCGCAGGAAGCGATTTGTGTTCAAACTTCAGAAAAGCGATGGTGCCCTCCTGGATGTGCTCTTGTTTTGTGCAGCACAGGAATTGTTTTACCCAAACAGTTTGATCGCCGCATGCGGGTGTGTCTGCATGTGCACAAGTGAGTGAGAGAACCGAGTGTGTGAGTGGGTGTTCAGTTTGGGCTAACGAGGTCCTACTTCACTTAGAATTTGAAAGAACAAGTGACAGCTGTGGGACTCAGATACATCAGGTTTGGAAGTTACGTTATAACCATTGTACCAGAACAGTAGGTGGATATATTGGACAGGCTTATTTTGCTCCACGGGGAGGAATAGACATCAAGTTATGTGAATATTTAGGGATTTTAAGAGAAAATCAGATCAATTTCCTTGAAATAAATAGTACAAGATAAGAGATGGGAGTTGCAAGACACAAAATAGAGACACAATAAAAATAATTACTTTGCCAAGATCCGTAGATCATGGGATAGAAAGTCTCAGTAGGCTTTTTTGGCAGAACTCACAAACCAGGCTATTTACTGATTGTGCAACTCTATTTGAAGCTCTTTTTGATAAAATAACAGATTATCTCTAACATCACTGGGGGAATCTCAGAAGAATTGAAATAAACAATTTCTCTCCGCCATCCAATTGAAAACAATACCCCAGCCATGGAAATAAATATTTTTGAGCTTGGAAAACCGCTTGAGCATTAAAGCAATATCATCAAAGAAAATTCTTGTTTCTCTTTCCTTGCTTTAAAACAAATGCAGAGAACTCCATGCAGGGCTCTGCCAGCAGCTTCACATGCTTGTGCTGCGGGCCCCGATGCTCTTCTCCCTCGCTGGAGAGGCGTTTGGCCCCTGTTGGATGGCTGAGCTGCCTTGCAGCAGGTGTGGAACTGTGAAATCATGCTGTCTGACACGGGCATTGCTTTAAAAAGGGGAAGGGGAGGGTCAGGTAAAAACAAAATGCAGTGGTAGTTTAAAGAGTGGCTTTATCCCTAGGGTTTTCTCCATTTTCCTTTCTTCTCAAAATTAGAAAACGTGATTTAGATAAAAGTTTGTATGTAAAACTTGCAGTTATGCAACCACATCTCTTTAGGAACTGCACTGTGTAATACCTGGTATCTGCTAGGTGCTTCGTAGGTGTGCTAGACGTGAACAGGCGTTGTCACATGTCGCAGCTGAGGGTGAACGGATTCCTAAAGAGTTGTGCTTGGGGTCTGTGCCATTTAGAGAGCACAGTTCTGCACGCGTGGTAGGGGGAAGGAAACAGAGCGGGGATTAAAGGGGTTGTTTGAAGAGCCTGGGTGTCCCTTAGTGGCACACGGACCTTTCCACTTCTGGGCTGGATGTTACTGTGGCATACCAATGGCTGAGAGACACTCAGTCACCTGCTCTGGGGACAGTTAGGGCAGTGATGGTTTTGAACCTGATGCTGTTCAGAAGGATTAATGTGACTTAAATGTCCACGTCCCATTGAATTTCCTCTAGAGCTGAACATCTCTTAGGTCCTTGGAAGTTTTATTTCAAGTCTGTGTCTTCAGTGACAGCTCCTCTGGGCACGTAGCCCTGCTTCTGCCTGCGGAGGACTGGAAGAGCTGTGCCCTTGAACAAGGCGCTGTGAGAAGGACCCAAGGAAGCGGGTCCTCACCTCTCACGCTCCAGACGCCTGTGATTCTCTTGGCAAACGGCAAGACTGAGCAGCAGAATTAGCCACGTCACTTGTGGTGTCACAGAACCCAAGGTTTATCTGCAAGGCAGAAGGCCGTGGTACTTTTCAGCAGTCTGAAATACTCTTGCTTCTAGTTATCTGGTCAAATCCATTTTTCCTGGCAAGCGAAGCAAGATTGAAGGATTTTGTAGCACTGTGATAACCTTTTAGCAGGTTGCGTTTGGCTCCTGCCTCTCTGACTGCTGCTGCACCTCCTGGGAGCGTTCAGGGAAGGCTGGGAAATAGGCTGCGCTTGCAAACCAGCACCGGTGGGATTTGGCTGCTTTATCTGGAATCATTGAGGTTGTTGGTGGGTTTGTCGTTTTGGTTCTGTTTGTTTATAGTCAGAAAAAAGCTCACAGATCGGCGGTTTTACAAAATGCCCTGGAGAGGAGCTCTGCTGCTGCGCGCCTGGCGTCCGTACACCCTTCTGCGCGTCCCTGCGGCGGGGCTCGGCCCTGTCGGGGCAAGGGTTTGCTCTTCTCGTCTCTGCTGGTGACTCACTCGGTCTCTGGAGTCACCCCAGCAGGTACAGACAGGTAGATTCATTCTTTAGATGAACCTTGCAGTTCGGTGTTGACGGGAATTTGTCTCTTCTTCTTTTTTCATACTCCATTTGTACGGACCGTACTTTCCCCCTGTCTTTAGAAGCAGCGCCTGGGGCCGTTGAACCAGACCTGTGTGCCCCCAGCAGGATCTGATCGCCAAGGAAATGCTGCTAATGAGTTGTCTCCTGGGTCTGCCACTGCCCCACCTGTTTGTCTCCGTGTAATTGGTGGGTGGGCTCTTCTGGGAAGCCCTGTTTATACAGCCTTGCTGTCTTTTCTTTTGAAAATGTTATTAATTAAGCAGGAAGCTGTAATATTGGCTTGAACTTTATGGCCGCCCTTGATACTCCAGAGAGTTTGTGCAGTGATCTCGATATTGTTTATACATGGCAGGCTTTTTTTTCTTTAATTACCTTTGATGCTAAGTTTTTAACAGTTCCCTCTAATCTACTACCTGTAAGCCTGACAGAAGGATCATACAACTGGGAGAGTTTCATTCTGCTATCAGGCAGAGCTGAATAAGCTATTAAAAACGTTTACTCATGAGTTATTTGACCAGATTCGTGAAACGGAAAGCCGCTTTACAGAGCCACGGTTGGTGTCACAATGGGGCATTAATGGGGAAAGCTGCCCCCCGGGAGCTGGGGTGGCTCCCAGCAGCGCAGGGACAGAGGCAGCGCTGGGGCGTTTGGTCTCGTGTTAAAATGCTCGATTTTGATCTCTTGGCAGCAGTTGGCGTTAACAAAGTGCGAGGCGCCAGGTTTCTCTGCACGTCACAGCAGTTGGTGGCGTGCCTGGGGCTGCTCCCGTGCGGTGAGCGGAGGTGTTGGGAGCTCAGGGTCACTTGGCTGTGAAAGCCTCCCCTCGTCTTCAGGGTGAAACATGCTTCCTTTGGAGCCTTCCTCCTGCTTCTTTCAGCAGCCTAGCTGGGTGGCAGTGCCATGACACCAAGCCGTGCTCTTCTAGTTGCACATATGATGCACAGAGAAATTCTGTCACTAGCTGGGCTTGCTGGAGCCAGGCCGCTGTGCCAGCACTCTTTGCCAGAAGAAATTTTGGGTAGCAGGAGATCTCATGGGTATAGAGCACTGAGGACCCATGTGGGAATCTGCATGCATCCTTCAGGACTGGAAAGTGTCGATTTCATCTGAGTGCCTTACGAAGCACCGCTCTCATGTATCGTTTCCAACCCTTTCACCGGCGGTGCTTAGCGCCGCTCTTGGCTGCGCGGTGATTTCCTCCTTGCGGCAGATCCTGGAGCAGAACAAGTGCTGCTGCTGCAGTCTGCTCGCGTGCCTGCTCGCTGCTCTGCGTTGCCTCCAGTCTGTGTCTTCTACCCAGCTCTTTCCCTGTTGATTCAGCTTTTCTGTGTCTTCTGGAGGAAAAGAGCCCTGAAGAAGGTTTGCTCCTGCCTCTGCCTTCGCAGCAGTGGCCACCTGTCTGAATGTTGCTCTTCTCTTTGTCCGCAGTTGATTTAAACGTTCCCTTTAGATGGTTTTTCTGTAGCTGGTTGTTATTATTGTTGCTGTGATTGCTCTGAGCCCACATTAGCTATATCCTCAGCTTTTTGCCTTTATTTGGCATCTGCTTTTCATCATGCAAGCATTGCGGTGCTTGAGCAGACAAGCAGTTTGTCTAATCTAAAGCCAGTGCCAGCCACATCAGGAGAAGGTGCAGAAAGCCTAAAATGGGCAACTCTCCCAGATCATTTATGGTTGTCTTATCTGGGTATGCTCAAACGCTGTGCGTAGAGCCCCGAGCGGCGTGTTGGTTCCGCGGGAACCAGCGTGAGAAGCTCCCCAGGCTGCAGTGAGATCAGGATTGCATTAGCTGTCTGCCTGCTGTTCGTGTGTGTGGCTCTGGAGGCTAAGATGATAGCTTCTCTAGAAGACACTGCTGTGGCTTGAAGACTTTGTAGCTCTGGAGTTTTGAAGGTAACAGTTCCCTCCGTTGGGTCAATAGTGTTATCTCGGCAGGTTACAGGGATCTTTCAGTTAGAGCAACGCTCACAGTGGTTGTGACCTATTCTGTCCTTCCTGAATAGCATCACATTGACTTTTGTCACTCTGCCACGCTGAGGAAGTGCTTCTCTTGTCAAAGCCCTCCTTTATTGCCGGGTATTCCGGCTCGACTGTTTTAGCACCTGAGTTTCTCATATTGGTGTACAGGACCTTATTGCTTCTGTTTCTGAGCTTATGCCTTTTTTGCGTCTTCCCTCTCTCCTCCCCCTCCCCCCCTTTTTTTTCTCCAATCGAGACTTCCAATACTCTGCAAGTACCCAAAATGTACCTTTTTGCTCTGTTTTTTTGCAAGGTATTCTGTCCCTGTCTGCAGTTCTCTCTTGATTACTGGCTCTGAATTTTAGAGATCTCTCTCTCACATCGCGCAGTAGGGGATGCCCTGGCAAACAGGACTCTACCCATAAAACTATTCAGATGTCTCGCCAGTTTGGCCCATAGCAGTGAGCCCTTGCCCATGCAAGAAAGGGTTTTAGTGACCCCTTAACGAGCATCTGTTTTGCTGGCACACAGAGCGACGAGTTGTCTGCTACAAACATCCTTCGGCCAGTATCATCGATGGCTGCGTTGCCCACCTCCAGGCTCCTCAGAGCTGATTTACCTGAGGTGTGTTTCTGGGTCTGAATCTGGGAGGGACACGAGGTAAGGTCAGGCAGGATTGATATATTGTGGTTCCGTTTGAGAGCTCCTCCACACAGGTGTGTGCCCGTGCTTCTGTTCCGTCAGACCTCCCCTGCGGTCACAAGCTGTGGTTTCACTACCCACGCTCCGTGACAGTGAAAGAGGCTGGGTATTCAAACGCGTTTGAGCAACGCTTTTGTTTGACGCTGCAGAAAACAGACAGCTCCTTACATTTGCCGCCTCCTTTCCCAAATCCCTGCCTTCATTAAATATCGCTGACAGGTGTCTGTTCAGGAAATAGCAATTATGCACATTCATCTGGCAAGGCAGCGAGTTCCTGATCAAGCAAAACGCTGCACGTCTGCGGTGCTCCAGGTCGTGCAGGGACTGCCGGCTTTTCAGATACCCTGGTGTTGTCTTCAGCTGTTCCTTGTGTCCCTGTTCCTGTTGTGGCAAGGCTCTGTGTCACTCCACAAACCAAAGTGCTGTACTCTTATAATAGGATAGAGCTGGAGAAAAAATAAACACACTTTTTTTTTTTTTTTCATGTAGGTCCCTTATGAAGGATTTGGCTGGCCAAAATCTAACCTGTTTTGTTTTCCCAACTTTATCAATCTCCGTAATAAAAGCCGGCTGTTTCTTCTCACAGCCTTGCCCCAGTTACCTCCTTAGGCCATCGCAGCTGTGGTACCCCTCTTATTATAGTGATGCCCCCACTTGTGCACAGATAGATGAGTTAGTGCAGAAGTTTCCCTGCAGTGTATTTGAAGCCCCCGGGGGCCTCATCCAGCTTTGCCAGAAATGCGTTTGGCAACGGCCTGGAGAATGTCCTGCCTTCGCTTCCCCTCGGTTACTGCCTGAAGGGGGACAAGAAAAATTTTGCAGATGCTTTCTCCATTAACTAAGGAGCTTTCTCCATGAATTTATATCTTCCATAGCTTACTTTGTACAATTCAGCAGTGGGTTACATCTGGGCTATGTTTAGTGATTAGAGGCAAGGCCTCTGCTTGGAGCGATGTGTAGGGGAGCCCACCGAGCGTGCTGGCGTGCTCACCAGAAGGAGGAAAAGTCTCCCTCTCTTTTCTCCACCTCGCTGCCAGAGCTTTACGTGGGAGCCGCCAGGGGAAACTTCACCAAATCTCACCTAACAGCAGCTTGGGGCAGCAAACTGCATCTAGTTTAGGGATGTGGGGAGGACCTCGGGAAACACAAAATGCTGTGAGCAGAGGCGTCCCTCTGGAGAACACAGAGTGCCCAGTTCAGCAGCTGGGGGACAAATCTGCCCTTAGAGCTGGAAGCTTTGGTGAAACTTAAGACTGGTTCAGAGCGTTTCAGAGACTGCTAAGGGACAGTATTTTAGTGAAAGAATGATCATGATCCATGATGAATTTCAGCATGCGGTGTTCTTCGACCACCACTTCGGTGTCCTCCTACCCTCTCAAAGACACCACATTTTTCATTCCTCTTGTGCTGCTCTATTCCTTTGTTCTGGGAAATAGCTGCAGGCAGGACTCCACTGCAGCTGGAGGTAAGCTCATACCTTTCCCTGCTTCGGCAAATGCTCAGGAAATTTCTGTCAACGCAATATTTGCTCGTATACTTGTTTTTAGTGTTCCTACAGAGGAAGCCTAACAGAGCTGGTAGGGCATGAGATGCAGCAATACCCGCCTTTGCTTTTTGGAAGAGCTGCCAGAGGGGCACTTTTTCCAGAGAGGTAGGCACGTTCCCTTTCGCTGTACGCAGGAGCCAAGAAGTAGGAGATATCGGTGAAAAATATGTCTGATGTAGAGTTCTTGGTGTTGGCTTTCTGACATTCCTTTCCCTTATCACTGCTTTAGAAGAGAGTTTATCTGACTTTGGCTCTGGATGCAGACGTGTAGCCACTGGCTGGCGGGTAGGAGCTATGCCCAGAGATGCATTCAGAGTTTACCCATGGGGTAAAAGAAAGGACAGTTTGATGCTCTGCTTTCTTTGCCTCTTCAAATGCTTCTTAGTTTTCTTCTGTCCTGACATTAATCTGGCTGTTTCACCATCCTCCATCTATTCCCCTGCCTATACTTTGTATCTTTTCAGCAGCAGTTGTGATCTGTAAAGTCTGTGTTAGCATCAGTATGAGAATTCAGAATGACCCAGTGCTATTCTGTACTCTTCCTTTTTTTTCCTCCTTTCTGCTGCTTTTACGTCATTAATTTCTCATTCCTTTTCTTCTTTCCTTCAGCCAGTCATGCTCTTGTATTCAATCTTCCATCTCTTAATAATTATTTGTGTATAGGCTGGCCCTGCATCGAGGAGGGAGCTGGACCAGGTGACAGTCTATGTAGTTTTATTCACTGAAAATCATCCTCCAGAGTCCGCCACTGGAGTTGCTACCCGTAATTCTTCCATGCGGACGTGCCCACGTTTTCATTTTCATGTCACCGTGTGACGGTCTCATTAAAAGACAAAAAGGCCCAAACCTGGGATTTGTCTTGTTACCTCGATGGCATCGTGGATTAACAACCACAACGTCAGGTTGATGCTCGGTGTCAGCCCTTGGAGAATTTTTTATACGGGTCTGGTTAGAACTTCGGCCTTTGCTGCATGATCAGGTTATCATGTCACTGGCTGCTGCTGATATATTTGAGCTAACTCCACTTAGCTTCACCCGAGGTGAAAAATTCATATTTCTGGCAGTGACTGCTGCTGAAAGCACACAGGGAGCGTCGCAGCAGGTGAACTGACAACTGGTAGCTATTTAAACCACGCTAATTTTATTGTGGATCGAGACCTGAGTTCAAAGGTGCTGGGTTAGGTAGGCTAATGTGGGCAGGGTCAGGCTTTCACGGGCCGAATTGCCGGGGATAGATACTGGTTTTGTACCCACATCGGATACTGCTGTGTTCATTTGGTGGCCATATTGAGTTTTGTGATTTGATTTCCAGCAGGAATTACTAATCTACGTGAAAAGACATCAGAGTCTGGGCTGACAGATGACAGCAGTGAAGACTTCCCCCCAGCCCCTCCTCTGAGTTCAGGTCTATTGGCGCTTTCCCCTGAAAGTACAGTATTTGCTGTGTGTAAGATTGCAGTTTTTCCAGAGACTCCTCACTCCGACTGCTTGATCTTGTTACTTTACAGCCTTAAGGCACTTAATACACATTCTTAGTGAAAAATCTGCCTCAGAACATGCTTAGTGTTGGGCTGAAAGCTTTCATGAATTTATAAAGCTCAGCAGACACGGTTTGGAGGCCAGGTGACGTACCCCGTGATCCCATCCCTTTGGCAGAAATGTCCCAGCCTTGTAATTGTGTTCACAAATTGCCTTGCTACTGCCAAGCAAATATACTTTTCCCCAGCAGCCTTGTTCTTATATTATCCTCTCTCATTCTTGTTTTTTCGGGGGCAGGAAGGGGAAAAGGTGGTAGCAGCATTTCAGGCTGACATTCCTGCAGCTCTAAGAACTGTGTTTTGTAAACTACTCTTTGAGCTCCAGTCTTTTTACATAACAAATTCTCAGGTTATGAGACACTGAGGGAAGAGAAGAGGGTTTCAATGATTAATGTCACTGCTGGGCACCAGGATGTCAGATGGCTGCTGCACAACAGATTTTGCAAAAGGAGATGAAGGCTGGTTTCTGCTGGATGCCCCAAGGAGAGAGAGCCAGGTTTTGAAAGGTGTTGAGGAACCAAAATATAAAGCATCTCCATTTCTGCATCATTATTTCAGTTACACATACCAACCCCTTTTCGCTCTTGAAAGACACTTATTGCCCTGTAGTGACAGCAGAGTTAAGGAATAGCTTTCACTTAAAAGAAATCCGTTCCCTTCTTATGGTGCAAAATGAGCAGGAAAATAAGCCCTCTTGTCATAAAAGTAGGCAAAAACTGCTCAGCTGTGGACAGAGTGTGTAGAGCCAAATCCCCGGCCACAGGCATGGCTGTTCCAGTCTCGAAGGCTACGATGGTCTGCTGAATCAGTTGTGGGGGCTCTTGTGCACGGCGTGAGGGGAATGACGAGGCTCGTGTAGGATGGAGTCTTGCAGGCACACACCATCCGTGTTTTCGGTGGCTATCTGGAGAGTGCAGATGGCCAGGAGTTGGAAGTGGACTTGTGTGCTCAAACCTTCTTTCTGGAACAGCACCATGTCTGCGTGATGAAGTTATTAAAGTTGGAAGTGACTTTTATTGATGTCTTCTATTTTGAAGCAAGTAATCAGAACCAATTTATTCTCCTTAACAGGATGGTGTATAACAAAGCGGAGGAGAGGCAGCCTGAGGGGATGCAAAGCATCTTACTACAGATGCTTCCCCGATATCCTAAGTGTCATTTATTTGACCATTTGTGTTGTTTATATTTCTCTTCCTTCACTTCATATTCTAAAAGCTGTACTAATAAATATTGCTCTTGTAGGCTACGAGAATGTGATGATGACCGCAGCCTGTAAGAGTCTTCTGCGGCACAATTTGTGCGCTGCCATCCCCAGCAAGTTGACCTAGCGTTCAGGACAAGAAACCTTCTGTAAAGGTGACAGGCTCTTAAACGGCCCTTCGGGGTGTTTATGTAGGAGCGATTTCAGTTAGCTGATAATCACTGAACACCTGTAGGCAGCCGGGTGTTCTCCTGCCGGCTGGAAACTGTCCGTGCCCCGGGGAGGGAAGCACTGCCTGTACCGCAGCTTCGCACGGACCTGGCAGGCGTGGGGCTGCTCGGCTCTCGGGAGGAAGGGCCCTGTTCTCTGCCTCGTTACATTCATTAAACTCCATTACAGACCTAAGTGTCTGCAGCAGTGCTAGGGATTTGGTGCTGCTCTGTGTTTCCTCTGTAAGAGTCATTTGCTGGGCTCTGGTGCTCTGCAGCACCACTGACCTGATCCAAAAGGGCAAGAGGCGCTTCATCCAGCGGCTTCGTTGTCTTCGTTGCTCCCCACTAATCCTAATGGCCAAGTTCACTCGCAGGTTAAAGATTGAGCTTAAAGAAGGTTGCTCTGGGAATGCAGCCACTGCTCGGAATTGATTTCAGTTGCCCTTCCAGAGCCCTGGGCTGTGCCTGGGCACCGGCATCCTTCAAGCCTGGCAGGACTCCTCCTCCTCCTCCTTTGCAGCCTCACCTCTCGTTGTAAAGCTCATTTCTGTCATAAATACGACTGCCCGCGTGCTTGGGTTTTCCCCTGTCCATCTAATAAGCAATCACTTAGTGCTGATGACAGGAAAGCTGCCTCCAGAAATCGATAGCAGATGTGTGGCAGCCCTCTCCAGGTGCAGGCAGCGGAGAATACAGATGAGGAGAGCCGGTCCCTCGATACGAGGAGGGTTTGCAGTGAACTGTATCCATGTGGCCAGAAATAAGGGGCTTGGAAAAGGGTCTACTCAGGATGAAAGGATGGGGTTTGGGATTTCGGTATCAGTAGGTATAACTGCAAAACAAAGAAGACCCTGTAGATGTAAATATGTAGTCACCTAGCTTCTGAGGCTCAATGGTTTCTTTTAAGAATTTGCTACAGACAAGTCAGCATCGGTGTTCTGGGGTTTGGGGTGTGTGAGGAGATGGGGTAGGGGAAGGATGCTGGTGCGAGCGCTGCAATGAACTCGGGAGTGCCTCCTTAGCACAGCTGGCCCCCTGTCTGTGTTGTAATCGTGTCTGCTGGAGCTGAGCCTTGGAGAGCACGAGGCTACGTGTTCCTGGCATGGCACACAGGTCCTGGTCCTAGGCGGTTGTCGTGATCCCTGCTGATTTTTAAGAATAAATCCCCGTGTGCTCACTGGAATAACTGCTTAAGCTCCTGGTCAGCTGGCCTGGAAGAGGAGGGGAGCTAGAAAGCAGTGCTCCCGTCTGATAGAATGGTTTCTACTGACATTTTGATGCCTTCTGATTATTTTGGCCAGCCATAACATTTGGTACTGTTGTGGGGGAGAAACCCTTTCAACTTCATGCAAAGATGCATTCAAGCCTGCTGCTTTTTTAGCTCGCAGTGATATTCCTTTGTTCCTCCAAACTGACCTTAGCACGTTTGACAGTGTTGGATTTTCTGTTCCCAATACTTTTTCTCTCTCCCCTCCTCTCTAAGCCATTTCCTCTCCACTTACCGTGCCGTAAAACTTTATTGTTCCCTTAGGTTGTGATTGACTCTCTAGTAGCAAAGTGTTTCACAATGCTCGCAATGGGGATGCTGTATAGAAATTAGCCGTGCTCTGTACTACAGTCTGCTTTTTTGTTTCCAGCTTTCCTTTCTTCCTTCACCTTCTAACCTATTCCACTGCACAAAATAAACACCGGGATGAGTGCATATTAGCCACTTCAGATAAGATCCCAGGGACGTTCTGGTGGTGTCTAGCAAACTGTTATTTTGTTCTGTGCAGTACGGATTGATTTTGTTATCTGTTCACGTGTCCTAGACTTTTTCTTGACTTAGGGATCAATCTAATCTTGATTTTTATTTATTTATTTATTTATTTTTAATTTTTTTGGTGCTCTGCACACCTCTTTCCCTGTTCTCTGATTAGATCTGGCTGGGGCATTGTTTTAACGTGACACAGGGTAATTTCATAAACCCTTCTCTCCCCCCTGCAAGATACAACGTTATTTCCTGCGAGGTCTTCACAAGAGCTTGCTATGCTGAGAGGCAATAACCCACCTGGAAACGACAATGCCCCAGAGCTTCTTTAATCTACAGGAATGCATATTGTCACCAACACAAGGTCTCATGACGTGTCAGGAATTTCAGTAAAATTTCATCAGCTCTGTTTTAGGTTTTGATGTATTCTTGCTGCGTTGAGAGATTGGCGTGTAAATATTTGTTAGTCCCTTGCAAGCACTTTTCCTCCGTGGCATTACCAAAGAATGTGCCTGGTGTTACCTTGCAGCAACTGCAGGCAGCCGGGACCACAGTGCCGCATTACGTCGGCTCTTCAAAGCTCGTAGGTCCCAGCTCGAGTGCACAGGACCTCCTCCTCTGCCTGGCTGTGCAGCTGCATTTGGGGAATGGGGGAGATACAGCTGTGTGTGCCCTGCACCATTCACTGAGGGGCTTCTCTGGGCAGTTATATACCATATATATATATATAAATACGATGTAAAGCTATATACAATTATATACAGACCTTTGGCAAGAATTAGGGTTTGTGCTGTGCTTAAAGCAGTGGGGCTTTGTTCTTGGCTGGACCTCAGGCATGGCTGTAATGATCACAGTTGTTAGGAACAGTAAGATCTAGAAGCTAAGACCCATCAAAAGCCAGTTAAAGCCGTTGCACAGAAGCTGACTTGATTTGCTTCAGAGCAGGACCTTCTCCAAGCCTGCACATCTACTACATAAGGTGTCAGGGAAAGCAAAGGTTATTTTATTCTTTCCCTTTTTCCTTTTTCTCTTTGGCCACCATTTGCAAGCATCTCCCTGTCCCAGCTGTGTGTTTCCTCATTGCCACCTCCTTTCAGTAGTATTTACAAACCACACACAAACTTGCAGGTGTTTTACTTTTCTTTTTTCCCCCTGTAACACTTCAAGTAAAGGCGATGTCAGCCACTGTACTCTCTCTCCTGTATGTGCCCTTCCTTAAGGGCACAGTTAATACTTCATGGACAAATTTTCACTTAATTTAAGTGATGTTTCCTATGTGCTAGAACTGCTTGAACAGGTACGTTAAGGTTTTGATCCTGTGAGTCCCTAAATGTCATGGTGTGCTTCCACCCATCTGTAGAACCCAGAACTGCTGGGGTCAGCGAGGGAGCATCCTCTCTGCAAGGAGGAGGGAAGGATTCAGCTTTCTTGCACTGAAACCTGAAGGAAGTTATGCGCTATATGGGACGTGGTGTTGCACCACTGATTTCAAGGAGCAAGTGCTTCAGTGAATGCACAATTACACACAACCTTCAGATTCATAGTTTTCCTGTACTTAAGACATCATTTATACCTTCTAGTGCCTCCCATTATGACAGCCCCATTCTCCAAAACTGTGAAAAAGAGCATGAGTGTGCATTTGGAAATCTACCAACGCGTAAAGACCTTACAGTCTCATTTTCAACAAGACAAATTGCATTTCAATCCCAAGCGTTTTGGTGCAGGGCTCTTACAGGAGCGGGCATGTTTGGTGGAGACGCACGTTTTGATGATTCCAGGGGACGACGTTTTTGTCCATTGTGATGATTTTTGCTTACGTAATTGTGTTTGGAATGATGTTGCCATCAGAACAGAGCGAGTAAGTTGCTCGCAGTGTGTAAGGCACGAGGAAGATCCGGTTGCTCTGAGAGAGCTGTGCTTGGCTGTGCTTCGATGCGTGCCCTGAGTGAAGGGCTGCTCGTGCCTGTGAAGTAGGCAGAGATGCTTTGAAGACGTGCATGGAGCAGGCATATGGATTTGCTTGTCAAGAGTTAAGTCCTGTTATTTTCTGTGAGACTTGTGCAATAAATTATCCTTGTGTGAAGATGGTGTTTAGGTGCTCCTGAAGCTTACTGTGTGTTTTCCTAGGTGTGAGAGTGGAAAAGCAGAGCTCCCAGCAAACATCTGCACAAAACCAGGCATGCTAACCAACGTTTTGCCTGTGTCAGAGGCAAACAAGCTTCTAATATTTCGTGCACTGACCTTGTTCTGGATATACACGCAGTCTCTGTGTTGCTGGGATTAAATAGAGTGACTGGATCCATAGAAAAAAGGATTTGGGAGAGATTATTTGGTTGCCCTCAGTAGGAGGGAGCGTGCAGTTCTGCAGTGCTGCCTCTTGCAGCGATTCAGGCTGCACGCAGCAGCTATCATGCTGTATCTTGTAGGAAGAATTCCCTACCCAGAGCCAATGCCATTTCTAGCACTCACAATTCATCCTGCTGGATGAAACACTGTTGGAGGGGATTTGCACTGCCTTGTACGAGGTGATGGGGTCCTGCAGCGTGCCCTGGGAGGGCAAGGTGAGAGCAGAGGGTTGTGGTGGTGCGGCCACTGCCTGGCACTTAGGGCAGGAGGTAGGACGGATGCTGCAGGTGGGAAAAGATGGGTTTCCCATGGGAAAGGTGAGCCTCGTCCGGCTGCTTTGGGGCAAGAAATTACGTTGCTTTTGTTGGTGGAATCTAATTAAACCACTGTGTAAAAAGAACTACAAATTTCCCCTTCAGTGGATTTGTTTGCTGGCAATTTGATACGAAATCAGGGGACTAGGAACAGATGATAGCTTTTTTTTTTTTTTTTTTTTTTTTTTTTGGTTTAGTTTTAAGAGATTAGGAACTACAAAATGCGTAATACAAACTTCTGGCATCATTAGCAATTCCTCCTGCTTTATTTTCCCTGTCACTCTGTAATGAGTAATGAACTAAGCTGGTATTAAAGCAAGCTTAGCAAGCTACTGCTTTTTAAATCGCAAGTCTCCCAGTATGTCCCACTCATTATTAATTTTAAATAACTCCCATTTTTGTTGCTGCCTTTGTGTTCCTTGTGAGTTTTGCATAATATTTGCATTCGCACACCTTCAGTCCTCTCCGCAAAGACGCAGTGATGAGGCTCCCTGTTACCAGCTGCCAGAGCACAAGAGCAAAGGATGTTCCTAGGAGTGAAAGGTCAGACAGCATACGAGCAAAGTCAGGAACGTTCTTGAGATGCAGGACGGTCTGTGAAACTCACTGCTGCATTCAAGTTGCTGAAATTCCTGGAAGGAACTCAGAATTTCAAGTCTGTTGACAGCATTTGTAGTTGAGCTGAGAGGAAGCCTGAGGTTTACCTTCCTTCAAAGCCATCTCTGGCCACTTAGCTGTAAGGAGGCTGGGGCTGAATCACTGGTCCTGTTCAGCTGGCATTTCTGATCCACCCAGCTCAAAAGGAGTTTTACTGATGGAAAGATGCGGATTATTGATGTCAAGCAACATTTTGGCACAAGGATTTACCATACCTCCTCATATGTAAGCATGGGACAAAAGGATGAATGCGATCTCATGTGCTCCTCTTGCCATTTCACAGAAAGCAACAACAGATGTCCAGCCAAGGTGAAAGGTTACTTTGACAACGATAAAGGCATTAACCTGCCTGAGCTGGTTATTCATCAGTGAAGGCAGAAGAACCATTTCTGAGTGTTAAATCTGGGATCCTGTGGCCCTCTTCTTTCTCAAGAGACTTTGCCACTGAGGATATGTAGGTTTCTTGAGTTTCTTCAAATCCTGAGCTCTACACAAGAACAGAGAGAGAAATCTCCCTGTGTTAAGATTTAAAATACAGGTTTGGATCAAGATGTCTCTGTGGAATATATTATTTCACTGTGCACTTCAGAATTTACTTCCCCTTCTCAGGAGCGTTTGCCACTGTCAGAGATAAGTTGTAAGAACAGGTGAATTGCTGGGCTGATTTGAGATTTCCCTACATAAACAGATCGTAACGCGGTGTTTATGTAACGTGTGGCTAAAGCTGCAGCTTTTGTTGCCACAGGGCATACTGCAGGCAGCATGAGTTCAAACGGGAAAATCGAGAAGAATGAGCCCATTAAAGGCTATGAAACATGAAGGCAGCGCTTCAGGCTCAGGGGCCTGGGGAAGAATTGCTGCATGTGCCCTGTCCTCACACCGCGGCTGTCCTCTGAGGGAGGGCACACCGGGTTAGGGATTTGTCGCTGTCCTGGGTGGAAGTTAGGTCTGTCCTGATACAGCCATTTCTGTGTAAAATACTGGGCTCTCACCTCCTGAGAAACAGGCTCTATAAAACCATCTCCGTGTAGGTACCAAAAAATTGATGGTTTCAGAACCCTCTCTGCACCTCAGGCCGTAAAATGCCAGATTTCAGAGCATTAATTGTAAAGAATATTGCCTTGCTCCGTGCCTGACCCCGGAAATACAGGCTAGCTTGTAGATTAAGGTATTATTTGCTGCAGGCACGAGGATTGGAATTTAGCCATTACTTGAGTAAAAGAGAATGCTTTATGCCAAGTGACAGCATTAGGTGAGCGATGCCATCTTATTCTTGATACGAGCTCTAAGAGTAATCCCATCCAAATGCGGTTCTACATGATAGAGCTTAACAATTTCCGAGAGGAGTTGTTACAGGCGATCAAGTAAATAGAATGTATTTAGGAAGAAAGAAGCCCAGAAGCTTGAATAGTTATTTACCCGATGGCTTAGCGCGTGTAGGCAGAGGAGTGGTTATCCTGTCACGCATCCGGTGTACCTGTCAGTGTTGTCTGCTCCCCACTATACATATTTATACAATCAGATTGAAGACTTCGATGCAAAGGAGCTGTTGCCGGCTGTGATATGTATGTGCTCTCTGATGACAGGAATGTCTTTTGAAATAGAAAAGCAATTCCTTTCAAATATGCAAGGCACAAACTTGTTTTGTCTTCACACCTTTAGGCAAACATGAAAAGGGAGGGGTGGAAAGAGGAGAAGGAGGGTTTCTGGAGCTCTTGGGCGAGTTCCCAGCTCTGTTCAGCCTGATTTACCCTCGGGCTAAGGGAGCTTTCCCCGCTCAGCACCCAGCAGCCCACATGCTGAAGGAGTTGCTGCCTGCCTGCCGCGCTGCTCTGCAGATGGATCCTGGGACTGCCGTCTTGCTCAAGGTCTCCGCTTCTTTCTAACGTCCCTTTTCAAGCAGGGCAGGGAAGCAGAAAGTGTTTCCTGTGTTCCTGGATGTTTTGTCTCGGGGTTTGGTGCCCCCTCCTGCCCCGCAGGTGGGGTCGTGCCCGTGCAGTGCAGCGTGTGCCCGTGCGTGGGGCGGCTTGCTTTAGGGTGGGATCTTTGTGCCTTGCAGTGTCGCTGAGGTGTCTCAGCCAAAACCGGGTGCTGTTGTGGCCGGTGTGCTGCAAGCACGCAGGAAGAGATCTGTTTGGAAAAATGCAAAAAGGCCAGAAAAAATGGAAAGGGCATCTGAGCCCTTTGAGCATCAATAACTTGCCTAAGCATCAATCAGGCAACGTGTCCCTAAAGCAGACGTAGCAAGACTTGAGTTCAATGACAAGGCACTTGCTTGCTTTGCCTTTCCTGTTGGGCACGGGCAAAGTAACCTTGCTGCAGCTGAACCTTTTGCGCTAGAGATCTAAGCACCAACCAGCACTGGTCCCAGAGGCTCTGAGGAGTGCTTTGCCTGGCACTTCTCCTCGCATCATTTTTCTGTGCTTCTCGTAGGTCGGGTGGCAGGTTGATGTGACTCACAGTGTCTGCTCGGAAGCACCTGGAGCAGTCGGAAGAGCTGTGAATCTGCGCCCGGGGCTGTCAGCACGGCTGGATTTACAGCCTCGCACAAACGCCTCTCCCTGCCCTGCCTGCCTGCAGCAGCTCCGCTTGCCCTCCAATTTAGCAGAGCCCATACGTTCATTCCCAGAGACAAAAATGATTGCGCAAATGGGAAAAAGAAGATCTTATTTATCCATAAATAAAATCCATTTGGAAGGTTCACTAGTGGTAACAACTTAGTGTTGAAGTCCCTGCCATGCTGCTGGAGGCAACATCTTAGTCTCCATCCTGGACCAGCGCGGCTTCCAAGCAGCCGTAGAGGTGCTCACACTGGGTCCAAACTGGCTTCTGCCAGCCTGCTGCCCATGCCCCCACTGCCCTTTTAATTACCGGGGAGATTTACAGTGTTTTTCCTCCTGCTCCTGTTTCCCATTATTGCAGAGCCATGTTGTTATTTGTGTTTTATCGACTTTCTGTCCAGTCCAACGTTTGGATATCGGTGCAGTTTCTTTTCACTGCTCCCATCTCTGATGACTTACGTGTGTATTTCAGTTAAAACCAGAGAATGTATATTTTAAAGTGTGGTTTTGGTCAGGGAAGTGACTAGGTAAAAATAACTCCATGCGTATTACAGAATGACTCCCCGGTGTGTTTCTGAGACACTTGATTACTTTGACAAATACAAGTCTTTTTGCTGCTTCTCCCTGCAGGCCCTGTGAAACTATGGCAGAGGGGCCTCCCGTCCTTTCTGCCTCGAGCATTTGCTGCTGTAACTCATTGGCACGCTCCTGAATATGCAATTCTCAGTCCTTATTACCTGTGCTGCTGTTAGAGGCAGGAGGAACGTAGCATGGTTTTTCCAATCTCAGGATGAGATTTCTGGACCATCAGGGGAGAAAAAGCCCATCACCGAGTTGTAAACTGAGCAGTAACTGAATAAACGCCGGCTTACTGCTCTCCCTTCTTTACAAACTGATTGCTCCGCTGGTGGGCCAGTTGATGCTCGGAGGGTTCAGCGTGGGTGCACGTAAGAAGATAAGGGTAAGAGGTGCGTCTTATCAGAGCAGAACAGTGCATAAAATATACAGCTCCATCTGTTATCTCCTCACTCCTGTCACAGAGGCTGGTATTTCTGCACCTAGGCAGTGCTGTGCTTCTGGAGAGGAGCCTCTACGTCCAGTGGTTAACACTGACAGCAAGCCGAGCAGGAGGCTGTGCTGTGCTCATTGCGCACTCCTGCCACACGCCGATCAGACACGCCGAGGCTTAGCTGCCTTGCTTATTAGAGATGGAGCTGAAATGTAAAATCTCAATTTCAGCCTGGATTTTCAAGCCCCAGGAATGTGAGGCTCCCTTGATTAAGGGCTTTGTTTCAGATCCTCGCGCTGCCAGGAAACAGCTGTAACATGGGAGTGGATTCTGGGTCTGCGGCTTGCTGTGACCCTCCTGCCCCGGCCGTGAGCAGGGAGGCAGTTTGCTTCTGTTGGCAGCCAACTTGGCTCCCAAACCTCCTGAAAGTACTAGCAAGCCCTCGTTAAGCGCATCTCTGGTAACAGAAGTTTTGTGCCTCTCTACTGATTTAGCAAGCTGCTTCTGAAAATGTAGCAGGGGCTGGGGGAAAGGCAGGGCTGTGAATCCTGTGGATCGAGCCAGCTCAACGCTGCAAGTGCAAACTAGGGCAAGATGCTGCGAAGTGGGTACGGAGAGGAGCTGTTTGTTTTATTTTTACTCACCACGTTACCCCCAAACTGTGAACTCTGAGACTGGTTGGCAGCTCGTTCGTCAGCATTTGGAGGTACGCAGGCAGGATCCATGCCTCTTGCACCATCTGAGCTCCCTCTTAGGAAGCCTTTGCTCGAGCTGGTCAGGATTGGCGTTTTGAGCAATCTCAATATAGATCAAACGAGTTTTCATTTGCATTTTCTTTCCTATGGCTTTCTTCTGCAAAAGGTGCGAGGAAAGGGATGTTTTGTTTGAAAAAAGTAGCTTGAAAGTTTTGTTGAGGCTGTGGTTTAATGCTTTGCTATATTAAGACGCAAACTAGTAATGAAAGCTCCTATACAGTTTTGCTGTCTTCCTTGTATAGATGGACACTGCTCTCTTGACACTGGCATTTATGTTGTTGTAAACATCAATCTGCTTCGGAGGATTCAAGAAACGCACCTTCTGTCAAGCTGAGAAGCCCACTCGTTAGGTAACAGTCAGTCCCTTCGGGACTCTGACCGTGTCCTGCTGCAGCGATTTGGAAATCTTTTTCTGGAAGGAGGTTTGCAGGTCTCAGCACTGGGAAGACGCTCAGTCCTCTGTAGTCAGTAATGGTGCCCGAGGGAAGCGGCCTGACTCACTGAAGCTGTGTTCAGGGAGCAAACATATGAAAGGGGAGGACCAAAATAGAGGCCAGCATTTTCTTAAGAAGCCTCTGATCTGGTCGCTCGTTTTGCCATGATCGTTAACAGCCTGTACGCCTGCTGCTCATGTCAGATCCTTTGCTTGTTAGGAAGTGTTGGATCTTTGGCGAAGTTAAACCTGCAGTGTTTTCTTGCCTACACTCAGAAGCTGTTTTTTTACAGGAAGAAGTAGTGACGGTAGCATTACAAATGAGTTCATGGGAAAATGAAGACTCACCTGTATTTAATGACAGGTAGTCGTGCGCACTGCCCGTGCCATGGGCTTGTCTTGCCGTTCTTTTTCAGTTGAGTGACTCCAAACTGAAGTGTTACAGAAATAACAGCCCTTCCTGCAGTATTACTTAGGATCTTCATAAAATAGAGAAGATTTGGGATTTTGTAGTGTGTGTATATGTATTTATATGTTTTGCCACGTATGTTATTCTGTTTAAAGGTATTCCTGTTATATCCATTGTACAGTGATTTTGACCTTCATGCAGCATGCAGCGGAAAAAAGGCTGTAGTTTTGAAGGAACTTTTTAGGTTCAGGTGAGCTTTACTAATGAAGGCAGAGTGGGAAGAGTTTCACTCATATTATTCAATAACATTAAAAGCAAGGAGAGAGAAAGAGTTAATAAAAGGAAAGAGAAACGACAGATTTGATACCGACACTGCTATTATTGGTAATGTTTTTACTGATGTTTACATAGACAGTCCTCTTTGATTTGGTACCGTTTGTTACAAGGGGAAAGTTAATTTAACAGCAAAGCAAAAATAAGTGGAGATAAGCTTGATGCTAATTAATTTGTGAGCGTTTTGACAGTTTCTGAAAACGCCAGTTACAGTCCAAGAGCACCTCAGGCCAGGCTTTTTGTACCTTTAATAGAGAAGCACTGCTTAACTCGGAAGAGTTTGCAAAGTGTAAGAGGGGAGACAACTGACAGAAATGACAGATGGGAGGGTGTGCAAAGAAACAGCAAGACAATTAAGATTAGCATAATAAGCAACACAGGGACGTTATTGTAATGCTCAGTAATTATACCCAAGTAAGAAACTGATGGGTGGTGAATTTATTTTCTGCTTGGAAGTGATTGAGTTGTTTCCTGCTGTTGTCTGCTATCTGTGTGCAGGAAAGTGTGTGTGTGTGTGTGTGTGTGTGTGTGTGTGTTAGTTTTCAAAGCCCCTTTCTCCTTTTTGGTTGGGGGAATTTCAGTTCTTGGGCAGGAATCCTCAGGCTGCCAGACACCCAGTTCGATGGAAGCAGTAACTAGAGGCATGGGTGCTGCCAGGTCGTGGAAACCAGCTCCCAGGATGACTTCATGCATTCTTTTGAGTCTAAAGTCTTCAATCTCTGCATTTTTGCCCACTTGCAAGCCACTATTTGTGAACATTTAGAGTATATTATCACTGGGAGGTGAGGAAAATATCTAATGTGATCCAGAGAGAAATGCTACATGCTCTGAATTCAGTCCTGTTTCCTTGGTCACCTTTTGGTGGTGTGATCTGTGAGGAGCGACGTCTGCTCAGGAGGCAGCAGGTCCAAGAGCGGAAAGCAGTCCTGTAAATGAGGCCAGGCACGTGTGTGGCTGCAGTCAAAACGTGCTCTTTGCTCCTCAGACAGCAGAACAGATGGCACTGAAGTTTATAAAACCAGGTAATGGGCTCTGATGGAGAGAAGTACCTTAAATGTGTTGATCAGCTCCAGCTCGGAAAGCCCCTGTGTGACTACAGGAATAATCTGAGCAGGTCCTGCCTGTGCTAACAGGTTGAAGGTCTGTCATCATTTCTTTCAGGGACCATAAAATACATGCTAATAACAAACTAGGAAGGCACATTTTTAGGGGAAGAATGAAAGTACAGCGAGATTCCCTTCGATCTTTCTGGCTGTGGCCTGAGTTCCCTTATGTCTACGCTGCATACCTGGCAAGGCACGGCCCCAGAAATCCCCAGGCCCTGTGTACAGTTGTAAGCTGGCCTTTCCCTCTTTGAAGCAAGGTGGACCTGCACTAGATTGGAGTCTCTGAAGACCTGCTCCACAGTTTCCTTGGCTATGCAAAATGTACAGCTCGGAGCATTTGTTGAAAGAGGGAAGGCTGTTATTTTTGGCTGTATTTTTATACAGCTTGCTAATGAGTCCCACCTCGTGCAGTTATTATAACAGAGACCTGCACAGTTGGAACCTGTTGTCCGCCGCTAAGCTTCTGCTCTTCACAAAAAGGAACATTTTCTGAAGTTCAGCAAAGCCTTAGAGACAACAGGGGTTCTCTAATGAAGCTCCGTTGTCTCCAAGGCGTGAGCGATTTTCTGTTCTCTAGCAGGAGGCTGTGCCTTGGCTCCTTGTAGCTGACAGCCTCCTCCTTCAGTGCTGGGTGAGACAGCACGGAAACTTAGTTCGGAGCCATTTGAGAATCCCCTTCTCACACAAAAAGCACATCTGAAGCAGAGTAGAGATCACCTTTCTCATTTGCTGCCTCACAAGTGTCCTTTTTATCTGGTCCTCTTTGGGTACAGAGCTCGGTCGTGGTTTGTGTGCGTCACAGATGGGTTCTGGAGGCCTCACTTGTGAGGTGAGTGTCGGTGGGGCCTGGTGCTGCCTGAGGGCCTGGCGCAGTACCACAGCCAGGCAGAGGAGAGTCCGGCTCGTTAGACACGGCCACGCTAACGATTTGGGCCGGGGTCAAGCTGAGAAGGCAAGGCAGGGTGAAGAGCGCTGCCAGTGACACCAGGCAAGTCCGCAGTCAAACTGGGAGGTCAGTGGGCAGAGCTGGGGCTCTGTGAGGGGGTCGATGGCCAGGTATGGGCAGGGCTGGAGCTGGAGGCTGGCGCCTCTGTCCCACAGCTGAGCTGGGGCTGAAGGCTCAGTCAGGGGGACTTCGGCCTGCTGGGGCTCTCAGGGCCTTGTCTTGTCAGAAACATGGAGCTGTGTGCTCCCTTTGCACCACTGCCAAGAAGTTCAAAGCAAACCGGTGTGTCTTTGCAGCTGGTGCAAGCTCCACAAAGGTGTAGATGAGAGGAAAATGTCCTTCTCCACGCTGGGGATACTGGGGACGTCGGTGGGCCGAGTGGAAGGGTGGGCTGCCTCGTTGCGGGTCTCCAGTAGCTTCCTGACACTTTAGATGCCGGTGACAGTTCTGGCTGGCTCTGGAGGCTGATGGCTATAGCTTGAATTTTTTTCAGAGCCATTCAATACTCCCATCCTGTTTGATCTCTAAGAACAGGAAAGCAAGCACTCCAAGTAAGTGGTGTGTGGCAGAGAGAAATCGCAATTTCTAGGCACCTTGGAGGGCCAGGAGCGTGGAGGCAGGGACTGTGCAGTTTTGCAGCACAGAGACGTATTGCCCTGCCCGTTTCCACAACTGAAATGCCAACTCGCGTTTTGTTGTGCATTGCTTAGGAGCCCTCTGCAGAGGTCGTACAGGCCCAAGATGGAGGGAAGCAAGCTACTGGCAGACAGGTGACCTTGAAAGAGTCAGTCAGCAGCAACTTCTGTCTGTGCCAGCTACAAGCCTGTGGCTGGACTACAGTCATTTCTCTTCGTTCTTAAAAATGGTGCTCTTTCAGAGGTCTCCAACAAATCTCCTTTGTCTTCAGTAGTTTTTTTGCACATGATCATTTTTTTGGCTGTGGCACAAGTGGTGGTGGCAAATAGAGGTGCTTAGGGCAAAATGGCAGCCCACTGCCTGCGAGCAGTGGTCTCAGTGCTTTTACTGAATCTGGCCTCGGAGTTACAAAGACAAATAACTTTTTAAAAAAATATTTTTGGAGTAGAGACTTGTCAGCTAGAAATGTGACCCGAACCAATAGTTCATTTCACACAGTAGGAACTGCACAGCAGTTGGTATGCTAACGGTGTGAGCTTGTAGCTGCAGCTGAAGGCAGAGTAACCCTCCATCTGCCAGGAATTCGAGAAGGGGGAGCATCTGCTGGTGTCTGATGTGGGGAAGGAAACTGGGAGAGAACCATGAGTGCATCTAAAAGATATATTCCTGTGTTTTACAGGCTTTTTTTTTTTTTTTTTTTGCTGTTGTTTTAAGGGAAGTACGCAATGAAGTCTGTCTCGTGCTAGCCCTAACCTTGCAATGAATAATGTTAGGCAGTGCAGTCATGTTGCAGGGACACTCACAGACGGGTTTGCATTAGCTATAAGAATCTCTATTCCTAATCTAATTCATTGGGAATAAAGAGCTAAAACTCTTTCCTTTTCCATAGCTGCAATATCAAATAAAATGCCTATTCAAGAGGGATGAACTTGAACAAGAACTGTACTTACATCATCCCTTTTCCTTCAGGGCCTTGAGATCACTCTGCTCCAAGTGATTCTGCTGAGGTCTACTGCTTTTATCATGAGGTAGTGCTTTTAAACGGTTAACCATTGGATGCCTGTTGGGCTTAAATTCACAGATTTGGGATGCTCTCTGTGTCCTTGCGTGGGAAAAGCATGTCTCTGTGAACCAAAGAGGAATTAGCATCTTCTTCTTTCGGTGGATTACTCAAGAAGAAAATCTCAAGGGAGTGCCTTTTAATTTACCTAGTCACCAAGGCAGTAAAAGTTCCTGGGATATGCCTGGGTGTCCTAAAATGGAAAGGGTTAGACAGAAATGTTCTTTCAGTTTCTAAAGCATAAGGTTATGTTAAAATTATTTGCACGGAGCAGGGGTTGAGTGGTTTCAGAAAGAGGTGTCACTTGGCATTGCAAAGTGCAAGACATCCTGTACTTTTGGAGAGCTGCAGTGGTACAGAATGTATTAGGCTAAGTCTCTGCTTTTTTTGGAAAGTAAGGCTGGAGTTTATCAGTAGAAATACAATGTCTTCTAGGAGAGGTTCTTTAATGCTTCAGAGACATCCCAAACCACATTTTAGACACCAGCTGCTGTGTGTGGCTTTTCCTGCTTTATAGTGCGTGTCATTTGAATTGGACGCTGAATCTTTGGCTAGGTGTATGGGAATGTTTTTCTGCCTTTTACACAGCAGCAATATTGCTGTCCCTAGGGAAAATAACTCTCCCTTCAAACATTTGCTGCTGAGAAGGATGCTTGAGGCGCTTAACACCTGATATTTGGGGATGGCAGTTGTATTGCTGGAGCTGCACTATTGTCGCTGGGGCACAGAAGCGTTTCTTAGAAGGAAAAGAAAAACCAAAAGCTATAGGTGTGACCAATTCTGACTGCAAAGCCTCAGAGATGAAAACTGGGTGCTTCTGTTGATGGTGTGCCAAAGGGAGGAGCTTCCTCCCAGAGGCATTGTGTGAAACCTGACAGTGGTCCAAGGGACACCTCTTCACAAGGGCAAGCTTCTGCTCTTGCAGCAGAGTAGCCCTGTGTGTCCGTGCAGGCTGGGAGCCACGTGGCTATGCCCTGCAGGTGAGGGGGGATGTCTCTCTACGTGGGATTGGCGAGGCTTGGCCTGGTATGTTGGTGTTGGGACGTTGTTCCCCTTCACAAAGGATGCCAAGAAAGTGAAATGGGTCCAGCGAAGGCCTGCTGAGATGGCTCGGGGCTGGGAACACACAATTTGAGGGCAGAGCTTGAGAGAAATGGGTTTGGTGCACCCTGAAAACCAACCAGCAACTGCTCGAGGGGGGAGTAACAAAGAGAATGGAGCCAAACCCTCCATGGCCAGCCCGAGGAAAAGTTCTCGTCCTGAGAACTTTGGCTCGGTCCAGGAGCACTGAACTGTTGGGGATGGGCGTCGACTCCATCTGTGCTGGGATGAAGGCATGGGTTTCTCTCTCGTCATTTTCCCCCCGTTGATTTGACACAAGCCAAGGTTGTTGCTGTCTCTGGGTCAGACATCATTAAAAACCACTCAGCTAAAAATAGGTGGTAGCAAACCAAGACTCCCTTGGTTCATCTGACAGCGTGCCCTGCTTCTGCCTTGTGCCATCAGCTGTCTTTCTTCTTTTAATTACGTCTTTTTTCTTCCTTTTTTTTCTGTCCTTGGAGTGTTTCATTTTCATACCACAGGGCTGAGTTTCTTCTGAGCTTTTAAAAGGAATTGTTAGCTGCTATATAGGAATTTCCAGTGGTCATGATAAACTGCAATTGGTGTGATTCACTCTCTAAAGTTTTCTGGGATTTTCAGTGCTTCTTGAAACTTCTAAGAGACTGTCTGCTTCAAGGATAGAGTTAACAGACCCCCTCGCCTTGCTTTAGTACAGTCATGCTCAAGTATTTAATGGTGCTTGTGACCAGCCATTTCAGCTGAAGCTAAATGTGTAGTTGTCAGCTGGTTAGACTACTAATGTACTGTAAGAAAAAGTGTGTCTTTAACAAAAATAAATAAGGCCATATTCTCAGCTTGGTTAAACTGCCAGAGCTCGGTTGATTTCAGCGAGACCATGACGGTACAAATCTTATCTTCCTTTTTGGTCTTTTAAATTCCGTATTGCATCTTGGATGGTGCTGGGATAAGAATAAACACATGAATGTTAGAGCATATCTGCATTACACTGGAGCAGTTGTTTGAGCGCTTCAGACAAGTTGTTGGTCAGATCAAAAATTCTTGAAAGAGTGGAAGCTTGGTATACCTTAGGTCTGTTGTCTTCCATAAAGTTTTCCTATTTTCTTACTAAATAATTTTCTAAATAGACTATAAGCATATCTGGAAGAGTTTAATTTGGAAGCTCCATTAATTGTGTGGCAGAAGAAGTAAAGGAGATAGAAGCCGTGAGTTCCCCTCAATAGTAGTGAAGAAAAAAAAAGTTATATAAAAAGCTGGAAAGCTGAATGAGAATGAAATTTATGATAGAAGAATTCAAGTGAATATGCCTAATAAAAAAAATTTGCACTGATGGTTGAAGGAAACAAGGAATTTGAAAAGTAGTAAATAGGATGTATCAGGCTGAACACATCTGCCGTGTGGGATGGCAATAGAAAGCACAGCTAGGAGGGCAGGCTGGTTTTCCTGAATGTGCCCATAACGTTCTGTGTCCCATAGCAGAGAGGAGAACTTCTTTACCTGCCTTTCAAATAAGACGCATTGATCTATCAGATCTGGTTCTGAATCCTTTGATACCGTTGGGGGTTCAAATGGCTTGTGTAGAATTATGGGAGAGGCATGGAGGGTAAGAAAAAATCACAGTGGTGCCCATGAGCAGCGTGGTTTAAGAATCTGGCAGAATATAGCAGAGGAAAGAAGTATGACAACATGGAGGGTAAAATGAGAGAAGGAAAATAAACGCTCAACAGTAAATGAATGAGCTTTAGCCATCAGTAAGGGAAAAATCACCTTGTCATCCGTCCATGGAAGCCATCTTTGCTGTGCCACCACTGTAACGCAAAGCTGAATGACTAGAAGTTAAAGTACACTTAACAATTCTGCAGTGGCTGAGAAGTCACTTAGGGTGAATTAAGTGGCTTGTACAAAGTGAGTTCAACAGTAAAGTTCAAAATTAGAGCAGTAGTCAGGCCTTGAAGAAGAATAAACAAATCCAAGATGTGTACCGTACAATCTACTTATGAGAATTAGTTCTGAGTTGAGTCTTTGTTTCTGACTTTGTCTTGAGAGCACCGGGTCTTGCCTTTTCATGAAGAAGCAAAAATAATTGCAGATCATTTTCCACTCAGGAACGCTGTGACCTAGCTTCTATAGATCTGGCAACTTGAAACAACTCCCAGCTCATTACGTGCATTTTAGTGCTCTCTCGGTCTGAGAACACTCCATGGTCTCCAAAAACTCCCAAGAGGTGCTTGCTACTACGTTAAAAATATCACATTAGCACTTACAATTAGCACAATTTATCCTAAGCTATGATGAATTTTCATGCACTGGAAAACGTCTCTAGGAGGTTTAACTCTACTAAAAGCATAAATGATTTTTAATAAAAACAGAAGATGTGGTACAGTTTTGTTTCAGATAAACTCTGCCTTTCACATTCTCTAATTAGTGTTGTTCAGGATGAACACGGAAGATGCCAACAGAATTTACCACTAATGTTTTATGGTGTCTGCATTCACATTTTCAGTTTACAATATTCAGCCTGAGTTTTCTTTTTTTTTTTTTTTTTTTTCTTTTTTGGCACACATACAGGATTCAGAATCCTACATTTTTTGCTTTGTCAGACAAAGAGCTATATGCAAGAGGTTTGAAGCTTATAGTCGTACCTCATGCAGTACATACGATTTTTTCAAACTTTGGACTTGGTTCTGCCTATGAGATCTTCATATTTTTGTGTGCTATTGTTTTGTATTTGTCCATCTGATTTTTGAAAAAGTTTTTGTCATGTTCTGTACCAGCAGATTTTGTAGTCTTCCCTATTCAGGGACCAAACCTGGATCCAACTGAAATCCGTGTAGGTCATTGAATGATTACAGCAGAATCTGACTTAAAGAATGGAGGCAACCTCAAGACCTGCATCAACACAGATGACAACTGCATTCACCTACTGAAGTAATTACATCGCCAGACTGAAGGTGAATGAGGAAGAAGCGCTGTCAGCTGCCTTGGACTGTCAAAATGCGATATAAGAATCGATTGCAGTATCACATAATAATTTGGGTTGGGAAAGGTCTCTGGTGGTTATCTAAGCCAACTGAAAGCAGGTCTTACTACACCAGGTCATTCATTTGCTTGCCCAGTCAAGTTTCGGGTATCTCCAAGGATGGAAATTCTTCAGCTTCTCTGTGGACCTCTTTCAGTAGTTGACCACCCTTGATCCCATTCAATTCTGTTTCTATTCAGTAAATACCTGACTACAAAAAGAGCGATGCAGCAGAAAAACTTGGTCTGAGACATCTGAGACATCTAAAACCCTAATGAGAACAGAACGGCTTTTCTTACTCTCATCATTCCCTATTATAGAGAAGTAGTAAAAAGCAGGCTATGAGGCAGAGGGAAATGTCACAATATTCTCAGTGTCTTCACTAATTCATTGCTGCAAAATGCTCCTTCCATCATCATTTAGTTGGATGGAAGAATCAAGAGAAAAGCTTTGATGATCTTTACAGTCAATACATTCTTTTCTACAAAATCTCATATGTAGTTAAAAGAGGGGGAGAAAGCTCTTGCAGTTTATACCAGTAAGATAGTCAGCAGAAGCAAAATATTCTCTTCTTCACCCTAGAAGAACCTGCTCTTTGATCCTGGGCAAATTGTTTGACCTTTGATGTCTTAGCTTTTTTGTGGATGTCGTGCTGCTTGGAGTTCCTCTGAAGCAATTGTTCTTGGCTTTGTATGTATTAAGGTTAAAAACAAACAGCGGGTCATCCCACCTGATCGGTATATCCCACCTTGAAGAATTTTGGCAAGATATTCTGGCTTTGAGCTTGTGTTTCTGTAAATTATCTGTAAAGTGCCTTAGGCAACATGGTGGGAGGCCTTCTAGGGGTCTTGCATTTTGAGTTCCTCGGTGGCCCACAGGAACAGGGGATGCCTGTTTGATATGTTTGTGTCTATCCCTTTCAACAGCTCATATTCCCCTTCCACTGGAAAATTTGGGGGAAATGTGGGGATTCTGAAATCTCTGGATCTCCCTTGTATCTCCACCTTATGAACTGACTTCTTTTCACACAACTTGAAATAAATCTGCATGCAAACCTGTTCAATTCTATTACCTGTTCTAACTGATTAGCGGTGTATTTAGCTTGTGGAAAGTATCAACTATACGGTCTCTTATACAGTGACTTTGACTTTTCATCTGAACTGGCAGTAAGCCTGTGTTAGCAAGGAGAAGGATGCAGCTCAGATTTTGTGTGTGACCCTGGGCGCTGTAGTCAATGTTCTCAGTAAACGGAGACTGGAAACCCAAAAGCAGAACCAAGAGATGGAGGAACTGATAATGAACCTTATCAGTACTGGAAGATAACCTTTAGTGGCCAGGTTTCTTGTTGGCTGATAGGAAGGGAAAATGGAACAGTATGAATAGAAAAGAATCATAAAATCATTAAGAATAAAGAATATTTAATTAAAGCCAATAACAAAACAACAGAGCAAATGTCCTTGAGCTATTATCTCTGATTTCCATTGGAGATGTGCTTTCTCTTTATTGTGTTTCTAGGATTTCCCTACTGCCCTTACCCTTCTGCAAGACATTTTTTTCCCTGAGATTTGCATTTAGAATTAAATTTTGCTTCCTGCTCCCATGTGCACTCAGGAAAAAAAAAAAAAAAAAAAAAAAAGTTTTTATTGCTATAGCTGATGATGTCTGCTCATCAGGAGGATGTGAAAGGCCTTGCATATTTGGTTTGCTATTTTTGTTTCCCCTGGTGCCTTTTCTCTGCTAATGTCAGCCTCTCAGATGCAGAGCGGGCTGGTGGAAGAGAGGCTGCTTGAGGGAATTGTGACATGGAGGGGGCTGAATTCTGCAGGCTAAAAGCTAACTGTCCTGCAAGCCAGCGAACTGAAACCCCACGTCATTGCCAGTCCTGGAGTCCCTTCCCTTCCCTGCTGCCAAGGGTAGTGCTGGAGGAGATGGTGTGGCTGATAAAACCAAATGCGCTCTCCAACTCCTGTAAGTTTATGATACTGTATTTCTCTTATGGCAACTAGCTGTGCAGAAGGTGCATTGCCATACATTTTGGGCTGTATTGCTTCTGGCGTCAGAATCCAAGGTGCTGAATACAAAGAAGTTCTCCTTTTACCCCTCTTATTCTTACTGGGCCACTGTAGCGAAGCGACAGCATTGTTCTCATGTAATTTTTGTGTGGTACTTACTGAATGTGCTACTTCTTTCCAGAAAACCTAGTTTTTCGGTTCACGTTAATACTTCAGGATGTTACTTTTTATTTTTGTGCGCACACTTCATTTCTCCAGAGGAAAAGGTGTCACTCGAGTGTTGCACTTCCCAGAGACGCTCAAACGTTCTGGAAGATTCAGACTCCTAAAATGTAACAAAAGAAATGCATGCTGTATTTTAATCCAGCTTCACAGTTTTAGGGGTTTGATTCTTGATCTGCGTATGCATAGGATCAGCAGTATTAAACTGAGGAGGATTTTAGTCCTTTTGTATCTACAGCAGGCTGTTCTGAGAAGTACATCGAGCTGGCTTAACCTCATTCAGCTATAAATCAGAAGAAACCACAGGAGGTAGTAGGGTTGGCCAGGGATCATTTTGGCCTTAGTGGGGAGTTGTCAGGTCTCTGTTGTTACTTTGGGTGAGCTACATGGCCAATAATGTGAAGTATGACTGGAAGGGGCTATTTTTTCTTAAGCCTTAGAAGAGAAAATGTCTGTATTTCGGGAAAGATTGCAAATTGCTCGTTCAAATAAGAGGAGACAAACCTGCCAGTTTTGCAATGTCGTATTTCAGGACGCAGTAGCGTTTTAAGACTGAAAAATCCCTGTAGCCAGAGTTTGGTGGTTGGTTCCTTCTTCACGTGTAACTTCTCTCAGCCCTGGAGGTAGTTAAAGTTGGGAGACAATAAATTAAAGGAAGCCCTTACCTGGCACAGAGTTTAAGCATGTGTGTAGAGGACTGCGTTGCACTGGGTCTGAGGTCAGGTGGTGAGGTGCTCTGCTGGGTACGTGCGACCTGCCGGGTGTTTGTCTAGACACCTCAATCCCAAATAATTGTTCTTGGTCTGCCTCTTTTCTTCTGCCACGTGATCTCTAGCTTAGAGTAAACTGTTTCAGAGATTTGTTTGATCTCCACAACAGTGGTTAGGATCCCAGAAAGTCATTATGACAAATTAATCTCTTGGATTACCCACATGCCTTGTTGCTTTTGTCCTGCCTTGACTAACAAGTTTTGACAAGTAAATTATCAGGTCAATAGCCCTTGTAAGATGAGGCTGATGGAGAAAGCTGGAAGCAGCTTCAAAGCACAAATGGTTTATTGTCACAAGAAACATAGCAGATCTTCAGGGATGTTGAACCCAATTATCCATATCCTCCTTGGATAACGCCAAGCTGTTTCAAGCTAATTACCCAGAGTTTAGACCAATCTGGATATGAATTTCATCTAGTTCTAATGAACTTTTATTCTTCGGCTTTGCTCATCTCAACTGCAGTGAATTTCACTTTTTAGTGTTGTTTTTGTTTTAATTACATTGCAGCAGACTAATTGGATGGCTCGGGACTAGATGCTTAATAACTTGATATTGCGTGTTAGTGCTGTCATTTAATATTAGAGGATGGTAGAAAGTTATTACTAACTCCATAGGTTGTGGAGCTAGCGTATTCTTCCAGGAGAAGCAACTTGGATTTTTCCACCACTTGGTTCAGTCTCCTTTCACTTAGTGACTGATAGAGCTCTTAGTAAGGTCTATAAAAAGATTCCCATTGATTTGAACGAAGCTTTTATAGAGATGCTGATTTAGGTCTCAATTTAGAAAAGTACTTTAGCATGTGATTAAATAAGTTTTCCTATCAACAGAACTTAAGCATGTGTTCAAAAAAAGTACTGAAGCATGAATTAAGACTTAAAAAAGGTAATATATTGAGAAACACCTTCCAATTCACCAGAAAAAAATACTAAATCATTTTAAGGGAGGGCTATTCACCTTTCTCTTTTAGTTTTGACCTTATAGTCATGACTGATTTATCTTACCCATTCGTGCTTTGGCTAATTAGGGAGAAACCTCAGATGCTTATTTCCAGTTTGCTGCCTCATTCACCACCAGCTTGTATTTTTTGAGAGTGCTTATGTTCACCTTTCCTTTTTTTTTTTTGCTTCGGCCAAATGATGTTTGATCTATCTGAACTGAATGGGAGCATTACTATTTGATTCACAGGGGCTGAGATTTTTACCTGCTAGCTTCAGAGGGGTGGTTTGTGTTATATGGCTTGCTGTGAGATCAGGATCAGGTCTTTGGGGCACTGTACCTCCATTGGGGTGCTCAGTCTTGCATTCAGCAAATCATCGGCAGCAAAATTCTTCTGTAAGACGCAGCAGGGAAGTCAATGGGACTGTTCGCCTCCATCCAATATAGCATACAGAGGTGTTTTCAACGATGATACTGTCTTTACAGAATGGGACTGTATTCAGTGCCTGATTTCTGCATCTCCCAGATTGTTTTGTGTCTTCCCATGATGCCGTCATGTTTACTGCGTCTGGTGAGGCACGTAATTTGCTAACTGTTCCACTTGCTGCTTCACCATCTCTCTGGGAAGTGGAGATGGTCCCAGGGAAGGAGGCAGTGAAGAGGACTAACAGTTACACGTCAGTACACTCTTGTCTTTGTTCCTTTTAAACCTTTGGTGGGACTTTTAGGTCTGTATGGAAGACTTTATATGATTTATATGGAGACTTTAAACACAGCTCTGAGCACTTTTACTCCCATCGTACGTCGTTAAGTCTTCAAACTCATATTTCCTAGTTATTCTTTGAAACCACAAGGGCAAGTGATTTTTGGTGTTAGACTCTGCTGTTATCCCTGTCTCCAGGACCTGGAACTGTAAGGAAAGCGCTAAACAGAACAAAGCTTGGGATAAGTATTACAGATGTTAATAATGCTGACGAGCTGCAAGTGCTTGTTTTACAAGTTACTAGAAATGCCGGGGGAGTTTGTGTTGTTACAGAGATAGTGCCATGCAGCCCTATGGCATCTGCGGGTCCCTCGCTGTGTGAGGGGCTTTCTTTAGCTGGCTGTGTTGCTGTTACATTGCTTTCTGTTCATTATGTTGTCTGTGCCTAAGAGAGAATATGAATCTGTGTTTCCAGACCTATTTGCAATTGTTGCTTGGATGCAGTAACTTAATGGGGAGCGTGACTAAGAGTCTGGAATGCTGTGTGTCCATTCAAACCCCTGCCTTCCCATGTTCAGATGCCATTTAAATAAGAAATAATTCTGTATTGTGACCCAGAGCTGTGGCTGGATAGCAGAGATGCTTATTTAACTGTCCTCCTAAAAGTAGAAAAAAAGTCCACACAGGCATAGATAAACTAGTGCAAATGAGATGAAACGCGGCACTGCAGAGCTATTTCAAATAGGAGGAAATACGAAAGACTCAAGTGTAATAATACATCACCA
The DNA here is from genome assembly GCA_011076525.1 of Nettapus auritus. NCBI lineage: Eukaryota > Metazoa > Chordata > Aves > Anseriformes > Anatidae > Nettapus > Nettapus auritus. Next base: position 45,492,382 of record CM021769.1, read on the forward strand.
GAATGGTCTCTGTTTTTGGCAGGTAATGAACTGAAGAGAGTGCAAATAAATCTGTTTTAAATAGTAATCAATAGATTATTGTGTGCAGAACAAATATACTATTTGGATCACACATGGTGGTTCTGCACTGTGTACCCATTACTCCTTCAAAAACTTTCTGCAGATGCCTACTTTGAGGTGAAACCTCACGAGATCCACGTACATGTGTTAATTGCTGTCACAGCCACTATACGGATAGAAACAGACCTTTTGGTAAGGGGCTTGCTATGAGTGTGTCCCCTCAGCTGTAGCTAACATTGAGAAATCCTTGCTTTTTGAAGGGATCCCAGTTGTTTAACATTTATCTCAACCCCTTTATAGAGTAGTGGCATTGAAAATGTGATTTTGAAGGACCTGAGATCTGTGAACAGGGGTGAAAACTCTCCTGTGCCAAGCAGCTTGCTGGATGGTGCCTGTACACCAGGTGGGCTTCCTGGGAGGCTGAGAGGCCACGTGCATGCTGTTTAACCTGAATTAGACTTGAGTGGTCAGCAGAAATGGGAAAATGTGAGCACATTTCACTGGGTTTCGTTTCTGTAGGTGAGGTCTTCTCGTGGAGGTGGGAGGAGGTGTGATCTGTGTGAGACTTTGGTTAGTATTCATATGTATCAGCTGGATGGCTGCTCGGTAAGGATGAAGGAGGAATTAGATAGAAGATAACTAATTAAAGTGATGGATGAAATTCTGCATTCAACAAAGCACAGGAAATCCATAACAGACAAATATTGAGCCCTAGTTTTAATTTTCTGAGTCCCCGGGCCAGTTTTCTAGCCACAAAATATTGTTAATGTCACAGTAGCTAGTTTTATACCAGGTAGGCAATATTAGAAATTATTCTTGTGTAGCACATCGTAGCATGAGGAAGAGGGAAGCCTCTAAGAGTTTTTTTTTTTAATGTCTTTCAAAGCATAAGGGCAGCAAGTATGATTTTCCCAGCAAGTACAAATTCACTGCTGTTATTTTGAGTTTCTTTCACCTCTTATCACTACTGAATTAAGGGGGGAAACCAAACCTTTTCTCCACTTTTTTCTTTTTTCAATACAAAGCAGCTGTAGCTATAAAACATGCACTCTAGAAGAAGAAAAACACCAATGTTTTAAACAGCTAGTAAGAAATCATAAAGTGGACGGGAAGTTTTGTACTTCTGAGAAAGCAGTTACTGTAAATTAAGTCAGGTTTATTTATGAGACTTATTAACGTGAAATATAGAATCAGTGTCCTAGGGTTTTCACAGAAGGCTACTCTCTTAAGAGACAGGGTAATTATGGTCATAAATATTGTGTGTAATCCTGGTGGGTGGAAGGAGGGGAGGAAAGGTTGAAGGGAAAGGGCTCTGGAAGGATTTTGAGGGGGCGTGCTGTTGCCAGCAGGGGATAGCAGTCTGACTGGAAACCTGATTAAGAAGTATGAATACAAAAAAATCCACGTGGTAGTTGGTTATTACGGATATCTTGTTATGAAGTCTTTGGGAGAGAGAGAAAAAGACATTTGGAAAGGTAAAAGCTAGGCTTTTCCTCACAGGTGAATGAATACCTGTGGCAAGGCCGATCCCCCAGTGAAGGCTTGCAGCCCTCTCGGGACCGAGGCACAGTGCAGGCTTCTCAGAGGGTGGCACAGCAAGCACTGGCCGAGGCTGGTGCCCTGCAGACATAGTACAACGTTTGGAGAGGCAGACAAGTTCTGGCTGTGGCTGAAGGCAGTGAGGAGACTTGCTGAGCCGCTAACGCAGTAACTTTTGTTCTGCTCCCACTGCTGCGCTCGTTGCCTGTGCTGAACGGGAAGCACAAAATCGTAACAGCACTTTTTAATGTAACCAAAAAACGTGGAGGGAAGCATTTAAAATAACCCTCAGTGGGGTGCTGTGTATACATTTTTAGAAAGGAGCTGTTCCAGCGCTCTGCTGCCCCTGTGCACAAGGTGGGGATGAGGGCCCTGGGAGGCTCTGCCAGACCCATTTTTGCTGGGACTGCCCCCAGCGAGGCCCTGCCAGCCCACGTCCCAGCTGCTTTTCACTTAGAAAATTGTTTTTCCCATATGGGCCCAGTCCTGGCTCCAGCATGGCCTGATGCGGTGCCCTGCCTCCAGCCCATCTCCCGCGGGACTCCCTGAGTGGAACCCGGCCTCCCGTCACCTCACGTCATCAGGGACAATCAGTGGCACCCGTTGGGGTTTCTCTCTTCTCGCAGATAACTAGTGACAGGACTGGAGGGAATGGCCTCAAGTTGCACCAGGGAGGTTCAGGCTGGAAATGAGACATTTATTCTCAGAAAGCAGTCAGGCACTGGGACGGGTTGACCGGGTGTGGTGGAGTCACTGTCCCTGGGGGCGTTCAGGGCAAGGCTGGACGTGGTGCTTGGGGACACGGGTTAGTGAGTGATAGTGGTGGTAGGAGGGTGGTTGGACCAGGTGATCTTGGAGGGGTTTCCAACCTGAATGATGCTGTGATTCTCTGATCATGCCCAGCAAATATCACGCTCGAGAAACAGGTGGGAATAAAGCTTGGCAGGGGTGCATGTGCATGGGTGCGTGTGGATTCGTCCCCGAGGCTCTGACCTTTCAATGATCGTCAAATCTGGGAGATTGTTGGCATCTTGCAGTGTTGCCTCAGGTGCTTGTCAGTAATTAGCATCGCTGCTACAGCACGGAAGATGCTTATCACTCCCTTTGTGGATGTCATGTTGTTTTACTGTGCTGCCTGCTAGGCAGTAAGGACAGGGCTTTTTGACACAGGAGATGCACTTCTCCACCCGCTCAGCGGAAAAGTCCAGCTACCACATTCTGAGAGTTACATCCACGTCAGAGCAAAGCTATACAGGAAAAAATAAAGGTGTTTTGAGATGGAAATATTTCCCCGAGAAGGCCAAACAAGTGCTGCTGTAAGTCAGACTTGTAAAAAGAAAAAAGAAAAAGGCAATTTTTAGCAGCCCTTAAAGTTTCCTACCTTAATGGTTCCTCCTTCAGAAGAAGGCTGAGTTTGTTCTTGATGTGTTGATGCAGTAGCTCTGGTACAGCTGGACCGTGATGATGTGGTGGTCCCATGTGCTTCGTCCTCACATCAGTGCTGCTTTGGGATGGGCACTTTAGGATGGTTGGCAGTAAGTATATGTTCTGCACAGTGTGACTTACTTCTAGCAAGTTCCTTAAAAAACCCTAAATAACCTTCAGGGGATAACAGAGACAGGGGAATTAGCCTGAACCAGTAACCTGAAGGTGAGTAGCTTCTGTTTTTATCAGCCTGATTCATGCCTTTTCCCTTGGGTTTTCAAAAAGGTGGGTAAAATGTAAGAGCTGCTGTTGGCTCTCACTGATTGACTGCCTCCAGTTTCAGTTTGTTGCTCCTCTGGCCGTCTCATGGCTGGCGCAGCACCATTTTGGGCTGGATGTGTTTTTTTTTTTGCAAAAGGTAAATGCGGTCAGCCCAGCACAGCTAGGTTATAAATACAGGGAAATGGAGAACCAGGGAGGCAGTACTGTTTCCTGTGGTGCTCTCGGAGCACAGCCTGTCAGCAGAAATGTGCAGCGAGGAAGCTGCCACACAGCCATTAAAGTCCCGAAAGGGAAACTTCCTTCAGCCTGAAGAAAAATTTTCCCTGAGCTGCTGAGTGTGTGACAGGCTATTAATGGCACTGTCCCCCCGATGATGCAGACCTGGGTAAAAGCGCAAACCTTAGCACAATCAGTGCTTCAGGGCATAAACTGATTACCAGCTAGGATCAAGCTGAACTTCTGACCCAGGGTAGTGTTACCCAGGGCTGTTTGGGGTGGGCAACAGCGGCTGACTCAGCACGGCTTTACTCGGGTGGGATGGGGAGAGGGAAAAAAGGATGGCTGGAGCTCGAACACCTACCGGATGGAGAAAGAAAGCTGGGTTGGTGGTGGTGGCCGTGCTGATGGTGATTGTGTCGGCTTTTTGCTCTCTTAGTTTCTACAGTAAGGGAATTCTGTAAAAAGAGAAGGTGGGTGATGAATGCAAGTCCCGAGCAGTTAGCACGCTCTTGCCTTGTGTGCAGCCAGCTACACAAAACAAAAGCAAATGCTGTTCAACTTCCTGGATGTGCCTCCTAAATTGCATAGGAAGTGTAACTGAATGGGCATAGAGTGCCCTGGTGGTGGTATTTGTGGAACGGGCTATGGTGCCTATCTTCCATCCTTTTCATATCCCCTTTTGGTACCCACCAAGTGTTTTTTTTAAATGTCACCTCCCCCCCAAAGGCACGCTGGATAGCCGTGCCTCCAACTGAGGCAAGACTTTCAGAGGATAGAAAGCTTTAAAAACATGGGACCAAACACCACACCACTGACCCTTTTAGAGTTTTTCCCTGTGATAGAAAAATTGGGCTCATCACCTGCAAACACTGCAGGGTCGAGAAACGGGGTTAACCTCACGTTTAGGAACATCACTGTGAAATCACTGCTTTCCATATGACTGTTAGTATGTGTTCACACGGATCAGTGTTGACATGGCTTGTTTAATATGGTTTGCTCTTCTGTGGATGACCCGCTGAACTCCTTCCAAGCTCAGTGCCTGCGTATGCATCCATACACATTTGATTAGCAGCTAAACAGGGGCTCTCCAGGCTGCACTGTAGGCATTCACGTTTCGTAGGATTGAGACTTTTTTAAAGGGGGGAAAGAAAAAGAAAGGGTAAATGGCCGTCCTCACACGTGACTTCAGGGTTTCCTTTGAAATTAGAGAAGGGAATTAACTGTGATTAGAGCTGAGCCAAATTTAAAGTTTCCATCACGGTGGGAATGCCTGTATTTGAATATTTGGTTTTATTCCAGGTTGGTACTACAATGTGAAATAAGACATTTTAACATAGTAGGAATGCTGAAAAACTCCGTTTGACTTTTCGTTAATCAAAATGAAATATCTTAACACTTTTCAGGTTGAAGATGTTTAATTTCTGTTATTGATTGGCTCTGCAGTATTTCATTTTGAGCCTGTTTAGTATTTAAGCTATATTCAAGATAGGGATTGCAGTTAAGGCTCATGATTTGTTTTCCATTCTCCCTTCTGGGTTGGCCTGCTTTTCTGGACTACATCTCAAGGGATTACTCAGAATTATGCAGTTTCCATAATATATCATACAGAGCCCTCAGAGGAAGATCTGCATTGCATTATAGGAAATGTAATCTTTTGGGCCATCTACTTTATGGTAGAAAATGTGGCCCCATACTTCAATTTACATAAATCAACATGCTGCTAGGGAAATGCAGTTTAATAATTTCTTAATCCAAGTTCAAGGAACCATTCTGGGACAGTTCACACCAAAAAAAATACCAACTCCCTTGCGGCAAGGAACTCTGTAATGAGATATTTCAGTTACATTTTTCTTAGATGGTGATTTTTCTTAGATGGTATTTAGCATTTTTCAGCAGTTTTCCAGTGGAAAGTACTGTTTTTGTGAAATTGCATGTTTGGTTAGCAAGCTCTAGTATTCCTGCAATTTATATTTCTACAGGTTTTATTCAGCGACTGAGGTTTTCCCTCTGCTGATAGCAGGCTGTGGCATATTTTGCTTCTCTGAATGCTCTTCTCTTTCTCACTGCTGTCAGGGATTTACAGGTCACTACAATCCACTAATGGTTTGTTTTGCCAAATGAAGAAAGAAGAAATCTAATCCCTGGTTGAGCAGTGTGCTAGGATGGTGAGGGTGGTGCTAACCCTCCATCCCTGCACTGGAACAGGGGCTTAAAGTGCTAAGTGCCCAGTCACATTGGTTGGGGTGAAAGCTGGAGAAAACAGCTACCATTCGATTAGGTAGCTGTTATTATTCATTCACATTAGCCTTGTTAAGCAGCAGAGTTTAGGTATTAGTGTAGTCAGTGCTGTAAAAGTGTCCTGGGAAGTATTTGTGGATTTCTTTCATGTTTTTGTAATTCTTTTAGAGATGCTGCCTTGGAGATTTATCTTTCAACGAGGCACTTGCCATCACATGCAGGGTGTGGCAAATAAAAAAATCATAGTTCTTCAGAGTGCCACTAATAATTGGGATGAGATTTCCCTTAACGAGCTGCAGTCCAGTATTACCTGTTTGAAGATGTCTCTGAGTGTTGTGCTGATGCTGGTTTTCAGCTGAGATTAAATTTGAGATGAGATGTGGTTGTCACTGCCTGCATTGATAGAGGATTTCCTCCTTTTTCAGTTTTCTCTCCTGAAAGCACAAGTCTGAGGAATTGCGAAGACTTGTTTCCATCACCATTATGTCAGAGGAGTGCTTGTACTTCATACATAGTTATTTTCTTTTGAAGGTTGTCCAAGGTCACTACTCTCCCAAGGCAAACGAGAACGTACTCTTTCCCTATGTTTTGGGATGGGTGAGGGATGCTCTCTCCAAACTTCCTTACGTTAGGAATGTAAGACGAAGCAATGCTCTGTTAATGCAGAGCTAGCCGTGCTGGATTAGCTCATTACCTCCTGGGGTGTATCGCACACCGCCTCCAACAGCGATGGAGCCGTATCAAGGTGACCCTCAGCTCCTTTCCGTAATTTATCTAATCAACAGTGCAGTAATTTACTTAAGGTTGAAAAGGCAGAGGAGTTACTTGGTGACCTTTGTATCTGTCAGTCCACACTCCAAAGTGGGATTTTTACTACCCGTTTTATGTGAGGTTGCATAATGATAACACTGGCGCCTTCTTAAAATTCATTACCTGTGTTTAATGAATTCTGGCAATTACGTATTCTCTGAACTCCCTCTCTGTTGCCTTAAGAAGTCCGCCTTTGTATTGATTTTTAATTCACTGCCCTTTAGCTTTATTGATGAACCTAAATATTTCAAAATATAGAAATGCAGATTGTACCACCCAAGAATACGTAAACCTTGCAGCAGTGCCCGAGAGCACTCCTGTGCCAAATTTATTCGGATGCAATAAATAAGTGTAATTCTCAGTGACTTGTGGGCCTCACAACTGCACTGAAGTCATCTTAATGCATAAAAATGCATCGTCCTGAAAAACAGCCCTGTTTAACTAATTCTGCGCCGTAGAACTCACGAAATAATCATTTTCCAGGCTTCATTAAGATTCAGCATGCCGCCAGTTGTGCCAGCGTCATTAATCAGGAAGCTGGTGTATCTACCTGGACAAATTTTCTAGACTCAGTTTATTAAATTAAGGGCAGTTCAAGAAGGGAATAAAAGGTTGGTGTAATGATGAAACATATATTAGGAATACAGAGATGAAAGCAGCATTTTATACTTCACGGCCTACTTCAGAGCTTACACTTAGCAAAACCTGTAGTCTGGGCACATCTCAGATCTCCAAGGCCAGGAATGGGATATGTCACCTGTACGCCAGACGTACTTGAGAAAATGCATTCCTCCCATTGTAAAGCATCAACCCCGTGTGCTTCTCTGACTCTGCCCCACCAAGTACAAAACCTTGTGATGAGCCGAAATGTTCTCCTTTGGATACGGTGCGTAATTGCTTGAAAGTAGTTGTGGGCACCACCTAAGAGCACTGAACCATCCTGGCGAAGAGAGGCGGCTGCTGGCAAGTGTGCAGTCCTGCAGGAAGTCATCTGCAGTCACTGCAGGGGGCAGAGCATGGTGGCAGAAGCAGAGATCTCGTGTGCCCCCAGCAGCACAGCCACTACAAGGTATTGTGCAAAGCGCCTCAAAAGCTCGGGAGGCTCGGTCGGGGGCGAGTCTGGCCGGTCGGATCCCGTGATGCCTGGCAGACAGGACACAAGTCGGTCTTTGTCCTCATAATCAATTTATTGTAATAAATGCCTTAGAGTAGTCTAAACAGAAATAAAAGTTGCCTTGTGATGAGTAACCACTGCCCAAAGTTTTACAAAATAGTGCTTTTACTTGGAATGTTTTCAGAGTGTTTCTGTGCCTCTCTAATCTGGCTTTGCTCTCCTGTCCAAAGGGGACCCCACGGAGCAATGTGTTCTTACAGCTGACCGGGCGCTTGGACACCGGTGGTGGGAGACAGGGCATAACGTCCTGGCTCTCTGTCTTGCTGAAGAGGGTAGTCACTTGAGGCTTGGGAAATGCTGGGTAAGCCACAGCTCCTAACCTTTTTGTTAGCTTCTTTCCCTCCAATTCTAATCTGTCTAGCGTGAATGTGAAACAAATTTGGTAAGAGAAAGGCTGTGTTACACAGCACATCCCCGTCTTCTGCCTGTACTTCCCTCAGCCTTGCTGCACCGGTGTCTCATGAATACAAAAGCTTTGCTTTTTAGTTTTTGCGAGGAGGCAGATGACTGCCATACCCACAAAGAGCCGTGCATGGGCAGCCGTGCCTCGTTTCTATTTCTGAGTTGCTGAGGCACCAGGCAGTCTGTGACATTGCTGTGGTGTGGTACGTTCTTTAATGCCAGACACACTCCTGCTGTCCTGTTCCAGTGGATTTTGTTATGATGAGCATCAGCACCTCATTTTCTCCTGCTCTCCCAGCCTTCCTTTCAAGCCCCATAAAACCCTTCAAAGCCCCATAGAACCCAACTCACCTCCGGTACCCGACAAATATCACTGGCATCTGAAGCAGTGGCATGTGAGGGGAGCAAGGCTCGGGTGTTGCTGCACGTGGGAGCCAGCTGAGGACGGTATCACCTCGATAAAACCCCTGTGAACATGGGATCCATCCATCCCTCCCTCCTCCTCCCCCTTTGTCTCCTTTGTCCGGTCCTTCCCGTTCCCTTCTCTTGCTGGCTTTCTCCTTGCTTCAAGAGCATACGCTGCAAACCCAGCTGGGCCTCCGGGCCTGCGCCGCAGCCGAGCAGCTCCTCTCTAATCTGCTTGGATTTGATTTGTCTCTGGCAGTGATGGGGACCGATGTCCCCAGCAGCAGGGAGGCTGTTGTTGGTGTGCCTATCGCTGCTGTCGTGAGGAGGAACTGCTCGGGCTGTTTCAAGGGCTGAGCATATGTTCCTATTAGATTTTATGTACTGTCTCTTGCAAATGATCGTGAATTAAAGGATTCCTGCCCGCGGACGTAGGTAGTAGTTAGGATAGTAATGAAAGCAATATTTACAGCGCAGTAGCAGGCAGGAAAGTTTCTCTTTGAACTGTACTTGCACTCCCTGCCTTTCTGAGTGCATTTGCCTCTTAAGAGGTTTCTCTGTCGTGCAGTCAGCAGGTGGCTGAGTCCTCGCTGCAGAACCTTCTCGTGCTCTTCCTGCACGTCTTTCTCAGCATATTCCCTCCCTGCTGTTCCAAATCCTCTGCATTATTACTGTAATTACTTATTTTTATGGTTTTAGTGGCTGGATATCTGCCGTTATAGTGTCACATCACGCTACAAATGGGGAGCAGGCGTGGGTTCATAAAGTAAGAGTGTGTTTCTACTGAAAGAGGCTTGCAAATGGATGCATTTTAAGTCATTTTATAATATCCTTGCCTATGAAGTTACATTTTACTTAGGATGTGCTCACTTCTGCTCACTCTAAGACCCACTAGGAGCAGTAATGATCAGATATTAATAGTGGCCTGATTTTGTCTCTGCATCATTTTACACGTGTTTGTTAGTGTTATGACAGCGGCTAAAATCCCCCTCAGTTGCTTCACCTTCTCGTGCCAGATACTATCGCCAGTTAATTTTCTGCTGAGACAGAAAGTACAGATGGTCAGGCGATGGGACAGGCTTGGAAGCAAAGAGGTGGGAAAGGTCATGGAGCCTAAGCCTTGTTATTTTAATGCTGTACTTCCTGGAGAGGAGGGAGGAGGCAGCAGGTGAGTGAACATCTTGGGAGCATTGGGAACAGAGACAAGGAATCAGGGAGACTGGCATAAAGATCAAACTGGACAAAAAAATGATGTCTAGGCTTTAATTTTTAATACTAGTCAGCTGACTTAACTAGTGCTCAGGGTAGTGGCAGGCAGCTTGTACCCTGCTCAGCCCCTGCTCTCGGCTAATTCTGCAGGCACCTCGGCCGTTTCAGAGCAAGTCCACTTCCATTACTCCTCGGGGGCAAGAAGGGCTGCTGGAGATGGAGCCTCCAGACAGAAAGCTGCTGTCACAGACAGCTCCCTTTGCTGAAGTCTGACATGAATTCTTCCTCGCTCCAGTTCCTTTGCATGTGAAAATACAGTGAATTCTTCAACCCATAGCTCTTCAGAAGCAAACTGGGTCGTTACCCATTTTGACCGTCTGCTTTAGCAAGCAGATTTACACTGCCGGTTGCAGGTGAATGCTGTGTGTAAATGGTGGGTCCGTGTTGAAGCTTTGCTTGAAAAAGTTGCTATGTATAGGCATCCTCTGGATTTAGGATCAGAGGGATGGAGGAGTTCTTTGTTTCCAAATTAGATCTGAAAAAGTATAAATATTGCTGGACGTAGGACAAGGTGACTGGCATCCTTCAATCCTCGGGATGATGCAGGGCGAGGAGCCTCCATCAGCCAAGTTAGAATAGTAACTGTGGTCCCACCATCTGTGTCGCTGATAAAGATATTAAACAGCACCAGTTTAAAGAGCAACCAAGCATCCATCCCACCCTGCTAGGGCCTCACATGAGTTATGAAGACTGTATTTCTTCCTTTTTTTTTTTTTTTAGTGCTGAAAGCCCATTTGTCTTCTGTGTCCTTAACCAGACCCACAGAAGGAGAGATACAACTTAAACAATTTACTTTGCAGAATGAGGCACTAGCAATTTCCTTGATTAACGATACGTACTAGCTTTTGCTCTGAATTTGATATACCACAATAATCATTTGACCTCTTTTTACAATTAGCTTTGTAGTGACAAATGAGCCAGAAAAATGATGTGGGGTTTGTGAGAGTACCAAAGGCTCCAAGCGAGCTCCCCGTTTCAGCCCGAGATAGCTGATGTGTCCCATCGAGCCGTGCATATTTCTGCTCTGCGGTTATTTTTCACGTTATGATCTCTTTTAAGATTGTAATTGTCTTTGCTGTTTAAAAAACAAGTTGAGATGTTGTTTGAATTTATCTTCATTAATTAGATCTGCAACAAAGCGGTACCCGGAAGAGCGCTATTTTATCTGTTTCTAAGCTCATGTTAGAGCATGCTGGTTTGTGCCAGCACATTCATACCACAATTAATTTTACAGAAACACTGTGAAAGTATTATTTTAAGTTAATTAATGGGAAACTAAAAATAAACACAAATGAAGAATACTGCAGGATGTTCCGACAGAGTGCAGTTCTGCTCGGTAAGAGTTTTTCAAGGCCTCCCGACGAGCAGTTTGGACTCGTGGCTGGCGCAGGACCGAACGCATCATGCTGCGTGCTTCTGCAGTTTTCTTCAGTTATGGGATGTGCAGGTCCTGAATTGAAGGAGGCTGCTCGAAAAGAAAACAGTTTGACTTTATGGTAACAGAGATCACGAAGGCAAAAACATTCTCTCTGTATTTCAGAGGGAACTTTGGTAGAGCAGTTTTATGTCTCGGCTAGAGAGTGAGATCTGTAAAGCCCAGTGATTCAGGCCAGGGAAAGTGGTTTTCAGGAGCTGTCTGCTTTTTCTTCCACAAACTCTGACTTTCTTGCTTTTATTCGCTTCAGGAATCCCTCTGATGGCTTCTAACATTGATTTCCACCCCTACTACACCTATTTATTTCAGCATCTGGACTCTAACTTAAGTCGTTCAGTGAATGGGGTTATATTTCATATTTGTTATTCCATACTTAACTGGGGCAGGTCAGGAATGAAGATACTAGAACACCATTTTGAGAACTCTATTTAAAGCGATGTATAGTTGTCTTTGAAGTGCTAGGGTACCTTCTAGCTTGGAAATCACACAGGCCTTGTGCTCTGCCTAATTTTTCCATACCAATAAAGGCAAATTTGCTAAGGAAGGCTCCGCATAGCAGTGATTGAGGAGGGAGGAGTTTTAATACCAGTTAACTGTGTATCCCCTGAAATTACCCCTATGGCTGAGATTGTAGGGGTGGATTTTTTTTTTTGTCATTCATTTTAATGAAAAAATATCCTTTCAGTAAAGTAAGAAGAACTAAGTGCCTCCACTTGGAAAATCAATAGCAAATCTCAAATCCCATCAGCAAGCACACAAGAGGCTGCTGTTGCTCAAATCCCTTTTATTTTCACCTTTAATGAGGTAGAAAGTCATTCAATTGATATATTGTGCCCTGGCCTTTTCCCAGTAATTGACCTAGACTGCTGGGCTGTGCCTTAATAAATTTGTTGTTCGAAGGGAGGGATGGAGAGGACCCATGAGTTTGGTCTAGACTTGTCATAAAGCTCTAGATTCCCTCGTTAGTAATTTCAGGGATCATTCTTTGCATAACAAGTTTGCTATCATAGCACAAAACTGACCCAAGTACAATCTGATTTGACACCTAGAATGCAGTTTTGCTTTTACTGAAATTGCAGTGTATGCAGGGCAACATTTAGGGTTTTCTTGATGATGCAGTCAAGACCCTTGTCCTTTCTGATGCCAGCTATTTATGGCAAAGGGTCGTTGTCTTTCTTCGCTTTAAACTCAGTTCATGTTTAGGGCAAGAAGAGTCACAAAGCTTTTTCCATGCTTAAAGATATCCACTGTCCAGGGTAAAGTACTGTTTACAGGGAAAATGGGTTTTGCCCACACATTTTCATACAGCTACCTCACTGGATTGGCAGTGGACACACCGCCTTGCTGCCTGCCTTCGTAGGGCTCAGGTGTCTCTGCGTGCTTCCAGTTGTGACCTCAAGGTCTCTGGATCAAACCAAAATTGATGCAGTTCCCAAATTTGTCCTGGTGAGCAGCAAAAAGGGTGTGTTTCTCCTGTTTGTCACCAGTAGGTAGGTAATGGTTCTTCTCAGAAATGCAGCTATCAGCTGTGGGCGTCTTTCTGTAGAAAATGAGCTGCCATAAAATCAGAGGCTGTGGGGTGAGCTTTTCGAGGTTGATTCCATTTGAAAACCAAGTCAGCTGTATTTATACACCAATGCAGAGATCACAAGAGCATAACTTCATCATGGTAGGGAAGTGTTTTCAAAACCGTGTTTGTAAGAGAACCACTTAAATCATTTAGATTCCTTTGAATATTATACTCTCTGTTTTGAAGATCTTCACTAAGGCATGCTTGTCTGAACGCATAAACAAGAACAGCATTTAATCCAGCCTCTCTGTTTCAAAATAAGCAATGTCTACATTATAAAATATTAGCCAGCAAGTGTGCGTGTAGGTACGTTCAAGTGCTGAATTGTCAGTGTACTTGCAAGCGTTCATATACACAGGTGGAACTATAAAAGTACAGAGAACTGCTAAGAGCTGTTGCGAGACTGGAAGTATGTTACAGGGGCCTTGTATTTCAAGTCTCTCTAGAAGTTAGTGAATTGATCGTATCGTTCTTTAAAAAATTAATACAAAAATGCAGTTTCAGAATGTGGAATTGTTACTGCTTCACACCTCCTGTTCTTAAAGCTTTCAGCAGCTGCATCTTTCACATTAGCTCTAGGTGTAAAAACCTTGCATGCTTGAGTACACCTGGCCAGGAGGCTTGAGGAGCTGGGTGCCAGGCACCAGCAGATGAGCTGGAGGTAAGTCAGAGATAGCCACTTTTCCCATTTTGTAGGTACTTGAGGAAGAACACTTAAGATCTCCCGAGTCCCATAGTTTCAATGTGACCACTGGGTTATGCTTCCATTATTTAGCTGTTTCATTTCCAGCCCTTTGGATTTGAATGACACACTTTTTTTGTGTGTGCAAATTCCCTGTCTCAGAATAAAGGCAAACAGGATGCTTTCATTACCATCCTAAAACTGTGTAAATACCAACAATCTCTCTGTGTCTTTATGTGCCAAAAAATCCCCCAAAGGATCTTAGTAAAACTAAAGTGCTCTAAAATAAGGAAATGCTCGAATTCCAGTAACCTATGCAGCATTAGTTTGGCATCTCCGCATTAAATGCCTTATGGTAAGGATTTAGCAATTAAAATGGAAACACACTAATTTTCCAGTCATAATGGCAATCTTTTCATGTATTAGTGATAAAGATGCTTCGTGCTCAATCATCAGTTTTCTGCTGCTTTTGCTAGTGGAACAACTGAAGTTACAGGTTTTTAATGCACATAGAAATAAGGCATACGTTTTAAAGTATGTTACATAGACATTTGCTACCAGGAAGGTTATTTGTGAAATTTTGAGACTCAAATTTTAGATTCCTTTCCAGGCTTTAGAGGTAGAGAGCTTATTTAGCGGGTAAACCTCATCTTCATAAACTTGGATGCTTCCCTGCTTTCCACCACCAATCTTCTTGTGCCAGTGCTTACACCTTTACACCTTACGTCTTTTTTTTCTTCACTCTGCTGGAGTGTAGGAAGAAACAAGAAACTGTTTATATACTTCTGATGCTGAGGCTAGATGAGGAATCTGCATCTGTGGAGAAAACCTTGGCTGGCCTCCTCTAGTCCTGGCTGCAGCCTGCTCGGGGTGAATGGGCTGCAGCAAACTCAAACATCTTTGCTAAGGAGGACTTGGCTGTAGTTTTTCTAAAGGCTTATGAGTTATTCTTGGAAAGTGACTTCCCTGCCAAGTTGTAGTTCCACACTGCAAGTCTAGAGCTTCTTAAAGAAAATATTTTTTCTTTTGTTTTTAAACATGAGCAGAACTGTGTATTTTTCTGTAACCTCCTTCTGGGAAATGTCTGTACTGTTGAGACTGAAACTTTCCAAAACAGTGCAGCCAGAGGCATGCCTCTGGTACGTTAAAGTCTTTGGGATTTGAATGATTACTAATTTGGTGTTAAAAAAAGTCTTGTCCTATTCAAGCATGCTGTTTAAAAGCTTTCAGCATCGATTCCTCTGAGCTTGCTCCTGATGACATTATCTGCCAGAAGTCATCTTGATAGGGCAAACGTAGGATAATAAAGCAAGTTCTGTTTAGTAGAAGATGTTATTCATGCTACTGTATGCCTTTCTAAATGTGTAAGGCTAAATACCACGTTGCCCTTTTACGGAAAACTATCATTTTGGCCTTTATTGGTTCTCTGTTCTTCGAGCCACTTACTGGTTGCCTGACAGATGAGGGGTCTTGCAGAGGGTGTAAGCAGTCAGTCTTGGGTTAAAAAGTAACTTCCTGACCAGAGGATGTGATCGCAGTGAAATCAACAGATGTAATTAGATAACAAACCTCTAAGTTAGGGAAAGATGGTCCTAATTATTTGGAAATACTTTCACATTTCCATGATCCTTACCTGTGTGTGCTCTAGTTTCTTTTTCAGCACTGCATTGCACTTATTCTGTACATGGTCTCTTTCATTTCTTTTCTGCTTGAATTCTTCAGCTTTACCATTTCCTTAGGATCTGAAAACTCTATTGGCTTAAAGAGTAACAATGCTTATTTTTAGCTTAAGATTTATTTATTTATAATAATTTCAGTACTGGTTCCCATACGTGAACTACAGCATTTACTGTTTTTTTCCTATAAAATATTTTTTTTCCTATGGAAAGAGCTACTTGACTGTAAATTAGGGTTTGTTCTTGTGGGAGCATTCAGAAAAAGAAAGTTTTAATGATGAGTGTGCTCTAGGAACACAGTCCGTATTCATTGCTGTCTTTCTGGCAGAATCTTGTGTATCTCTCTGTGTGGCATTATTACCTGAGTGACATTAAAGTAAGTTATCTTCTGCCTGTCTCTGTTTATATAGGTTTATTTTTAACATTTTGTGGAATGCATCAAAAAAGTAAAATAACAATATAGATGTCACCCTGCCAGTCTTTATCAGTTCGATGAAACAAATTGTAATGTCAATAAATCAGGTTGAAAAGGAGCTCCATTAAATTCAGCAGAGTAAAATATACTTGTTTGTGCTAGTTACAGATCTGTCCCCAATTTTATCAGTTCAGTGAGGGCCTACATAGGAGAATTTGTATGAAAAGCTATAAAGATAGTTAATGCGTTCCTTAAATGCACTTTGAAATGCATTATTCTGAAGTTTCAATGGAGCACTGTCAAGTAAAATAAAATTTAATTGTGTTCCACAGACATTAATGCGTTCTTGGAAGGACAAATTGTCCATAAGATGTGTCTGTTGTAGTGGCCTTAGAGTTTTCTCAGTTCTCTATTTCTGAGCTTTTCCTAAATGTACGGCCTCAGTTCTGTGCAGGATTAGTTTCTTCAGTTTTCAGGAGAAATTTTTGTCTTTAGCCAGCAGGTACAGAAATGTACTACGCTGAAAAGTGATGTACAACAAAAAACTCAGTGCATTGAAATGGGAAGGAGATTAATAAATTGGGAGTAATTTAGTAAAGCGTGTTACGAATAAGAAGCTGGACTTGGATACTGAAACGTGTTAGTAGTTATTAAATGGTATTTAGCCCTTTTTGCTGTAGAGCTGATGTGGTAATACGGTAATTCTCATTAAAGTGTTACAGTAGTTATCCCTCATCAAATGTGGAGCAAAAGGAACTCTTGTCTCCTTCCAAAGGTTTCAAAAATTGGAAAATATCTTTGTGATTTTTCTGAATCCAGTCCAATGAGGTTAAATCACCCCTTGGGTGAAAGGCCAGACGGCAGTCTGTGTTTGCCCAGCATACTCAAAAACCATCACAGGTTAGGGCTTTGGTAGCTTGTAAATTTTGTGGTGATTCTGAATTTATTTAAGAGTGAATTGTTAGTGTTTTAGAGAATAAAAGGGTACAGTAAACAGCAACGTGCATGTATAGATATCCTATATTCAGAGTTTATTCTACATGTTACTATCAATTCCTGCTTGTCAAATGGGTATTGTGAGAAACATCAGTATGTTTTGTAAATGTTTGTTTAAAATTAATGTGAATGAAAGTTTCTTAAAATAAGAACATGTGTTGGTAGATAATGCAAAGTCACTGGCACTCAGGAAATGTAAATTATTTTTTTTAACATATGCCACTTCTTGGTCTTCAAGCATATTCCGCCTAACAAGAGGAAGCTCCTAAATAGCCATTATCAAATGAATCCAGGTTCATTTCAGCAACATTATTTTAACACGAGGATTACTCTGTTATTTTTGTTACTTCCCTGTTTAGGTTTTCCCTACTACCTGCAAATTGAAGATAATACTGGATAGGGTACTAGCCTCTCAGTGCCCATGGGCATCCAGCCAGTTGAAAAAAAAGTCTCTTGGTCATTGCCATGATGAATAATGGCAAAAACCTGTTTTGTTGCAATGAGAGAGGCTTTACATTATGAACTCTGAGGAAGACTGTGTATCTTACATAAGTCACCTACATATTCTGAGTTGGGCTTTTCCATTCTAGAGTGTTTGAATAAACACGTGGATAAGTGTATGTGAACATGTCTGTGAATATTTGAATAGAGACTGATAGATCTGGGGTGAGAGGTGTGGTGTGTGTGGTGGATTAGCTTGTCTAACAGGCAGCTCCCGCCCGCTGCTGGCTCACTCCCCTCCTCAGCAGGATACGGCAACAAAGTAGGAAGAATATGAACAGGAAAGCTCCCGGGTTGAGATAAAGTTTATCAGTTAGTAGGCTCAACCTGGGGAAAATTAACTTTAATGCATTACCAATTAAAGTAATTTGCGTTGTGAGAAACACGAATACACACAGTAAAACAATGCCATGGAGCACCTCCTCCTCTTTCTCTGGCCTTGGTGCTCCCTCTGCTGTTTCCCACTCCTTTTAAAAGAAAAAGGGTGTTTTAAAAGAAAAAAAGGAGTGTTTCCCGTTCCTTTTTAAAAGAAAAAAGTGTGTTTTCTGCACTTTTAAAACAGTTTTTAGCAGCAGCACGGCTGGTGCGGGGCTGGTTGTGGAGCTGCCTGGAGCAGGCCGCAGCCGGCTGTGGTGGCCCGGGGCAGCCCCAGCCTCTCCTCACAGAGGCCCTGCTGCCCGCACCTTGCCTCAGCAACCCACGATCACGAAAAGGGTTTAGCTTAGGATATTCAGTCATTTGTTCTTAAAACCAGTCGTTAATGGTTTGTACCGTCTGTATTGATGTGATTTTGAGTGTTAGGGATTTAGTGAATCAACTTTTGAAGTGATTTTGTATGTGGTGAGTAACTCTCCACACAGTGCCGGTCTGCAGCATGAGAGGGGGGCTTGCGCCTGTGAGAGAGAACGGGCCCAAAGGACGGCAGAAGACTTTGTCCCATCTGAGGAGACCATGTCTGATGAAATTCAGAGATGACTGCATGCTTTTTTGCTACCCAGCATACACATTACCTGCATGTAATGATCAGTTGCTGCCAAAGACTGAGTCATAGCTCTTTCTCCGTCCTTTCCTTCAGTGCATCCACAGTTATGCCTTCCTCTCCTCTTTGTAGCTGGGGGTATTTAGAAAACTTGCAGAACCTGCATTATCTTACGAACATCTATACTTGCTGCCAAGTTCAGAAAGTGAATGGGTTTTAAATTGCTGGGGAGGAGGCACCCATGGATGGATGGGTAGACATGGTTGTCACATAAGCCTCATCCTCATAGGAAACCATGCTGAAATAAACTGTGGTAATTTAATTGCAAAATTATAAAAATATATCTTCGCAGTTTTGAGGTATTGTAAGTGTATATGATACATTTTATTCTGGTCATAGATTACATTGTGTCAAGCCTCCTTTGGGGACTCTACCTGTTCAGGCCATAATAGTATTTTACTATTATTGCTTTCGTTTAGGAAATCCTACAACCCAATTTCTACTGAGGTACTTTAAATCACAAAATCTTTAACTTCTTGATCTTTCAGATATCCTTTGCCTTTTCATTAGTACAGATCTTGGTTAGAATTTACTCTCCTTAATGACAATTTCTAGAGCAATTTTACTTGTTTAGATTAAGCCTCATGTTTAATTGATTATTAACATAGCTTTTATTTACAAGTGTATAAGTCCAAAGATCACAAAATATGCCATTAAACAGAACAAGGGTATTGACTGTTGCATGTGCCTTTGAGATCACCTTTCAAGGTGATGCATAAATAGTATCGTTGGAAGTGGAAACACTGGAATTGCCCATTTCAAATCACTCATGCTTTTAAAGGAAAATTTTAGACTTTTGAAAAGCTGATCAGGTTCACAATCAGCTGTTTTTTCCCTGTGTTATGTCATCACAACAGGATGTATAATATTCTATGGCATTGTGCTCTTGCAGCCCAAAAAGCCATCCATACCCTGGGCTACACCAAAAGCAGCGTGGGCAGCAGGGCGAGGGAGGGGATTCTGCCCCTCTGCTCTGCTCTTGTGAGACCACACCTGGAGCCCTGCGTATAGCTCTGGGGCCTTCCAGTACCTAAAGGGGGCTACAGAAAAACTGGTGGGGGACTCTTTGTCAGGGAATGTGGTAATAGGACAAGGAGGAATGGTTTTAAATTGAAAGAGAGTAGGTTTAGATTAGAAATAAGGAAGAAAGTCTTGACTCAGGGGATGGTGAGGCACTGGAACAGGCTGCCCGGAGAAACTGTGGATGCCCCATCACTGGGAGTGTTCAAAGCCACGCTGGATGGGACTTTGAGCAACCTGGAGGTGTCCCTGCCCATAGTAGCGGTGTTGAAACTGGATGATCTTTAAGGTCTTTTCCAACCCAAACCATTCTGTTATTCTACCTTTTCCCTAACATGCAATTCCTAGTATGTGTGAGGCTACATAAAGGCCATTTTTAAAGAGCCGTGGTTGTAGTATAGTGTCCTGTACCTTGCTCAGGTTCCCCAGGGATGGTTAAAAGAGTGCTCTGATAAGAAACTTCTGCTCCCACATCTTACGGAACTCTTGTGACAGAGGAGAGGAATGGATGGGCCAGTGTGAGTCACAACAGTTGGAGAAAGTGGAGGCAGTGCCCAGACTTCCCCAAAGTACCAAGCTCTTTCCTGATGTGCCTGGGGAACCACTTACCTCTGACCCTGTAGGACCTACAGCTTATGCAGCCTACATGCCACCAAATGAAAGCAGAAGAAAATCATTTATATCCCAGGGCATAGTTCTTTCCTTCGTCTGGCAGGATACTTCTTCCTGTTTATCCTCACTCTGCCTCTTTGGCAAGAAGTACACTGTCAGTTCTGAATTGCTATAACCTTGTCTGACTGACAAGGACAGAAAGAACTGCTTAATGCTTTCTCCTCCTCGGGAAGCTCCAGCCTAACATTTGCTGAGAGCGTTGCTCACAGGGAAGTAAAGCAGGATGCTTCTATGGTGAGGAAATCTTGCTTTTAATGGGGCTGCATCAGCACTTCTAGTGCATTAATATTTTTATTAGACTGTATACTGAAGTACTGGGAAGGACGTGCATTAGTGTGGATCAGCATTTCTGAGCTGTGGTTGTGTTTTATAGAGGTTATCAACAAGACACTGAGTTTGAAAGCTCTGTTGATCTGTATCAGCAGTTCAGTGCATTAGTGATTCATGCAAATGCCTAGGCCCTGGGATCCAGGGAGAATAGGGATGTGTTGCTGTGTGACACTAATCCAAGTATTATTATCGGCCTTTGGCTTGAAGCTGAAGTTCAGAACTTGGTGGATATTGATTATCTGATGAAAACTTTTTTTGTTTAATTTAATTTTTTAGTGAAAAAGGGGAAATGAACATGGCAGTGAGTGATTATTTTTGCCTTTGAAATGTAATATAGTGAACAGGGAATCTTTTTGAAGGAAGGTAGAAATATATTCAAGGAGCTGCTATAAAAAAATCCACTCAACTTTTAACTACTGTCTATGGCATAGTATCAATTAGGAGTGGAACCAAAAATTCAAGTGGAAGAAACCTCGAGTGGAGTGAGTGAGACAGGTAACTGTTAAGGTCTGAGATGAGGGACACATGAAGTGGGTCCTGGGTCCTGTCTTGAAGGGAAGATGCAAAAGGAACAAAATCTCAAAACCCAAGAGTATAGGGGAGGAGGCAGAACCGAATCCTATCCAGAAAGGTCACAAAGAGTCTGGTAATAAGTATAAATATATTATTTTATTATATATATATTTTTTCTTTTCAGATGTTACAAAAAATAGTCTGATAGGAATGGATACTTGAGACCAAGAGAAACTGAAGTCATTTCTGATTTCCTGTGTAAGAGAATGCAGTGCAGAGATCCCACTGTAGGGATTCAGGGATGCATAGTGCTGAATTCTGTCCCTAGATATGGGTGTGAAGTTCCCATTAATGGGGATATTTTTGTTCATATCCAAACACTGTTTACAGATTTTTAAGAAGTACAGCAATTTTTTCTGCTTTTGCTTAAAGCTTTGACATATTCAGTCCCGTTGAGCACCACATTGGCACAATGTGATGTGCAAAAGAACAAAGTCCACAGAGGGTTAGTACTAAAGAACCTTCAGTGTTTCTTATCCAAGCAAGAGAGGCCACACTTCGTTTCAGTACAGATTTTCAACATGGGAGGAAAAAGAAAAGGAAAAAAAATCCACCTTTTTCGGTCAACTCGAAAGGTAACGTTGTTGTATCCTGTGATTTCTTCAGAATTTCAGGACAGTTTCACCAACACCCTGTTTCAGCTTGTATTCAAGTCCCACTGGAGTCATGGCACTTCAGTATGAGTTTTGATTTGAATGTGCTCTCAGTGTTTTGCTTTGGTTCCCTGTATCAACTCTTTTCCTTAATAGGTGTCTATGATGCTATTTCCATCTTTCCTTTCAAAATCCAGGCAAAACCAGAGTATGTTGACTTATAGTTTGTCCATATTTCGGCACTGTAAACAGGTGCAAAAGCTGTAGGTTCTTTTAAAACTCTAAGTTCTTGTGACACAGATGAAATGAAAATGTGTAGGCTCTGTAAAGAAGACACCTGGGAAATCAGGCAGGCTGCATCTCGTGGTGGATGCATTAATCCTGCTATTTCCGCTGCCGAGTCTGATCCTACTGGATATAGATTAACTTCATGGGTCATCACCTAAAGAGGTACTGAAGAATCGACAGGTTACTATCAGGGGCTTTGGAAAGTGCTCTCTCAAATGCCCATTGGAGAGCATGGGAATTTAGATGTGTTGCTTCTTTATGGAAAACCAAGAGCCGATCTGTCAACCTCAGCTGCAAAGCACCTGTCATCTGGGGGCTTTTTCTTTTCGTATCCCCCATCAGGGTAAGCAGCAGCAACGGCAGGAGCAGTTTTTGTTTTTTTTTTTTTCTTTCTCTTGAGCCCCTTTTGCTGTGCGTTTGGGATATCAGATGCATACTGGGTATTCAGAGAAAGATTGTGCTGTTGCTGGCATGCTGTTCAAGAAGGCAGAGTGATCCGGCGCACTTGCCTTCATGTGTGTGCATCAGCATGGTGCCTGCCTCTGTGTTGCCAAGCCCTGAACAAAACAAGGTTCTCCTTTGCAGCCCTGTGGAAGTGCCTGGTTGAGAGGCTCATCATTTTAACGTGCTGGCAAATCACTTCAGCAGACTCAGAAACTTCCTGTAACCCTCCCTCTACCGGGTCACTTCTGTTTGGGCATCTCTCTGTTCAGAGACTGCGAGCAGGACATACGTAATGTAGGAGTTCAGGGCGATTGTTTATCGGCTCACGCATACAGTAGGCAGCTGGGACAGAAGCGCTAGCAGGCGGGCAGGACATCAGTATGTTCTCCAGTGCTGGTGCAGAGCCCCATTGTGTGCGGGTTCATTACCAGTTAGTCATCAGCCAGCTGGACAAGGGCTGGCCTTCAGCTGAGCTGCTCCCTCACCCATCTTGCTGAGTTGCCGTCCCTGATTGTGTCTTTTTCCTTAGGGTCTTACAGCTTCTCATGTCAGTGTTTTTCTTGAGTCACTGGCAAGTACCATTTCCCCAAGTTTCATTTCTGTCTGCGTTTCTGTCTTGCTTGGCTTTAGCTTAAAGACTGTCTCATGACCCAATGGCCATTTTTTCACAAGAAAGCTGAGCCCAAATCTCGTGGCTGTCCGGCACCAGGCTGGGTGCAGGCATCTGAATCCCAACATTGGAACTTCAAAAATGCTACTTTTTCTACTTTTTTCCCCCACATGATGTGTTTGGCAGTATTTTGGCTAAAGTTTTCTTTTGCCCGTTGAAATGATTTCCTGACAAGTGTGTCCCTGTCCACATGCTAAGTGAACAACGTCAAACCTCTTGTGGTGCATGTAGAAGAACTGGACTGGGTCTCCACTGTGGGAATGCAGGTAGAGGAATAAATGGCGTGAGTGTCAGTAATGGGAGTGAAGGAGTGAAGCTTGGCAGAGATCACGGGCAGACATGAAAAGGGATGCTTTGTGCAGAGAGCAGTGGGATTGGAGAGAGCCTTTGAGCATCTCAGATAGCAAGAATCCATTGAAAGTGCTCAGAGACTTGAAAAGGAAGAATACTGAGGGTCCTGCGCTTGCAGAAGAGAGGCTGTCCCAGGTGAAACGTCTTGAGTGAAGGCCTCCAGATACAGAAGTCAGAATCAAACTTGCTTTGTATTTCTCAGGTTTGCCTCTCACATCTACTGTTGTACGTTAAGAATGAAAAAATCCAAAGTCTTTTGTGGCTGGAGGTGACCCTGACTACTTAAGCTCTTATGTTCTTTATTTTATCTTTGCCATCATCCACACCTGGTGTTCTTCCTCCCAGGTTCATTTTTTATTGAAGCAGGATTTGCATCTTTTGAGCCAGGATTCCCTAAAAAGCGTTTTGTGTTTTCTCGTTGGTCCCTATGCTGTGCTAGTGCTGAGTGCAGCCTGCTCGTCCCCGCTGTGGAAATGTCAGCTTTGCAGAGGTCGTTCCCTGGGAACCCGCAGGTGAGAGCGAGCTGCCAGGTGATGCTGATTTCTTCAGAGAAATGCTGCCAGGCAGTCAGTTGCAAGGGAAATGATGGCACAGAATAATCTCCCGATGAGAACTCATATCAGGAAAGTTTGGCAGCTCCACAGAGCAAGCAAGAAACAGACACTGAGATCCTGAGTGAAAAACGAAATTTAAACAATTCATTTGCAGAGCCTGTTTCGGACCGCACTTTTAGCCTGTCTGTGATAGCACCGTGCTTATCATTTGGCTTGGCAGGGCATATAATGCTGTAGGAAACAGCCAGACGTTCAGGTATGCTCTTGTAGGCACAGAGACACTTAGACAGAAGCTAATTAATGTGAGGCTGGGGTTAATCATGGCAGACATATATCCACATAGGTTTGGAGATTTGGAGAAGAGATGGGTGCACATCTGGAGCTGTGTGACTGGTTCCTCAGATCTGAGTAACTGCTCCTTGCTCTTCCTACGTACTTTGTTAATACAGAGAGCAAATAAAATACCCAAAGGAGCTAGATAAATTGAGTTGTGAAACAGTGATTCTTCTCAGTCCAATCTGTTGTCTGCTTTTCCTCTTGCCTGTACAGTAAATTGAGTGATATTTGCGTGCTCAAGAGCACTAAAGGAAAAAGAGACAATATTATGGTAAATAATTCTGTACTCAGACGCTCAATCAGAGATCTCTATATTAAGCCCAAAGACCAGGTAGTCTGAAGAGTTGCTTTTCTCAGGAAATTAAACTATGCTACTGGCAGAGAGCAGCAGACGAGAAACATATTAATTGAAATACGTCCAGACGATTCTATCAGGCAAGCTATGCACTGTGCAAAGGAGATATGGGAAAATAAAATAAAATTTCCCCCAAGGCCCTCAGAAAATTCCTTTTCAACTTGAGATCAAGTGGATCCGCATGCTCTTGAGCATCTAAGTAACACTCAGCAGCCAGCCCCGAAGAAGAAGGACTCTTTCACAGAGCACAGCAGCAGCTCTCCATCCAGTGCCCACAGCCGCTGTGGTGCCTCAGGGCAGGAAGAAATGCTCCGGCAAGGGGAAGGCACAGTGTGCCTCAACAACCAGGCACCGGTGGGAAAATCCTTCCCGACTCTGGCTGCAGAGCACGCAGCCGTCAGGGCCAGCAAGGTTCTCGAGGAGCTTTTAGCTCAATTTCCCTCTCCTCTGTTCCCAGCCATTTAGGCCAGAATGTTTCTGAAGTAGCATTAAGGTACATATTTGAGCGTCTCCAGATCTAAGTAAGCTTATCACCTCTCCCAGTAATCAGTTTTAATAATTAATTATACTTTTACTGACAAATCTTACCCTGTTTCAAGGTTAAATCCGACTAACGTTAACTTGCAGTCCGTGGATCTTGCTATGCCATTATCAGCAGGATTAGAAAGGCTGCGCTATCAGATCTCTATTCCATGAAAATGGTGTTTCACCGTGTTCAATATCCTAAATACACCAAAAGCTCCTTAGTTCTTACATTATCAGGATGAGCTTTTCAGCTCCTAGAACACTTTTATGATCCTCCTTGGCACTTGCTTTCAGGTGACTACAACCACGGTGGTGGCTGTAGAGCAGAACTGAACACACTGCTGTAATAACGATCCTCCCAACACTGGAAGGCAGGAATTGCTTCTCAGGGTCGTAAGCCTCTGTAGCAGGGTAGTTGCCCTTTTTGTTGTTTGCTGTTCTCACAGGTTGTTGTCTAATGGCTCTCTGCTAAAACCACTGAATCCTTCTCTCAGTTGCTATTTCTGCAGACACTCTTTCATGAGACAGATGTAGTATTTGTTGTTCCCACGTGCATGAGCTTCCCGGAGGGTGTTAGTGGTGTTCAGTGATGACCGTTTCCATAGGTCAGAGCTGCTGCGGTGGGAGGAAGGTCTGTGCTGAGCTCCAGACTGAAGGGAGGTGTGGAGAGACAGGGCTGGAAAGACATGCGAGGATGGGGCCGGGAGAGCTGCCTGCTCCCCGCTGTGCCTGTAGCTCAGCTCCCTAGGAGCTGGTTTAGGTCAGGCTTTAACCAGTTGCTCTGTGTTTCTTTCAGGCAGTAAGGTATAGCAAGGTTAGCAATATAAAGAAACGCACTGTAAGTCCCGAAGCATGAAGAAAAACCTCGCTCACGTACACTTGGGAAGGCCGCCTTCCAGCGTGTATCTATAACTTAATCAAAACTACATGAAATAATGGGGGAAATAGTTGGGATGAAATAGTCATACCCATTTGCAAATCAAATATTTACAGGTTTAGCAGATAGGAAAGCTAATCACTGCTCAAATTGACTTACTGAAAACTGTGAGCATCGTTTATGCAATGATAACACGTGGTTGGAACCAGCGACGAAGCAGAAATGTGGTTTGCCAAATTTAACACAAATATTGAGCAAAAAAAAAAATCTGTGTTAAGAATTTTTTGATCTCTTCATTATGTGATGCTGGGACAGAATGGTCACAGGCTGGAGTAAAGCAGGGTGTGATTAAACCACTTCATACTCAACTCTGAATTTTTAAGGAGGGAAGAGGAGGCATTATATAGTTATTGCTAAACCACTCATGCACACGTCTGCCATGAAATCTGGGGTTTCTGGGTTTCTAAGAGTTTGCAGGAAACTGTGCAATAGGGCATTTGTAGATCTAGTGAGGATGTTTTTTGAATTATTACCTAGGAAAGTGTTTTTGTTTGTTTGTTTTAACAGTGTCATCCATTAAGAGCATAATAGGTAAAGCCGTTCTGTATAGTAGCCGTGGGAATTCTGGCTGGTTGCCTCTGCAGTCTTAATTCACCTCTTTGTGCTCAGGCACTTTGATACAGACTCTAATGAGGTGCTCACAGTTCCGTGTTGTTCCACAGGGCCTTCCTCACGCAGGACATGGGGGAAAGTTGCAGCGTTGTGCAGGGAATGAGCCTGATCTCCGCAGAGCCCTTACCCTGTTTGCAGACTCTGCGGTGAACGAGGCCAGGGATTGCTGAGAGGCAATGGATGAGGCTGTGCAATGCCAAAGCATTCAGAGCCACAGTTTGCACGTTCCTAATGATGCGGGTACTTGGTGGGATGTAGGCTAGGCCAGATTTGCATAAATGCTGAGCATTCCCAGCTGCAAGTGCAACCGCTTGGATCTGTGCTCTGCGTGTACAGGGGGCCATAAAAATGATAAATACTTTGGAAAAGCACGCTCTGGGGATCTCAAGTTTGTTGATTAAATGTAGAGTTTTAGCTGTTTCGGCTTCACTCGCAGCTAGCTTTCCTTTCATGTCTGCCAAAAAAGAAGATTGTACGAGTGCCAAATACTGTAATAATATTGAGACAAAGTGTGAACTTTGCTGCTGCTAGTTAGTATTACAAAGACCTGGAGGGGTGGTGCAATCAGGACTGAGTTTTCATGGGTGTGCAGAAGTCAGATGCAGTGCAGCACGTTGCATGTGGAGGTTGAGAAGAACTGCCAGGTGACTACCAAGTCACTAAGTGAGCCAGGATTCCTATGGAAAGAGTTTTTGGCTGTGCGTCCCAATGCACGTGCGCTGGAGAGAGACCTCAAGTGCGACAGGCAACCTGTTATTATCTGGCTTTGCACTCCTAGCTTTCACATGTTGGAGGGCTTTCTTTCTTCTTCTTTTACTTTTAATTTAATAAAAATATGTCACCTCACTTCCCTGACTATTTGTTTGACAGGAAATAAAGACATTTGTGCCATTAATGCCTCAGGCAGTCCGGGTGCAGCTGTGCAAGGAGGTAATATTTCTCTGTGATCTAAATGAGTCATTCAGGGAGATTACTGCACACAGTGTCATTCAACATCACTGCTGACGCCTGATGGAATTAATATTGCTATATATATCAATAAGATTAGCAGCAGATAGGGTTGGTGTTATTAATAGTATAATTAGCAACTATGAATTTGTGTCGATGTTGCAGTACCTTCACCGTTAGCGCATCATGAAAGCTAGCACTGTTAGGCAGCGGATGACAGGTGCTGAGTCAATGAAACACCTGCTTGCAGATAATTGTGGTTTTAGCAGCCACTTTTAGTTTGGTGAATGGGAGCCTTTCTTTGTCTAGGGCTTACTGTAATGTCAGGGATATCAAAAGGAGCCATCAGAAAAGACACTTCAGAATCCTCTAATGGAGCTCCAGGGATCTTGCAGGTCTGCTCAATGCAGCTTTCCTGCTAGTAGCTGATTTTACCCGTTCCTGAATATTTACAGTAATGGTTCCTGCCCAGCTTCCCTGGAGATGCTATTCACTTTTCTGTTATTCTCCTTAACTTACACTGCCAGCTTACCTACCAACTTCTGAGACAGTAATTCCCTTCTTTCATTTATACATTTATGTTGTTGCCTTGAAGATATTTATAGAAAGTGATTGTGTTCCCCTTGAGTCATCTCTCTTCTAAACTATTAGTTCCTCCAGCTCTTCCTTATGTGTGACCTGTTTGCCTAGTTTTCTGGGTCACTGATGGAGAAGGGGAGCTGCCTACAGTACCTAAATGGAGTATGGGTCAAAGAAGAAGGGACTGTAGCTGAAGACTAACTTTGAAATGCATCAGAATTCTTGTGAGACACCAGAACTGCCTCTCTTAAACTCAGTGCCTGCCAAAACTGTTTAAATTTAACTTTGGTGGCTGTTGGTTCACACTCTTGGTTCTCTGTTTAGAAAAAACCTTAAACGTACCTCAGTTGTTTCAGTTCATCTTTATTGAAATAGGTGTTCACAGCCCTTCTGAATTTAGCTGAAATGTTATGCTGAAAAAAAAAACAACCAACCAACCAAAACAAACAAACAAAACTTATCATCTACTCAGGACTTTGATTCAAGAAAGAGGTAACTTTGTACATACGCCTTTGTGCTAAGGCTGCTTATTCTGTCTGAAACGACATAGTACAGCTGGTAGGTTTCTTACTAGTTAGCTTATGTACCGGCTGCAATCCAGCTGTGACAACATGGGTCTCAGCATGACTGAATTTTTCTAGAGTGAAGGTATGCCACATGTATCGGTGTGTGTATATATACATAGCCCATACTATAACTGTGTGCTTAGTGCAGAGTGTCTTGCTAAAATAAATGAGGGTTACCTTCAAAAAATCAAGTGTACAGAGGGAGAGGGCAAGTTCTATTGACCTTGTAAAAACCAGATTTTAAGGCCAAATATTTTTGTGTTCTGGGATATATTAATTTACTCTGGCATCCCTTCGTTATGTCTTCATTGTGTGCGTTCGCTACATTCCAAATAAGATCAAAGGAAAGCAAATCTCTATCATCCTTCAGTTAAATAAATATTTAATTTCAAAAGAATAGGGCAAGCAGTGCATTGGGTGTGTCGTTCAGTCTGAATCTGATGGCCCTGACCTAGTTCGTTGTTTGCACACAGTCCTACTTACGGAACGTCCTAAATTACAAATGTGCTTTACTTTGGAAAGCACTTCAGCAGCAGTATCATGTCAAGTACAATAAAATATGATAGCTCGTATGAGATTATACTGTCTTTGTGGGAATGGTAGAACAATGTCTGCCATAACATAAATGCATCTGTTTCATACACTGCTGCTTCTTCCTTTAGTTCTAATCAGCTTTTCCAGAAGACCGAGGGATCGTGTACCAGCTGAATAATAAGTCTCAGCCTCTATTTGCAGGTGATTCTTTCAAAACGGCTACCTCAGCTCATGCGACTTTATCTTGGCAGATTCTCCAAGTGCTATTTGCTTCATATTTATTGTGAAATGCAAAGTGTCTTTCTCAGCCATGCCTGTGTAAAATATTCCATGCGTGGTGAAAGAGCTCTCTCGGTCGTGCAGTAATCAGCGCTGGGCATTACAGTGTTGTAATCCTGGTGCTCGTAGTGACCCTCGGGCAGAAACAGCCACTGCTGTCAGTTCCATTCTGAATCTCCAGTGTGTGCACAGAAAACTATGGGGCTGGTAACTGCTCTAATAAATGTTATGGTGATTGTCTTTATGGTTGCAATTCAACAAAAAGGCAGAAGCTCAAAATACTGAAATCAACAGTACCGGCTTATATCAGTTACTTATTCCATGCAGTTCTTGGTAGACCCTCAGTATTGTTTCTGGGCTAGCTTCTGCTTTAGTCTGTGTCCTGCAGAACTGGGAACTAGCCTGGATGGCGGTTTCCACGCTGACTTTGTGATTGGCATTCCTTAATCTCTAGTGGAAGAGAGAAAGAGTCCTGTGAGTGCAGCATCAGTATCGTGACACCGTTTATGATTCACTGAGGCAAGCTTTGGGATTATCAGTGGGGAACACAGGGAAGTGCTTAGAGAAACAGTAGTGTGATTAGAGAAACTTTCCATTCATTAATCAACATATGAGCTATCTCCACTTCCAGAGAGGTGAGAAACTGATCTATGGAGCCAAGAAAATCAATCTGCAGCTTGAGACCTTTCGTAACTGTGCAAAGAAAAAAAGCTTTAGACCGTCCTCACAAATCTTATAAGAGAGCTTACTTTTAGCTGAAGCATTGATCTTCATTTCTTTAGGGATGAATCGGGACAGCCTAAACATAAAGTGAAGCATTAATGTCATTGTTGTTGCAAATGTGTGCTTAAGTATAATGAGAGAGATGCAAAATATATGTCAAAAACCAATGCTGTGCACGCCCTCCAGATTTTATCTGCTCTATATTATCTTCTTTTGCGAATTAATGCTCCTTGTGTCCTGATTAGGGGTGCAACCTCATAGTGGTTCTGCCATAGATTAAGACCTGTGAGTGAGAAAACACAGAAACACACACACAAAAAAGCAACAAGAGTAACGTCATAAACCACAGTCTGCTTCTATAGGTGTTACTCATAGAAAAATACCACAACTCTTCACACTGTTATTTTCTGTGTATGAAAACATACCTATTTTAATTTAGATCCTCTCCTCCTCTTTCCATCAAAGGAAAACCAGGTATTTTGAGAGCCTCTTCTTCTCACCCGCTTATTAAAATATATTAGCAAACATTAACAGTGTTATAAACAAACACATTTTAATCTGTCCTCCCCTGATAAGGATTAACACATGCCAGGCATTCTTTCTCTGTTCATAGCTGCCTGAGAAACCAGTCTTTGTGGCAAACCTGTAAACCAGTGATTCAGGCTGCTCTGCGCTGTACCTACTGCTGAATTATCTGGGAGCTTGCCTGGAAACTCAGCCCTGCTTCTGCAGCACTGCAGCAGGGGGGAGCCCTCCTAAGTTATCATGACCAAGGCAGATACATCAGCAGCCCAAGCCAACGGAAGAATCATCAAACAAATTAATCCAAGCAGAGCCCGGTTATCTGGCAGCACAGAACCAGGGACCTGTAGGTGTAATGGAGACTGCAGAATCATGAATAGCTGGCTTCCCTCTGAATGAGCAGAAATCGTTGAATGGCCTTCCTGTGCGGCACGTTGCAGTGATTATTGCGGTCAATCATTGATCTTGTTGGTGTTGTGAACAAACAGTGTTGTGGATGCAGTACAACAAGGGCTGGCAAGGCTGCAGGGGAATACGTGGGCATCTGGGAGTGTCTGAGCATCTCAGGAAACACTGCTTGCTTGTTAAAATGCGACTGAAGGGCTCGAGCACAAGCTAGACCTTGATGTCAGTTACCCAATGCATTATTTCATTTCCCTGTTGTGCTGCAAGCTTTGGCATCCCTCAACATCGGCAGAGAGACAAAGCAGAGCCTAGAGACACTGAGGGCATTCTCCAGTGATGCAAGAAGCAGTGAGGTGAGCCGAGCTGTCTTCATAGCATCGGCATGCAGCAGCTTGGCCACCCCAGGGAGCCAGAGCTCCTCCAGCACTGCTAGGCACATTCTGGAAAGCAGTCCTGCTCAGAGAGAAGATGGAAAAGGGGAAGGTGAGGAAGGAGCTCAGTAACGTTAGCATGCACGGTTCGCTCAGGAGCTGGAATGCCCATTCAGACGTTAAGTGTGAGCAGCAAAAACCTGCCCTGCATCCGTTCACACGACGTAAATGGATCGTATGTACCAGCCCTCATTTCTTGGAATCTAATGAATAAGGTTACCCGGTGGGGCTCTTCCTAAGGTGCCTTTGTGGCTCTTTTCGATATTTAAAGTCTTTAGGAGGCTCTTCAAGCCAAATCCTCTAGAGATGCTTCAGAGAAAGCACAAAAAAAAAATTAAAAGGGAGGAGGCCGGGATGAAGTCAGTTGTAATTGCAAGTTGTAGTTGGAAGATGCTTATATTACTTTCTGAATATCATTGCTTTTATTTATTTTTTGAGGAGAAAAGGGCCCCTTAGGATGAGGAGACTCGAGGGATGATATAATTGAGCAGTGCAGACTGAAGCAAATGTTTCTTTGCTGTTTTATGCTTTCAAGAAGCGTGCAATAAGGTGATGGTTCAGGAAGAGAGGGCTATTATCAGCACCAACCTCTTAGAAACTATTTCATCCTTCAGACCTTTGGTTTCTTTTCAAGTAGCAGGGGGCTCTTTGTTTTCCGTGTCTTTGGGGGAAGTTGCGGAGGGCCTGTCTGAGGGGTAGGAGCAGCCAAAAGAGCCTAGAAGAGCCTAATAGTCCGAGGCACGGGCTTAGGGGTACAGAGCATGGAGGGAAGCATTGCTAGCAGCATTCAGCAGCACGGCTCCTGCAAGCACAAAGCTTCCTTGCGTGCTGTGACGGCCGCTCACAGCAGAAGGCATGAATTGAGGCATCAAAGTCTCTTTGTTTTCCGAGCAGATGGAAATGTTTGGCTACTTTGTGGATTTCTTCTTACCGTCTGGACCAAAATTGCCCTTGTTTTCATAGCATCCAGCATTAATATTTCCCAGAGTTGCCCCTTAAGCAGAGCAAAACCACTCTACAGCATATTAACAACGCGAACGTTGCGCAGTAAATGGCTTGATACACAACACAGCGTGGTCATTAGCCAGCTGCGCGTGTACCGCACTGAGCGGAGGCGGCAGGAGGAAAGCAGGGCCTTGAGCTCCGAAGGCGACGCTCTCCACCCCGAGTGCTAACAGCTCTGCTGGCCTGCGCCTTGCGGTGGGCAGCGCTTCTCCATCGGTCCATCCCGAGGGTGCTTTATGCCATTTCCAAAGGCCTGTAAGCCGTGGGCTGGCTCGGCGAGAACAAGCTGATGGCACAGCAGGCGACAGCTCCTGTGTGATAATCACAGATCTGTTGGCCGTGACAATTCGCAAACCTTCCTAACACGCTGCCAGTCAGAGCTGGGCAGGTTTATGCCTGTGATTTACTGCCCTCGGAGCTAGCTCATAGCGGCCTAATGGCTGCATCTACCTATTCATTATATTGCTCCAGCTCTGTGAAATTAGAGAAAGAGAAAATATTTGATCACAGAGCATAGACAGTTTTTGTTAGCAAAAGTTTACAGCCACGAGTTACATTGGCAAAATGTTGACATCCACAACAAGTTATATATGTCATCCTAAGTAAGTGCCAATGAAACTTTTATATTGTGCCACAGACACTAGCATGTATTCAGAGCATGCCTCAGGACCACCGCTTCTGTTTTAGTATCTGCATTGCCTCTTCAATTGTGGGAACCTAAGAAATGGGTATGGTGCTGGTCCTGGAAGCTTCTCCCCTTAAGCTCTGCTGTGCACGTGACACACCTGTGCTCATCCCTAGGATAACTCAGATGTTTGGCTGTGACCACAGTGGCTGAACACCAGTCGCAGGTGTCCAGGGGCACTTCTGTTTAGCTGGAATGAAAGTGAGCCAACTTGTAGTAGTTTACCTAGGAAAAGAAAAAAAAAAAAAATTAAAGGCTTGCTGATAGTTCATAGAAAGCTCTAAAGATGTTTTGCTGGAGCACAACATAAAATGACGTTCAGATGTCCTGGAGATTTGCTTTTCACATTGGAATATACTTTTCTTGCTATTTTTCAGTATGAAGGGCACTCCGTCCAGGTATTTTGGAAGGCTGTGGTCCAAAAGTTGTTTTTTTCTTTTTTTGTTGTTATGTTTGTTGATGAGTATTTCATTCTCTTTTATGCAAGCACTCACTTATAACCTGATCCTGTGAGTGCTTACCATGCTAATCAGAGCAATGATAGAAATGCTTTATTTTATTGTCTGCTTTTCATCTTTTGACTGCAGATAGTTTAAAAAAGGAGGTCACTGTCATCACTGTCACTTGCAGATAAAGGCACAAGGATGATCATGCAATGTCACAGTCACTCATTCACAATGTATGTGGCAAGCAGAGAAATGAATCCTGTAATTCCAGCATCCCAGGCCTGTCTCCCTAACCTCATAAAGTTTGTGAGAAGATGAGAGGCATAGGGTTTGGACAAGCTTGACTAAGTGCTAAGCCAGTGATTTTTGTGTTGTACATTTTAATTTATGCTGCACAGAAGCGCACAGGGTAGGTCTCTTTTACAGATGCTTCTAAATCTGCCGGACACTCCAATTTGTTCCTGACTACAAAATGTCAATCCACTGGTTCTCTATTTATGGTGGAAGGAGTACTGAGCTGTTAGAATGATTAGTTATATAGCAGCCATTTAAAATGTTATATACGCAGGGCTTCATCAGTAGGAGTTGGGGTGTGATACAGACTCCATCTCGTAGAGCCCTAGAAGGAGCTAAGGACGGGTCTTCTTCCATGTTCCCAGGTGGGGACAAGGCAGTTCCAGGAACAGCAAGGCTCTGCAGCCTCGCAGAGCAGCGCCGTGCTGCAGAGGTCGCACTGCAGCCCTTTGGGAGCAGCTCATTGAGAAGGACCAGAGGGGAGCACCGCGGGAAGGCAGACTGATGCAAAGGGAAGGTAGGGTGAAGGGACAGTCAGGAGCAGGCCGTAGCTGCTTGGTATGTGTTTTTCTAGACCAAAAGCCAGAGGCAGGCGTTGGTGGAGGCTCCCCATTCTTCCACCTACATACCTTGACGGCCCCAGAAGTGGTACCGACTGGTATGTGGTATAACGTTTCCTGGTAGGTAGATACCTGTAAGCAATAAAAGCGGACATGTTTTCTGTAAGGCCTGACCTTAACTACTATAAAGGAAGTGCTGTGAGCTGAAGCTGAAGCTTTTGTGGGTGTTTCATTTGAAGAGGACAAATGGTTTGCCTTTCACTCTGTAGTATCAGACCTTGTGGAGTGCAAATTAGAGACGAGACGATGTTAGATTCAGGTTTCTGGAGTATTTGAATTCTAGACTTAGCTCAAGTCTGAAACAAAGGTGGAGTTGCCTAACTCTCTGACACAGACGGGTACTTGCTTTCACACCCAAAGTGCAGTGGAATGAAGTTGGATTGAGTATTTAAGTTCATCTCAAGTAAAAACCTCCTCTCGTCTTGAGGGAAAAAAATCTTGGAACAGTGGTTCCATGGTACAGGCTCTGAGATACCCACGCTGCATGAGATCATTGTAAGAGGGAGGAGAAAACAGGAGCTGGATAGAGTGAGATTCAGCAAACAACACCAAGCTGCCAAATGGCCATTTTAGTGCTGCAGTTGTTTGCCTCTGCAAAATTTCAAGGACAGCCATCAGACAAGCTTGCTGGAGAGCAGCAGCCCTTTAAAAAAAGGGAGATTCTGTGATGGCAGCTTCAGTTTGCAAGAGCTGTGTTTTGAGGTTAGGCAGTATTACTCTACTAGAAATAAAAATGCAGATTTTATAATAAGCAGTTCCTGTATTTAGTCTGCTACTATTACTACACCTTTTATGAAGCATTCCCCTGTAGGGTTATCTCATACCTGTACGTGCCTCGTAGTTCTGTAGGCGCCTCAGATGAAGGTTACTGTGCTCACTGTACTTTGGTATCCGTTCTCTCCCCTATAAAAGATGCAGGCAGCAGTGGGCAGCTTTATGACGGAAAAGCTGTGGTGCTCTCCCATTGTAATGACAGGAGAGGAAAAACAAGCAGGAAACGTAAAAAAATAAAAAGTCTCTTTAATTTTAAAAGACAGTGAATACTTTCCCCTTTATCAGCGGTAACAGGCATTTCTTGGAGAGACAGTTTCCAAGTTGAATGTTGTGTTCCCAGAAGGCACGAGTATGACTAAGTTGTAAGCAAGTGTTCCCTGAGAACTCCTCTCAGCCCACAGGGTTTGTGTTATTGTTCTTGCTGTTTCATCCTAGAATGCCTCCCTTGCTTCCAAGATCGATTATTATGTTCCTCTGTACCAAAACCCACTCAAAACCTGAAATCATCCAATCAGACAAGTATTTGTGGCAGAACCACTTAATTTCCCAGAATTTGTGTCCAGCATCATAAAGCAGGGCTGGTTCCCTCATGCTTTGGCCAAGGCAGGGTTTTTCCTGGGAACACTGAGTCTTGATACAAACTTGGTGTCCGTAAGTCACGTTCTTTTCAGGTATTTGTTCTGCTGCACTCATCTTGGCATTAGTCAGTGAGCACTGAAATAGAGCACAGCTCATGTGGTGCTTTCCAGGGGCAACTCTACATACAAATAACTCGAGAGGTGGTTACCTGACCTTATACACCCAGTTGTATGGTAAGTGTGCGCTCTCAGAGACCTTTCCACGGTAGTCCTGATGGGAAGGAGCAGGAAGGGGGTGTTTATTTGTTGCTTTTGTTTTCTCCATAGCTATGGAATTTGCATGGTAGGGCAGAGTAGTTTTCCAGATGCCAGGACTGCACGTTCTCAGTGGGATTGCATATTCGGGGGCCTAAGGCTCCAAAAGACTTGGTTTGTGTTGTGGTGAGCACAAACTTTGCTGTTGATCTCATCGTGATGTCCTTGCCAGCAAACTAAGAGGATATAAAAACCTCACTCTCTTAAATAAGATACTTCGTCGGTTAACTGTGCTTAGTACCGTTGTATCAAATCTCATGAGAAATCATCTTGTAAACGCACTGCTGCAAATTACAGGCATTGGCTTGCTAAATGCTAAGCTGCTTAATCATAGATGAGTAAGAGCCTGGGTAAGTCAGCTTCCAGAGGACATTGCCATCCTGCTCTACGGGAGACTCCTTGCAGAGCCCCAGGACAGTCAGCTGCTTCACCTACAAATTCTGGGACTTTTGCTGTTCAGACCATGTCCGTGCCCCATCATGGGACGCTCATTTGTCCGTATCAGCAGACTTGGTTTTGCCTGGACATACTTGGGTGTGCAGCAGCTCTTTTTTCTGCCACGGTACCAGTCCGCATAACCCAACTTCTCCTCGTACCTCATTCTGCCTTTCAAGGGTCAGGAGCTGCTGCTGCAATATCCGTCCATCATCTCTGCTAGCCTCACGTTACATCCTGCCGTACGAGCAGCATAGCCTGGGGTTTTTGCATGCTGCGCTTGCCGAGCTCCCGAAAGCAGAGACTACGGGGTGCCATGTGGCAGTGACAGCAGCATTGACCGCAAATAGCTCTTGACTCCGTGTCAGGCCCTGCACAGACGCAGATGGCTGGCTGTTCAGCAGCATCCTGTCTTCTCAAGAGAGCGCGATGGCCAGCCTGATTCCTGTTTGCATTCTGCAGTTTGGGAACCTTACACATAGCCACGAGCACAAACAACTCACCGCAGGTCCTAGAGACCTGGCTTGGCAGTGGGTGGAATTTGCAAACTGGACTTTGTGTCTGAAAATCTTCCCTTGGCAAGTCGGGGGTAATGGCCTGTTACATTTTATAGGACTTTGCTGCCACAATACTGTATTTTTGAAAACATCCTAGAACAGCAATGGTTTGTGGCTCTCCACTCTGCCTCTCAGCTCCGGTTTGGTACAGGCAGTCGTATGTGGCTAACTCGGTCATGCTCTTGCCAGATCTGGGCAGACCTAGAGTAATTGGTGATGAGAGTATAAAACAAAGCAGCCAGGCAAATTTCAAATTCTGTTTTGGAGAAGGGATAAAAAAGCAAAGCATGCTTGTTTGTTTTTTTTTCTTCCTCCAATACAATATTTTACTAAACTTAGATTACTTTGCCAAATCCAATAGGGCAGTAGGGATGAGCCCCAGGCCCAATAGGATTATTAGCAAGACAAGGTAATTGTGACGTTTCTGGTTATTGGAACCACTGCTATTATAACCAGCCTGAAAAATCAGAAGTAACATCCTTTTAAATAATTGAAAATCATCTTAAAGATCTT
Source organism: Nettapus auritus (assembly GCA_011076525.1). Taxonomy (NCBI): domain Eukaryota; kingdom Metazoa; phylum Chordata; class Aves; order Anseriformes; family Anatidae; genus Nettapus; species Nettapus auritus. Next base: position 45,529,988 of record CM021769.1, read on the forward strand.
TCTCAAAAAATGTCCAGGGCCTGAGATGGAGCTCCTTGGCATTGTGCTTGATGGCAGATCAAATCAAGATACATGGGGCTGGATTCTTTATTGCTTTAAGGGTAGACCTTAATCTCTTTTATCCAGATCATTTCTAGTTTGCTCAGGAGTGTGCCTGGCTGACCCTTGGCAGCCCCGTTTTGCAGCAGCACTTATCAAATCAAGTGTGTTTCTGTTAGAGGCAGAATGTTTAGACAAAACGGCCCTTGCCATTAATGTTCCTGTTCATGTGGAGCCTAATTATTAATTCTGATTGAATGAGCAAACTCTCATTTTTTAAAATTACTATAATTAGTCGTCTTCTCTATTCTTTTCCTCGTATGGGGCTAGTGGGGAGAGGAAGGGCATTATTTTCTGTGCTTGTACAAGAAAAGAACTGAGCAGATGCAGAGGAAGCGGTGCTCTGTTCCTGTTTTTAACTTGACCTGTTGGAAAAGAGAGCAGACTTTTATTTTGCAACATACTTTTGAAGATTCAGAAAACACTTAGCTTGTTTTCCTCAACAATGAATTAAGAATGGATAATAACTGTCTCAAAAGCAGGTTTTTGTCTGCAGGTGAGGCCTCAAAGTGCAGCTTGTACCAAATACACTGGTAAATCTCATTATGCAAGACAGAGGAGGGTAGAAAAATAGAAGGCTGAGAGGAAAAAGCCATCGCTGATGTCTCTAAGGTCTCCCTACCGGTAGCGGTCTGTCTCAATTTAAAATATTTCTTATGCTAAATGTTTATCTTTCTGATAACTTAGTGTTTTATTATCTAAACTTTGTAAATAACTTAGGAATTGGCTGATACTAAACAATAGGAATTGAAAACTATTTGCTTTGTACATCTGGAGGGTGATGTATATGAAACAGGCTGCTAGGTTATTTGGTTCTGTATTTTGTGGACGGACAGATGGACAGTTCAGGAAGATGTGTCCATGTATTACATTTGCACAGACTGTTTCCTCCCCGCTGTGTATCACAGGGAGAGTTGGAGTGAAGTCTTCTGTTACTATGAGACAGACGCCAGTGGGCTTCTGTCAGGCCACAGGGTGTGAGCAGACCTGCTGGAAAAGAAATGAGCAGCCAAATGGTAAAGACACATCAAAACACAGGGAAATTTTAAATTAAAAAAAAAAGGGGGGGGGAATGGGTGGAATAGTTTTTGACTTCTGTTTGAGCAGCTGAATAGCTCCTGACTGGCAGCAGGTCCTGTGCAAACCTGTAGATCCGGATTACAATTTCTAGCTGATGTCCTATTACGGTCATTTTCTGTTCCTTTCAGCATGTTCCCACTGTAATGTAGGGATTTTTTATTATTATTTTTTTAACGAAAGTCATGGCTGCCTTTTTTCGTATTTCAGGATAGATCCCTTGTCATGTTGAAGCAACTGTGATTTAACCAGTGCAGCGCAGCGCTATCTGCTGCTGCCAGGCTGAGACTGTGCAACTCTGGCCGTAAAAGAGACGCTTTTCCCTCTGAAGCCGGGCACCGGAGATAAGATGCAGGACAATGTTGACATCTCCAGCTCTCAGCAAAAGATGGAGATTTGACAAAAGAAGTCTCGTTAGGAGCCAGGGAATCTCCTTGCAGGGTATTCTTTGGGTGTGATGAGTGAAAGGGGGAGGTGGTGTTAGAAGGAGGCTGTGTGACAAGGCGCTTCAGGGAAGGGGCTAACAGCTCTGTTCTGCTTGGCTCTAGGAGAGGGCATAAGGCTTTTCACACTGTGCGTACCGTTGTGCTAATAGCATGAACATTATTCCTTTGAATAATGTTTAATGTTGCAAGCAGCAGCATATGCTCTCATTGCGGCACGCAGGCAAACATTTGCATGCAAGAGGACTAGTTTTGGAGAGGAATTGCCTAGGAAGCCTAAGGTTGTCCTTTAAGGTTTACTGGGACACAAGGTTGATGAATAGTGCATGAATATTTAAAATTACTTATATGAAATCCTTTACAAGCTTCACTGAATCCACAGGCGGGGAGAAAAGTGGTTTTGGATTATATACGCTAACCTACTCAGGGCATTAACATTAAACGCCAGTCCACCACTGAGAAAATACTGTACCTAAAGTCAACAGTTTTTCACCTCGTCAGGCATCAGGCTTTCCTTGTACCACTGAGCCTCCCCATGTGCCTGACAGTCCTCCTTTCCTTCCTTGGCAGCTCCGGGTTAAGATACTGCTATGATTTAAGCATCCTCACCTGTTTCTCTTGTCACTTCTGTTCAGCCCCTTGCCCCTGCTTAAAAGCATCCTGCATTAAAGGTGCCAAACGGCTTGGAAAGCCCAACCACCATTTTTACAGAAGAGGCGGCTTCCCAGCTTTTTTCGTCACCCCATGTAAGGCTTCTTGCATGCTGGCACACACAACAAAGGCAACCTACTCCTCTCCTCTTTGGGCCTCATGCAAGGAGGAGCGTTGCAATGCAGTTTCAGGAGGAAGGTTGCAATGCGAGACTGCATTTGGAGTCCCAGGAAGGTGCACAAGGCTGTGGGGACTTCTGCAGATCTTTCCTATAGACTTCTACAGACGTGCCCAGTCAGTAGGGCCCGTGGGCAGTGCTGGTGCAGGATAGCAGGCGGGAGAGCACAGCACCGTGCTCCGTTATGCGGACACCAGAGAACAGGGCCACAGCACAGCAAGGGGGCTTGTGAGTGCAGGCTGGCGCCGCTTTGATCTTTTAGTACTGTGGCTGCCCCTTTCTTCTATCCGTACACGCTCTGCAGCTGTCGGTTACAAGTTTCCCCATCGGTTGCCAGCAGCACAATCTGTTATGGCCATAAACTGGAGAACTGCTAAACCAGTGGAGAAGGTCGTTGTGAGGAGGCCCAAGCAGTGCTCACAGGGGAATGCAGGCTGTACCTCATCATTAACAACGAAGGCAGCAGATGACAGCATGTTCGGATCCCATGGGGCACATTCACACTGTATTTCTATTTGGGGAAAAAAAAAAAAAGCCCTAAATGCTGTGTGCTGCGCAGCAGACTTCTGACAGCCGTTTGAAAGGACAGTGAAGGCTTTCCAGTAATTTCCCAGGGTAGCAGCCTGGCCATTGTGCTCCATGACAGACGGTGTGTTTGGCCTCTCAACTGTTTTGGTTGTGGTCCTTGACTGGAGATGTCAGAGGCAGCTCTTGGGCCCACAGGGACATCGCACCTTCCCTGGGACAAGGGGAAGGGGCTTTTGGGGATGCTGAGTATGGGAGGTTGGGATTCTGTGGGACAGCAGCTGCTCAGGGGACAGAGAAAGCTTCTTTGGGGCGAGTCCTTAAGGACGGGACATGCTCTGCTGCAGGGAGGGACTGATGGCAGAAGTAATGCTTGGGGACAAAGAAGTCTGCAAAAGACCGGGTGAAGGAAAAACTGCTTTTAACCAATTTTCATTTCATTTTTCTCTCCAGTGGTCTTTTTAGAGTTTTTTTTTCTTTAATTAAAAAGTTAAATGTTCCATTATATATTCTAGCAAAGCCTGCCCTTGTTAGTCTTTGGTCCTTTATGTAGAACTTTCTGTAGGGAGAAGGCTTTGGATCCTTTCAAACATTAAATACACATTCATCATCACCTCCATCCTTGCCTTCTGCCACGTGGCGGTCCTGAAGGGCAAGGTGGAAGGGGGGAAGAGGTCCTTATGCTGCAAAGAGCAAAACCCAGCTTCAGCCTTATGCTCCCTAGTTCCCCTGAGCATGTGGACTGTGACTCAAAACACGAAAATCAGCCAGGCCATGAGGAGTGCATGGGGCTAAGTACCAAGCAGTACCAAGCAAAATGATGCTCAGGGCTACAGGAGCGCGCCAAGCCCCAGCAGCACACGTGCTTCTCCAAGCAGCGGGCGCTGGGGGGTCTCTCTCTGCTGGGCAGGGTTCCCTGCCCCGAATACCATCCCCTTTGCTCCACGGGAGCACAGTGCCCTACACACGGCACCGGGTAGGCACATGGATGTGTACAGAATGATGTTAAATCTCTCCACTTTCTGCAGTTCTTCAGAAATGTTTAAGAAAAGGCAAGGCCACTCTTACCAAGCCCTTTTCCTTTTCTGTTAGCCGTGTCACCTGGTACAGGTACCTTCCTCCCCTGTGCCCGCCTGCTGCAAGGTCTCGGAGGGGCGTCAGTGTTTGCAGTAGATCCCCAGAGACAGGCCAAAGCACTTAGGCTGCGAAGCTGTGCTGTTTTAATTTGAGGAGGCAGAAAGCCAGGTCAGATTGACGGTTTAAGTACCGACAAAATAAACTAAATGCAGATTGCGTGTCCCAGCCTCTTCTGTGTTCAGTTCCCACTGGGACACTCTGTTCCAGTGGCCTTGTTCCATTCGACTTTCTTGCAGGGGAATTGGAGAGTGTCCAGCTCTAAAAATTACCTCAGCTTTAATTTATTCTGCTTTTGATGTCCGTAGCACCGTATATCTAATGGTCCCCAAATCTTTTCCTCAGTCTCTGAGGCTATAATTTACCTGCCCAATTTCTCAAAGGCAGATAGCACTTACTTTAAAAGTTACGTCTAATTTTAATATCCATATGTTCATATGATATATGAAGTTTGTAGGGTGAGGGAGGAAGAGAAATGACTTAGGCTTCTCGAACCTTTCCGGTCACTTTAAAGACAAGTGATTTTCAGTTGTACAGAGGCGTTTTGCAGAAACCTGCCCAGGTCCTTCATGTTTAAGGTGACTTACACCTGGCAAAAAACGAACAAGCTGTTTTCCCTTAGGACTCAGTACCGACCTCACAGACCTAGGTGTGATCCAGCTAAAGGTACCCCTTTTCCTTAAACAGTTTTTTTCTTATTTTTTTAAAGAGAAACACCGACAGTGGGGGAGATGGGCGAAAGGCGCGTGAGTTGGGAAGCACTGGATTTGACATGTCAGGATTTAAAAATAGAGAGCCTGATTCCTGTTTCTGTTGAGGCAGCTTTATGTAAACCTGGAAATGCAAAAGGGAAGAAGTGAAAGAAAGCGGTAGCACTTGTTAAGGCCCCTTTTCGGAATAGGTTAAGTTTAAATAAAAGTCAGGTCCAAGGCCTTGTTTCCCACCTGACTGCTGGGCTGCAGGAATGAGAGCTATATATATATACATGAGAATTAAACCCTGAAGACAGGCCTCAGGAGGACACAGGATGGCTCAGGAAAACAAATCTGAGGAAGATGTCCTGTGATTGCATCGCAGCTGGTGAAAGTGAGCTGCTGTCCAAGGCGAGCGCCGATTCCGGAGTCCTGTGGCTGCCTCTCACAGCTCCCTGCGGCGGCCGGGCAGAGCCTGGCTGTTGATTTCCTCCTGCGTCCAAGCCCGCTGTCACCTCTGTGCACTCGTGCTGCTACCTTGGCATTATGAACATGGGACGTGGTGGGAAAGATCTGCCAATTCTCTGCAAAGCAGGTTAATCCATCTCCGTTAACACATCTACTCCTTTCAAAGACACTCGTCGCCTTTTATTTTCACCTGTGCATGTATGCTCGGGGAGAGCCACGTGCTCACCTGGTTCATGGTGGTGTAACTTTTTGGAAGCCTGGTGGAGGAAAAGAGAGCTCTGGAGATGTGACCTTATGAATTCTGATCTGAATGCAGAGGCAGTGAGTATAATTTAGCAGTTGCTAGCAATAGAAGTGTAACGTCAGACTAGTATTTCTATTTCAGACTATGCCTGAAGCAACTGGCTTATGAAACAGATAACTTTTCTTACTATGCAAAATTGACTTTTTTTTTTTTTTTTTCTTTCGGGGAAAGAGGGGAAAGAAAGACACTGCTTGTGTCCTCTCTGTGCCACCCAGTATGTCATCCTAAACAACGTGAAAGGGTGTCTTGCATCTTCCTAACAAGTTGTTTGTTCCTTTTTCTTCCTGCTCTTCCTTTTTCCTCCATAGGTGATGAAATAGGTTGGCTCCAGCTCTCCCCTCCTGGCATGCCATATGTGCCGTGTGATGCCCATCTTCACAAGATTGTTCCAGCCTTTGGGGAGGTGGGAATTTATTCCTGGAATCACTCCAGTGTCCAGATCACTTTCATTGTCTTTATTAGGATGGACTGCAGCCCACCACTGTTGAGAAGAGCAGTTGGTAGGGAGCATGAGATAATTGCCTAAAATGAACTCTGCCTCCACGGGGCACAAAACCGCTCAGTGGCATCGCCGCTCTCTCGTTCCGGCTTAAGTCACCTTCCTCCCTCTAGGCAGTAGCTGCTTCTCGCCTGTGTTCTGGGGACCATATGCTCGGCCTGCTCCCCAGGCCCAGGCTTGGACACTGCCTGCAAAGCAATGCGCGTTCTCCCCTGCAGACCTGCTCAGATGGCGTCCCCATCCTACTGGTGCGGGCTGGCAGCAAAAGCAATCACCTCTGTGTGCTCACTGAGCAAAGCCCCGTGGGTCCAAAGGGACAGTCTTTCTGCCTGCCCATTCCCAAACCCACCCGGTTTGTTTGGTAGGGCCGACCTCCCCAGTGCTCCTGAACCTCATGCAAGGGTCTGACTCTTCTGTCATCCTTAGCAGCGCTCTGTGCTGTTTTGTATGGCGTTGGGTCATGACTGTGAATTTCTGGTCCAAGCTTCTGAACATTCCCCGTCCTGTACGTGTTAGAGCAGCAAGGCAAAGCAAATCCAGGGGGTGGTTTCTCTGCTGGGCTCGTTGAGCAGACACAGCTCTGTATCAGAAGTGGTTAAGCCTGAGCCTCGTTTGTCTGCCCCAGCTGGAGCCAGTTAGCTGGGGAGTGCTAGAGGCTGCCAGCTCCCCAGGAGGAGGTGAAAGGCAGCAGAAGGGTGGAGGTGCAGGTTTTGGAGCTGTGGACTGAGAGGAATTGCAGAGGGAAAAGCATAAAACAGGGAGCAGAGGCTGCCAAAGGAGGTAGGGAGGTGGATGAGGGGTGGGGAAGAGGTGCATGGGGCATGGCTGTTGTGCTGGAGGTGGGTCTGGGCTTTCCCTTCCCTCCTGAAGGGCAAAGCAGCCCTGGAGACAAATTAGCACCAGAAGGGGGGAAGACCCCGGGCTGGCTTAGATGGTCTTGGGGTGTTTGGAAAAGCAAGAGGCTCTGTTGTAGCAAGGCAGAACGGCCATGTCTGCGTAACGCAGAGCTTCGTGTCTGCAGGGCTGGGGCATGAGGAGCGGCGTGGCTGCGGTGGTGAAGTGCTCCCTCCGACAGCCTTGGCCTCCCCAAGAGCTGGTTGTACTGACCCGCTGTAGCCGTGCGTAAGGGGCTGCCCGCGCAGTGCCACGGGGCGTTAGCTCTGCTGTACCGTGCTGTGCAGCTGCGTGCGGGATGGGGGCATATGTTGTGCTGGAACTGCTTATGGGAAGCACACCGCGCATTTTGTGCCACCTGTCTTGTAGCAGAACTTGAAATCCTGCAGTGACTTATACCCCTCGGGTGGTTTTTTGAAGCCTTTTGCCGAGTGGAGCCTCCTCTTGGAGCTGGAGGTCACCGGCCCCTCTCAGCCCTTAGCTGCTGGACTCCTCTGTGCCATCTCCCACTCTGTTGTGTTTGTGCAGAGAGAGAAGGCAGCGAGCTCTGGGTCAGCCCGCTTCTGGGCACAGAATGACCTGCACCACGGCCTGGCTGAGAGCACAGGCCGACAAAGCAGAAAGCTTTAACAGGCTGCTGCAGCGGCCCCTTGCCCTTCCAAAGGGAAACAGCCGCACGTCTCTTTGCCAGCTCAGTGAGCACAGAGCTTTATTAGAAAATGTTTCCTTGCGTTTGTGTCCTGCTTGGTTTGTTTGGGTCTTATTAGTTAGTAATTGTTTCATTACTGTAGAAATAGATGTCATGTTATTTTTTATGTTGGCATCTTTTTTGTTTTTCCTCCTTTCTTTCCCTGTTGTTTTGTGAACATTTCTTACAGCTGTTTGCTGCAGGGAAAATGGGAGTGGGACTACGTAAGAGTGGGCAGAAGCTGAGAAATTGCCTTTGCTTTGGGAGAGCCCAGCTCATTGCCCACAGCTGGCAGACCCAGCAACCTTACCCTCAGGTGTGAGCCCCAGCAACCTGCCCCTGTTCCTCCTTGCAAAGGGAAGGGCAGGAGCAGGGCAGGCGGAGGGTCTGGAGAAGAGCAAAGAAACCCCGAAGTGTTTGATGGGGCCCTTTGCACCTTGAAGAGAGGTGTGGAAAAGGAGTAGAAGGAGCCGGGCGGAAAGCAGCCTATGGCTGAAATAGCTAAAAGCTTGGGGGGGGCTGGCTCTTTGGTTGGAGCCTCTGGAGGAACACAGCATGCTGCTGGGAGCACCCTGCTCTGTCCTCTGCCCTGCGTGTCCTGACAGCGAAGGTTTCAGGCTCAGTGCTTTCATGAGGGATTATTTTTAGGAGAATCAAGTGCCGGGCACCACGGCCGCAACGACATCTCCTGTGGCAGAGCTCAGTCGTACACCCCTGTGACCTTCTGTGGTTCTGTCCCGTCCTGCGCCTTACACCTCGCTGTCACTGCTGGTGCTCTTGTTTTTATGGTAAACTAAGGAAGCCAGCAGACCCTTCAAAATGTCCTCTTACCATTTCGGGGAGGGGCCAGCCGGAGGTAACTTAAAGCAGAGAAAAGAGCCACGGAGGAGAGCTTTGCACATTAAGATCCCGATGAATTATGCATGCCGCGTGGCAGGCTGGTACCGCCGGTGCTGGCTTTATGAGAGGAGGAGAGTGATGGCAACAATTCACCTCAGACTCGAGCTGGGGCTTCTCACAGCGAGGCAGTAATTTGGGCTGAGAAGGAGCAATGCGGCCTTTCCTTTGGGCCCCTGGGGGCTGAGAAAGGTTATTTGGCAGCAAGGAGCAGAAGACCTGCTCGGAGCAGAGCGAGAAGGGGAAGGGAAGGCAGGGAGCATGCATCAGCTCTGTGAGCTGCTCGGCAGGGCCGTGCTGAGGAGTAGTGGAGGCGCTGACAAGCCCCACCGGGTGCACATTAAACCCTGCCACGTAACAGGACGGGAAGGCTGACACCGAGAGCATCGTATCAGGCAGCGCCTGCTGCCTTGGGCTTGCTCTCCTGCGAGGCAAAGGTGGAAAGAAAGAGAGGAAGCAGCAGTTAAAGCAAAAAATCTCGTTAAGGGTAAAGGTTGGCTACAGGAAAATAAAGCTCTGCAGCTCTCTGATATGAGGTCCATTCCTGTGCGTGGCAGCTGCCTTGCAGAGCTCCTGCATGTCACAAGTAGGTAACTAGTTCAAGTGGTTTGCCAGGAAATTAAGTGCCCTAGAAGTTTTCCAGGCCTTTGTGAATCAACAGCAAAAAGAAATTAGTTTCTGCGCTTGCTGGCAAGTTGCCACCGTGTATTTATCAGACAGCTGCTGCTTTGGTAGTGGCAGTTGTAGGAGTTTGGGTACCTTGCAGTTGTCTGTGGTTCTCTTTCAACGAGATCTGCTTCTCCCACTGCGTTCTTTAAGGGTCTGGGTTTTGGCCATTCATGATTTTGAACCATTTTTTTAAGGAAGTCCCTATTGGCATTGAAAGTGGACTGTGTTGCCCTGAGGCATCCGTATAGCGATAATGATAATTTTTCTTTTTAGAGTGTTGGTTATTCTCCCCTGTCAAAAGCACTGAAGATGTATGCTGCTACTCCGTGGTGGGAGAGTGTATTTGTGTTTTGTTTACAGATGGAGAAGCTGGCCTGCAGAGAAAAAGTGCAGCATTTTCAAAAGTGTTCTGTATTGGGAGGAAACCATTTCCTGAGATCCTCAGAGGTGCTGATCATCAAGTGGAGCCTCTTTGGGCTTCAACTCAAGTACTCGGCTGGCATTTACAAAACTGGAAAGCATCTGATATTAAGACAAAATCAGAGGCTACTTTGAAAAACTTGGCCCAGGTGACTTCCTTGGCCTACAGAGGGCTCCATGTGGGCACTGCTGTAATTTCTAATTCTCTGCCGCTCTACTGTAGGTTGTTCTCTATTGTTGAAATAGTGACTGTGATTGCCTTGTCCCCTTCCTCCCAGTCTGTCCTAATCCTGTACGTGACGAGGCTGTGTATTTGTATCTTATACTTTGTGGTCATTCCACTAACCTTGGCCATACGCAGCAGAAATATGTCTTGTTTTACATCAGTCTCTCACAGGATGCTTGGATGCAGGAGAGAGAAGGACCCCAGCACTCCTGGAGAGAGGTTTTTGTCCTTCACTGGGCTCCTACAGAATCCCTGTTCACAGCTGTCCTTGGTGTTAAAAATGGTGGTTAGGATGGCTACGGAATGCTCAAAAAATGCTGGTCCAGTTTGAACTCTCCTGCCAATGAACTGGCAAGGCTTTGATTGTGGCTCTGAAATATCTGTGATAAGACACAACGCTGTGACTTCTTATTATGGCGCTTTCAAGTGGAGTTTGCTGAATTGTTGTCTTGTGTTTAGTGGTGTGGGTATACAGGAAAACTAAACCACCCTTTTAAACTGTGAGCAGGAAAATATGTATTGTGCTTTAATTATTTTCATTTTTGGCAAAGCTGCTTTATAATACAATTACGTGTGTGCCCAGGGGCATAAGGGATTGAATTACTGGGTATCTGCCTTCCAGCACTCTCACCCCATACTTAAATTATATGAATCCTTTGGGAACCAGGCAATTGTGAAAGTGTTAGTTAGCAAAAATATCCAAAGTTGCACACAAACATCCTTATCTCCAGAGCCGTTTTGTAGGTAACTTTTCTTTTTATTAATCAAAGTGCTATGAGTATAGGCTTTAGATCGGTCATCAGGCAGATTCTTACAAAGAAGTTCTTCCACGTGCTGGGACAAGAGACATCTGGGGAAGATGGGAATCACCTACTCTGGCCAAGCATGAGAAAAGGAGGAGGGGAAAAATAAGTCGTTGGGGAAAAATAAGTCTATTAGCTGAAATGAAAGCTCTGGTAATCCTTATTCAGAAAAGGGTTTTGTTAATATTCCACAAATAATCTTCTTTGTTTGACTATGTTTTTTTGGTGTTTTCTTTTAATTTTTCAATGCTTTATAGAAAATGAGGTGTGTGTGATGCTTTTGCAAAGATGCCGAGACAGAAACTACTCATTGCTGGGGATGAAATGAAGGTCAATACCACATGAAGCTTATGTCAGCTTGATTAAGACTTTTTTTTTTCCCCGAAGCAGTTATAATTAAGCAGAAGCAAGTTTTGCATTTGCATGGACATTCTTCTCCTGAGTTATCCTGCTTCCTTAGGTAATCTAGAGTGCTGCAAACTGTTGGCAGTAAACTAAACAGAGCAGCTTTGAGCCAGTTTTAGTATGAATATGCAGTAGTAACTTGTAAATGGGAGCAAGGCAAAAAATTTTGACAAATGTTGGGGAGTCTCCATAACCAGAAAGAACTTAATTGATGTTGACATTGTACCGTGCAAAGACTTGATTTGAGATCTGATCCAAAACCACAGTGGCATGTTCCACCTCTTTAAGAAAGTGCCAGGGAACAGTGAATTCCTCCCCAGATTTCCACAAGGGATATGCATCTAAAGATGCCTACAGAAATCCTTTTTTTCCTTTGAACAGAGATGGACACGGCTGCTGAGCTGGTCTGGATTTATTTTGTGCGGCTTTCTAGCAGGTTCCTCCTCCATTGCTGCTCATCGGCTTTCAAAGATTTCAGTTCCACTGTTTGAAGTGTAAAAAAAATCTTTACTCCATGTATAAGTATGTTCCTAGTGGCTCAAAAGTTTCTCTTTCTTTATCAGCTAGGCTGATGATTCAATTTCAAGATTTGTTCAGGGCTTGGGCAGAATTTTTCCCTTCTGGTGCTGGTCCAAGCCAGGTTTCATTGGCTGGATCTTTGCTTATACACAGAGGTGGGCTTGTGATTGCTGAGATTACTCATGGGTATTTACCTAAGGATAATAATATGCACCCTGTGTAACCTCTTCCTCTGGCTTTTATTTGAATATTAAGAGGAAAAAATGATGTTCCTACAGGGGTTTCCTTCCCCGTTTCTTTCAGGGAGGGGAAAAAAAAAGGCAACAAACAAACGTGCCATGTTTTCAAGCTAAAACCCATTCAAACAAAAGAAGTCCTAAATCCATATTAATCACTGCCACCTCTAATTTTTCAATCACTGCTTGATTAAATTGCTGCCTAGATTCATGCTTTCAGTGATGGGGCCTGGTGAGCGCTCTACAGCGAACTCAAACAGAGAAGTAATAAAGTGCTTTCTGTCATAGGCACTCCCCAAAGCACCAGACACAACACAAGTTATTAAAAAAAAATTCCAAGAGTGAGCTGCTGTAAACTGTGCAGAGAGGAAAAAATGATTGTCCGGGGAAGTGGAGGAAGATTTTAATTTCATATCTGCAATTACAAAAGCAAATACATCTGTACAGAGGGTATTTCAAAGTCAAAAAGAAATGAGCAACATCAAATGGTTGGGGCTGCGTCAAGGGCTAGGTTTGTACGGGTTTAACCACAGTTAAAAGGCAAGAGGCCATTATTTCTTCTTCAATATAATTGTCAGCGTAGAGCACGGCCATCAGTTAATATATGTGCATTGATCCACAGCCACTTGCCTTTAAGTTTTCCCATCAGGAGTGCAGACATTCAGCTGTGGACGTGCTCCGATTGCCACCAAAGGTGGGGTTTTATTCTGGCCAACTTAAATCGGTGTGCGGCCCTTTTCTGATACTCCATGGCCACTTCCAGCAACATGCCCAGATTTGTGGCATGTTGCTGGAAGACTCGAGGTAGACCCGTGGCTCGTGTGCCTCCTGCCACCAGTGAGTGGTCATGGTGCTGCTCCTGTGCTGCTCCCTTGGGCTCCAGCACAGGTTATTTTCTTTAAAATGCAGTCTGTGGATCTCTTGCAATTATACGATGATCCTCTTGGCTTTACGCCTTGTCTTCGTCAGCCCTGTAAGTCTTGATGTTGATAAAAGCACATATTGGCCAAGCTTGCTCTCCTTGCCAGGGTGTCCCACAGGGCACCTTGCTGTGTTCTGACACCAAGAACACAACTTTATTTTCTCCCACCCTAACGTGGCTACAACGTGAGTCAATAGAGAGTCAACATGAGCTAAATCATTGTAAGTCAATGTTAAGCCAATTCGGGAATGTCCACGCTAGGGTTTGTGTGGACAACAATTTAGTGAAATCAATGGAAAAATCAATGTTGGGCCTCATCTCTGTCAGTTTAACTAGCTGCCCTCCCGGTCAGCTCCAAGCCGTCTAATAGCTAGCAAAAACCTGCGACATAACATTATCTTAGGCTTACGCAGCTTTCATCGGCAAAAGGATTTCAGTCAGTGAACTTACTCGGTAAGTTTGGGTCGTGCAGGCTTCGCCCAGCTGAGCGGGTGCTGAAGCAGCCTGCTTGATGCCCAGCAAGCCTGCGGCTGCGGCATGTGGAGGGCACAACGGTGTTGTTGGTGAGACACCGAAGGAGGAGCTGGGAGCTGAGTGCTCATTTTTTACCACTTCATCTCTGTCTTTTTTCCTCCCCCCAAATAGCTGTGGTAGTACAAATCTCGCACGTGGTGTCTGGTTCTTATTTCCATTCATTTGTTCTTGGGAAGCTTTTTAAGAGTCGGAGATGACAAAGGTAATAAAAACACACTGCTGACTGCAGCCACGGGATGCAAGGGGTAGTGCTGGCACATCAGTGATGCTCTCCCACCCTGCCTGCTTGTGTCAGCACGGTCTGGTGGAAACCCGAGGCTGGTATGGCAATGAAGAGGCAGGTCACCTGAACAAGTCTGTCATCATACAAAGCTCCTACTAATTATTTAGCAAGTACTTTTGAAACTTCGGAGCTAAGCATGATTCTTGCGGTTAAGAAGGGTGTAATTTCTCTGGAAGAAGTATTTCTTCCCTTCGTTTTCCTGTGCTGTTAAAGTTGTGCTGCTGATGCAGTGGTTGCGGTGCAGTGCTGACTTCATGTTTGCAGATGCTGCTTTGCCTCCATGAGAGCCGCAAACCTGAAATAGGGTCACAACATTAAAATTCCTGCTTGCTATAGCTTACCTGTTGAAAGATTCAGGAGTGAGGTATGTTTCCCATACACATTCAGTGGTTGACCTACATCAGACTTCACAGCCCTCAGCTAAAGCTACTGCCCATAGCGCAGAGGCAGGGAGCTGGTGCAGGTAATTGCTGCCTCTTACTTTACAGCAAGGCACCTACCCCATGCCTCTCCTGGAAAAACCCATCTCGTGCTGCCCTGCAGGAAAACTCAATCATCCCACAATGAGCAATAACAATTCAAAAACATTTCATAAACATTCTCGTTAAAAAAAGACAACCCCCAGCACAACAGTGGTGTTTCATTTTCCCAAAATGACTTGGAGATCTCTTCGCAGGCTGCGGTAGAAATATTACTGGAGCAGTGGGTCTGAGGCTATGTCCTTCCCTGCTGTCCTCCCATTTAACATAAAAATACCTCGGGGCTTCTTTCTCTGCTCTAATACTATTGTTTGCAAATCCGTATTACTCTCTGACTGAAACCGGTTGTGCCATTAGCCGCTTGTTTGAGAAAAGGAGCCAGAATTGAACCCTTCCAAAAGCCGCTAGGTTGAATGTTGAAAATGTCACCGAGGATAGCTGTGTGCTTACCTCTGGTTTTCAGAAAGCACCATCATAATTTTTAATTCCTGCAGGTCCCTGAGGGAATCCTGCTAGAAAAAGCTGATAAGGGAAATTGCTTCTAATTCTGCAGCACGCTCCGTCCCTTCCCTCATTCAGTTATTATTGTATTGTGCCAACCGACCTGGTGACATGCTCACTGCTCCCTTGTCCCCTCCTGCTCTGCCACTACTTCTGCGATTTCATTAGGATAGCGTGACCACGCTTGTTGCTTCGTGTAGATGTAATGACTTGGGATGCTGAACTCCTGAGGCAGGCACAGGGCTAACCTTTGCATCCACTGTGACTGGAAGCTAGGGGAAGTTACGGCGGGACCTACAACACTTGCCGAGGCGATCGGCTCCGGGGCAGCCGTGCTGTGCAGCGGAGCGGGGGATCGGGCCAGGCAGGGCTCTTTGCCCGGCATCGAGGCCACTCGAGGCAGCCGAGGGAGCCGCCACGAGCCGGCAGCCCTGTGAGGGACGTGACGAGGCGGAGGCGGAGCCAGCAGCGCCCCCTCCCGGCCGCTCCAAGGCAGCCCCTGGGGAGCGCGAGCGACCAGGACGGGCAAACAGGGCGGGGCGCGGCAGTTGGCGCGGGCAGGGCGAGCAGGGAGGGCAGGGCGATCCCCCCGCCCCTAGAACGCCTCACCTAACGGCTGTCTGGCACTAGCTGGGCCACTCTGGGCCTCGCTAGGCAGCGAGCGAGCGCCAGAAGGTCTGTAGGCACCCAGGCAGACTGCCCGCTCCCAAATGCGGCATGGGTTTCTGAAGGGTAGGTCCTGCTTGACGAACCTGAGCTCCTTCTATGACAAGGTGACACGCTTAGTGGATGAGGGAAAGGCTGTGGATGTGGTCTACCTTGACTTCAGTAAGGCATTTGACACCGTTCCCCACAGCATTCTCCTCAGGAAACTGGCTGCCCATGGCTTGGACTGGCGCACGCTTCGTTGGGGTAA
Organism: Nettapus auritus; assembly: GCA_011076525.1. Classification (NCBI taxonomy): domain Eukaryota; kingdom Metazoa; phylum Chordata; class Aves; order Anseriformes; family Anatidae; genus Nettapus; species Nettapus auritus. The sequence goes on from CM021769.1 coordinate 45,545,450, forward strand.
GAGCTGGCTGGATGGCCGGGCCCAGAGAGTTGTGGTGAATGGAGTCAAATCCAGTTGGAGGCCGGTCACTAGTGGAGTCCCGCAGGGCTCGGTACTGGGGCCAGTCCTCTTTAACATCTTCATCGATGATCTGGATGAGGGGATCGAGTGCACCCTCAGTAAGTTTGCAGACGACACCAAGTTAGGTGCGTGTGTCGACGTGCTCGAGGGTAGGAAGGCTCTGCAAGATGATCTGGACAGGCTGGACCGATGGGCCGAGGCCAACGGTATGAAGTTCAACAAGGCCAAGTGCCGGGTTCTGCACCTGGGGCACAACAACCCCAAGCAGAGCTACAGGCTGGGAGATGTGTGGATAGAAAGCTGCCTGTCAGAGAAGGACCTGGGAGTTTTGGTTGACAGTCGGCTGAATCTGAGCCAGCAGTGTGCTCAGGCGGCCAAGAAGGCTAACAGCATCCTGGCTTGCATAAGGAACAGCGTGGCCAGCAGGTCCAGGGATGTGATTGTCCCCTTGTACTCGGCTCTGGTGAGGCCGCACCTCGAGTACTGTGTTCAGTTTTGGGCCCCTCACTACCAGAAGGACATGGAGGTGCTTGAGTGAGTCCAGAGAAGGGCTACGAAGCTGGTGAAGGGTCTGGAGAACAAGTCAGACGAGGAGCGGCTGAGGGAGCTGGGATTGTTTAGCCTGGAGAAGAGGAGGCTCAGGGGCGACCTTATCGCTCTCTACAGGTACCTGAAAGGAGGCTGTAGCGAGGTGGCAGTTGGTCTGTTCTCCCACGTGCCTGGTGACAGGACGAGGGGGAATGGGCTAAAGTTGCGCCAGGGGAGGTTTAGGTTGGATATTAGGAAGAACTTCTTTACAGAAGGGGTTGTTAGTCACTGGAATAGGCTGCCCAGGGAAGTGGTGGAGTCCCCATCCCTGGAGGTCTTTAAAAGACGTTTGGATGTAGAACTTAGGGATATGGTTTAGGGGATGATTTGTTAGTGTTAGGTCAGAGGTTGGACTCGGTCATCTTGTAGGTTTCTTCCAACCTAGACTTTCTGTGATTCTGTGAACACGAGCTTTAGAACCGACAAGAACCTGCAGCCAGCAGTTTTGAACCTCTTGGGGTTGTTATGCCCAAGCAGCCATGAATCCTCTGGCCAGATGGCAGGTGCTTGCATCATCACTGAATAATTACTTTAGCAGGGAGATGGCATTATAACAGGATTTCTTTACTGTGTTATCTGAGTGACTTCTCGTTTAGTCATGTGAGTGATAAAGAGAAAAAGGAGCTTTAATAGCAATAAGGTCATTCAGTTTCTGTTAGAAGCTTGGCGGTGTAGCACAGGTCAGGCAGGTGCAGCACGCGCAGAGGCGTTGGTTCTTCGGGCTTTGGCAGATTTACTTCTTTGCTGTCCTGAGGTTGCTGTTGAACAGTTTTTTTTGTTTGTTTGTTTGTTTGTTTGTTTCCAGAAAAAAATCAGATAGATGAAACAGGAAAAAAGTGCAGAGCAAGAAAGGAGATCTGAGGATCTTCATCCCGAGCCCTCTCAGCCATCCGCTGCCAAACCAGCCGGTTACAGATCCTGCTGGTAGAACATCCCCGCTGAACGCTGTCGGGTTGTGTGGCTGTCTGCAAACGGGCTTTGGGACGTAGTCAGGGGCTGGACGGGCTTTATCCCAGGGCAGCATTACCAGCTGCAGTGGGCTGATGGCTCTGAGTTCCCTGGGCAGACCCTCTGGGGATAACGTTCCCCTCTGTGGTGCGGGACCGCTCTGAAGAGCAGCACTATCACCTTTTGCATTTGCCTCACAACCTTTCGGCTTTTCAGTCTGTTTGATTACAAATGCCAGAGTTATTTAGGAGAACGTATGCTGTCAGCTTTGATTGGCTTCCTTTGTAATTTTGACAGACAACGTTCCCTAGATGTATGACACAGAGGCTTACTCGGTGAAGGCTGTCAAGTACCAAGACAAAGGGATTTAAAGAATAATAATGACAAGTAAATATCCATCTGTGGTGGGGTCTTGGTGCAGTTCGTTGAGAAGGCAATTCTTGCGAAGGGTGTAAACAAAGTTTTAGGAGTTGCTAATGGCAAGAATGAGAATGCGTGAGTACGATTTTTAGTGATTAGGGTAATTAAATATAATACAAGGTTTGGGATATTTTTTATTTTTATTTTTTTGCTTTTAAACAGGAAGAGGAGCTGAGCAGCACAGTAAAGGAAGATGCAAGTAGGATAAGAGACTCAGGATGCAGAATGGCTAAGAGCTGGATTTGCAGAGGGTAGGGAAGCAGCCAAGGGATGCCAGGAAAAGCTCATTTTGGCAGTGTGATTTGTACAGCTGGGGGCTGCTCACTTAGATGGAGAAGGAAAGAAGTAGGGGCCTGGAACAGAAAACCCATAGTGCAGGAGACAACAGTAAAAAACAGCACCAGACAGAAATCCGATGACGTACCCAGGTCCGCGTGATGGATGCCTGTGGAGGATCTAGCCTGTTAGGCTTTTTTATTTTTCTTTTGCCCATTTGCACCCATACAAAGCTCAGGGTTGTGTGGCTGATGTCATACAGGTTTTCTCATGCTTCTTGTCTCCCTTCAGTCTAATTCTTTCTTGTATATTTGTGCGTTATTAAGCATTAAAGAATACCACGGTTATCAGCTTGCTGGTTTCCAGAACGTACCATCAGAGCTGTTACAGCTGTTACTGTGTGTTTTTCTTTATAAGTGTGGATCCTGGCGTCTCCTGATGGCAGAGGTCATCCAGGGCTGCCAAAGGCCCTCTGACTCGCTCGGCTCTTAACACCGTAAGCCTCGTGCCTGGGGGTTTGCAGCTCAGTGACACTGGTGGCTGCAGAACTTGGGCGTGCAGTGGAAAGCTGCGCCTCAGCTCCAATTTTGCTGGGTTTTGTGCTGTTGTATTTTTGTGTACTGTTCTTTGTGCCACCAATCATGGGGAGTTTATGCCCCTTTTTTTTTTTTTTTTTTTTTTTTTTAAGTGCCATTGTTGTTGCAACAAAAGGAAGAGCTCTTCTGCCCTTCTTTACTGAATTGTGCTTTTTCCAGAAGGGAAGTATTAGAAACAGAATCAAGAATACCGAAAACATGGGATAGGAATAAAACTACACGACTGTTTCCTCCTTTCTTTCTCCCACAACAAAAGGAGAAGGTGAACAAAGGGTGAGCAGACTCTGCCCTGCTGTGGGGAGGCACAGCAGTCTTCTGTGCCCCTCTGCTTTTACAGGGAATTGCAGCAATGAGGCTTGGTAGCTGCTTGCATCAATCTCCTTCCAAGGAAGGCACTTAACCAGTAAATAGCCATAACACGCTGGAGCGGTGTGGGTTTATGTGCAGGTGGATCCCGTGGTCAGAACTGAGCAGGATTTGGATGGTGCTGGGAGCATTCATGATAACACACTTGAGAGGAGTCTCGCTGTTGTGTTCTCTGGGGATATTTCTGTGTCTTAAGAAATAGCCCGACCGCCTGAAAGTGGCTGCGGTGCTGGGGGGGAGAAGGAAAGGCCTTCAGACATTTTGGATGGCTTCAGGAGTTTGTGTTCAGTGCCACCCTTTTGTTTTTGAAAAGGTTGCATTATAGGTTTGCACTGGTGACTGGGAAAAGGGAAACACCGTTCCCACAGGTAGAAAGGAAAATGCATGGATCTACAGACCAGTGAGCCTCACCTCTGTGCCTGGGAAGATGGTGGAAAAGATCCTCGTGGAAGCGTGGCAAGGGGTTGGAGCTGGACGGTCTTTAAGGTCCCTCCCTTCTATCCCAAAGCGTTCTGTGGTTCTGTGATGTAAGTGCTGTGTAGCGGAAGGACCAGGAAGCATCGCTCAGGTGAAGTGACTGGGAACCTGAAGCAGAGCTCTTTGAACTCAGAGGAAGTTTGGGTATGGCTCATGGCCAGGAAGAGGTGTGGGCGTATGGGTAAAATGGTACCAAAATAAAGGGGAAAAAAGCATGCCCTTAGCATTCACCTTTCAAAGCCAGGTGTTTATTCTTTGCAGTGAGATTCACCAGTCAGAATTCCTGTAAGCGTGTTGCTGCTGGCACACAGCTCAGCGCTGAGCCCTCTGGTTCTGCGGCACAACGCAGGATTGACCCGAACCTGGCAGCGTTGCCTTTTCCTCCTGTCCTTTCTCTGCAATTCAGTTACAGGTCTGATTGGTGAAAGGCACCCCGAAGGTTTCTTCTTACCAGCTCTCCCTGGCCTGCTCCAATATGCCATTTGTGTGCATGTCAGTTTTTCACACCTGCTTTGAAACAGCAAGGGAAGATAACGTGAGAAGAGAGAGCGAGCTGCCTCGCTCTTCCCTTTCACGTGAATGCTCGGGCTAATCCAAGCAGGAGTCTTTCCAAAGGCAAAACTTATCAAGAGCCAGCCGGCATTGCAAATTGGGCCTGTTATGGATTGATATTCTTCATGAACAAACTGAGGAAGTGGAATTTAAAAACAAAGAAAGGGATTCAATTATTTTATCTTCATGACACTCTATGCTGCTGCTGCTCCTCCTCCGGAGAGCACCGGAGAGGCCCTCGTGCTGTTTCAGGCTCTTCTCATTTACAGCAATGCGACTGCTTGCGTTGACCACATTTTCCAAGCCACTGATCTCGCTGCAAATGCTCTGCTGACTTGCTTCGGGCTTATCTGCAGAAAGTCAGCAAGATGTGTGGAATTGCCAATGCTGTTTGTAATTGAGGGCAGTTCAAGGGGCCTGGGGTTTCGCCTTTCTATGTTCCTGGTCGCCGTGCCCCCTGCGCCTCAGCAGGGGAGGAATACTGGTCAGGAAAGCTCCCAGTTCGTGCGTGTTTGCGTGGTTCCCTACATGAAGTGGCTCTGTGCCGTTGTAGGAGCTGGCGTTGGCTGTGTCAGATGATTCATGCTTTTAGGCAATTGACATGCTTTAAAATTGCATTAGCTAATTGGCCAGTGAATGCCCCGCTGAGAGTGAGCTTATCACATGCATTAAGCATGTATGAGGACATGCAGCTTGTTCTCTTTTTTTTTGACTATAGCAAGTTTTTCCTTTCCCTTATCTCCTGTTGCATCCCATGTAGTATTTATTATCTGATTTTTATTTTGTCACAGAGACGGACTTAAATTTCTTTATTTCTTTTTCTCTCACCTGGTGTGCCCAGCTGCAGGCTTACCCCACTACGACTCAGACAGCAGAGGCCATCAATAGCAGCTTAGGATTGCATAAACTTTCCTGGGCATGTTGAGATCCTCTCACATAGCCCTCCTAAAGCAGCCACAGAGCCAGACAGGAAGCATTTCATCCATCAAAGTCTACCTAACAGTCTCTAAGCCTTGTGATATGTGTGCGTATGCATATATAAAAGCATACATACATTAATTCCACTGCGCTGGCAGCTCGCCGCTAAATCTAAGCGGAGAACAGTGTGGGGATGCCAAGAGTCCTTCACAAATGCCTCGTGTGGTTGGTCCAGAGGGACCACGGCAAGGAGGGTGCGAGCAGTGCCACGGGAAGCCTGCGTGGCATCCAGCTGGGAATAACAGGCTTGTAAAATAACCTCTCGCTTCAGAAAAGCAGAAAGCATGGCTGGCGCAGTCACACTCAGGTGGCTCTTCCCCCTCGCTGCGCCCAGCCCGTGTCGTCCAGAAACCTCCTCGGAAGGAAGGTTTCACAACTGAGCCTGTGGAAGTGGCTCAGATGAGGCTGGAACTGCTGCAGACTCCCTTTATCTGCTGCCTGGCTGCTCTTTTCCTCTCAGCTGATGCCAGGAGGACTTTGGCTGCCCTTGCATCAATCTGTTTGCTGCAGGACAGGTGGTGCTAGGCCATTCTGGCCCTGAGCGGGAGCTTGCTGTAGCCAGTGCCATCAAGACCAGACCGCAGCGAGCATTTGCGGAGGTGCAGTATAATGGCAGGATGCAGCGGAACGGTTTCGCAAGGTCTCCAGAGCAGCTTGGGGATAGTAAACCTAAGGTGTGCGGGGAGGCAGCACGCGGTCGTGTACGTCGCTGATCCCGGTGGCACTTGGAGAAGCGTTGGCTTCCTTGTCCTGCCAGAGCTTTGGAGGGCCCGTCCTTTGAGGGACAGTGGTGGGTTTGCAAGGAGAGGAGCAGTTTCTCGCTTAGCAATGCCAAGTGCTGCTCCCGCTCACACAAATATTGCCGCCGTTTAATTCTGCTCTTCGAGCTGGCAGCAGCAATAAAGCCAGCAAGCAGATGCTGCGCAGAGAGAAATGATTTCTCTGCCTTTGGTTTTCTTGCCCTATAGCAAAGTTGCGTAGTGAGTCGGTTGTGTCTGTAATAAGCCTGGCTTTCCAAGAGCTGCTCTTGGGTAGGAAATAGGAAGTTTCACTGTGAGCCTCTTGTCCCCCTTGTCAGAGTTAATTTCCCATTTCTAGCTGGCTTTGAGGGAATGGTATGCTTGTTTTGTCAAGAGCAAGGGAAGCTGGGGGTTTCACCTGTTGAAAGCCCTGAAGTATGTTCAACGTGCCAAGTGCTGTTGTGCCACGGGCCTCACAGGAGTTTGGGGATGCTCCTAGCTGCCTGCAGCCATTGCAGGCTCACAGTGTGCTTTGTCCGGGATCGCAGTGGTTTAAAGAGGAAGGACTGGATTTAGAATGTATTTAAAGTAAAACAAAGCTGTAGGATTCCTGCCTAAGCCAGGTTTTGTTCCACTTCAGTGGAAAATGTTGAAAAACGTTGTATCGCCTGCAAGCCTCTGCTGGACTCGTCTATTGAGTGAAAGCAAACGTGACAGAATCAGCCCTCTGCCAAACGAGGGCTGCTTTTAATGGGAGCACTGGCTGGGGAAGGCGCTCCTGAAGACGGCTTCACTGCAGGGCAAACCGATGCCACCACCTCTCTAAATTTAATTTAATCTCTTCTGTGCTGCCTGTTCTCCCACGTGACGTGGTGCAGGCGTGCTGAACACAGCACTACGTGCAGAGCTGCCAAGGTAAGCCTGACTGTGCTTTCCTTGGGCTTGGGAGAGCAGGATGATGCTCTACACAGGAAACCTGAAGGATGATGACTTGGATGCAGCATCAGCCTCGCTGGAAATGGTGTCAGACTTTGATCGCAGCTCCTCGGAGGGCCTGACAGGAGTATTTACTGAAGAAGCTAGTGTTTCAGAAGCTACTTCTGGCTGCTTGCACCATTCGTGGCTATTAAGGATTACAACTTAGCATAATTATTCTTTTAAGAACTAGCTTTTATCAGAGAGGACTAATGCGCAGCACCATGCGTGTCTTGGTGGTGCTTTAGCACTTCCTCATAATCATTCACTGTAATGCTGCACAACTGAGCAAATCCCATGGCCATTTCATCCAGATAAAATGGAAAAGATAGATGAGCTTTTCCCTGCCCCTGGAAGGCTGACAACAAATCTCAGATTCATCAGACCACGGAGGAAGCAATTACCCAGACAGCAGCTTGCCAAACAGCAACGTTCTCCCTTAAAATAAAGGGGCACGATGACATCATATTTCCATCAGCTTTCCCCGTGCTGCTGCAGTGAAGGGAAGGCTTCTTCAGGAGCTTCTAAATCCATGCTTTCCTTGTTAGCTTGTTTCCTCCTGCCCGAATGCAGTTTCCTCCTTGCAGCTTTGTCCCAGAAAGACAGACTTCTGCTAAATGTCAGACTTCTTTGGGCAAGTTCACGCCTCTGCACTGGCACTTAGAGCTTTGCTTCCTGCTCCATCATGGGTCGAGGTCCAGCGTGGAACAGCTCAGGCCGAGGACAGAGATGATACAATGTAGTGGGGGGCTTGCCAGTACCAGGTTAAAGGCTGGACTAGATGATCTTAGAGGTCTTTTCCAAGCTGAACGATTCTAGGATTCTGTATTTCAAATTCTGAGCAGCATCTGAGAGGAGTGTTTTAGGATGGGTAGAGGAATACTTGCCGAAAAACTCTCGTTTTCCGTGCATCCCACATCAGGCACCAAGTCAGGAACATTGCTGCTCTCTCTTCAGGTTCAGCCACATGCCAGCCACTGTGTCGAGAGGCTGCTTTCCCTAGCAGCTGTGGTGTGGATGAGGTTAGCCAGGAAGGCTGTTGGCAGGCCTGTTTGTTTTGGAGGCCTTGCAAATATAGCGGAAGGATGAATTCCAGGTAGCCTGTCATAGCACCCAAGAGGCTGGATGGCAAAAACCTGCGGAGTGTAAGTGGGAAATGCCCTTGAGTCTTGGCTTGCTTTAATGAGCCTGGAAGTTTGGGAGTTTTCTGGCCCCTGGGGAGGGTTATACCCTCCTGTTGGTTTTCTCTACCAAGTACATGTGAATGGTTTCTTTGAGCTTCGTTCACCCTCTGTAAGCAAGTCAGAGAGTGCAGGCATTGAGTGGAAAGGAGTTTTGGTTCAGTGAACACAGAAAGCCTTCAAAGTAGGGATCGATGCACGGCTCCGGTAAAATACAAAAATTGCTGAGACTGCACACGATGAAGGACAAGGACAGAGAGGGAATATTCATCCAGATCACTGAATCTGGAGGGAACTCGTTAAGCAGAGTGGGCTAGTTACTCAGAGGATTTTCCCTTGTGTTTCTCTGTTTTATCCTTCCAATGTTATTTGAAGACTCTCATTCATCCTGCTTGTTTTCTGTGTCTCGTAATACTTCAGCCATGTATTTTCATACCCCTTGTTTTTTCTTGTGAGAGAGCATCTTAATGGCCAGTCGCGCTCCTGGGGAGCCACAGGAAAGAGAGCAGCTGGACTGAAAATTGGATGCTCTTTTTTGGTGTTTTCCTGGCAAAAGTCCACTGCAGTAGCACAGTTGTTGAGATGTGCCACCTGCCAGGTAAGATATCATCATTCGGGATTAAGCAACAAGTGTTTCTGTTACTTGATAGACAAAAATTAGAGCAAGGGACTGTGCTGGGACTGAAATGCCAGAAAAATCACTGAAGTGACTGCCTCTGGGGGATTTTCTGTGCTGTCTGAAGGCAAGCTGTTCAAACGAGGCTCTGGTGATGAAAGTTTCCCGTCCCTTGGATTGTTTGGCTTGTTCATGGTTAACAGAATTGGGATGGAGACTGCTGAAATCATCTTGAGATGTTCTCTCATTACTCAGCTGCTCGATTACAATTTGAAATCAGTCATTGAGCTCTTAGTGGCTAAGGGCCGTTAATGAAGAGCAGGTTCTTTAAAGTACAGCTGCAGCCTGTAAGTGGCCTGATGATGAGATGTTTAAAAAGGCTTTTCCCTTGATTCACAAATAGGGCTTTTAGCCTGAACTTAACTGAGAGGCTTGTTGACCTCTTCTTCCTTCCTGTCCCTAACCTCCAAAAGTCTAGTTAAGCCAAGACTGGGGTTCACCAGCTGAGATGTCCTCTTGGTCTTGTTTGGGTGAAGTTCTTAACCTGTCTGTGACTTCCTTTTCTGTCCCTCATCTCTGACCCAGTTCTCTAGTCAGACCTGTCCCACCAAGCACAGACACGTTGCAGCAGTCTCTGCCCTGCAGCTGGTTTATTCTCCTGCCTATTAAATTTGCATTACATTCCACCATTTCATTTTGGGGGATATCCTAGAATTAGCACGCAGCCTCGTGTCATAAGGCCTTTCTCTAGTTTTCCTCTCTGTGCTGAAGGCTGTAACATTTATATTTGAAAGCTCTTTATTTTTCCACCTGTGGCATTTGAATTGCAATGCACCCTGTGGACATTTCAGCTTTGTCAGCTTGACTGTTATTAAGCTGTAATCATTTATCATCATTGGCAATGATTTTACGTCTGTTTTTTTTAGCAAGTATCGCAGAACGTTTATTGGTAAACTGCTGTGAGCGTGCGAAGCCTAAGATACATAATTTATAAAGCTGTATTTATGTAGCAGTGCTTTATGATGGAAGGTTGTGCTGAGAAAGCGTTTGAGGTGATGGTTTATTTTTAGATGAGCCAGAAGTCTTTGTTTCCATCTCATTTCAGGCACCGGCACGGAATGATTGAGAATCTCCAGAAACCCAAAAGCTTTTTTCCCTCTAATGGCGAGAGAGAGTATGTAAATAAAACCGACAAACATAAAAATGCAATAAACTACAACTGTTTCATGAATTTATAACGTGAGGGGGCAAAGTAATAAAAAAGCTATAAATTCATGTTAGTCACCCTCCTCTATTAAGAGCTACCAAGCAGCACGTGGAACGGGCAGTGGAAGCACAGCTGAATGCTTTCCCTGAGTGCTCGCTGCAAGGGACTTGTGAAACTGGGAGAATTTCCTTCGTCATGCTCCACGTGTGTGCTCATGTGGGGTGGGATAGTGTCTGTGTCATAACCATGAGAGAGAAAAAAAGGAGTAGTTTTAATGAAGACAGGTGGATGAGTTAATTTCCGAATCGCTTGGGGAGGATCAGGAGACTTCACAACCTGTTACTTGGAGTGAGAATTCTCTCCTACCTTTTGGATAACGTGCCAGTCCAAAAGGTAGTTGTATGCATCTGAGGTTAGAAGAAATATTTGCAATCTTTCTGTGTTGTAGCCTGTAGCATGACAAAAGAGATGGAATTTAATCCCAAAATCTTCTGCAGCTCAGATGTTAACAGCAGTATTTGTATGACCAGAGGGGGACTGGTTGGTAGCCCGCTGTGTGGATGCGTGGTTTGGACAGTCCCGGTGGGAACGCTTGTGCTCCTTGTTACTTCACAGCCTCTGTGCCCGCTTAGGTGGATCCCCGAAACAGACAGAAGGGGAAAGCAAGGGATTCTGTGGGCTCTGCTGTGGGTGTGTTGCAATGACGCCGCTGATCAGAGGTCTGTTCAATTGAAAGTGTTCCTTCCAAAGCAGGTGAAATGCTTCCGCAGCAGATATGTGGTTGGTGGTGGGAAAAGACTGTAGTGTTTCCTCTGGGGATAACTAGTGCAGAAAAAAGAGATTGTTTGAGGTGGCATTCATTACTGATGGCATCCTGCCCGTGCTTGGAAGTGGCTGGGGATACGGCAATTGTATATAAATAGCATCAGTAAGAGTGCAGCAAAGCCTCAGATGTGTTATTGCAGAGCAAAGCCTAATATAAATAAGCAATCATTAAAAATTGCTAACATAAAACAAGGGAATAATCTTTGCTCTCTCTTGTACTCCCACCCAATTAGAATAGTTTCCTCGATGAGGCATTTGGACTATTGAAGGGAGAGATGCTGTTCAGTCACCAAGCTGGTAGTGTTACAAGGGACTGCTTACATGGGATCATTAGGCAGTTGTGATGGTAGTAAATACTTTGTTTGCCTGTACAAATATGATTAACACTCCATAAAAGATTCAGAACGCTTTTTGCTCAGCCTCCTGATGACATTCAGAGAAGGAAGATGAGTCCTGTGATGTGAGGCTGCTTGCTATTCGGGTGCGATTGCTGCTCCCAAGTCTGGAATCGATCAGGGGATCGATACTGAAAGTGGTAGAAAGCCTTCTACGACCATGTGAACCATGTATTGATGGGACTGTTTCAGAAAGACTTTTCATTAAAAGCTAGTTGCAGCGCATGAGTTTGATCGTTCTCCCCATCTCAATGAAGAGCTAAATGTCAGATAAGGGAGGTTTTACTGCCTCTTAATGCCTTTCACATTTCGTTCGTGGTGCTGGTGCTGCGATGCTCAGCTGTCCCGCGTGGAGCTGTGTTTGCATCTTGGATGTCCAGGCTGGGACAGTTTCATTTGTTTAATTCGAGAAGGAATCATAAGGCTGTGCACGTTCCGTGAGCTCTAGGGGCAGCTGGGGTTAAGTTGCATGCCAGAAAGTAACAGGGTTTTCACAGCCTAACATGGCAGAGGTTGGCAAAGAGAGGGAAAGGGAGAGGAAAGTACTGCATTGGAGTGATCTGAACCCGTCTTTCGTTGCACGATTTTGTTCTGTATGTGAGGCCTTAGCCTCCCCACCTTGTACTCGAGATGCTCTGTAGTTCATTGTATTCCCCATACCAAGCTCGCACGTTCTGTCGCTTCCATCGATTGATGCTGTAGTGTTATGATGATGCACTAAGTGATGGAAGTATCCTTCGCATTACCAATAGCATGAATGTGAAGAAGCCTGTTAATAAATATCAATGGCAAGCTGTTCATGCCTCATTCAGGTGCTGGGGTTGTGTCACGAGGCTTCCTAGGTTTTAGGAGCTGAGATTTTGTGTAAAAGTCCTGCTGCTTCCCCAGACCTTCCCGTGCCTGCTGGAGACAGCCCGATTCCTGAGCAGGGCTCAAGCTCCTCGAGGGGAGTGCTCCAGGAACCAGCCCAGGTTGGTGGAGGCACCTGGAGAACAGTGGGAAGGAGGGACTTGATGTAGGATGTCTGTCTTTGCCAGGCCTCGAGGTATTGCCAGCCCCTTGTTAGCACAGAGCAGGTTGGAGGGAAGGGAGCCCTGTATTCCTGGCGTACCCGCTGACCTGCATCTCCAGCCCTCTGCCTGCCATCCCAAGGCTTCCGAGCATTGCTTGGTTGTGACCCCACATGTCCATGCTGGCACCGTGTCTTTCAAGTGCCATCAGCTGCTCAGCAAGTGAGGGAACTTCAGAGATGAATGGGAGGGCAGGAAGTGGGATAGCTGTACTTGTCGGGGGGAGAAGACCTGCTTGATTGTGTAGGCTATATCTTAGCAAAGAAAAACGATTTCACTTTGAAGAGGTCTCCGTCAGGAAAATTAGCCGTAATCACTGTGGAAAGCATCAGCACAATATGGGACCTGGGGCAAGGATGCTCCTAAAATCAGGCTTGAGATGCAATGAGCCAAACACGTCAGTAAAAGCAGCATCCTCAGCCCTTGCTGCCATTTCAGGACCAAAACCAGGCAACGTTTTCCTGAGCTGCCTCAACTTACAGAACTAAGTTCGGCTTCTGCCCGTGTGCACTGCGGGAGACTCTTTATTCAGACTATTTTTAATCAGATACTGGCTTACGCAGTCAAGACTCTTATTTTTTGGAAGCTTTTGTGAAGAAGGATATCAGCTTTAGTTCTTTCTTTCCCCCGGTATCAGCAATTTTCTATTTTAGATACACAACTAATTTTGCATTTCAGCTATAGTATCTATATTCACTCTGGAGGTTTCTATAGTAACCAGCCCTGTGCTATCTGCACGCCTCTACGGATGGATTATACATGCAACAGGAAAATATTTTTACTTCTATTTTTCTGCAGACTGTGCCTGTTAGCACATGTTTTAAAAACTTCTCGAGTAATGTGAAAGACTGTCTCTGTTGGCTTCGTACTCTTTAAAAAACCTGTTTGTTTATATTTGTTTTTTCCTTTCTGACCCCTGTCATCTTTGTATTTCAGTATTTCTTAGAGGCATTGGAAGGGTTTAGACTAAAGGAGAGAAAAACTCTACAGACACCAAATAATGTGTATTTTTTCTAGGGCAAGAAATCTGTTGTAGACCAAGACACTGAGCTGTGGCTTCTGGGAGGCATTATTTGGTGCTCGTTATCCTCCGTTTCTCTTGTCATCTCACCAGATGGTTTGGGTAAAATTCTCTGTAGATAATCTCCTTTCCAGAAATTACTACTTCTGCATTATGTAAAAGACCAAATTTCACTATTTGTTTCTTTTGTTTTCAGTATTTAGCAGTATGTATATGGCAGCAAGAGGCCAAAATGAAACCCACAGCTCTAGATCTGTTCTTTTCCCAAGTGCTCTGAAGTGACTAAAAAGTTTGTGTATCAGTTTGCAGCTGGGAGAGAACTGGGACTCTGGAGCACATCCAGTTTTCTTCCTTTTCTGCTTCTTTTTTAAAAGCTTTAACTTCATTTGATGGCTTCTGATTCCAGACCTCATGCATGTATTCCTCTTTAAAACTGTATCGATTTCATTACAGTCATCCCAGGTGGATTTAGAAATGACATTTGAGGAGCAGATGAAAAAGCTTTAACACTTTCAATTTGGCAGCGATTAAGACTAGAACCTGCAAAGAGATGTATTTTTTTTCTTCATTGTCCTGTAGCCCCCCCTTTCCCTCTTCTAACTGATGTGTTTGCGTTTCAGTAAGTTGTCGCTAAGTGGGTACATAGCTCATAGCTTCCATTTGAGTTAGAGTTTAGGCAAGTTTCCAAATCAGATGCCTGTGACATTGATAAGCACCATTTTTAAGTATGCTGTGGTCACGTTTGACTTTTTTTTTAACAGCACTGCTGCCTTGATAGGTCATCCTCACCTGCTATGTTTCTGCAAGGTTTTGCGTCCTCGGCGATGTACGACTGCAGTAGGGGGCAGCTGAGTGCCCTGCAGAAGTGACTAATTAAAATCGGGGGCAGTTGAGCATGTACTTAAATGCTTTGCTTAATAAGGGTGCCATTGAGCACGTTTAAGTGTTTCCATGAATTTTGAGCCTGTGAAAGGAAAACACCCTTTTTACATGGGGTGTTTTAACTCATAAATGTTGTGGTTCTATTCTTTTGTAACAGTAGCTGATAGATAACTGTGATTTAGAGGAGCAAGTACTTAGGAGAATACTGCTCATAAAACAGCAGGGATTAACTGAAAGACTTTATTCACTTTTCCATTAGCAGGGTGTCAGTATGATATTCTGTCTTTTGACATCTTCAATTGTCCCCAAATTTACTTTAGTTGTATGGGGCTGCAATTTAGTGGTAGACCTCAACTGGAGAAGAATAATGAATTTCTTAAGGCTTAAGCTCTTGAGGCTCTTTCCTCACCAGGATAACTGAAAAAACAGCTTTTTATATGTTTCCATTATTGACACTATGAAAATAAATGCCTTTCTTGAGCGATTGCTTTTCCCATAAGCTCCAAAGTTCTTTTTTGTAGAATTTCTAGGCTTGATAAAAGCACTCTTGCTATTTGTCAGGCTCACATGCAAGATGGAATATCCTAAAACATAGCTTATTTACAGGAGAGGAATGTCTAAAAGCAACACCGTGAGCTCCTGACGTGTGTATCTTCCAACCTGTGACAACAGACTGCAGTGAGATAGAGAGCAACCAGGGTAAGAGCCCCAGGACGATGCATCACGTCTGCTTTGAAATCAGTTTGAGCCCTACCCGCTGTGTTGCACCTCAGGCTAGGGTAAGGCAGACGGCACATGAATCAATCCATTAGGAAAAGTCCAGTACAGCACTCGGGCCAGCCCCTCGGCGCTGTTATCAGCGAGGTGATGGATCGGTCGTGCTGGTTGACGCCTATGGGGAATGTGGGCACGTGACTCTTGGAAGCATTTAGTCACTGCTTGTGTACGAAATGGCCCATATTGCAATATGAAATGTTTGTATTTGAAACTTAAAAACTTTTTTTAAGGAAAATGAAAATATGAGATCACAAGGCCAAACAATCAGTTTCATAAAGCTTTTAATTTTTAATTGCTCTGTGCTGCTTATCTGCGAAGCTGAAGAGATTGGTATCTGGAACGCTTTGTGTTTTACTCAGTTGTGCTTTTTTAAAGCATCTTCCCGTAAGTCATAGAGATACTAGTGAAAGAGTTCAAAAGTGGAATAAAACGACCGCAGAACAAAATAAAATTTTGGCTGAAGAGAATAGACTGCAGCGAGTAGATGCTGTTCTGAAAGAAAGAGATGAGTAGAGCAGCATCCATTTGTGATGTGTAATTTCTGTGGGATAATGTCTGTCTACTGGGTGGATCTGGCATTCATTCCAGGCTGAGACCAGACGTGCCTGTCTGAGAAGCAACGCAAGTGAGAGCCCATCTGATTTAGATGAGGAAACGATTCCCTGAGTTGTTCTCCCTCACAGGAGGGATTTGCAGACTGCGGGTTTGTTGTTACTTTTTTTCCTTTTTTCTTTTCCGCGCTGCTCCCCCCCCACCTCCTTCTGTACAAACTTTGCAATGTGCCCTACTGTTGAAATCCCAAGCTTCAACAGAGTTTGGAGGTCTGTCCTAAGACCAAACAGACTGATGACTTTTCTGCCCTTACCAAGGTGCTAAGGTGTGTGGAATATGAGGCGGAAGGTACATGTTTGCAGTCAACCACACTTTAAAAGGTTGCTTAATCCCAGTAGTGGGAAATGAGGGAAGCTTTGTGCTATGATCTAGGAGATCTGGAAACCCAGCTCTCGTTGATTGTTATTGATATAAATTACGAGACAGCTCAAGTGCTCTGGAGTGATGACAGCTGAGAATTGGCTGGTGGCTGTCCAAGTTCCTTAAGCGGTGCTGACAACCTGGGCCGTGGCTGCAAGAGCAGAAGGCAGCCAGGAGGAGGAGAAGGGAGCACGTGTGTGTGAATAGCGGATATGGAGGAATCTTTACTCTGGTTCTAAATGCAGCTAAATAGCTTTATCCTTTTTTATTTTATATACCACAGCTTAAGCACTGCGTTGCTTGTAGTTTAGCTGTTGATGGCATGAATGTAGGAGTCTGTTGGTTGTGGTATAAGTTGTAGGACTTTCCTACAACTATGCTGTCTCAAATCACACACAAAATCGAGCAGAGTGGGTGCGTAGAGTTAGTAGGCCTTATTCCAGGTTTGACCAGTAGTACAAGGAGGGCCCAATTAGGGTCACTGCGCCCACTGGATTTAAAATACAGCCTCTGTAGGTCCAGTGGGTCTGAGGGGGAGGAAGACATTTTGACCTTGTTGCTAATTACGTGACAGCTTTTTTTCATTTTGGTTTGGATAAGCTATGCTCTCATTGACACAAAAGCAAGAGCATGACATATAGGTGAGGAGAAACAGGGAATTAACTCTTTCACTGGTGTCTGTAGCTATAAACCTGTCTCCGAAAACAGGCTGATGCCAAGCAAGGAAAAAAACTCAAATTGCAAGTGAACATTGAAACTAGGGAGGGGAGGAGAGCTACGCGAGAACCATACAAATGCCCATCATGTTGACAAAGCTTCACCTAGCCAAGTACCCTACTTAGGGTCATGGCTGTTTAGGGATGCTGCAAGAGAATGTAAGAAAAAAGGACAGATAATAAAGGACACTTTTCTCAGCTGCTTCAATTTACAGTTTAAGGCCTTCATCTGTAGGGGTTGCATCCAAACTATCGTTTTGAATAAAAGCTAGGGCACGTTGCCCTCCTTTGATTTGTGTAATCCCTCGTTGAACCTGCTTATATTTTGCTATCCACAAAACTCCGTGACAGTGAGTTCCCAAATACAAATGTTTCCTGAAAAAATACTTGCTTTAATTGGTTTTAAACCTGCAGACCAAATGAGCGCTAGCTTTTTTAATCTCATGAAAAATAAATTATCATTCTCTATTCCCCTTTCTCATCCCATGTTGGATTTTAGGGACTGCTGCTATTCCAGTCTCTTCACTCCCAGGAATGTCATCCCTACTAATTTCTTTCTAATTCTTTTCAAATTATTGCTAAAAGGGTAGCTCAGATCATGGCCGTTTTGGACGACATTTGCACATTTTCTTCATCTCTGTGCTGCAGAGCTCTAGAGCCTAATTATACGAAGGGCAGAAATTTGCTTCAGTTCCCCATTCACTACTCCACTTAACTTTCCAAAATCAGAGGCGCAGAGAGATTAACTTTTATAATGTCCTCGCCTCTTATACCTGTTAACTTTCAAGCCTCCGACTAGCAAGAAAAACGCAGCGTATGCTGATGTCTAGGAGATTCTTCAGAGTCTAAAGGCTACAAAGTGCTCTGCTGAAGGTGTTGGCTAGAAGTGGCCACCAGCCAGCTCTTGGTCCCCCTAACCAAGAGGGGCAGCAGCCAGGAGGAGAGGTTGCTTGCATGTGTGTGTAGAGAAAGCTGCGGTGCCCACAGCAGCACGTGAGCTTCTGCTTGGGGCATGCAAGATTCATTGCATCCTGTCACCGTATATACGTATTCCATTTCCACCTGACATGTATCCAGCTACAAGGAACAGTAAGCTAAGTATGCCTTACATTACAAGAACATCTGCTGGATGATGTTCCCATCACTGCTGTTAATACTTCGACGTTGATTTTTCATTGCATACTCTTATTTCATAGTTAAAGGATGGGGAGGCAAATTAACCCAAGAGGAACTGCATAGCAAGTGGAATTGAGAAGGCCCTTGTTGTTTAAATCTGTGGAGGCTGGGAGAGAAACCTTCAAGTGAATTAATTACTATGACTACAAAACTACCAGTTGTACCTTACACTTGGATTCTGTTATCACTGGATTTTTTTAGTACAAGAGGAATTATTAAGAAGAGCAAGTATGATGGGTAGATCCCAATCAGATACAATATGAGAAGCCTTGATTAGATGCATTTTCTATGTAATAAAACCAATAAAAAAAACACTTAAAGACACCAACAACATTATCATGAACAATGAGGCAATTTCTCCTGCAGTATTTTAAGTGTGTAGCTGTAGCTTCTGAATTATTTTGTCCGACAACACGCATATATCTGAGGCTGTTTGGGATTACTTTGTTTACAATATTGTAAGATCAATTCTAAGTGCATGCTCTGAAGTCTGAATAATTTATTTTCTAGCCCATTAGAACAATTTGGAGGATCTAATTCTGTAGGCAGCTTTTCTGCCAAGAGAGTGAGTGTACACATGTCTCTGTGTCCCTGGGGGGGAGAGATGAACTGAATCTGTGCTTTTAGAATAAGCCACGAGCTTTACTGCTTGACCCTGCCTGGGAGCAATTTATGTTGAGCAGAATAAACCGCTGCTTCCACAGCCAATTGCAAAGTCCAGGGCTTGCAGGGAACCCACGGGTCATGTCTTTGTACTCGGTGTGTTGCAACTGAGGCACAGACGTATTGAGCAGCCCATTCCAGATTTACACCGGGAGCTGTCCTGGAACAGACACTTCACTCAAATCTCTTCAGACTTAGGGCTATGAAACCATCCCTTCTGGTGCCACAGTGTTTTGGCACAATAACAAAAGGTTTTACAAAAAAACCCGCAACATTTACTGGAAAAAAATATGTTAAAAGGATCTGCATTCTGGTGTAAATTTTGCCATGAGTTGCCTTGCTCACCAGAGTGGAATATCATGAACAATCAGGCAAATAACGTGTTAAACATTTCACAAGGGATTAAAAAAATGTTGTTTTCAGCAGCCTGCCATCTTTGAGGTGTTCTTCTGTTGTTGCTGTGGGGTTTTTTTTAGTCAGCCTTGCACTTGCCACGTGGAGTCAATACAGACTTGTATCTGGTTGCCAGTAGATCAGCTTTGAGCTGTAGTCTTCTTGCTAATCTTTTTGTTTTAATATTTAGTGACTCTTCTAACTGTGACAGCTTGACTGCTTGCAAAGAAGCCCCTGCATTTCCAAGACTAGCCCTGCTAATGGTTTTGTGTTTAACTTCACATCTCAGCAAACCCTGAAAACTGTCAGGACTTATCATCTCGTCACTCTTCTTCTGCCTGCTTGGCACAAACGGGGTGGGGTAGGGGAAGAAAAACCAGAGGAAAGGGAACATGGTAAAGAAGTAAAACTGTCCATAACTTAAGAGCTCCTTAGATATCAAGGCAAGAAAATAAAAGCAGGCAGCACAGAATCAACAAGAGTTTGTCTCAGATATCTGGAATAAATAAATGTGATCCTGATGATCCCTGGGACTGGAACTGGGAATTACATCGCTGTTCAGTTTGGAGTGGGGGGAAAGGCAGTCATGTGATGTTTGGGACAAGAAAATACTCTGCTCCTGTTGGTTCCTGTGGATGTCTTGGTGGGTCTTGGCTTCCCTGCAGCATTCCTTAACCAGGTGCTTGAATGTTGTTATGTTCCGTTGCCAGAAATTTGCAGGGGTGCTTCAGTCCATGGTGAAAAGGGAGCTTTAAAAAGCAGTGTAGACAAACGTTAAGGGCAGCCTTCCTTTCCCAGGACATTGTATGGCAGCTTAATGGCTTTATTCAAGGAATGCAAGGGGGCCTTCAAGTATGAGAAAAGGAATGGGGCTGAAGTGCTGCCATTGCCTAAGAATCCCATTGTGAAATCCAGTTTGAGCCAGATGGTTTAATGCTCAAGGGCTCCCTGCACTTTTCAGATTTTGGTGAATTAACCAAAGGAAAACCGGTGCTTGAAATGTTCAGCCCCAGTCTAAACGAGTATAACCAGACTTGCACTGTTTCACTTGAGCCATCTCTTGGTGTTTGGGTTTCACTTGGGTATCTGCCACCTCTACTTAGATCCTCTTCTATTGTCCAATACACCTTCAGAGTTTTAGTCACTTTTTAGGGAATTCATACCAAATTTTTTCCCACTTTTTCCCTTTTAATATCCCCTTAGGTACCCTAAACAATTTCCTGTGGGTTGTCTTCTTTAAGTATTTTCCCCCCTCCTCTCCTCTGGCTATTCTTTAATAATTTTAAACCATTGTAAAGATCATGGTCCGTAAGCAGGCGCAGAGGGAAGGTACTTCAGTGTATGTGGTCATGGCACAGACTGTCCCTCCTGTGTGCTTACGGAGGCCGCTTTGCAAAGGCTGAATATGGTGATGTGGGATGCCTGTATATGAGAAGCCTGCTTAATGGATGGTTTGAGTCCATTTGTCTTGGAGCGTGCCTTCTCCCAGTGGAGACGTGCACGATGATGCCGCTGAGGTGCTTTACGACGAGGTACAGTTTGACGCTGTAGTTCTCAACAAAATAAAATGTTTTACAAGTGGGACGAACAGTTCTGCCTTGAGACACAGCCACCTTTCTGGTCTCTCATGGAGGGGGAATTCAGTGTCGTGCAGAGGCAACCTTAGCAATTAGTGCTAAGAAATTGCTTTGGCTTTTGTGCTTCTCTTCTGTGTTTCATTTCTGAGGCTTAGCTCTGCCCCAGGATTAGCTCTGTCTCTTTCCTCTCCTGATTCGGGATCTGCCTTAAGTTCATCCACTTTATGCAGACATTTAATTGATATGCTCCTATGTCTGGCTTACTACTCTATGAGCACAATTTCTTTCCTACCCTTTAATTGATTTGGATAATAAAGTGCAATTATAAAACTCAATAAAAATTGGTTATTTTAAGGGGAGAGAAGGAAAGAAAGAAACCTAAGTGATGCTCTGCTGTGACTGTATAATAATGCAAAATCCCCTTTGGTTTAATTCTATTTAATTGCTCAGCTTTACTCAGATTGTTACAATTCTGCAAGCTTTCTCTCAATTAAAAGCAGCAGGCTTATAAATGTTTGCATTTTTAAAAGTTCTTTGTGTATATAATAATTGTAAATTTTATGTTTTTGTGGTGGTGGCTCTGCCTGTTCTGCTAATGCTCCGTTCTCCTTGCTCACATGCCTGAGGAGCCAGTATGTTAATATTGTTCCTCTTTAAAGTCTTTCCTAAAGCAGCAAAGTCCTCTTCTGAGGACTGAATTACCAAACCAGTGGCCACATTAGCAGTAAGCATCTATTAATTTCTGTAATGTTAGAGGAGAATACTTCCTCCTGCTCTGGTTCCTTTACGTTCTGAATGCCCAAGGGAGCCTTGTCCTTGGTGAGGAATTGGGAAGAGGTGCGAGGTATCGTACCAGGGGATGCTGTAGCAGGACTGACTTTTAGCAAGTGCCAGGGACAGGAGACGCTGCGTTGGGATGGGAAGAGCAGGGGATCCAAACTGCTTCAGCCATTCTGGGCAGCTCTCTGAGGTACCTAACTGGGATATGGATTGTTTCAGCACCTTTGAGATCCAAGCCACTGGGAATTTCCCTTTTAGTGAAGCTCTGCTTTTTCACTAGAGACCTGATATTTGGAACTGTCTTAGAGTTAGGAAATCTGAGTCATTTTTTGAGTATATCATCTTACTGCTGAGTTTCCCCTCAGTAAAATGTTTTTCTTTCTCCTTTGTCTGCTTTCTGTACTTTAGACTGAAAGTGCTGTAGCTAAGGACCGTTTTTTCTTAGGCATGGCTAAGAAGCAGTCGTCATGCCACTGCCAAATCAATATGGATTAACATCTGGGGTTACTTTGATGCGATAACTAAGCTTCTTTGTTTCTCTTTATTTTTCCAGTTGGGAGGCTGTGGAATCCTTGGAGTGGGCATCTGGCTGGCTGTTACCCAAGGCAACTTTGCCACCCTCTCCTCATCTTTCCCGTCCCTGTCGGCTGCCAACCTACTGATCGTCACAGGGACTTTTGTCATGATCATTGGCTTCGTGGGCTGCATAGGTGCCATCAAAGAAAACAAGTGCCTCCTGCTGAGTGTAAGTATTAAGCCACTGTGCTTTTGCAGTGATTGCTGTCTTAAGACCCCGGTGTTATTCCAAGGCATGTTACAGTGCTCTGTATTTCAACAGAAGTTGCCCACTTGACATGGAATAGGTGTGAATTGAGTTGGATTCAGTCTTCGGTAGCTCTCAGGGGTTGCTAGGTCATTTCTGACCATGCTTTTAACCTGTCCTTGGAGCATAAGACCTGTCAGAAGGGAAGGGCTGGTGGTTCTGTGGGTTTCCTTGAACTTCTCAGAGAAGAGAGATTTGTGAAGACATCTTTTGCAGTGTACCCTTGAAGCACTGCTTACTTACCTTTGGTAGCTATCTACTCCTAACGTCTACTGTACTGGGACCGATGATGTGAAGTCTTGGGCAGAAAGTTTGGCGGGAAACGTGAAGAGAGAGGTTGATTTTGTCTTGAATTGGAAATGAAGTCCTTTAAACTTGCAATGTTTGCTTTGCCAATCATTAACTCTCAAAAGACTGAGATGTCAGGAAGCGAAGTTGCCAGCGTAAGATTGCTGTGAAATCAAAGATTAATAAGGTGCCAGCTGTCCATAACTAAACAGAGGCTTGAGCCATATAGCTAGTGCGTTTTATCAAAATGTAGTTTGATGCCACTCAGTGCTGGACTAGCTATACAGTAGCGAGGGCTTGTTGTACTTGGAGTTAGTGTATATTTTTTGGTCCTGTTCAGGTAAAGAATGGGAAGTGAGTGAGGTGGCCTTGCTGCTCCAGTCCAGTACTTCGCAATGAGGCTCACCAAATCTCAGAGTGAAGTGAAGCTGGGGTTTAGCTTGGTAAGCTGGTGATAGCTTTGTAAAAAGGCTGTTCATCACTCTTTCATGTACTCATCTTGCTCCCCGGGGAGCTGAAGAATGACTCAAGGCATGCAGTCAGTACCACTGAGGTTTTTGAGTTCTTGTGAGTTCCTCTCTCTAGCCTATCTGCAGTCTGTTTGGAAGGAATATGGATAGTGGTAGTAGAATCTTCTGTTCCTGGGAGCAAAGCTTTATTATGTAGGTTTGTCCTTTGTTGTCCTTCTCCAGAACTGGTGGTTCTACTTGACTTGTGTTTGAAATAGTGCTAATAAGTTCAGGGCTGATACATTTGGTTTTGGCCAACTCTTGTTTTTCTAGGTAATGCAGATAACAAAATAAATGCTTGAATGAAAGAACTTGCCAAATATCGAACAAATGCTGTTCTGGGTGTGGTTGCCACATCCTCTCATTCTTTTCTCTTTTCATGGGTATTCCCAACACTGTTTTCTGCCAAAAAAATAAATAGAAATATATACATATATATATATATAAAGAGAATCTCTTCCTAAAAATATCTATGCTTGTTTTTTTTTAAGCATCTCCGAGAATGCCCTCTCTACAGCTTCTTCAGGGGACTGTTTCATTGTAGCTGGGATATGATAAGATTTACTGTCTAAGTTACAAAGGGAAAGCCAAACTTTGGCAACCCTGTGTGTACTTGAGTTGTGTTTAACAGCCACTGTGGGATCAAGTCCTTACACTCCTTTCTGTATAACCCGGACCGCAGCTTAACATCTAGTTTTGTTCCTGGTAGTAACTAAGTTTGCTTTTTAACTGAATTCCTATTTCTGTCTCCAGAAATTACTACAAGTGTGAAGCAGCTCATCAGTAAATTGGCTTGCCCATGCGTGATGTCAATGCCAAGTCTTCTTACGCAGTGTTTGGCTTAGCTAACTTCTCTTCACTTAGAAACTATTCTTCCTAAATTTTTCTTCCATTTGTAAACAGGAGCTTTGATAGTATCTGGACAGACAAACTGAAGTCTGGCCACATACATATGCTTAAGATAGGCTGATGGAGGCTACTCAATGGTATGGGTAGTATATCCTGTTGCGCTAGATAATGTATTTGATTCTCTTAATTTGCCCTTACCCCTTAGTATTTGGCTAGCCCAAGCAGTAGATCAGTGAAGAGGCAAGTGCTAAACAGACTGGTGGAACTGTGTTGGACAGCAGTGATACAAAGTCTGCAGGCAGTTGAAACAAAATTGTGATGGGCTTAAAACCAGTGAAAAGCTGTTAACTGAGTGCCAAAATAAAAGCAAGAAGTAAAAGGTAGGAAGTTGTGTCCCTTGCATGTTTTATTAGTCTTTATGTGATAGTCTGATGAAGTGAGATTTCAAATGGACAAAACCAAAATGAGATGGAATAAAACAAGCTGGAGTAGTTCACCAGGATGCTCTCATTCTGTGGTGGCAAATATTCAAGTTATCACCCACATACACAAGATCAAACATTGCTGCAGTGAACAGAACATCTCTGTGTATCTGAGCGAGCAGTAGATTTCATTGCCCTCCCTCTGTCCTCTGCTCAATAGCGTAAGAGAAAGTCAGGGGTGTTCAATATGACTGCAGACATCAATAAAGATTATTTGAATGTCATCTGATCCTTCAGATGCCCTGTACGTACTGTGTTCCTGTCACCTCGTGCTCTGAAACCCTGCCTCAAGATCTCCTTAGAGACAGTTATGACTTTATAAGCGTATGGGCTATGTGGACCCATCTGGTTTAACCGATTTGGGCCTCCACGTGCCGTTACCTCCTGTAGCGCACCCTGTGCTAATGACAGAACGGCAGTAGTCATAGACCTGCAAGGACTGGGAAGGCAATTTTCCTGTGCAACAGGAGCATCTCTTGTTCAGCTTCCTAAAAGCAGAATAAAGAGGAAAAAGATGTTGTGGTTACAGGCTGGGAGAAGGATGTGGTTGGAAACATGTTTGAATGCTGCTGGTGGTGGGATAGGTGGTTTGGAGGAAGAAGCTGGAAGTTTTGCAAGAGGCAAGGAGCAGTGTGGCGCTCCGAAAATGGACTGGGATGAAGCAGGGGAAGAACTGCAAGCACAACCCACCTGCATTGGAGGAGCAGAAGGTTGGACATAGCAGGATCGGTGTGTGCTTGGTGTTACCTTATGAATAGTGCTCCGGGTTGATGTTGTGTTAAGGGATCAGATTTCCTTAAGGAGTCTGCTTGAGTGAACAGGAAATGAGCAGTATCAAAGAGACATTTCAGTCTATCTATATTTCATACACTAGTTTGCAGAGCAGATGAGACTCTAATCCTCTACCTTTGTGTTCTCTGGCATTCTGATTAGCTTGTCACTACAAACCTGTAAACTCTTTGGTATTGGGCTGCTGTGATGTTAGGTATAAATGATAATTGCTTACCTCCCAAATTTGCCAATGGTTTGAAAGGAAGGAGGACAAATGAAGTGTTCTGGGTAGCAGGGGACAGATGGAGAAAGGAGGTCGAAAACAAGTAAAGTTTAATATGTAAATGAGATTTTTGAATAGCTGGGTGTAATAGTTAGGAATGAACCACATTAACCCTGTGAATTAAGTGTTTAGATAGTAAAGCTGTGAAGCTTTAGGCTGGCTTGAAAGGACTTATCCGGTGTCCACCAAGTAGGGAGCTGGCAGATATTCTTTGTTCAGTGATATTGTATAGCCAGGACAATGCCTCGTTAATCTTTTAAGCAGCAGGCCCATTCCTATCTCTCTGCATTCAGAGGAATCAAATAATACGAAAATCTAAAATGGAGTATGAAGGAAGAATGAAAAGGAAACCTCAACCATCCTATGCATTCTGCAGAAATATGCAGATGAGGGTGAATTGTGCAGCTGTCCTTCTAAGATCTCACTGAACAAAGACTAGGTATTTACAATGATTCTTATTCGCTCCAGATCCAGCGTGAAGGAAGATAAACTTTTCCATCATTGAATTTTCCCTAGGGAAATCAGAGCAACTAGCATTTATTGAAGTAAGTATACAACCTGGTGTGTATAATCTCGCATCTGAATGAAGATGCAAGTTGATGAGGGAAGCAGGCAAACAACGCTTTCTTGCTTCAGTAAGATTCCTTTGACATTTCTGCTATTCTGGTTGCTCAAGATCATACAACAGAAGTGTCTGTGCTTCAGATTCTGCTGTGATTAGAAAATGGCAGCTTTGTTCTGATGGGTTGGGTCACTGTCCTGAACAGATGGCAGGTAATAACCTAAGAGTCTGACTTGAGAAAGTTAGGTTATTGACTTCGCTGATCTTTTTCAGAAGTAATGAACATACCCTACAGGGTCATCTAGCTGTACTGCAAATCTCTAGATGTTACCTTGAAACAAAATCAGGAATCTGTTTTATTTCCTTCCCTTTTGCAAATGTCTCGTAGTTCCAATATCTAGAAGAGCCCTCAGCCTTTACCCTCATCTTGGGGATTTCGGTGAGGACTTGCAGCCTGTGTGCTTGGAACCCCGTTGCAATGCTCTTGTTTCTCAGCTGGGGGCAGGTGCTTGCGGAGGGAGACAGCACCAGCTTGCTGCACTACTCAGTTACCATGACTTGATCCTAGTACTGACATCCCCTTTAGGCAGCCACTGTATGTACATGTGCCCATGCCATTGCGCTGTGATAGACAAAGTCATGCCTCATTAAGCCCTTTTTTGTGCTCAAACGTTGACCTGGCTGATCCTTAAGTGTCTTGTGTTAAGATTGTCCATTAGGTTAATTGCTTAAGATGTGTATTTGAGGACCTAAATTGCCTGAGTTCTGTCTTTCATACATGATCTGTATTGGTATGCATGCACTGTGAGAAGTCATTATTCCATGGGTAGCCCAGGGTAAAAAATCCCAACTCTCACTGTTAGATCGTGATGGATTACATTATTTATTACCTGCTTTACAGTATCCCCTGCAGGCAGCCCATGAGATCAGGACACTTGTGCATGCATTCTGTGTAAACTCCTGGTAAGAAGCAGTCCCTGCCCAGTAGCTAAATAGATAAGACAAATGGAAAGTATTATTACCCTCATTAGACAGATGGGGAGCTGCAGCATAGTGAAACTAAGTGTCTTGCACAGGTTGCACTGGGAGACTGTGGGAGAGCCATGAAGCAAACCCTAGTTGTTTAAAGCCCAGGAAATTGTGTCTATTTGGTTGTGAGAGCACACATGTATGGATACCACATTTGAAGACACTTGAGTCTTAAACAATAACCCTTGTTCTGGACGGAGGTATGACTCATAGGCAGTTCTTTATTTTGTCCTCTCATTTTGTACCATGCTGTTTTTCCCCTAGGATTTGGTGTTTTTCTGCTCCTGGTTGGCACGTCCAAAGTGGTCAATAAGCCTGTCAAAAGAGATAGAGGATGGGTCTGCCCTAAAGGCCTTAAGCTGATTGATGTAGGTGGTTCTTCACCACACATTGTTTGGAGTGGGTTAGAAAGGGAAATGGGTTTGAGGCAGACAAGATGCGGACTCCTCTCTCTCTGCCTTCTTGTGAAGCACCAAGGCTGGGCACATCCCATCAAATCTTGGCTTAGATAAGCCAGAAGATTGCTTAGATATGCCTTGTTTCCTCCCATTTGTGAATAAGCTTGACGCCTCCCGCCCCAGAAAAGCTGAAGGAATGATTATTTTCTTTCCCCTTCTCACTGATCATTAACAGACAGATCTACGTGCTCAGCTTCACTGAAATGAGGACCTCAAGTTAATAAGTGAGGAGTTCATCGCAGTTGCTGGTGTGAATAAGATCAGAATTAAACCTTGGTATTAGGTGGGGACTGGCTGTAGAAAGAGCTGATAGCGTGTGTCTGAATGAATATCCAGACATCAAAAGGCTTTTATTTATGGAATAGTCCAAGGGGAAAATGAGTGCCCATGATGTTTTCTGCTGTTCTGCTGAGAGTTTTCTGAACTTCAGCCAGCTCATCTGTAAGTGAAATAGCAATAAAGAAAATGAGGAAAAAGTTAATGAGTGGGAAGAAAAGGAGAATAAAAACCCTACTGTTTTCAGTAGTGTCACTGGATCTAATCAGAGAGCTGACAGCTGAAACTTTAGTGGTGACAGGGAATTTATTTCAAAGCAACTAAATGGGAAAGAAATAGCCCATGAATGACTTCATCTCAGTAGTTTTATGCTATAGACCAAACAGTAGCTTCTCACTCCAGCTCAACACATCAGCTTGTGTTAGTTCAGGGATCTGAGTAGCAAAATCAGGGAAATTGTGGCTACAGCCACAGCAACAAGTGTCACAAACATGGGGAAAATACAAGGACACAGGTCTGTGAGCACGCAGCCAGCCAGCCTGAGAGCCTCATACCTCATATGTAGTAGTGCTGTGTTGCGTGTGACAGTGCTAACTTGCTGCCTCTGTAACTACTGAAGACCAAGCCTCCTTCATTTGGCTGCTTTTTCTTTATTATTAAGTTTTTAATGACTTTTGTTTCACTGATACTGAAACTGGGGAGTGGATGAGAGCAGGCTGTGTCCTCCTCTTCCTCTCCTCCTTTGGTTCTGGTTGTAGCTAATCAGAAACCCAGGAATAGAGGAGAAAAAAGAAATGATAAAGCTGGTTTCCTTTCCTTCTGTTTTTAGACTTTCAGCCTAGGCTTACCTCATAAAGTCGTACTTGTCTAACAGAGGCTGATGTAATACCACTAGTGCCTGATAAGTTTCAAATACCCCTATTTATCTTTCATGTTGCCAAGATGCTGCTTCCTGGCAGATGAAGAGTTGTCGCTGAGCCCTGTGCAGGAGTCAGTGGAGGTAGATTAGTTTACATCAGGTGAAGGCTCTGCTTGGGTGAATAACTCTCAGTGTTTCAGAGTTCCTAACTCCTGGCTGATTAACCTGTTAATAAATAGTTTTTAGCTGTGTCTGAACAACATCAGCTTCTCTAACAGTCTCTGCAGGCTCGGGATCCCCTATCGCTTAGGAAGCTCCCCTCACCCTGTCTCTCGTCCTGATGTTGAACCAACTCTGATGTTTATTGAAAACAAGCCTGGATCAGAACTGTTTCAGAGCAGGACCCAGAAGCCAGGCCTCATCTCGCCCTACTGCTGTCTTAAGGATTTGAGGCAGCTGACAGCTACCTTGCTACACATCGGGTTGCCAGGACAGTTATGCAACCCAATGGACCTCGCAGAGGGAGAGCAGAGCATGAGACTGTCTTGTGGTCAGTTCCCTGGAAATTACTTTCAAGGAAATCTGTTTTCTGTCAGAGCTTGCATTCTCCATATAGGCAAAACCATGTGCTAATTGGCTGATTTATAAGACTGACTTCTGATGTTTATGGGGTTTTGCTCAGACCTAAGGTCACTTGCAGGAGCTGGTAGGCAAGCATCAAAGGGCAGGTAACCTGCATGCGCCTCGCCAGCTTAGACATTTGTGGCAATTTCGAGCATGACATTTTATTTATTTATTTATTTATTTATTTATTTTCCTAACAATACAATCATCTCCTCAGATAGAAAGCCATAGGTTTAACAAAGCAGCAGGTGGGCTTACTCTTCCAATCATTTGTTTGCTGTTTTAGCCACCTTAACACTGCTTCTTAAATTAGAGAGCAGTGCTGGCATTTCTCTTTAGAGCTTTGAATTACCTGAACTTCAGACCAATCTAGCTCTGGAGGTGAAGAAATGGAGGCTAGTTTGTGCAAGTCAGTGATGCTTACCCAAGGTGTAGGAAGAGTTTCGTTGATGCTATAGACATGTTGGTGCCCCAGGAGGAGCACATAATGACCTAAAAGGTAGAAGAATCAGGTAGAAACAAACTGATTTGCTGTTGTTTTTTTTTTAAGCTGCTGCAAGACTGACCCATACAGATCTGATGCAGCAGTGTAGCACATGTAGGATATGTCTGTGTAGTACGTTCGGGAACAGCAAGCTGGGCAGAAAACCAACGGTATAATTTAAATACAAATAAATTACTCTGACTTGTCCTTTTTCGTCTCCTTGGCCATCTGCTTCTCACTGTTTCCTTCGCTTGCACATGCAGTGCTGTTGAGGCTGCTAGAAATAAGAGAAATCTATTCTTATAATTAGCAGGAGAGCTCCTGAGGTCCCGTTGCAAGGTTAGCTCAAGGTTTGCAAATGCAACTGCAGAATTTCAGTCGTCGTTTCGCCTTTAGGTCATCGTAAGTCAGCTGAGCAGCATGCTCGGGTCACTTGCCCTGCTCATCTCAGGGGAACCTCTGTCAGTGTGTCTAGCAGTTGGGGTCAGCCAGATGTTCAGCATGACCAGGGGTGCAAAGCCAGCCCTGCTGACTTGCTCGCTCACCAAGCAGAGTGTCTGGGACCAGGCATTGCCGCTCCCCATTTCTTCCCAGGGCACTGAGCTGTTCGTGCTGGAACTCCAGATGGTGAGATGTGTCCTGGGGAGGGTAGATTTGGGGAGAAAGAACCTATCCGTTATTTGTATTTGCCGTTTCCATGTGGAGTCATCTGTGGTCGTGTTAGGTGGGCTTCTACCCACCTGCTCTCGTGATGTGACCATGAAACCTGGCTAATACTTGATAGTGGTTGATTTTTGAGTCTTTTTTTGGAAAAGATGAAAAATGCCTAGAAATTCCACCAAATGCCAGTTACAATCCAGTGGTACATGGCTTGGGAATGGACAGCCTCTCGGCCCTCACAACGGCAGTAAGACTGGATGATTCCAACTGAAAGCAGTAATGAGACTAAAATGAAATGCTGTTAGTCTGCATTAAAACAGCATATGTTGTATATCTGCCCAGAAATAATTACTCCAGCTTCCTTTTGAGCCTTAATGGTCACTACAAATATCTGCATGTTCATAAAAAATATGGTCAAAACATAAAGAGCTATACTATATATTAAGCAGGCATAAGGCATGCAAAACTTTGTCACAATCACAATGGATTAACTGTTAAGGCTTTTAGAGAATAATAGCTGATGAGCCAAATTTAGTTACATGTCATTTTCATAATGGAGTTTCTGTTCATAAGTTTGCTGTTACACATTACTGCCTTTTTACGGTTTATGAGCAAATTTAGCATTTTTTATGCTGCAAAAAAATGATCATAGGGCTAAAGAGTTTTACTTCCAAGGAGGTATTAAAAGCTAAATATGCACAGTGTGGCTGAGCTGAGGCTCGGGACATACATAAATGTTCAAGGAGTTTTTTATACTGGGGAAGAAAGAAAGTACTTGGGGCACTACAAGGGGTGGTAAGTAGGAGCCATGGTACAGAACTAACAAAAGGAGGATTCAGACTGAGCATTGGCAAAACCTTTGGTGCTGAGATGTAGAACCTACTGTGGTGGAAATTGGTGGAAGTAAGTTGCCCTTTCTCTTCTGTTGTGAAGTTCATATAGCAGATCAATACAACGGGATTTTGTTGATTCTAATCCCGGTTGTTGTTACAGTCTTGTCACTGTCCTGTCATTTCTCATTCCTTGCCCTGACTTTTTTTGAACAAGTCTTCCAGGCCACAGGAGAAGTCATTTCTAAGATGCCAATGCAATTCATGCTTTTTCCTCTGTTCTCCACTCCTTTCTCAGTTTCTCGGGGAAAAAAAGAATCAAAGATAAATTAAAAAAGCATCTAAGTGAGACATTGATAACATATCAGATCAAGATGCCCTTTGGTAATAATGTGAAATCAAACTTCTTGTGAGCACTAGTGATACATCAAATACCTGTGCTTTCAAAAGTGGAAAAGTCTCATTCTTTTCTGAGTACTAATAAAAACTGTACCGCATCAGTTTTGTGCTGTCAAAGTCATGTACCATCATGTAATGAAAAAGCTATTCTAGAAAACTTTTAAAAATGTTTAGGGATGATTTTTGTATTGCTGTGCTTAGAAAGTCAACATTGTCAAGCTTTGGTACCTACAAGCTGGTACAGGACCTGTACAGGGGTTAGTGTTCCCCAGGAGTGCCCTGCTTTATTAACTTGAAAATCCAGTGCAAGTATTCCCACTAGCTTCCTCCAGGTGGCTTGATTTTTTCCAAATTGTGGACTATGTACAACTTCCAGTAAATTTGGCAGTAATTTTTAGCATTCAGGACCACTGACTGTTACACCTTTTGGTTCTCAACTTAATGCAGCTAAGTTTGTGTGTGTTTAATTTGGTTAGGCTATTCGATGCTACACTTCTGCAGGGAAGACAGGAGGTTTTGGTAATGCCATCTGTAGTAATGCAGCAAGTTCCCTTGGACTAGTAGATGTTACTTCAATCTAGATAGTGTGATCTGTGATAAGAGAACAGACATTTTACAAAGCATATTAAATTCAAGGCAAGTTCTTTATTTTCAAGCAGCTTGGTAAAGCGGGGCTGCTGTAAAATCCGTGAAGTTCTTTTGGCTTTAATGGAGCTCTGTGAGTTTGTAGATAAAGGTTTGACTTTGTTTATTTAGTCAAAATACAAAATGTTTACAGCTTCAATATTAACGACAGGATGCTGTCCCTACAGAGCTTACCTGCAGAATGCAATGTAGCTTTTGGTAGTGTTTCTATTTGTATCAAAATAAAACCTAAAAAACAATTAAGGAAATCCAACAACTTTAGTTTTGACAGATCACATCAGCCTAAAGCACAGTAATACTATCTGATAATCTTCCTTCTACCTCAAAAATCGAGGGCCCTCTCCTTTTGATCAGAACATCTTTCAAATGGGCAGAGCGCCTGTGCTTTAATATCTGCCTCTGTTTTAAATGCAGATAAAAAGATAAATATAACAAACAGTTGGGCAGCTGTGGGCTGTTGGAAGGTCATCGCCAACCTTTGTGATGCCAGAGATTCTGTCTTTTAGCTGCCAGAGCTGGGCTCTTCTTACAGAGCAAACTTAGACCCGTGAGTGTTAGGAGCGGGCAGACAAAAGCCCTCCCAGGCTGTGAAGGTGGAGTTCTCTTGGAAGACCCAACAATTTGAGTCCGATATGAACGCACTCTGCTTTCTTCTACCTGAGGTGCTTCTTAATTAGGAAGTTAAATGTAATACTGAAATTCAAGTTGATCATTGAGGACTTGGTAATTGAGCCTAATTAAGAAGCAAAATACTTGATTGTATCGAACTTGCAGTTGGTGTAACAGAGGAAAGATTGCCTATAAATATATACATGTATATTTCCTCTTTATTTGGGAACTGCTGCAGGCCAACACCACGTAGCTTGCTGGAGATTAACAGTGTGGGCAGTACATAACAGGACACAGCACAGGCTGACTGGTTAAGTATTTGTCACATTTCTTAGCTAGGCTGTGCTAACGTGTAGGCTGTTTGATCTCAGCAAATTATTTGCTAAGCCATGAATCTTAAAACTGTTTTGGAACATGTTACTATTCCAGAGAGACTGTTGGCTTTTGGGTTTCCCTACTACTTTCTTGCTGTTCGTCAAAGAGGATCTGATTAATACTTTGCAGAACTCCAGTCTCTTGACACTAGCTAAGTGGGAAGAGGGGCTGGCACCCTGAGCTCTTAGTGTCTCCTTGTGTAACAGACTCCCATCACACTAAGCATTGCTTTAGGTATCAGGCTAAACACAGCGTTCTCAGGTTCACCATCAGTTATAATGGTTTTATCTCATAGGAAAATGTTAGGAGACTAACAAGGAAATGGCAGGTTGGTTTTCTTTGTACTTGGTCACTTTTTGGGGGGTGGGAGCATGAGAAGATCAGCTACCTGTAACATGGAAAGATGGGCAATCTGAGCAACATGAACGAGCTATTAAGATTTGGGAAGGAGAGGCGGTGGGAAGCAAAAGACACAATCCTATGCATTAGTGTGTGACAGCTGGTCGTCATACAGAGAGGCAAGTGTCTGTAACACCTGGGAAGCTAGAACATCGTGTTTGCTGGGAAGAAAATGCAGTTAATAGTTCCCTATTCCTTTGTGAACTGCAGTGGAGGCATGCTTTAAACGATGTACAATGTACGTAGGAGAACCAAGAACTGTTCCCTGATGTTGAGAGGCTTGGTTTGGTGCTGGACGAAGGGAATAGGAACTAGTGGGTCAACTGTGTAGTACAGCTCTGCTGGGGATTGAGTTACAAAGCAGGATCTCCTTTACTACACGTTTCTCTGTATGATAACAGGAGGGCAATGCTCAGCTTTGCAGAAAGCACCACAGCAATTCCATTTTCTGCTCCTTTAATGGGAGCCTGTAAGAAGGTCATGGGCTTTGTAGATTATAAAGGTCAGTGCTACCCATAACTACCCATAGTTTTCTTTGGGGTTGGAAATTAGCAGTGGTAGCTGGACAGAAAGGCATCACCTTACCTCCCTTCTTATCAAAACTCCTCTGGAGATGTTTCAGGTGTAATTTATGAATAGCTGTATGGTAGATACCTCTCCAGTGTGCCTCTGCTAGGCTGCATCCCACCATTTGACAAATAGGGTGGTAAAGCATCTCTGTACAAGGTCAGATTAATCCTTTTTGTGGAGTTTTACATGAACGCTTTGCTTTGGGATTGTTGTTTCTCCATGCATGAATCTTTATATCAGCAGCCTGCAGCCCCAGTGAACCACAGCAAAATTTGTTTATATTGTTTTCTATATTTATCACCACAGTGAGAGAACTCATTTGAAAAGGAACTGTGAGAGTTTCCAGTAGGTGTGGTGGGGGCTTGGTGAGCCTTCGCTGATTTTGTTTTTCCCTTTTAAATTTGGATGGGATATGCCAAGCTACCTCTGGCCCTGGCTTGGACATCATTCCCTTTGGGATGATACCAAGGGTGGAACTGAACATGAACTTTTGTGGGAAGGTGCTGGGGCAACAGAGGGACAGGTTGTGCATGTGGCCATGCACACACTTTGGTCCAGCAGGTCAGAAGATGGGATGAAGCATGCAGGCTATTCTTTGCAGCCAGGTCAAAAAGCCTAGATTTTTTACTTTCTGATGTATGGGTTTGGGTTCAGGCAGGGTTCTTCTTCAGAGGGAGATGATAAATGTGCTGATATATAAGTGCTGTAGCTTTCAACAGATGATGAATTTTAAGCCTCTGCCTTGAGGCTGACCTCACCTAATTTACCTTTCCAATAAAAGACATAGTGAATATCTCTACTGTCTGTGCATGGTGGGATTACTAATGCGTGGTATCTGTTACATAACAGCATACTTTTTGTCAATGAATGCAAATAATGAGGTAGATAAAACCAAAGGTTTTATTTAAAAGCAGAAGTATTTTTCAGTGGAGGAAAAGCATAATCCTACTTATCTACATTTTGACTTTCTGAACAATGTTAATTTTAGTTCATTGTATGACTTCCAAAACCTGTAGTGCATGAAACCAAAATCCTGCCAACAGTGGCTTTTGCACACAGCTTTCCAGAGAAGAGCTGGTCTGAGCAGTGAATAGGAGTGAAAAGCTCTGGAGCAGCCTCTGAGCCTGCAGAGAGAAGGGCTTAGCCGTGGTACCTAACCAGCAGTAGCAGAGCTTTTGTTCTGAGATTTCCTAAATTTTGAGTTCCTGACTTTACAGTTTTAGCATCTGTGACAATGTGGTGTCAACCCTATTTCTGTAGCATGAAGTGAAGGACTCGAGTGCCGTTGTGGTCTGCCAGGAGATCCGGGCTCAGCTGTGCCAGTCCTGAGGTGGGGGCTTTAGCAGAGCTGTGTGACTGGGTGCTGCAGGGAAAACGCTCTCAAGTTGGGGAATTTCACTTAATTTATTGCCATTTAAGGTAAACTTCCAATTCCTGATTCTGGTATTGAGAAGTGAAGATAGCAAACAGTTAAACACAGCTGCCCCCGGGCCTCTTGTGGCAGGCTCCATTTTGTGGAGCTGGCCGGAACCGGCCGGAACCGGCTGCCACCTCTCCACAGACATGGGGCACCCTGCAGGCCCCCGCTGCCAAAGCCCTGCCTGCTGCACCCCAAACACCTCTGAGTGTGTTTCACACCCCATGGTTAGGGGCACAGAGGAGGGCAGCGGTGACTCATCTTTCTGTCGTGCCTTTCCCCTGTGGCCATGTCGCCTGGCTGTGTTGCTCTTCTCGTTGAACCTCCTGGCTTCAGTGCTTCTGTCCCCTCAGGTGCTCCCTGCTCACCAGCCCTGTGTCTTCCCTCAGGTGAGGGAATCAGTCCTCTTAATCTCTTCCCTCCCCAGTCCCCTTATCTTCCAGGTCCAGTTTCTCTAGAACTAGTAGCCAGTTCGTGTCCTAAACCCATCCTAACCCGGGTTTGTGTGAGGGGGGACTGGCATGGTGGCTCTGTGTGGGCATCACAAGAGGGGGGGGGGGAGGGAGCTCGGTTGGGGTGGTTTGGGAGTTGTGCGATTGTACACAAGCTGCAGGAAGTATTTGAGTGGGCTTCTGTGGTTGTAGCTTTGAAGATCTTAGCGGCTGAGCCCTCTCATCTGTGCTGGATGTGCGAAATGCAGGTTTTTTTAGAAGGCTAATGACTTGCCCACAAAAATCCACCCGTAGTTGGGTAAGACAAAAGCCTTGGAATGGAGCTGTGCATTGCTGCAGCTTCCTGCTCCTAATGCTGGAGTGTGAAAGGATTTCAAATTAAGCCACCAGAAGTTTAACCTCAATAACATACTTTGCCCTGCCTTGTTCTTAGAAGTAATTGAAGTGCCTTTTTTAAAAGTTCCTCTAAAAGCTTTTATCCTTAAGACAGAAACAAGCTTGGAATGTATAAACATAGACAATTAAGGTTCGGCGAAATTCTAAGCTGATGAAATTGGGATCCTGTGGTAAGAAATGCTGATCGTTGTTGATAAGGGGGTGCCAGTCCTTGTTTTGTGTTAGATTCTGCCTAATGTAATCCGAGCGATGCCAGTGAATTTCACAGGGAGACAGTGGTGGTCACGTATACATTTTGGAAAACCCGTGCTTTATGGATGAGCAAAAAAAAGTACCCCAGAGCTAAGGAAATAGGGCAGAATGCCTGGGCATCTCCACAAAGAGAGACATGATTTGCCTTGTTTCAATTAATACTATGCACCAGAATAAAACTGCAAAAGTTTTGTGTTTGATTTAAAAAAAAAAAAAAAAAAAAAAGGCAAGCAGCACCAAAGCTGATTTTCAGAGCTATACAGAAGGCCAGTGCTGAAAAGTAATGATATGGAAATCGGCTCAGATCGCTGCCATGAATGAGTTCTGTGATTCGGAAGTTGGAAGTAATGGGATCCAGTATGAGGGTCAGGCAAGTGTGAAGATACTAGTGATGAAGATTTGAAAATAAACTTTAATTTAACACTCCTGGGGCAAAATGCAATGAGTTCTGTAGACAGTCTAATTGTAGTAGTGGAAAATGGTATTTTCTCCCTCTTGACCTTCTGTCCTCTATTCAATCACAGAAATCCATAGGTTCAGAGGTTTGGTTTTGACTTGCCAGGCAGTGAAGAAGCTCTGATAAGGTTTTGTAGCTATTAAACTTTCATAGGTTCACAGCCTTGTGGTTGAAGCTAAAGAGATAGTAACTTTTTTTCTCTTGGGAATGGTGTTTCAATTAAGTCAGTGTTGCTCAGTATTTGAATTCCAGCCTAGCAAGCTGCTAAGCGTGTGGAATTGGTGTTAAAGGGAGCAGGACCTTTGTCTGAGCCAAAAAGTTTCCAAAATTACTCTCACTTCATCATCCATTTTTGCAAAACTCCGTTTCATTTTCAGCTCAGACAATCGGTTGTTCTAGTCTGTGCATCTGCTGTTTTGACACTGCTACAGACCCGCACAGCTTCTTAACAAAAACAGAGGACGTGTTTTTTCAGAAGCGTGTGGCATAGCTTTCAGTTTATCCCACTAAAGATGATCACAGCTGAGGGCTTTAGAGAATCTACCTGAAATACTGGTGTCAAAGGTTTTTTATCCACTCCTTTTAGCTTTTGCCTCTTGGGTTTTATACGGTTCCTTGGATTGTGAGGAGACAAAGATACAGACCAACTTTGTGTTGATGTCTTAAGTACAAACCAGCCCCTTCTGATTGAAGCCCATGGGTAGTTCGTCTAGGTGCCTGAAACTACTCTTAAAGCTGGGTTGGTATACATAAACCCTCCATACGCCTGGATAGGGATGTGTGTCTGCCTAGTCCTTTACCTGTGTTTGTGGCTGTTGCATGTCGCGTGCCTTCTGTTCCGCTGTAAGATAGCAGCTTTGCATCTTGCAGCCTGTATGACTCCCACTCCCTTTTCTGCATGATCTGCTGAGTGTATTTATTGTGCATCCAGAAAAAGCTGAAATAGATGTTGACAATTTTTGCCTTTTTTTTTTTTTTCCCTGTCCCTTCTTCTCTTGACAGTTTTTTATCATGCTGTTAATTATATTTCTGTTGGAGCTCACTGTTGTGATTCTGTTTTTCGTCTACACAGACAAGGTAAGTCAGATTCTTCATTTTTCTTTCCCCTTCAGCAAATTTTTATGCCCCTTTTCCCTATAAATAAATCATGAAGCACTTGGCTTGGTATGCACATCATGCTTCTGTCTTCCTTGAGACCCCCCTCTCTGAAAGAGCTCTCTCAGAATGCATAAACAGCCTTACAGGACTGGGCTCTCTTGCTTGCTCATGTGTACAGCTCAAGGTCACAGATATTGCCAAGTGCATCTGCCATTAAAAAAAAAAAAAAAAGCCACCAAACACACAACAAAAACACAAAGAAGCCAATGACAATGAGCCTTACTAGGAGCATGTAGGAAGAGACACCCATCAGACATGAACTGGATTCTTAAAAATATGGTTACGATTTAAGAGCTCCGTTAATGTTGTACCAAAGGAGGTATTGTAAGCGGAGGTATAAAGGCAAAGGCACACAAATCAGTATCTTTCCAAGTTGGTCCTTGCAACACGTGTGCCTACATTTTAGCGAAAAGCCTTTAAGAGTATAAAAATCTAGTACACACAGTTTTTGTTTGTAGTTTTAGATTCGACTTATGTTTGACATTTGTTCCTGTGTTTGTTACTTCTGTTGCAAGGGCAAGATTGCCTATCTGAATCATCTTTATCATTAAAAGAATTATTTTTTAAAAAATGAAATTCTTCCATGAATAAGAAAAGACTGATTCAAAACCGAGTCAAAGAGCACAACCTGCATATTCAATCAAAATTGTGTAACAGTCTCTCAAAACTGACAATGACTAAGGAAAAACTACGGGCTAGGTGGCAAAATTTGTCATGAATTAAGTCATCAGTTACATAACCATTAAGTAGCATATTTTGTTTGAATGGAAAACATTAGTAGCAAAATACAATGAAGAAGAATAACAGGCCTAATTTATTCAGTATATTTAGCAATAACCTGGACAAGGAGTGGAAAGATGGCAACATTACTTTCTAGAAAGGCTCCAAATTATTCAATTAATGAACACGGTGAATGATTGTCAGGTGCACTGCTGAAGGGCTGAAAAGAACTGGGTTTCTGGATGGCATGTTTTAGCTGGAACTTGGAGTTAACTTGCAAGGTAATTAAGGTAGAAAGGGCAATCTAAAATTACTTTTATGCATTATTGGATTCTGAATTACTTGTAACCTCTTGGGAGAAAGATCTACGTGTCATAGATGACAGCTTAATAAAGGCATCTACTTAATATGCAATGGGCCTCCAAAAACCAAATACAACAGTTGGTGCGTGTTTACAAAGGGAATCAGAAAATATTGTCATGTCATTGCTTAAATTA
The DNA here is from genome assembly GCA_011076525.1 of Nettapus auritus. NCBI lineage: Eukaryota > Metazoa > Chordata > Aves > Anseriformes > Anatidae > Nettapus > Nettapus auritus. The sequence goes on from CM021769.1 coordinate 45,584,810, forward strand.
ATTGACTCAACTCACTGTTAATTCAGGGTTCATTTGTGGTTACTTCATTTCAGTGAAGGGTAACAGAAACGATGAGAAGCACTGGACAGGTAAGAGAGAATAGGCATGAAGGGATTACGGGGACTACCCTGATTCAGTTTGGGAAAGGGAAGAGATCCTCTGCTTAGGAGATACATAGAGGAGAAATGATAGCAGTTTCTGAAATACTGTTATACCAAAGGACTGACTTGAACACGCAAGAAATATTTGAAAATATCAAGGAGTATGTTTAAAAGATATGTGTTTCTTATGTTCTGTATCTTCATTTTATAAAATTCCCTGTCGTTGGCAGTTGTTGAGGCTGATAGTTCAATAACTGTGTGGGTTTGCGGGATGTAAAAAAAAACGTTGAAACATTTTTATTCATAAAGCAATCAGTGCTGTTATGTTGACAAGTTTGTCACAGAGAATGTTGGTCCTCGCTCTTCAGAGGTAAAAATAGTGAACATGCCAGGAAGCATTCCCTTCCCACTTCAGCCTGCTGGTTTGTGGCATTCCTGTCTATGCTCTGAGTAAGGATATCAGGAAATCCAGCCTCCCTCCAAGTCACCTACCATGGGCTGGCTGGTGCAGGAGATGGCCTACAGTTGTCTGTATGATCAAAGGTTAGTCTAAAATATGGATTCCAAGTGCAGGTTTACTGGGTTAAAAAATTGCTGTAATCTGTATGTATCACAAATGATCAAATTCAAGGCTCTTAATGTTCCTGTATGACTTTACATCCACAACCTTGTGCTGAGGAAATTAGTGGCTTGTGTCTGTGTTACACTTGCAGTCCCGCCTACTGGAAAATAAAACAGCAGCAGCCTGAAACTAGTATGTTCTTACAGCGTGCTTAGAAATTGTGTGCTGGTTTTCCTGATGCACAGAACAGTATTGCCACACGCACTGGTACGGAGAAGGTAGCTAACCCAGACAAGTCTGCCATGCTAATTGAGTTAATAGAGACCCTTGGAAAATCAGTGAAGGAGCAGTCTCCACTGACACCCACACAGCAGAAGGTTACATTAACTTTGCATGCAAAAGCAGAAGGTGACTCTGGAGGTGAAGACTTTGAGGGCTTCTCTATCACACGTGTATGGATATGTGTTCATATGTATGTGTGTGATCAGCAGTGTTTTCAATTACCTGCTAGCCTTCTGTTTATCAGGAGCATACGTGCATGTAAAATATTACCTAGGATGAAAAGGAACCCAGTTGTTATTTTCTGTTTCTAGGCTTTAAAGCAGGTTGAATAATGGATGAATAAGCAGAGACTGAGCTGCGCTGGCTGTGAGGCTGGGGCTTTGTCCCTCGGTCACTCGGCCAGTGCTGGTTTCGTTCCCTCTGCTGCAGAATGGGCGCAGCGACAGGCTGAGCTACCTGCCACAGCGCGAGCGTGCATCCAGGTGCATCTGTATCCCTTGCTGGGCCCACTGCTTTAGCAGTGGTTAATTATTGAAAAGCATCAAGACAGTTCTTTACAGCCATTCACAGATAGGTTTTTGGCACAGCACTTTTATTCATTTGCTGCAGGAGGGTGTGCAGCGGTGGAGACAGGACTGGCTGCTGAGACTCTGAGCAGCCTGGACTGAGCTGTTCTCATTCATGCGTTCGGGAGAAGCCCCAAAATAGCCTCTGCCTCTCATTCTCAGTGCCTTGGCAGCAGCAGCCTCTCTGAGCATTTAAGCAGCAAACTTGCTCCCATGCCTTAAAATGTCATCTTCCTCTTTCTTGATGGAGCAGCGTTTGTCTTGACCTCACGAGATGAGTGCTGCCCTGGACTTCACAGCTCTTTCTCTGAGCTGGCTGTGCAATGTGACGTTGTAAAGAGAGAAGGGCTTGGAAGAACAGCTCCAAGGAGGAAAAAGGGGCAAAACCTCACTTCTGGGAGCTGCACCATGGGTCTCTGACAGGGGCTGAACTCACGCCTGGTTCACTCTTCTCTTCCTTTTACCATCCTAGCTGGTTATGTTATGAGATACGAATCCTCTGGGTTCTGCAGAAGTGACATGTGGGCTGTGTGGGAATAGGGTGGGGAAATGCATTCCTCTGGGATGGCTGTCAGGAAACATACATAGCACTTCTGTTTGGTCCTGACTCTTCCCAAAGCAGCAGCAATGTGTTCATTAGCTTTTTTCAGATCAATGTGGGGCACCCCCGGGACTTGGAAGCTCCTACTGGTGTTTGTGCATGTCCATATGCGAGTTCCCAAAGTGTAACTTCGTATTTTTCTGAGGGCAGAAACACTAGCATAAGAGATGTGTGGGTCTTGAATGGAATTTATGTGGTTATGAGTACTGAGGCAGGTTCTCTTTCTTACAGCACTGTTTTATCAGGCTAAATTTATGCCCACATTTGAAGTATTCCCATCACCAGTGACTTTGCTAGAGCCATGTGAATTAATGCCTATATGAAGCTTGAATTTCCTCTTTAATATATATATAAATTTGATTCCATTAATTCAGAGAAGCATTTGATATTTTTATAAGTTCCTATGTGATGGTCTATATGTATTTATAAAAGATCCATGGAGTACTGATAAGGCTAACCTTCATTTTTTTGTGATAAAGAGATAGCTGCTGGGCTCTATCTAGAGAGACTGGATACTGTTTTTATTTCTCAACACCAAATTAGATCCTGTTAGAATATAAATTATGCTAATAAAATGCATAGTCTTGTACCAGTTCTTACTTGTGTTATCCTTCTGGTTTTAGCATCTGTCTTTATTTTTACTGTGATGGTTCTCCTGGAGGCACAGAAAAAAAAAGTCCATGTTTACTTTTTTGCAGCTGTAATACATGACTTTTTTTCAGTTTTGTTTGTTCAGATGTCTGCATTTTTTCTGATTTATGGGCAGAGTTATGGTGCTGCTACTTAATGCCCGCAATGGAAGAACATAACTAAACCAGCATAACGTGTTTTTTTTTTCCCCTCTTTTTCTTTTTCAAATGTCAATCTGAATAACATAAACCACTTTAATTTAAAAAACAAAAAAAAAAAACAAAAAAAAACAGAGGATCACTGACTATGATATTTGATTATGGAAGCAGTTACTGCTGTTGGCAACTCAACAACAAGTTAAGATCAGAATTTTCAATAAGGATTAGGCCATTAACTCACCTGGGGATCTCTGAAAATTATGGCCTAAATTCCATGCTTGGTTAGCTGTGTTGGAAACAGCTCACAGAATGGCAGAGATTTGAAAATAATGGCTACTTCTACTTTTCCTGAAATGTATGAAAATGCTCTTGTTTTCTGTGTCCCAGTAAATCGTAATGAGTTCACCTCCAGCTTTTACTGCTCTTCCTGAAATACGGTCTGTAGAGGAGCCGCTTCCCAGCAGGAAGAAGGGGTTCACCATCAGGCTGAAAAATCAATCATACAGAAAATTTAGTTTGGACCTACTGCAGAGATTTCAGTTGTTCTGAACTTCAGTGGAGCAAGATGTTTGCTCTGCTGCTCCGCTAACAAAATGCCTTGTGCTCCTATTGTGTCTAGCACACAGGGCTGTCGAAGGCGAATGCACAGAAGAGGTGAATCTATCTGAAGATGGAGAAATGAAGGCTAATGTGAAGGATGAGATCATGCCAGATAGGTGCAGCTTCCGGATGGTCTTATGTTATTAGAGGAACAACAGTCCTCGGAAAGTCCTGCAAGACTGGCGGGGTGGTCCCTCTGCCCTGCTCATCAGTCAGGGGTCCTGCCTTTTCTCCTAGTTTCTCTCCATCAGCATTTGATTAACTTACGCCATCACATTGGCATACATTTTAAAACTTCTTACTGGTGAAACTTCTTAGTAATGGTAGAATTACTGGGTCCCTGTCTCTTCCTCCTGCCACAGTGAACGTGGCTGTTCTGCTCCCTTGTAAGGCTGGGGGAATTTTGGAACAGTACTTCTTCTGAGCAGCCAGTGCATTAACGCTTGATTTATCAGTTAGAGCTCAGTTTGTTGTGTATTTAAAAGAGCTCTCCACACACCGAGCAGTTCCTGGCATACAGCATCTCTTGGGCAGTGTTCTGAAGCTAGGCTTTTGCTCGAGTGCTGACATAGCTAAAAGCCATTCCTCCCCTAAGCAGGAGTAGCAATGCAGCCTGAGGTGGAGGAATCCACAGATCATCTCCTGGAACTGAAACACCCTACAATTACTGCTCTGTCAGGGGCGTGTGCCTGGTCAAGTATTTTACTTCTCTAATGCAAAATAATGTTATATAAATGGTAGTTGAAAATAAGAAAAGTCAGAAGTGTCTCTGTGGTTTATTTTACTTGGTAATAAGCTTAATTTTAACTAGTTTATTAGCATTTCAGTACTCGTGTCACACAATAGGGAGTTGCAGAAATTTCATCAAAAGAATTTAATTATAACCAATTCATTTTGGCTTCTTTTCAGCAAAGTATTCAGGCATGAGTGTAAATCTGTCTCTATTCAGCAGATATCTTAAGTGTGTGCTTAAATCCACGTGATTTACTTAATCATATACTGAAGTCTTGTCAGCATTGATACACACCTTTTGTGTTCTTTCCTTTTAAAAGAAATCTTGCTAAGGAAATGCTAATGATAGTGAAAAATCCTGGAGATGGTAAAGATGTATCACATTTTTCACTTCACAGGGAATTTAGTGAAAAATAATGACAGTTTGCTCTAAAGCGTCAATGGCTATCTTGTTCTGTTTGTTCTGGAACAGCTTTCCATTTAGCGTCTTGATCTCCAGCACATCACTTTAACCTTTTTTTTAGGCAGGAGCAGGTGTGGAGGATGGAATTTGTCTCTGTGGCTGAAAAAAAGCAAACACGCCAATGGAAATCCCACAGTTTAGCTAATTCATTTGTCAAAGGAAGATTTCATTGAAAGTAGACCTGCAAAATGCTATTAACAGGGTTGTTGAAGGATAGCAAAGTATCGATGAAAAGAATTAAGTGCATGCTCAGAAATAGGTGTTACTTGGGAACGGTAACTGCAGATAAAATGCATTAAGGCTCCCCACTGGGAACTCTTGATCAATGGTTGATCAAGGTCTAATTGATTCCTTGAATAAAGTGTTAGCAAGGGAATGGGTGCGGGGAAAGGAAAATCAAACTTGCCTAAATTAAGCTCCATGCCTAACACAAATACCCCGTGTAAAGATTTGATAATCCAGTAGCCTGTCAGCTCTTTATGCCACGTATCGTCCTGTTTTGGCTGAATTCAGAAATGAAGACGAATGTAGGTGTCTCAGCCTAGTCAGTACGCATTTTTGTTCATATGCCGATGAGCACGATACAGTTCATACCGCACCACTGCACGATTTGGAGTCGGGCTTTCTCTCAGGAGAAATTCTGACTTCCAACTCGGCTGACTGGGAAATGAATTCCCAGAGCTGTATAGATGAATCAAACATAGCTGCTGCTGCCATTATGCCTGGCCAGATCTGTCTTTTATTTCCTGACATCACTAAATTCATCTGGGGGTCCTCTGATAAATATTTGTCAATGGATCAGTTAGCATACAACAGAGATGTTTCTGGGCTTCCTTCTTGCTGGTTTGTAATCCCTATTTAGAGGTTATCTTGTAATCTGAAGGGCACGTCTGAGTTGTTTTGTTGTGGGAGCACTTTTACAACGATTGGTTTCCCATGCTCATACCTTAAATTCAGAGCTTCCTAGCAGACAGAATATGAGTGGTGCAGGTCTTCAGCTGGCCTCTGCCAAGGAAGTCCTAGAAGAGAGTAATGCCAATTATTGAATACACGGCACAGCTGCTTGCTTTTTGTCTGGGCATCTCGAACCATATTACAAATGGAGAGTAAGTAGTTCAGCCCCCCTTCTGACCGGCAGAAGTGCTGTTGAGAGCTGAATCCTCGAGTTGCAGTGTCTCATGGGAAATGCTAAATGCTGCCATGTCTGAGTGTGCGAGGGAACCTTACTGTTCTGGAGGCCAGGTCTTTATTTGACTCATCTGTGGTCAAAGAAGCCATTTTGACATGTAGGTGGGTCAGGAATCAAAAGCGTGCTGATGTTCACTGCTGATAGGACTCAAGGGAATGGCACTGGTTTGCATACAACTGATCCACACTGGTTTCAGTGGTGACCGACCCCCAGCTCTGCATCTGTTCTAAATGCTGATACATGTTTCATATCATTTCGTTAGAAAAAAAGGGAAGAATAGCAGAAAGAGAAAAGAACGGTTTAGAAGGCTGATAAAATACATGCTTAAGGCAGTTTTAAACATTTAAATACAGGCAACATCAAATGCAAAGGAGTGACAGAGGTAATATATTGAAATAGACAGCACATTTTTTATTCATTCTATGAACGTTTTTGATGTGTCACAATGTATTTCAGACAACATTAGAAAATGACAGTAAACTAAATGTTTAACGTTTCTTACATGTACAAAAAGAAAAGGGAAGGTGGCTTTTTGTGTTATCAGACTGCACAGGCCAATAGCATACAGCCCTTGTCTTAGATTTGTCAGCTGCAATTGAAAAGTAATGTTGTGGATAGGCCGCTTTATTAGTGTCATTTGCAGCTGAAATTCTTTCAGCTCCTTCCTTTCAACTCAGCGATGGTGTACACAGGATGACTCCAAGCTGAAGTGAGGAAAGGCAGATCTGTTGATCAGCAGCTTCAAACCACTGCAAATTCAGGGACCTCTTCGGTGGAGTTGTAGCTGAAGTGTGCTGACTTCAGGGCTGCAATTCAAGTTCACATGCTTTAAATTACCCAAACGCCATGATAAATACGAAGGGCCTACTGTATGGTGTAGCTCCCCCTCCGCACCTCTGTACCTCGTCTGAAATAGCACTGCACTGGAAGATGGTGGGGCCCTTCTGGCTGATGACTGTGGTGAATTGTGCTGATTCTGTGAAGTTCAGATGCAGGAAGAAGGTTCAGCAAGTGCTCCAGCCACTAGTCATCGTAGCTTTTGAAATATATTCCCAGATAAACAAAACCAGTGTACTAATGGTGCGTAAGAAAGAGTTCATGCCAGCAACACTGCAACCAAGTATATCTGTAATCATCTTTAATATGGGCCAATTATCTTTAATCATTTGAGATCTTGGACTCTATCTTTTTACAGATGAGCACCAAAATCAGTCATACTTGACAACAGGAAAAGGTTGAGATGGAAGAGAAGTAGTTTTGGGGTAAAGGGTCATGTGTTTTAGCAGGAATCAGAGAGAGAATTTGGCTTTACAATTTCTGAATCCACGTATTTCCTACTTGAAGTTTTGAGTGCCTCTGATAATCTGGTTGGTGGTGGTATAATACAGTTTCTCTGTAGTGAATGAGGCGTATGCAAAGGTTGTTTTAACCTGGGCGCAATTTTAATTCACTTAGTTGTACTGCAATTATTTTGTGCGCCCTCTCTGTCCCAAAAAATGGGGAAATGCATCCTTGAGAACAGAGTATCCTTGTATAAGTTCAGTTCTTGCTGAAACTTACTCATCCTCATGTACTCCTCCTACTAGCGGTCTTCGATGCAATCTAGTAAGGATTTTTTTCTGTGATATATTTTTGTCTAATAAGTCAATCTATGTTTTGAGTTGCTTGCTCTTGCCATTTTGCACATCATTGCTGCGAGCCAAGGATGTTGTTGCTCTGCCAGACGTTTGTGCCATCTGCACCTTGCCACTCTGAACCACAGGAAAGCAGAACAATACGTGTCATCGTCTTCTGCCATGCTAATGCTTCCTCTGTTGACAAAGTCCTAACCTCAGCATTTAGGAAACCTTTACAGAGGTCAGCTCGAAGGGCATATTAAAGTGCAAACTGAATTGCATGTTACAAGCTAGTAAATTACATAAATGTAGCAAAATGGGAAAGATTCAAAAGATCATTTGAAGGTACTTAAGAAAACAACTAAAAAGTCTTCCTCTAGAGAACAATGACGGGGGAAGTCAGGAAGCACATAACAGGGAAAGATTTTGATTCAAAACCAGATGTTAGATTGATCACATAAGACATTCATTTTTTCTTTTGAAAATTCAGAACCAAAAGAGTTACAGTAAGATTTGAATTAATCAAAATTACTGAAAGGTTATTTAAAAGCTGGGAAAAGAATCAACATTACTCTCAGAAGAACGTGCACACAGAAGAAAACATCCTGTAGATTTCTTTCAGGTCCACCTTTTTATTTTGATGAATAGAGAATGCATTGTAGTTGGCAGAAAAGCAGCTGAATACATTCAGACAAAGAGAAGCAATGTTTTTTTCAAGGTCAGGTAGCTTTGGGAAAAAAAGAAATTGATTTTCTTTTAGGGACTGTGAAGAAAGGAGGAGCAGAATGTGTTGCAAACCTTGAAGTATGTTGAGATCCAGCTGGTATTTAAGTAAATGTCAGTGGAGTGTCCTTGCTGCTAACACCACCACTCGTGGCTATTCAGTGGCCAGGTGCAGCTTCCGATGGTAGGGGTGTTCTCAATAGAAACCTGCCTCGTGCTCTCTTTGACACTGATTTACGTACAAATGGCAGAGGCAGCCCTTTCATGATGATCCCTGTTACTGCAGAACAGCGTGGAGCAAGGAGGATTGCTTTGGCGACTTCCCGTCACGAGCTTGCTTTCTCTCCGCTGTATTCATGTCATTGTCAGTTCTCGTGTAGGAAGTGTTGGTAAGAGACAATTAGACAAGTTAAGACTAGGACAGCAGAATGGCTCTTTGCTGGGTCTCACAGTTTTGCCACATCCATTTTAAGCCATTTGAGGGTTTGGTTACACAACACAATATGGGGTGTCAGCACAGAAGGAACACACAAGTTACCACTTTCTGTATGGTGAAATCCTGTCCCCAGCGAAGTCAGGGGGAGCTGCACAGTTGTCTTCTATGGCATGGAGTTAGCTAGGAGCTGGTCTCTGGTTTTTACAAAAATTACGGAAATTGAGTGTATCTGAAATCTGTGTTGTCTACCAACCACTGGACTTCATTTTTTGCTTTATATTTATTGAGGGCTTATAATGTCAAGAAATAACTTTCCAATAACAAAGTGCTCCCAGTGGTGCATGTCATAGGTTTGCAGTGATTAAACAAAAGGGGAATATCTGAATTAAAATGAGTTAAAGCTTTTTCTCTGTGATATTTGTTGGAGTGCTTTTCCAATTAGCTTCTCACCATCATTTATTTGAAATTACTTTTTTTTTTTTTTTTTTTGAATACTTGCTTCTAATTCCTAGAATATGCTTGAAAGCAAACAGCTAAGGGAACAACAAGGAGAGACCTCATTACACATAGCTGGATTTTTTTTTTAGGATTTGATGGGTCCCTTTTCTACACAGTCATTTATTAGGTTTTGTGGTTGGATATGGTTAATATTTTTTGTATTCGTCTCATAAGGATTAGCTAGTGCTATGTATGAAAAAATGCAGAATGTGGCTTTTTGCCTCCACACCCTTGGTGAGGCTGTGCAGTTTCCATAGGATTTGGATTCTGGGTTCCTTGGGCTCCTCCCTCCCAATGCAGGGGCAGCTCCTGGTGTGCTCCTTGGGCAGCACAGCATCACCATGTAGCTCTTTGAAGGTATTAGATCAGCCTCTGAGATACAAAACTACTCTCCTGCTTGATCTGGGAAACAAAAAGGCACGGTTATGGCTTAAAGGCCTTCCTCCACCTCTTCCAGACGTGATTTGAGCAATGGTTCACCAGGGAAGCTGGCTGTTACGAAGGTGTTACGAAGAGACCTGTTTGCTCTGTGCCTGGATGACACCGGTGATATGTTCCTGGCAGGCGCTGCTGTGAATTTGCCAGTGTCTTGCTTCTGCTGTGGCCTCTTAGCAGACAGATGCCAACCACCAGGTCTGGAGACAGACAAATGAACTCCTCCCACGGGCCCTTAGGATACAAACTCCATACAAATGAGCAACAACATATTTTAAGTATTTCAAACACAATATTTTCTAATTTTAAATATAAATATATCACACACCATGTGTATTTATTTCCAGTCCAAGTAGCGTGCAGCACAGAGCCTGTAAGGGTCACTCAAGAAGTCCTTATCCATGCCACAGCTTTCAAGGTTAAAGTTGATACATCTCATCCATCTCCTGTTTGATTTTAATAGCACATTAAATTCAAGGATTCCAATACCTCTCTTTCTCAAGATTTTTCCACATGAACCTTTCTAGAGGAGGTAAATTTACCAGAGAAGAGTTAAGACCTGTTCTATACAGACCTTTGTGAAAAGTGGCAGGACCGTGGATTTAAAAATGAAGGTGATGAGGGCCTACGTTGCTCTGCTTGAAGCTTGTTTCTTCAGTCACGCAATGACTATTCTCTTTCTCATTGAAGACTCTCTAATTCAGCTTAACATCATGAATCCACAATTCAAGTAGCTTGAATTAACAGGACCGAGTTTGTGATTGCTGAAAGCTTTGCAGTGCCCTGGTTACTCTAACCTTCCAAGAGGAGAGGGCGTTGAGATGGTCCCGTGTCAATTCTGACTTGCAGATCACTTCACCTTTTGTCCTTGAAACGATTATCCGGCGGGAATTTTAGGTTGCATGTAGACAAGTTTTATTCTGATTGAAGAGAGTTAAGTGGAGTTAAGTAGGCAAGAATTTGACACTTGCTAGGGAGGTGGTGCTTCTGCAACATGTACGTGCCCTTTTAAATGGAGTTGAGGGAATCTGATAAAGAACAAAAAATTAATGCTAAAGGAGAACGAGGTTGAACAGACAGTTAACTACATCCTGCCTAATAAAAATGTGTTTTTAAGCCAAGAGTGGATGGGTATCTCTTCCTTGTTGACCCACTCAGAGAGAATTTAAGAAGGCTTGAATCTTGGCACTTGAAGCTCAGACCTGCCGGGATGTGAAGTGCACACCTGCAAGCTGTGGCCGACGTGGAGTGACACCGACTGGCAGTAGCACTTCACAGGGAAGGTTTCTTTGGATGCAAATTAATTTTACATGATTTATATGATACAGCTGTATCCTAGTACATCCCCTTTTCTGTGTCCTGTGACCACAGAGCTGAGCCTCTCTATGTACCAATATCCCTCCCCAGGCCTAGGCTGTCTCAGGAGGGGCTTTTGGGCTTCAGCAGGTGGCTGTGAAGACACAGTGTGGGCTTTTTCCTGCACATAAAGCTATTCCTTGAAAGAAGTATGTATGGCACCTAAAAAAGAACTTGTTGATTTGCAGCAAGAGAAGAGGCACTTTGATTGATCCCTCAGTGCCCCGTGGCCTTACCTAACCTGCAGTGTCTTCCTTTTTGTACCTCATCAAGGAAGAGTTAGTTCCCTTTTCTGGCCTCGACAGTCAGCACCTCCAGGCAGCAGGGTTAGCTGGGGGAAAGCAAACGTTTCATGCTACTGCTTTTTTCCCAGGGAGCACAGCTGCCTCACTTTCCCCTTCCCACATCATACCTGGATGCAGATTGGAGTTGCTGATGAAGGAAATGAGTGCAGGTCTATGCCCTTTGCTTTGCCAGAGATGAGCATGAATAGGATTGGTCCCCAAGCTGGGAGTGTAGCTTCCAGCTCTCATTTTACTGCTAAGCATTACACAAATCGTGGCAGAAAGGGCTGCTCAGGATTCTCCAGGCAGCATTTGTTCTCCAGCTGTCCCTCCATCCTAAGGAATGTGGACCGAGGCACAAGTAATTTAATGTGATTAAATGCCAGCCCCCAGTGAAGGGAATGATGAGGGAGATTCTTTACTTATTCCCCATTAGTCCTGAGCAAGCTTGCTCGTGAATCCTGTAACCTTGGCAGCAAGAGAACCTCCTTCTGCTTTGCTATCAGCAAGGAAATGAATTACACATGCACAGAAATTCATGAGCGCTGAATACTGCAATTAATTTTGTTAAAGTCTCTTTATATATTTAGATAGGGAAGAGGAAGGAGGAAGCTTATCGCTAGTTATGAGTCTGAAGCCACAAATCTTGTGCAGCTTTCACTTTGAGATAAAAATGAATCTATAAGGAATCCAAACCCTCTTTGTTTATTTTATGTATTCTAAGAGTGAGAAATGATGAAGGCAGTAATACAAAGTAGTGTTAACTGCACAATCCGCATGTTAAATTGATTAACACGGAGAAGACACATTAATAGCTTTTTATTAGTAGTCTGAAAACTTTACAATGGCATTTATTGGAACAGAACTGAAATGTGAATGGCAAATCATTATAAATCTCAGCTACTGTGTGGTGGCCTAAATGTTGTCTGAAAATATTTTCCAAAATACAGTCCGGCATTGAACAGCGGCAGTTTTTCCCATTCAACCTTTCATTTGTACATGTTAAGCAGGCGATCACGTTGCAGATGAGAACTGGGATGTAAAGCTGGATGTATTGGATGTGCAAATTCTCGCGCTTTATGGCCAAAGCAGGTGCACGTAAATGTTTCATCAGCACACCCATTAAGCTCACAGTGGTAAATTTAGCCACAAGCCTTGGAGAGGTGCTTACTTTGCATTTAATTTAGAACTAAAAAAAGAAGTAGCAGGTTTATTTAAAATGTATTACATTCAGCTTATTTACTATTCTTATTCTCATGCATCCTTATCCATTATGTGTGTATAAAAATAAATGAGGAAGTTACAGAAATACACACGCATTTGATGATGAGGGTAGTTTCTAACGTCGGTGAAGTGTGGCTTAGAAACCAGCCAGTGATTTTATGAACCTGACTGAATTTAGGGGTAACCCCACCGACGTTAGTGGCACTATCCTGTCTTCTTAAACTACACCAAATATTGATAGTTTCCACGCTGCTGCACCATGTGCTAGCACTGTAGGGCCACGGTGGTTCTTTTTCATCTTCTTTTTCCTATCCTTTCCTTGTGGCCAGTGTCAATCAGCTTGCAAATTGCAGCATGCTCAGGCTTGATTGCAGTGGGGGTTTCTTTGCCACGTGCTTCCTGACTTTACAGCATTAACTCTTGCTGCTGCACAGCCTCGCTCTGCTACAGGTAAGGAGATGCAGGGACTTGGCTCGTCTAGCACTCACCTGTCTGAGACAGCAGTGCTTCGTACCTCAGCACGAGGAGGGTTTTCTTTGGGAGTTACGTGGAAGTCAATACACAAAGCGTATCTTTTATCACATCAGTTCAAAATGGGTGGCCAGAAATTGTAATTGCTGGGCTAAGGGAGTGATGGTACGATAAATGGGTACGGCAGATAAAATGGCTATCTGTAATTAAAAGGAAATACATTCCTAATTGGAAGGTTGTGCTGAAGGGAGTTGGCAACAATGCACGAAGCAGATTTTTCTTGGTAGCATCAGATACGTACAGGCCAACACGCCTCTGAGAAGTGTACTTGAATGTCATTTGTTTGGAAACTACCTACCTGTAAAGGGCGGAGTATTTATATACTGAGTCCTTCAATATCAATCAAAATAGCGTCAGCATCTTTCTCCTGTTTCAACATGTCCTCAGCCAGAAGCGCAGGATTCAGCATGGTGAGGGATTAAATTGGCACAAAGATCTGGCCTTCTCCGGTGTGCATTGCTTGCTTTGGCATGTTTTTATTCATTCCCTTCTCTTTCACAGGATGGAGTTTTACTGCACCCTGTCCTTACAATTTCTCTGTAAATAATAAGAAAACTTATTAATTACACTTGTTCCTGAGTTTACCTTGTGCCTGACCTTGTGTCTTCTCACCAAGTTTTAGAAGGTAATTTTAACAATTTTGGAAGCTCTTCTTAAATTGCCTGTTGCAAAAAGAAAAAAAAAAAAAAAGTGTGTGGGGGGGGGGGGGAACTACTTTTTTCCCTGTCTGATTATTTTTGACCAAAAAGGTCTTTTAGGTCTTTTGTGGAAGAAGGGAGCACATCTTTCCACCCTCATCCTTTCCTATCTTGTTTCATCACAAGTCACACTCCGTTAGAGTCCTAATGCTTCTATCAATAAATGATGGATTTGCCAATGGTGATTTAAGTTTAAAATTACTTAGGAAAATTTAATGAAGCCTGCAAATCATGAATTAGATTTCAAAGAAATTGCCTCTGACAGTTGAAAACTAGAGGGCCAAAGTAATTTCAAGGGTGGCATTTTTTTCCTCTCTGTAGATTATGGATCAGGTCAGAACAGAAGTGGTGCTGTGGGAATTATTTTTTGGAGCATATCGCAAGTTGGCTCTTGGTGCGGTAACTGTCTAATACTGGTGTATATTGAGGTGGGTGACACTGATACAGGAGAAAACTCAGCTGTGCTTTAACTGGCTATTGTGAGTGCTGGCCTGCTTTTAATCTCCATTTCCCCATGGCTAGAATGGTTTAGGATGTTCCTGGTTTTAATCCTGCTTCTGAGTCTCGTGCCCTTGTTACTAGACTGCTTGGACTGTTTGTCCTCCGTAGGCAAAAATGATACCCTGAGGCTTTCTGCTGTTGTCTCTCAGTACGGGGTTCTGATTTTATAACTCCAAATGTTCTTCACAGATTTAAACTGTCCCTTTCGGAAACCACTTTGCCCCTGTAGGAGGGGATGCCTGATGCTGGTTTGCAGTTTCACGAGGAAGAGAATAGCCTTCCTCAAAGGGCACGTGGCGAATTTTCTGTTGCTTGGGGTATATTAATTTACATAATTAGATTTGTGAAAACTAACAAGAAGTTTCCTGTCCTAATTTCAGAATATCTAATGCAATCTGCAACAGGTTGTAAGTCTGCCTAAAATAATGGAGAAGAACCGTGGTTGCCCTATTAATGCTCCCCTTTCTTTCTTTTTGCCCCAATCCAAGGAGATAAGAGTAGTAAACGGGTCACAGTTTTTAACTGTTTTGTACCAAAACCCCTGGGAAATACTTTGCATGTTTCACTACTTGTGCCTGTAGGCTTTATTTACATTTGGTGCATTCTTCTGAGCTTCGTGGTAACAGACTGGTAGGCAGCTTGTTTCTGAAGGCTGTCGGTCTATCATTTTGTCAGTGGGAGCTAAAGTTTTACAGGCTTAAACTAGAAAGTTTTCTAAAGTGGAAAGAACAACAAACAGGGGTGTTGTGCATTGTTTAGGTGTAGCATAAATAGATCATACGAATTCTTTTCTTCTGTTAATCTTCATGGAAGTGACCTTGCAAATGGTGCCTTTTTTCATCAAACTTTAAGCGCATCTTTTCCACTATTGACATTTACAGTGGTTGTACTGGAACTTGTGTTTTTAAGCCCTACGTAGTTTTGGTGATAGGCATCCACCAAATACTCAGCTGTTTTCCACTATTTTTCTAATGTGCTGATTTTTTTTTTCCATGTGTCTGCATAAGCTGTCTTAGTGGGAGGAATTTCAGCCCTGGCTGATTAGTCTAAGCATTTCTCTTGTCCTCTTAATTTGTAGCAAGAGCTGAGTGCAATGGGTTTAGTAATTGAAACTTGATTCAGTCCTTGCATTTAAGGATGCCAGGTCTCATTTACTCCATGTATGCCGAGTGTCATTTTTCATGTGCAGAGCTGCTTTACAGAAAAAGCCTCCGTGTCTGTTGCTTTTGATTTGTGTGGTTTCAACTCAGTTTCCAGGATTAGACTGCTTATGGCACACTTAGCTATCACCAATTTGTTTGTATGATGATGAGAGCCTCTGGTTGCATGATGCAGTGTTCCTCCTGACGCAGATCCAGCTTACACCACCTGTGGCTCTCACCTGAATGGTTCCCTTACCAACTGGCATGTGGATTTGGCTGCGAGGTTGGCTGTTCCCACCGAGGTAGGGTTTGCAAAGTGATTGTTACCGCTCCATAGCAACTGTTGGTGGGGCCAGGGCCCTTGCAGTTTAAGATCATTTGGAATCCAGTCCCGGTCTTGAGACTGTCTGTAATGTTATTGTGGTCCTCCTCCTTTCAGCGGTGCCAATCTTAACCCTGGTGCTAATGAGCTCTGAAGCACCCATGTCTCTGGTGACAGCAGTGAGCACTGTCACCTCATCTTGAGCTCCTTCACTGGAGCATGTTGAGCTTGCATGTTTGCATATAAGCCTCAAAGCCTTTCTTCCTCCAAATGCTCTGACTCCTACGCCATTGATCCCTGGGTTCTAGCTCAGCGATTTCTGAGTTTTTCCCTGTCAGATGTGTTGCCACCTTGCCCTTTTGACACAACCCAGTTCAAGAGTTGTGGCTTTTTTTTTTTTTTTTTTTTTTTTTTTTTTTCTGTTGTGAAAATGCTGCAGCACTTCCAGTGCCACCAACTGGGTTTCAGCACTGCTGCTTCTCTTGCTGACTTCCAAAATCTGGAGATTTGGAATCTGACCACAGATCTAGGCAACACTCAGAGGAGTATTTCATGCATTTATGTTCCAAAGCAATACTAGATGGGATGCGGTCTTCTGAAATTACATAGTCTATATGTTTTCTGTGTTGTTTAGAAAGATATGTGAGGCCACTGGCTTTTCTTTCTGCTCTGTTTGTCTTCATGGATGTGATAGCAAGAAATGCAGCAACCCTATGCTAGGTTTAGTAGTAGGAAAAAACCAAACAGCTGATACTATAACATTGTTCTATTTTGGAAAAGAAATCACAGCTAAATAAACTTTATCACAGATAGAGAGCCTCTACTCCTTCTGTAATAACTGCATTTTCCGGCAGTCAAACCCAAGGAAGGTGAGAGCTGGCACAGCAAAGACTTCCACAGCTGTTGCTGGCAGACTGCGCTGCATCACCAAGCAACTTGGGTGAGAGCTGGATGCCGCTCGTCTCAGAGGTACACGGCAGAGAGGTCATGGCCACTACATAGGATCACATGGGGGAAAATATCACCCACACGTCATAGGAACTAAGTGGTTGTTAGTGACTCCAAGTGCCTCTTGATGCTCAGGTGAAGCTACTGTATATACAGTACTGGATATTTGGTTAGATTCGGAGCTGGTTCAAATAGACCAGGTAGCTGCAGCATCTGTTAAATAGCCACATCATCAGCCTGTGGAGCTGAGCCACTGTGCCCAAGGTGAGAAGCTGACTGCATTCAGCATAAAAAAATATGCAAAGTAATGCTGACGGTGAGGCTAAATGACAAGTATGGCTATTTCTTGGGCTTTGCTTTGGTTTGTTTTTATTTGCTTTTTGGGTTTTAATATTAAAAAATAGTGGAAATCATGAAGCCTCAACATTATACACTAAGCCACTTCTTAATAAACACCAAGATTCTCTACTATACCTCCTGGATACAGTAGCTGGAGTATTATACAAAGCTCCATGAGACTCTGATGTGACTTTTGAAAGTATCCCAAAAGCTGGCAATACTGATAAAAATACAAGGCCTCTCCTTTGGATTAGTGACTCATTTGCAGGCCAATCCCAGCCTGCAATTTCCCTGATGCCGCCCAGTGAATACCTTAGTGGTAGGGTGTTTTTTTGGTTTGGTTTGGTTTTGGTTTGGTGTTTTTCGCATGTAGGTGGTTCAAAAACCGTTCTCTTTGGCTCTTTGCTATTTAATATTTAGCTTGTGCAATTTGTCATCCTGGCCAAATTGGGTATTTTTTCTTCCGATGATGAAGAAGATGTGTTCAATGATCAACGGTGACCAATGAATAAACAGCAGAACAAGTCTCAGACTAATTTTCATTCTTGCTAAAGCTACATTTTCTGGCATTTATAAATGTTGCTATGAATTCCCCACAGACTTTCAGTACCCTCCAAAAAAATTCACAGCTTGCACTTCTGTGTGTATATGTTGTATTTTCACTACAGCAACACCCGGAGGCCTCCGCTGTTGTTTTTAGGCCTATAGGATCAGGTAAGGAAAATTGTGATCCCTGCTCCAAACATCTTTCAGTCCCGTAGGAGCTTTATTGCTATCGATCCAGGTCTGTCTATATTAAGGCTTGAAATGAGCACCAAAGCGTGTCACGGTCACATCGGACTGAATGTGAGCTTTTCCCATGCTTTGGGTCGTGAGTGGCAGGTAGCCTCACCACAGCTAATCGCAGCACTGTGTTTTCTGAAATTGTTACTGTCTAGAGGATGGGAGTTTTTCAAATAAAAAAGTTAATGGGATTCTGAATAGGATGCCGTGAACTGGATGCTTTTCTAGGAGAAAGTTCCTGCAAAACTAAAGCACGACTAGGGAGTGTGGTGAACGTTGGTGTCTGTGGCAGTGAGTGGCCTTCCCTGCTGTGCTTTGTGCTCAGTACAACCCAGGCTGCATAGACTGGGATTCGAGCCATATGCCCTGAGGCTGAGGATGTTACCTGGTATGGATGTTAACTAGCTGGAGATGGGCCTGGCCATGCCGCTGGATGTCCCGAGGAGGGGCTGGGAGGACAGATGAGGGGCAGAGAACAGAGGCAGTGGCACTGCAAACAGAAGAACCAAAGTGACTCAGCTGTTTGGGCTGACAAAATAATCACCTGGCCTATTGAAAGGTGTATCGAAGGCGTTCTGTGCTATGTGTCCAGGGGTCTTGGCTTTATGTCAAAGGAGGGAATAAAAGACATTTCCCTGCACTTATTCAGGGACTTTGGACTGTGATGGAGCACGATTTGTGCCCCCTCGGAGCATGATTTGTGCCCCCAAATCACCAGTGCCAGTTTGTAAGAAGCAGTGCCTGACTGTCTAAGGCAGGATGTGCTGAACAGATTGACTTGTTTTCTGTCAACTTTTCTTCCAGGGTGGAGCTGAAGTAAAGTTGAAAGTGCAGGGCATGGGTGACAATCTGGCATGGATAACAAAGTCCCTGTCCTTGGAAAACCCTGTAACCTTCTGGAAAGGCTTAGAGGTTGTAAGACCAGATGAAACTGTTAAGGTCACCTATGATCCATAGCATTTCAGTCAGTATTGTCACCATCAAACTAATTACATCTGAATTATAACTTTGCAAAAATCCTGAGCCTTTATTTAAAGACATCATTGACTGCACCTCATTTCTCAATAAATTGTTCCAAAGATTGTTTTTTCACAGTTAAAATTGTGCCTTGTTTCTATCTTTCATTTGTCTAGCTTAAACTTCTAACCATTAACTCTCATTATGTCTTTTTCTGGTAGATTAAAGTGCTGTCTGCTGTTGAGAATTGCTTCTCCATGTAGGTATGGGAAGGCTGCAATTAGGCTGCTTTTTAACCCTGCCACTCTGCTTAGTTTATCCAAGAGCGTTAGCCATGTGAAGCAAAGCGTGCTTCTCTGGCTTTTTCTTGTAGGTCTTCTCTGAAATCTTTCCAAATTTTCTGTTGATCTCCAAAAGCATGGATGTCACTCCTGCAGCGTAGCAGTGCTGATACAACTCAGCCTTTATTCAGCTTATGCTAAATATACCCATGATTGTTGCCCCTTCAAGTTGGAAGCATTGCTTTCAGAGCGTGTTCGTTTCCTCAGTCCTTCTGCAGATTTTCTGCTTTCCAGAGTCGTAGTCTGACCGCTCTTTGTTCCTAAATGTCTGCTCTTGCATTTTGGCTGGATAAGCCACAAGGCCCTGTAAACAAGCAGTCCAAGTGATCTCAGCAGATTATTTAATGCACGGCAAATTTTGTGTTATCTACAAAATCTTATTAGCAGTGGTTTTTTTACTTCTTTCCCTAATAATGAGAAAGATATCAAATAACTTGAGGTCAAGAACCCACTGAAATCGCCACTGGATGAATCCCTTGTTTTTATTACTGTTCTTTATCTGTGACTTTACTTTTTAAAATACATTCAGTATAGCTGCACTGATTTTCCTTTCTCTTATGCCCCCATAAACCTTAAAGCTGTTAGTAAATGTCAGTGAAATTGGAGCTATTTAGGGCCGTTGAAAGCAGTAAGTTAAATAGGCGGAGAGAGACCCCATTGAGAAAAAGGTCTCAGCACTAGCTCAGCCAGTGTACCTAGACACCAAAGCATGTAAGGAGGAAGAGAGAGAGAAGACGGTGTCCAGCTTTACAAAGAGATGGGATCAATGCTTCTCTTTTTCAAAAAATCAATCTCTTAATTAGGAAAGGGGGACTCGTTTTGATTTTTAAGATGAAAAGTTAGAAGCACAAGCAGTAAGTACAAAACAAGCCAGAGGCAGCTGAAGAGCATCCCCTGAAGGGTTCTTGAGACCATTGTCATATCTGGCAGATTTAACCTTCTTTTTTCAGCTTCCACTCCTCTGAGGGATAGCTCATGCTGCTGACAGGCTGTTGGTGAATAAACCAGATCCTAACCGCCAGTGGCGCAGTCTGCCCAGGTCACTTCCACGATCTTGGTGCCCTCTGTAGAAGCAGCACTTGCATACAGCAGGAACTTGGTTCAGGTCTTCAGCTCAACCTTTCGGAAGCAGGTCCTCTTCTGGAGGATTTGTATGAACGAGCAGTAGCTGTATGGTACAGCCAAAATAAACAGGAAAGACAAACAAAACAAACCCAGTGTTCTTTTCCTACTTGCCAGAAAGCTTTTTAGAACCAGAGGGATTTTTGGAAGAGAAAGAAAGGAGATGAAGTAGCGTAGCAGGTTGGTGACAGGGTAAAACCCACACCATAGGCTTGCACTCACCAGGAGGTTGTCCTGTGATAGAGTAGCAGTCGCCTCAGACAATTTGTGTGGCTTTATAGGTGGTATTGGACACTACGTACGTGTTTGTGCCCCGCTAATATTACTGTAGCCTGATCTCAGAAGCAAATTCAAGGTGTCTGGAGATTGTCCAAACTAACCTTTACAAATGTGTCAGTGACCTCGAGGTGACTGGCAGTCAATTAATTCAAGGTGAAATTATCCAGTGAAGATATGCCCTTTAAGGATCCTGATTAAGATGCAGCTTGTGCTTGGAACTGATTAAAAGTGATTGCCATCCGAAGGAGATGGTGTTGTGGCCGGCAGTGATTTGATTGCATCTGGATTATTGTAGACAGTTCTCTATATACTTTTAGATGTGACCTTGTTTTGTTGAGAGGCAGCCAGGCCAAGAGGGACCAACTCTGCACATTTTCTTCCTTTTTCCTAAACAGTGACTCCTTTGGATTTGGAATGGAACGGTTTAATAGGCCAGGCGTCACTGTTGATGCTGTATGCTTTGTATTAAGGTACAAGATTTCAGGCTGTGAATTCGGGCTTTTAGTGGTTTTATGAGCACTAGAATTCAATAATCAAAGAAGAAAAGTACAGCATCTCTTCCTCTTCCTGGGTAGCAAAGTTGGTTGTTGTTGCAGGAGGTTCTTGGTGCCCCAGACTGTGTCTCCTTTCCCTTTTCTTTCCCTGTTTGAATGAGACCCAGCAACTCTGGGGGATCTTCAGACACCGTTGAACTGGAGTGCCACAGGACTGCTGGACCCTGCCCCTGGGGCAAATGCTGGTGTTGGTATTGCCATGGTTCTTCGGATCCTCTGACCAAGTACACAGACCACCACGCAATTCCACTCAAGGAAATCAGTTACTGCATACTTACCTGGTAAACATTAGCAAAGTGAATAATTTTATGTTATCTCATGGTGACAGCAAGTCACTCACCGGTCTCTTGAGTATTTTCTGTCACAACATGGTCATCCCCTTTCATTGGGGAGGTCTGCTTACCCACAGTCCAGCTACATATGGTAAGCGATCTCTGAAAGCTTACTAGTATGTCTGGGTTTTATCGGGTTAGTTGAGGGTGGCTCAGATCATAATCTCACTCGGGTCCCTTGAGTGGATCACATTCTGGGATACAGGAGGCTTCCCAGGCAGTAGCAGTTTGAGGAGAACCTTTCTCCAAGGTTCCCAGTTTCTCCTTGCATCCTGCTTTATTGCATTTAGCAGGGTTTCTGCTGTTCATTTACTGGATGCCAATTTTATGTCAATATTTTTTTTGTTCTTAGGGAAACACTGCAGGCCTCAGTACCCTGTCTGTCTGAAGACACTGCCATTCACCTCTTGTTTATATGGCAAAACAACTGTGTTCCCTTCTCCATTCAACCTGCCTGACTTCACAAGAGAAATGCAGCTCTTTGTGACATGATTAGAAATAGAGAGGGTGTTGGAAACGTGCATTTGGTGTTATGGAAGTGTGACTGGCAGGTTGTTTATGTGCTTGTTTTCTGTTATTATGGAAAGCAATCTCCATGTAGTTTTCATTTCAGTCACCGAGTCCCAAATCATTCCCTTCACGATAAAATCTGTTTTCTATGAAGTATACAGTGAAGAGCTGCAATTGTTTCTTTCATTAAAACGAAAGAGGCATTTAATAGCGGTTACTCACTTCCGTTGCTTTTGTCATCTACTAGTTTTCCAAGACATTTTATTTACCAGTTCATAATATCTCCACTTAAAAGCTACCTGATGATTTAAAACAGTAATTCCAGTTGCTTGTGAAGGTCAGAACTCCCACGATGTCAGAAATGCTGTTTTGGAGAGGGAATGCTTTACAAACTTGCATGTACCCCAATAGAAACATGTTTCTGAGCCACTGGAGAGCCTATGTGACTGAAGTAGAAATGTGAGCAACTCCACTGATTTCTGTGGAGCCAGGCAGATTTCTGTTAGTTGAGGAGCTGGTATTTCACGTAACCTTTGATTCTTGTAAGTACATGTCTGTGTGATTAGAAGAAAAGAACATATTTTCTAGGAAGAAAATGTAGGTATGGAGATAATTACCTTCTCTGGTGTTTCGCCAGGAGGATATTGAGATCTTTCTCCATTTTCTTCAGAATAAAGCCTGGCAGCTCTTCAAATGGTCTTGCTGAGTTTCTGCAAAGTAGCCAAGTGTTCCTGCAGAGCCCTCTGTCTCTCCAGGCATGCCTTTCCCCAGAGCCAGGACTTGTGCTACCCTCTCGCTCTGGGGCTGCCATGTGCAGTCCTCCCACCTGGAGGCTGAGCAGAGATCCTCCCGCGGTAGGCATAAAGCTTGCTGTCACGAGCACGACTTCGCCTACCGTCCATTCCCTCTGAGGACAGTGCTAATTCTCCTCACAGCATTATTTATTTAAAATGAGTTCATTTCAGAGAAAGCATATCTTAAGAATAATAAAGCAGGCTGTGTGCATAGCTCACTTTCCCCTAAGGACTAACAGTCCCTGGATTTAGGAAGACACAGTTTGTGCAATCCACAGCATCTCTCTGCCAGCCTGCCGTTCCAGACAGGTTTCTCCAGGCAGAGTAACAGATATTAACCCTACAGTGGGCTTTAATCTGTTTTGGTTTTATTTATTTATTTATTTATTTATTTATTTTTCTTTCAATGTGAATTGTAGTTCCAGCAAGAGAAAGGTGGTTTATCACCAGACTCTTTGTTCTAAGGAACCAGGAACACTTCTTCCCCTGAGGACATGAGTTAACCAGCCCTCTCCCCCTCTTGCCTTTCAGCTTACCCTGGTGGTCACTAGTTGCTGGTGGAGCTGATGTTGCTAGGCCTGGCAGATCAGGTCTGAAGCCAAGAGGTGGCACTTTGCAGTACCGGTGATAAACCCCGGGGAGCTTACATGCCTTCCACATCGCCTCCAGCAAGGTTCAGGTGCCACCATTCAGATCTAGGTAGGGTGTAATTGTGACTTGCTCAGAGATGTATTTACCTCACAGCACTGGACAAATTCTGTGTTTTGGCTTATATTTTCCTATCACAGTTGTGAATTTAAGAAGAAATGAGGTTTCTTGGATAAATGAATTTGACAGAGAGCCCCCACTTACATGGTTTGTAGAACAGGCCCATCTTCTCTTGCCACAAGGGAGAGTGTAGGGTATGGTTTGCCTTTGCTATCATTCCTCCCCTGATATTTTAGTAGGTTTGCTCTGAAAGCCCTCTCATTCACCTTTAAACTAAGTAAATGAGTATCGTAAATAATTGAAACTACAGTTGATCCCATGGGAAGGCTGCAACAAATGGCTTAGTGGGCAAGCGGCCAAGTCCTTCATCTCTGTGAGTAACCTACTGGCTTTCCCCTTCCCAGCACACAGCATCTGCGAAGGAGTCTGTGTCCAATGTCACTGTTCCGCCTAATCTATCATCGCACAATGGTCATCAGTTTCTACAAGGAAAGAGGCTTGTCTCCTTGCTTCAGTTTGCCTCTGCACGCTCTGAAGCCTTTGTGGCAGCTAATTGGATCTCAAGCTCTATTGACACGTGTATCCCTAGGTATTTGTTTTTTGGGGGGTGTTGTTTTTTTTTTTTGGTCTGCATAGATGGAGATAACAGGTTGTTAGCACTTGAAACATAAAATAAATCCAACCCACCTTTCATGTCTCTTGGCAAACAAAGGCTAAACAGCATGTATCACATTAATTAGCATCCTTCCCAATTTACTTATCTGAGGATATACTGATGGCTGTTGAGGACAAATGAAAGTGAGTATCTTGGAAAAAAGGCAAAGAGGCAGAATACAGATATCCTGAAATTATTCTAAGCATAAGCACAGGTTTTGGAAGAATGGGCATTTCCCCTTTCTGCTGTTGTAGATTCCGTGTACATGTGATTTCAATACATGAACATGGCTCAGAGGAGTCTTTACACCCTGGCACAGAAGTGGTCCTGTAGCCACTGAAGATCAAGGCAAAATTGTCATCTACTGGGACATGCAGGGAAGGAATTACTCTTACAGTGGGGAAATGAGTGAGTCGGAGGGTTGACACCCGAAGGAGACAAAGGCTTTGAGGATCATTTGGGAGATCTGTGGAACACGAGGCTGATACTCCTGATAATGTGCATTGCTGAGAACAGCAGCTGGTGGGACACACAGCTGGAAAAAGGGGACAGCTCTCTTCTGAGTCAGTCATCTTCGGAACAAGTACACGGAAAAAAAATAACGACAAAGGGAAATTGCATTCTGGAAGAGAAATGGTGATGCTGGGTAATGACAGCACCCGACTTTGCTGGTGTCACTGCTATTGAGGATGTTAGTATCATTTTCCCCAACCAGCTTAATGACCTGCAGAAGAGTTTATTTACATGTGAACAAAAAGTTTCTTATAAAGAATCATCATAAAAAGCATCCATAGTGCTGTATTAATAATTCTGTATTTCACAAAAAACAGGCACCTTTGTGTTCTCTCATGGAAATTCCTCAAATATGCTGGTGAGACTTTCGTCACTCAAAAAAGGTAATGCTCTAGAAGAATTCACTCAGTGTCCTAGTAATTAATTAGTTGTGTTAGCCTTCTGTTTATGTAATTGATTTGATTTACCTGCATAGTTTTACCTAGCCCTTTCCCCATGCTCACTGCACCGTGCAAACTGCCCTGAAACAAGCAGCAAGCAAAGAATTCATGTTCAAGGCTTTTATTCCCAGGTTCACTAAAAATAAATGAGCTCAGTTTTTTTTAAGGAGGCGGAGGACAGGCCCACTTGGGAGTGTCGATGCACAGGGTGCCACAGAGGATAGAGAGCTGCATGTACCCATCCTCTTAAATAAGTAGTCAGCTGCGCCATTGGATTAAGTCTGTATCAAGCTAAGAATGTGCATCTTAATATTTTGAGCCCTTCTCTCTGAGCTAGTTATGATGTACTTTATTTAAACAAGCCTGGGGACCTGATGCACAAGCTATTCAGCTGTCGCTGTGGATAAGAACAGATTAGATTGCAGTGACCTCCTTGGCTAAAGAAAAGCGTACTTTCCACTTGGACCAGCAATGATGGAGAGCTAAACATCCACTTTATGAGAAAGCAGCTCTCTTCTCCCCTTGAACTTTAAAGGAATCATTTGAACAAAATGAGCTGTGGGTTGCTGAAAACGTGAATTTGCTCTTGCACAAAAAGTTTGATTGGCAAAGCCTAGTGACTGGTCATACTTGTGATCTCTGTTCAAAACAAGGCAACAGTAATGCTGCTGTTGGGACTTGTTGGTGTTTTAATGGTATGAACAGTACAGGGATGTTTCGGTGGCTGCCCCTCCTGTAGCCTGAACGGTTTGCCGCGTCAGGTGCCTTGACGCCTGCTTTTGAGCACAAGCAGGTGCTCATAGGCAGAAGACTGATGAAACTTCAGGTAATTGTATGGACAAACCCTGGATCCAGAAAAAACGGATTTGAAGACCCAAGCTCTTTGGCTTCCTTGTTAGTTTTTTTCTAACAAAAACTACTGCAAGTTCTTGGTTCTTCTGGTGGGAGACTCGCAGTTTCACCAGCTTCCTGCTCAAGGTTTCCTACTCCCTTCTTTTGCTTCCTGCTGGACCTCAGTTTAACCCTCTCAGTGTCAGGAGGGTTACTGTCCCTCTCAGGTCAGTAACTCTGTTAATTAGCTCAGATTCTGTAAAGGGCTTCACGTCCCAGGTAGTTCTTGGTATTAAATACTTGCTCCAAATTTTGTGGCACAAGTGCAGTGTGATATCTTCTGTTGTATCAATAAAGAACTGAAACACAAAACAAGCCATGACTCTTCAAGAGTACATAGGATTGCACAGCTTCTTTCCACTCCCAGATCATTTCTTAGGATCTTCTGTTCCTCTGTTCTCTGCTCATCCTCTGAAGTTACGCAGCCAGTGACTGTGTATTTCCTCTGGTATCAAACATGGCTAGAGTCTATAAGCATTTCGGCAACCTTGGAAGATTCCTAAACATTTGATTCCTGAGGTAGGCTTTTACAGTCAAATTAGGAAAAGAAAATTCAGTAAGCAAGCAGCTTGCGGTTTTTAAGGAAGAAATTACAAGAAAATACTAAGACCTGGAGCTGTTTCACATCTGGAGGTAAAGCGAGGAAGAGGGAATCTCCCAGAGCTGACTAAAGCATCTTGGAGATGCCGTGTAACACTGGTGGCACTGACAAGAAATGAGCCTGTTGTCCCTTGACTGCCAAACATCAGCAAAACTCATGCAATGCCCCTTACTTAGCTCAGTAGTCTTTATCCTAAAATCTTACAAGATTTCTATGCAGAGGCAGATGGTACAAGGAGTTCAAGGCTGAAGAAAACACGTACTGCCCTGAGCTGCTTGCTGTTATAGACAGGCTTGGGGACATCTCATTTAAAGCAAGCCTTACCTGTTGGTGCAATCAATCTCATCTCTTCTTAGCAGGCAAGAGGGCTCCCACAAATGACCTTATAGATTAGGTGCTCTCTGTTTACATTCGATTTCCCACTCCCTGCTATTTGTAGAAAATGATCATCAAGGCATTACATTTAAAGTTTTGCCTGGTGGGAAACTATTGGGTATTTTGTCGTTTCCTTGCAGCTTCTTCTACCCAGGTGGAGAGGCAGAGAGGTAGGGGAAGCAATCACCAGAAAGGTCAGGAATATTTACTTACCTATATTGAAGCGCTGCTGAGTGGCTTTGTCCAGTTTGGGAGCTGGCTGGGTGGAATTTTTTCGTTCAGGATGTGGCAGGGAAGTACTGAGGCTTGAAATTAAAAGCCTCTATTTACCTGCGGGTTAGAAAGCTGGGGTTGCTGCTGGCATCCTCTGTCTGGCCTTTGCCTAAAGGCTTTGCCAGAATGTAAGTGACGTCTCACACTGGCAGCGAGTTGAAAAGGAGCTGATAAAGATCTCCCCAAGAGGCTGCTTGTGGCCCTTCGTCCAGAGAGTGTTGCAGCAAAGCCTTGCAGTGTGCCGGGACAGCAGAAAGGATTTGGCTCTTCAGTGTGGCTCTGGCTTCAGCTTAATCAGAGAGTTGTATTGTACTGATTGTAAATACTGGCAAAGCCTGGGCTCTGCACGGATACAACTTGTTGTTGCAGTTCCGTGGCTTTTACCAGGAAGGCAAGGAGGATTCTGGCAGCTCCTGGTCCTCTTGAGCCACAGCTCCTCTTGGGGGCTCCTTGTTTCCAAAGCAAAGAGGGGACACAACCGAGAGTAAAACAAGCCTCATGCATGAATTAAGTTAAGCTTAAGTAGCTGTCCCAAGGAACCACTTCTTAACTTGGCCTGAATTTATACACAGGTTTAAGTAAGGGACGTTTGGCCACTGCTGTGGTGTAGATTAGACTGGGACAGATCCCTGCCCCTTCTCCCTCGCTGCATCTGCTGCTTCCAGCCACTGACCTTGGCTGCAGTTACTCTCCAGTCCTGCCACAGGTCCTGCAGCTCTCCTCTTGTTCAGACACTGCGGTACTTCAGTGCCTGGAGCTCTCTGCACATGACCTGTGTACCATAGAGTGGTATTGTCTGTTTTTTAGAAAGTCTTTTTAATAAGGCAATGAGATAGTGAGGAGCCAAATTAGGCTCTGATGGAAGACAGTGGGAAAGTATTTGTGCTCATTTCAGTGGGAACAGGATCTGACGTTAGGTAAAGTGCTAGCCATGTGTATGCCCTGCTCTAAGAAGTGGTGATCATGTGCTGCTCTGTAGTGGATTTCCACAGGGAGCAGCAGGACACATTGAACTTCTCTTAGCAGAAACACCACTGAAATCTGGTGACGTTAACAGGAATAAACCTCCAATGTGACTGAAGCCAGAAGTTCGGGATTCGCATGGAAATGGTGCCAGGTAGAAGCTCACTCCTCTCATCTTTTGCCTGATGAATCCTAAGGAGAAGAAGAATTTTTCTCTGCTTCATTTCCAGATTGATAAAAGGTTCTTACTGTCTGACCTTTCAGAAACCCTTTCTTCTAAGAAAATCCACATGACTAAAAATAGGCATCTCATTTAGAATAAAGGTTTGCCTGCTGAGAGATTTTTATTATTCTTCGTTGTGCTCCTTCACAAGTATTATGCTTTGCCAAAGGCATGGCTTGTGTATGGGAGAACACAGCAGATTCAAACTGCAGAATATTTAATACAGTCCTTACAGCCCCTGTTTTGTGATAGACGTTTTGCCCGGCTGAGGACTGGTAGCACAGAGACAAACAAGAGAAGCTGACAGATTGGTGAATGCTGGGTGGGATCGCTTTTCAGCAGACTTGATGAATCATTCTGCTGCAGCATCTCATTTTCAGAAAGATCATTTGCAGAAAAAGTCAAACGGAAGGCAGAAAAAGAGGCAGCTGAGTGTGTTTTATAAGTTTTCCTTTAAATCAAATATACAATTAAATTAAAATAAAGATATATTTAAAAGTTCCTGCTATTCCAAACATATTTTGAGGAACAAACAAAATCCAGGCTAGCAGGAAACAGAATGAACTGGAGGAGGGTTTGCCAGTCATGTTCCAAAAGTAGGTGTTGAGTTTTGCTTAACTCTGATCGAAACCAGTCGGAATCACATGTCTAGAGCTTCAAACAGTGCTTCAGTTAGGTAAGAAAAAATATCTACGTTAAAACCTCGCAGACCTCATTCAAGCAGAGGCTAATGTGCTTTTAATAGGACTGCACGTGGACACTGAACTCCTCGTGGCCTGAATGAGGGAAGTGGTCTTGCTTAATGCCTTGTCTGGGCTCTTAGAAGTTCAAGGCTGCATCTGTGTCAAGACCGACTAATTAATAGGCGCACATTAATAAAAAGGGCTCTCTCGGTTGTGCTGCACAAGGTTGCTTTGAGGGCTCTGTGCTCAGCACGAGGAGTGACTCTCACATCCATTTTCTCGCCGTACCAGATTTGTTGTCATCTTCAAATCAGGCTCGGCAGTTTTTCTCCTGTCTCTCATGGGAGCATCAGCCCATCTGTAAGAGCTTTTCCAGGCCAAAACTTTCACCCTTGTTTCTGGATGCCCACCATACTCAGCGGGGTTGCAGGGAGGTGAAGGCAGGCAGAACCCATCCCTGCAGGCA
The DNA here is from genome assembly GCA_011076525.1 of Nettapus auritus. NCBI lineage: Eukaryota > Metazoa > Chordata > Aves > Anseriformes > Anatidae > Nettapus > Nettapus auritus. The sequence goes on from CM021769.1 coordinate 45,614,210, forward strand.
GCCCGTACGGAGAGGTGAGAGTTACGGCACAGCCGTATCAGCTAGGCAGGGTGAAAGGCTGCGGGGGATGCCGAACACCTTTTTGACCCTAGCGTAAGCATACAGCAGAGTGTGAATGCTTTGAGGAGTAGCTCTTTGAAAAAGGTTTTAAATCAGCTGTTCAGAGAATAGCACTCTTTGGTGCATTTACAGCACACGTGGTTAGAAGATCAGTTAGAAACTCATATAAAGGAGAACTATGTAGAATGCTACAGTCACTCAAATAAATACAAAGCTGTATATGTATGTGTATATGTATGTATGAGACTTCTAACTACGAGACTTCTAGATAGCTTCCCATGTCAGTGGACATGGAATAAAAAAGTAAAGAAATCTGGAGGTACTGTTCATAGCATCTGTATGCCTGCCTCTTGCAAAGAAGCAGAGAGACTGCCTGGAGATGAGGGAGAAAGAAATGAGACACACATACAGCGTGGGGTTATAAAATGCTTATGTCCCCTTCTAAGCAAGACGTTCAAACAGACACTTTCTTTTTAAACCAACAAATAATAATAATGGGTCATACGATGTGCATGAACTGATATGAAGGGACTTGATTTCAAAGCATTGATGCTTTGAAATACTAGCAAAGGATGTGGTCACGTAATGCCTATTTTCTTAAGTAATGTTTTGTTGTTCACTCCATTTCTGAAATGTAGAAGTCTGTTGCCAGTCGTGTTCACAACATAAAATTATTACACTATTTGTGCAGGGAAAAGCTGTTAACTTTATGACAAGGAGAGCGCTTGCTTTCATTTTGCCTCTGCAAGTTGCTCATTAGTGAATGTTCTGCAGGTTAAAAAGGAAGAGCAGGAACTCATGGAGAGGCAGTCTATTGAGACCACGTTAAAGCACACACGAGCTAACAAAACATTACTCCTGATGTTGAAGTACTTTATAAATGTTGATCTCAAGTTATTAAACATCATTGATCTCAAGTAGGACATGGAGCTTGCCTTGACAAGGGCAGCCTGTGAGCCCAGGTAAAAGGGATTATCGTGTTGAGCCACTGCATCGGTTTGCAAATCAAAATCTGAGTGCAGAAGAGCAAACTTCACGTTTTGCATCCGGTAGGATGCCACTTGCCTTTCAGAGAAGCTTCACTGTTTCGTTGGACCTCATCCCCCTTCTTCCAGATTAGTGGTGATGGGAACTGTAGGCTGATGCGTAGCTCTCTTACTTTGCAGGGCAGATTTTCTTAAGTCTGATAAATTAATATTCCAAATAGACCTTCCTCTTTTGTCTTCAAAGCGATAAACCTAATAGCTAGATATCTGCCCTCAGCTAGGCTGTTCCTCTTCACCTGTCCCTTTCTGAATTAGTTTTTCATCAGTCAGTTTACCTCACTACTTCTGTAGGACATTAGCTAAATTTCAGAGCCTCTCTCGAACTAACAGCACACTGTTATATCCATCCTCACTGGTGGCTCTGCTCGAGACCACAGGAGGTCCAGACAAGGCACAGGGAGCTGAGGGTAAGTGAAGAGCTGAAACCCAGCCCAGTCTAATTCCTAAAAGAAGGCTAGGAATCCCAAACACGTGTAACTTTATCATGTATTGCCTGTAATTTTCTCAGCTAACTTCAAGCTTAATAATAGCTTTCAGATTTGGTTTTCTGTTCTAATTAATGTTCCAGTGACTGTGTGTTCTCTCTGCATAAAATCAAAAGCAGCTTCGATGATAATTGCAGTGGGAGCAGAGCACCTCCTGTTCAAGACAGTCATCCACGAGAAAGTGCTTGTTTGACAGTCAAGGTGTTGAGAGCAAGCAGTAGCTTTTTCTTGTACTACCCCAGAGCTGTATTCTGTCAGTGGCTCTGCTTGGTGGTAGTACACTTCTAACAAGGAAACGAGAGAACCGGAGAGACCAAGCACCACCTTTGCACGTGCAGCAGAGATTTCTTCATTGTGATGAACTTCTGAAGTCATAGTTTGTCGTGGAGTCGTGTTGTTGAGTAACTTTCCATGTACCCCATAATGATTATGACGTAGTGGGGTCAGAGTTCCTCTTTTACACTGTGGGAGATGCTTTGCACCCACTTTTTTTCCAGGAGCAAACAAAAACAATTCCGTGTGAACGATGCAGATGGAAAACCCTAGTGTATGGTAGAAGCACAGAAGCTTTAACTCCGTTAGCATTGGTTGTTTCATTTTGGATGCCCCTAGCTGGAATGACTGGTGTCAGAGACTCAATTACCAAAGAACACGTTTGGTCTGTCTGATGTCCGACGTGGAAGAGAGGCAGGCGTTGACTTAGACTGTCCCCATGAAGCAAGCTGTGAATTTATTTGGTTGTCATTTTGACTGCTGCAGCAAAAAGATCTGAACAGCCTTGTATTTTTCGGTCCGATTTAGAGCAGACTAATGGAGAAGAAGGGACAGGTCTGCTCACCCTTCCTGCTGTACCTCGGCTGTCGTTGAGGAGCACGCAGTGGGGGGGATGGATGAGCATATCTGAGCAGCTCCTCAGTGCTTTGCATTTACAGCAGAAAAATTAGGTTAAGCTGTGAATATGCATAGCAATAATATAAAAATGTTCCTTCCTTTTTTTGTTTGCCTGATTCCATACAAACGTGTACGTGTGGTTATACTGGGAGAGAGGCACTTGCAGTCGGTTCGGACACTGTCTGTTGGTGACCAGTGGGCCAAAAGCAGCCTGCTGTACCCGAGAGACAGACTCAACTCTCGAGCACTGCAAAGGCCTGTAAAGCAGAACTTTATTTAAGAGCAGCTCCATTTAGTAGCTAAATTCTTACATCCTGTCTGTCCTGAATTCTGGATAGCTCTTTCCCTACTGCTTCAATATAACTACATCCGTCTGGGTGTAAGAAGTGGGGTGCCTTGGCCAAAATAATGAACACAGTTCAGAGCATCACTTCAGTGTTAGTGCTGCTGATGGACTTTTAGGAAGCAAAAGGAAGATGCTGCGGGGAACTTGTTCACAACAGAAAGATATTAAGCTAAAAGGAAATGCTATGGGTAGATGAAAGTTTTCATTTATAGGTCTCATTTGCAAAAATGAGTGATTAAACTGAATCCAGTCTCTATAGTACTTCGGTGGTTAAGGGAGAAGGGAAAAGACGTTCTGGAGGTCTGCAATGGAAAACACGACCATGAACTCAGAACAGGAGCTCCTAATGTTCTCTGCAGATACCTGTAATAGACAGCAGCTCTATGGAAGAATGGCTTTCGGAAATGTCAGTTAACTTTATTTATTTCGGTTTATGACTATTGTCTGACATCTCCGTGCACCCCTGCACTTTGATTCTGAATGGTTGTAGTCAGCAAAGTTTGAGTTCTGTGTCTTCTGTTGTTGTTTCAGATTGACAAGTATGCTCAGCGCGATCTGAAGAAAGGGCTTCACTTGTATGGGACAGATGGAAACATTGGCCTAACTAATGCGTGGAGCATCATTCAAACAGATGTAAGTCTGAGCTTTTTTTTTTTTTTTTCCCCTTCCTCTCTACCCTCTTGAGTTCTGGAACAGCATATTCTGTGTGCAGACCTAATTAGACCCCCAGATCCCAAGCCAACCTCTTCCTGCCATCCAATCAGCACATTAGCAACTAAACTGCTGTTTGTAACAAATGGTGATTTTTGTTTATTTATTTTGGCAAGGGTAGCTAATTTCTGTTAAATATTTATATTTTGTTAACACCTAAATATCACTTAGTTTGCTGTGCAGAGAGTGGAGGAGATGAGATGGCCAAACAGGAAGCAAGCATCATCTTCTCTTTAAAGTCAAAGCAATAGCTTCTGTCGGAGCGAGCAGCAATAGCGTAATAACAAACAGTTCAGACCTGTTTCATTTCTGTCTTGTCTCCTTTTGTTGCTATTGTTGGTTTCCCCTAGCACAAAATGGAAGCTGGCCATGGTGTTTGCAACCTCCTCCTGCAGTCTGCACGTTTTTTCCCAGCAGAATTCAGTCATCCTCCATCACAGATGGGCTGGGAATGATTTTTGCTATGTTGCCACCGCTGTCACATCGTTCTGATTCTCTGACAACACTCTGCCAGTGTTTGTCTCATAAGGCTAAGCTGAACTCCATAGCTGGCCTTTTCCTTTTGTCCTTGTCTGGCTTGCTGAGGAAACGCCATCATTTACAGTCCAGGTTTATTAGCTCTGTCCATCTCTTTTCATATTCAGTGCAATTATTTCTCTTGGGTGTGCTCTTTCTGATCTAAGTACTTAAATGAGGAAAAGTGCTTCAATTTCTCTTCAGAAAATCTTTCTCTTTAGGAAGAAATACCCATGCCACTTTGGTTTCACCCAGAAAATCTTCTCTATCTTTCTCAGAATTCTCCTCCAGAGGTGCTAGCATGATACAGACTCACAGGGCTCTAGTCTTGCCTCTGATGCCTTAAATTGGCCAGAAACAATAACCTCTGCCAATGCTTCAAAGTTATATGAACTACCAAGATGATGGATGGGCAACGTACCACATTCTGGTACAATAAACCTGCTCATTTTCCCTTTTCTTCCTTTACTTTAGTAAAATCCTGAATTGTACATCTTTCAGTCTGATGGTGTTCAAGATTCACATATGCTTTTCTATACAATGTAAGATAACAGGAGCAGCGGACTGCCAAGGAAGGTGGGAAGTGAAAAAATTCAGGGTCGCTAGTAGAGCCAAAGAATTGGTTTACTATTCCATGGGTATTTTTGGGCAGTAGATCCTGTCCGTGTTGAGAGCAGCAGGCTGGCAGTGGCAGAACTGCATATGAAAGTCTTGAACAGCTCAGGTCCAGCAAACAAGCTTCCTAGTCTGGCATCCTAGCAATTGCATGGGGGATGTTCCTTCTGTTACTTTTCAAAGGACCCAGCATTTTGTATTAGTTCCTAGTATTTTTCTCTTCCAACACTACACTATATGAAAAGGGATAAATTACTGACAAGAGAAATGCATTTTGAGGTGCCGGCCCAACAGTAAGTCGTATTAAATGTAGATAAAATGTTTAATATCATTGCTTATTTCAAACAGAATACAGAAGTTTTGCCCCCTCACACTAACTTCATTCTGGAGTAAAATTTACTAATATTAAGATGCTTCTGGTAAATATCAATCTGTTTTCAGTGACACCTCAAGAACTGTCATATATATATCTAAGGTGGAGGAAAAAACATTATGTGGAGAATTTAAGGGACATGCAACCTGTGCTTCTGCTTCCTTCCTGTAAAATTGGTGCAACAATATATTCTGGTATGTCCAATTCACCTATCCACCACATTTTTTTCAAGATGTTCACAAATTGGACTGGATTCAAGAAAGATATACCAGAATAATCAGAACTGTGGAAATCTACTTGATGGTGAGAAATTTACAAAGCTTCAGGTAACCAAGAAAAGATGAAGTAGTGCTTTGATTGCATTCCTTAAAGGGAGCAGGAAGGGAAATGGTTTTTGGAAGTAGGGAGCGCTGCAATTGATCTGAGAGCTAAAAACACAAGCTACAGATATTTGATGGCAAGATGCCATTTGTGCAGCAGGATGCTGCATCCTCCTTCCCTGAAGTTGAGACAGTTTTTTTGTTGTTGTTGTTTTGTTTTGTTTTGTTTTGTTGTTTTGTTTTTTCTCTAAAATAAATGGTCTTGTTCAGTGACAAGGTTGGGCTTGATAGTTGTGATCTTTGCAGTGCTACAGATGATGCTAGATGATACTAATGGTTCCTTTGGCCTTGAAACCTCTTACTGTTTACAGAGGGTCTTAGAAGTTTTAGACGTCAGCTAGTCCTAATGTCAGTGTGTTCTCAAGCCCCAAAAGAGCCCAGAAGATAACAGGGAAGTGCCACCTTGCAAACCACCTGCAGTCATGTTAAGTCGCTCCCTTTTCTAACAGGCCAGCCACAAGAGCACCACGCAGCGTCCTGGCAGCACCGCGCTCGTACAGCCCGCGTGCTCCCGGCGCTGGGTAGCGAGGAGAGGAGCGCGGTGCTCCCAGAGAGCCAGCTTTACTGCTCTGCATAATTGCTTTTCGCATGTATCTTTCAAAACTATTTTGGAATAGACTATTGCAGTGGTGCAGTGGAGGCAATCCAGCATAGTTAATTATGTAAAGCACTTTGCAGTTGAATAGCACTATGTAAATGCCAAGTATTATTTTTTGTGTTCAGTAATAATCGTTACCCCTTACATTGCTAATCAGTAGAGTGTAATCACTGATGAGAGGATTAAGAGCATGCAGGGGACTTGCAGAAGGGAAGGTCCCGGCCCAGACTTGCTGTTCTCATTCTGGCTGCTAAGGGACAGCTCTCCCAAGCCCCCCCGTTAGAGCTATCACGTTGCCATCCAGCAGAATGTCTCAACACTCATTTTTCTAATGGAGCCAGTAGACACCAGTCATCGGTTGAGCTATGGGCCGTGTCTGTATGTGGATGGAAAACAGCAGCCTCAGAAAAAGGCGAAATAAAACTTGACAGTAGCAGAAATGATGATGAGTTGTTCTCCCTTGTCCCCTCCGCATCCACCCTCCCTTCTTTGCACAAGCATTACTCAGAGCTAGAGCAGAAGGCTGGCACTGGGATTCAAGTACTAGGCTTAGACCCAGGGGACTGAGCTCTGGCGTAGCTCTGCAGTAGTCCTGCTGTTAGCCTACAGACCGTCCCCACCCTGAGGTCACCGAGTGCCACCAAGTGTGGCAACCGCTGCTTAAAGAAGGGGAAAAAACTTTTCCCAGGAACAGAGCCCCATGTAGCTGGTGGCATTGGGTCTCCAAGGGACTGGCTGGTCACGAGTTAGGGAGGCGTCTCCACTGGAGTATGGATGGCCAGTGCAAACACAGGCACCTGTGAACAGGGCTGTTGGGCTCCTTCGGAGCGAGCGAGCGGATGGACGGGCTGCCTTCCTTTTTTCCAGAGTGGGGTGGGTGGGGGTGTCCCCGAGCAGCATGACAGAAGGGCTAAGCAGGGAGGGGAATGGGGGCTGGTTTGGGGTTGTTCCTTCTCTTTTGAGGGGCTTTCTTCATTGAAGCCTTTGTGCCTTAAGGAATTGTTTTCCCCTTTTTCCCAGAAGCATGCAGTGCACAGGTAACCAGGACAAGGCAGGCTCGGGTAGGCCCCGCTGCTGGGAGGAACGTCTAGATGTGGTCTGCTGGGATTACCAGTGAGGCAGTGGGGCTGAGCTGCATACATGCAGTACATGGCAGAGGAAAGCACTAGGCTTGTTCTGCAGCGGTGTTAAGCCTTTAGGTCAGGGAGCTGGTGCAAACTGGAACATCTTAGTGATTTCTTTTAATACCTTCAGCTTACCAAACTCACTGTCTTTCTCAATGGAGTTTCAAGTCTTAAAAGAATCCGATGCACAAGCAGGTGACTTATGCATGTCATGACTAAAGACCACAAAATAATACATTTTTTTTTAATGTGTCTGAAATTCTAATAGTTTAGGATGTAAATTTCTCAGAACCATATCACACTCCTCACCGACCAGGATTGGTTAAAGTTACAGGTAGAGATCATTAGGAAATGAGAAATATGCATTAATTTTTAAAGCGTTGCTCCATCCCCAGCATCTCTGTGATCAATTTTTGAACACTTCTCCTTTTAACTAACCAGACAGTAATTTGAGAAGCATGGAGAAAAAGCATTAGCTTCACTAAAGTGAGCAAATTCAGCTCACTTTTATTGCTGTGTAATCCCTTTCATGTCTATTTAGACCAATGTAACTGAGAACAAAATTTGACCCAATCTCCCTCCAACCTGTCATTGATTCGATGTTAGATCAAAACATACTTTGGGATTACTGCTGAACTAATCCCAGAAATCCATTAAACATTATATGATTTTAAATTATAACTATCTTACTCACTACTTTTTACAGTGATGAAAGAAAAAAAAAAGTAATATAAAAGTCATCCTACACTGTCCCTAGTGTCCTTACCTGACTGAGCCAGGGACTGGATGTCTGCATGTTCAATTTTTATGTTTTCTTCTTTTTTTCTTTTTTCCTTTTTTCTCCAAACCCCCTGTCCCAATGTGGCTGATCTTGTGAGATCTTGGCGGTGAAAATAAGGCCTGTTCAGTCTTGAATACCAGTGAAATCCATGCAAGAATCTTTACTTTTCCACTGCAGTAAGATAGAAATACCGTGTTTAACATAAATTACCAGCCATAGATATACCAAGCAGCAATTGCTTGTTAACACAAAAATAAAGCCATCTGCAAGCAGCTTCCATTCCAAAAATACACCACTGAGAGCTCAGTGCCTCTGGTGCGTTGGGCTGGGAAAAGCACCTTAGCAGCACCACCTTTTGACTGCACCTGGGCTTTTGGGAACCAACATGCCCCTCCAGACCCCCTGGAAATCAGTGCTAGGGAGGGACTGATGTCTGTAACCGAGGAGGACAAAATGTGGTTTGATATCTCGGGAGACAGAGCCTCCCATGTAACTGCAAACGGCATCGTTGTGTCAGTATTGCTGTAAACATTCAGCAGCAGGAGGTCGGATGCGCAGAGGCATTTGATGAGCTTTTTACTTGTTTGAGCCACTGTGCCCCAACATTTGGAGGGTGTGAATGTCCCCAGAACCAGTACCCAGCTGTCACCTTGTGCCAGAAGTACCCCGTTTGTTCACATGGGCAGGCACAATTACCTCTAATTAGACGGGTTCTTTCACAGCTACAAGCCCTGGCATCGAGTGATCTGAGGTGTCCAAGTCAGGGTGCCTTGACGTTCCTGCTATTCAGGGCAGTACCTGCCTTACTCCTTTTTAAAGCGTGTCAAGCTAGATGCCCCAAATAAGCACAAGTAGTTTGTAATTGTGTCTAAAAATGTGAGTGAATTGTTCACTGTTGAAACTAGTGACAAAATCCATCAATTAGGCAACCCTATCTAACTTTATCACTAACTAGTGAAAGGAATAATATGGGACTGTAAACAAAGCCCATAAAATGAAGGTGGTTGTAGCTTACATTCCAGGAAACAGAATCCTCAATTGCTTCACGACAATCGAGCAGTTTAACTTTCTAGCCATGGCAAAACATCAGCCTTGGTGAAGGAACGTGAGCTCTGATCTAACTGGCTGCAGCAAACTGCTGGTTGCAGAACTTAGCTGTGCCCTGTGCTTTCTCCACCCTCCAAACCATAGGTCTGTCTCCAGCCATCTTTGCTCAGAAAACATGAACCTTTTAACATTTAACATAACATCGCCCACAGATCTCTAGAAAGTAATCTTAGTTTGCTCACTCTCCTCAGTGTGCGCCTTTATTATGCTTACTCTTTGTTTAGCAGTCCCTCATCTCTCTTGGTAATTTGGTTACTCCTTGTTGTTGACCTTCCTGCACACAGGATAGATCAGTTGCTTGTAACACGACCAAAATCACTCCCACACTCGCTGTTCTCTGCTTGGGCCCCCGCACTGAAGTCTCCCAGTGTACTGAGCTCTCAGTTTATCCATCTCCCTGGCTCCTCGCCGGCCCCCTGTGCTGAAGCTATGCTGGTGACCCACTCAGACCCACTGCTGCTCGTTTCCTTGTTCTTGCCTTTTGCTTGGCCTGCTGCCCTCGCAGTGCCTCTGCTCCCTACAGATGCTGTGTGCCTGACGTGTGCTTCGCTGACGGCTGCCTGCTCGCTGGCTCCCTGTGGTGTTTGCACGTCAGCGGTCAGCGCTTCCTCTCCTTTAGGACTGCGTATCAGCCACTGCTTAATTCCTTCGTGCAGCCTTTCTTTGTCTTCCAAAGACATGACATCTCTTTTGATGTGTTATCATTATTTCTTCCAGCACCAAGATTATTGATCCTCATGCAATTTCATTCTGTTTCACCCTTGATCTTTTCTTAGCCCTTTCTCCCCTTGCTGGGACTGCCTTATCTGCCAGCAGTGGCAGGTAAGTATCAATATTTAATCCTCTGCTTTTGTACAGTACACAGAGGATCTGCGTGGGCAGGGAATGCGTGACCAAGACCAAACCAAGTTTGTCCCACTGCAGCTTGTCCATACCTGCAGCCCCTCCTATTATCTCTACCTGTTGGCTTACTGGGAAGTTTCTCACCGGTGTCCCGATCCTAAATCATGGCCTAGCCATGACCTGTTTCATGGGGCCCATAAAAGAGCTGGTCTCAACACCGGTATTTGAGCTACAAAACCCGTACATCATCCCTGTAGTCTGTCAGACTTTGAGACCCTCAGCCATGCGAAATTATGGGGAGAAGGGGCTCAGTCCCAGTCTGTGCAGACTTCTATCGCTTGTGTTCAGCCAGAACAGCACACAAACGTCTCAGCCCTTTCTATTTTACTCTCTGTATCACAGATGAGCCACATTTTCAAGGCTTGCTTGAAAGACAAGCTGTCTATCAAAAGAGCTGACTGGTAACTAATGATGACACCCTGCAGGACCTTCTCATAAAATTTCCAGCTAGATCCACACTCCTCAAATGCATGGCATGTGCTCCGTACTGCTCTGATCCGTTTCTGGGACCGCTTCCTCATGGAACTCCTGTCTTGTGTGCAGCTACATAAAGGAACAAAAGAAAGTCACAAACTTTTTTTTCCCTTTGAAGTCATTTTATAGAAAATGCAGCCTGTAAACTCACAAATCAAACACTAGCAAGCTAAGGATTGATTTCTGCCACAGACTAAATCAGAGTTCTGAGCAGAACCTTAGGGGGATAGATGCGAGTCCAGGAAGGATTTCTGAGTTTTGTTTGGCAGAAGAAAAACAGCTGTGAGCGCTGAAACGTCTCTATTGCAGACTGCTTTCTGTGAGTGCTTAAGGTACGATGTGCAAGGCAATGTGTGACACCTCTGCCCTCTGTTGGTGCTGAATGGCAGAGTTGGTGCTGGTGCGTGCAGAGACCTGGCCACTCAGCCCTCCATGCCCACAGACCCTACAGCTGTTAGAGGGAAAACACGCTCAGGCCCATGGAAGTACCAGCATCCCAAATCCTAGTATGACCCAATATGAGGTCCTAAGACGTGGTGCAGAACTCGGCGTGATTATGAGCTATCAGAAACGAGAGGAATGGGCTGTGTAGGGAACTGGAAAGTACTGTACAGGCTTATGTAAAATCAGGCTTTAAAAATAAGACCTTAGCAAGTCATTTCGGGGCCAAGGTGGCTGGCATAGCCTTGAGAAAGCGCTAAGTACGGCCTGTAGCTGGGAGCAGTTCTGCAGCCCCCCGTCAGTGAAACCATGCAGGCTACTTCTAGTCATTAGTGCTAGAGTGCCTAAATACCTACAGATTCTTACTTTGGAGCTGGCACAGGAGCAGCAGATGGTGTATACATCTACATGCTAATCAGTCTTTGCGTGTTTTCTGTCACAGGCAGATACCAGATCCCAGAGGGGAAGATGGTCACAGAGCCATTCCCTGTACTGTTATGTACAGCTCCTACACGTTTCATCCTGCTCCCAAAGCGGAACAAACCTTCCAGTTTAGCACTAATGCAGTTCCTGTACATTGCGTCAGTGTGTGAAGGTACTTAAAGCACCCATCACTTAGCAGCATCAAATAATGACGTTACGGAACTGCACCAAAGAGAAGAGGAAATAAATCTTTTAGTGAGTCACAAAGACTTTCAGAGGTGATCAGTAATTAACAGCTTGGGGAGAAATTTGCCTCATTAACTTCAATCATGATTTCATAAGTAGCGTACAGTAGAAATCCCAGTGTCTTTACCTTCTGACTCCTCTAAGTAGCCTAAGTTTTTTTTTGTGTTTTTTTTTTTCCTGACTAGCTGCAAATAATTGGCATAATCCTGCTCAAGTCACACAAAACCTTGGTACTTGGCCGGCGTTGTCCTATTTCAGCTCCTGCAGTGTCCTGTCGCCGTAAATAGGTGCCTTTGCATCTTGTCTCAACATTAGCTACTTTAGCCTGTATGGGTAAAGCTAAGGAAATACTATTTTTTTTAAGTTTCAAGCTCCTGCTGCTGTATTCAAGTGTAACTCTGTGCACTGAATGAGGTCCTGTTTGTGTCCAAGGGTGGGCATGGAAGCTTCTTCCATCACCTCAGAATGAGCAGACAACAGGGACAGATCATCCTTACAGTGCCATCTCGGTTCTTATTTTTCTAGTTCAGATGCTGTGGAGTCTCCAACTACACTGACTGGTTCGAAGTGTACAATACAACCCGGGTGCCAGACTCCTGCTGCTTGGAATTCAGTGAGAACTGTGGGCTCCATTCCCCAGGGACCTGGTGGAAAGCGGTGAGTAGCTCCCCAGCTGCAGTTAGCAGCCCCCTGCCAACCCAGGTGAAGGGCAGGAAGCTAGTTAGCTGTAAGGTGATAAGGTGTGGTGTAACCTCGGGCAGCTTTAGTCAGGTTTTGGAAGGCTCATGCTGAGCTACAGCTTTTTACCTCCAATGAAACTGCCAGTTTGAATACTTTGAGGAGCTGAAGGCCTTTCATGTCGCAGCCAAGTACCTTCACTGATCTGGAGCATAGTCCACCCAGATCAAGCTACGAAATGACAGGATTGTCTTTTTTTAATGTCCACCTCCTGGATTAAGGTAAAGGCAAATGGTTTCCCATACACCTAGCACACGCCCTGGAGCACTGGCATAGCAGTAGCGTTGTGTGGCACAAGCAGTCATGAGGCACAACTGCGAGCCTTGTGTGCTCTCCTCCTGCCAGGCACCCTAGTTCAGGGGCTTCTGCTACACATAGAGCCCAAATTTCTGGCTGTAATTAGCTTAGCAATTCTTCGTGCTAATCAGAGGTAGTGTAAATACCTAGGAGGGGCATGGGGCAGGGCCAGCTGGTAAAGTAGCATTGAAATTAAGTTTTGCTTGTTATAATGGTTTGTGAAGACAGAAACTGCAAGTTACTTTTTAGTGAGATTTCACACCCATGGATTGGCACTGGCAGAGGCTGAGTTGCAACCAAACACAGTTCCATCATACCTCCCAGGTAGCTCCAAGTCAAATTCTGAATTTAAGGACTTAAAAGTTCTTATTCTATTTTATGCAGGGTACCGAGATGATTGGTGCAGGTTAACCAGGCTAAAACCACCCTGTTTGGGTAGGGATTAATGCCATGTACATACTGCGGAAGCCACTGACTGAAGGCTGAACAACCTTGCCCATGTACATTTACAGGACACAGGGCACTGTTTGTGCAAGGTTGTCCCACAGAGGCGGAGTGTATTATTTAAAGAAAGGATTCACCTCAGCCAGTTCCAGCCCCCCCCAAGGGAAGGGGGATTGCCATGTTCCAAGGCTAGGAACATGAGGTTACAGCTTGTGTGGAATTTAAAGCAGGAAGAAAATAATGGAGGAGCACCCATACTGCAGTTTAAAATGATGGAAAATGGTAAGATAGCAGCCCTTGGGCAGCAGGAGAGGCTACTGAGCAGCTCTCATTGACACCCTTGTTTGTGTAACGTGTAAATATGATGTATATATTTGTGGGTGTGTGTGCATGTGTCTGTTTATTATATATATTCTGTAATAAACCTTTCCTGAGACATGGAGAAAAATGAGAAGGCTCATTCTGAAATTTAATTGCTTCTAGTTGGATTCTAGAGGGCAAAGATGTCCCAAATCTAGTTTGTGGTTATATTTAATTACTGGACCACTTCATGTGCATGTGTGCAGCGTTTTGGAGGTGGTATTACAGCTAGTACTCCTTGTGCAGGCTCCAAGCCAGAAAGGCACTGTATTTGCTCCAGTGGTGACACGATGAACCAGGGTACCCAGCAGCTTAGTGTTGTATTTTCTGTCTTTTTGTTCCCAGGGGAATACATCCGTATGTTTATAGCTAATACGTTTTGTTTTTTTCCAGCCTTGCTACGAAACGGTGAAAATATGGCTCCAGGAAAACTTACTAGCAGTGGGAATCTTTGGATTGTGCACAGCTCTGGTGCAGGTAAGCTTTTCAAATCCTAAGTAATTACAACTAAATAAGTGTTAATAAATAGACATATTCTGCCCAAGCCTAATTTAACAATTTCATATTTTGCATGATGTTAGACTAAAACTCAGAGATTTAAGTCTCTCTCATGTTTTCATTCTGTTAAAATACTGTGTAGAGGGTACAGAACTAGGAATACTGCACTTGTTTTCTGTGTCACAATGCACTGCAAAGAGCAGACACCTTACCGCATGGTTTATCTAATCTCACACTGAACTCAGTGATGAGACAATGTCCTGTGACAGAATCCTAGTCATTGTAGGGTGCGTTGCCTTTTAGAGTACCTGTATTTGTTCACTAATTTTCCAGAGAGGCCAATCAGCTTAAGCTAAATATCTAATTTTGAGCTGGCCTAAAGGTAGTCTTCAATCCCATCCTAAGGCCTAGGGTAAGTTCTAAGTTTAGATGTTGTTCCCAGAATTCAACCTTGCCGATAAAACCATTCTCCTTTGCTGTTAATTACTGTGAAAGTAGGTAGGCCAGACTGGTACAGAGCTGCTGCTAAGATTGTGACTTGCAGTTCTTTCCACTGTAGCTTTGGTCAGAGGAAGGTCAGCTGTTAGTGCAGTGGATCATTTCTTTCTCTTAAGTATATGTATCTTTAATCCAGCTGGTGGTGACTCTGGCCCCAGTGCAGCCACAGTGGTACAAACCTTAGCCTGAGGATACAAAGGTGAAAGGTGCACCAGGCTCAGGCTGTTTCAGCTCTAGGTCAGCCCTCTGCTTACAGCCTGGAGCCCCACTCCTGAACACAGTAAGAAGAGTTCTGGTTTTCCAGTTCCTGCCTGTCTCTAACAGTCAACATGTAAGCAGAAAGGATGGCATAGCTACTAAGCTCATGCTATGTAACTCCAACTTAACCCATGGTTTTAAATTTTGCATGGTATTCTGTTGTCAGGAGCAAAAGAGAGACCAAGACCACAGTTCAGTTTAAACACTTGCTAGCGTTGGTTTAGGCAGAATAACATGTATCTGACTTTCTGGTAAGTCCTGGCTGCAACGTACCAGTGCAAATGCCTGACTCCTTGTAGTCCCAAATTTAGTAGAGTTTTATGTTTTCTAGTAGTTTAAGCTGATATGCTTAGGAAACAGGTAAGCGTAACCAGATCAAATGGCAGCGAGACAATATAAGAAGATTTGGTTGTTAATCTGTTACATTTAAAAAAACAACTTTTGAGCATTGAGGGAGTCTTTAAAAGATAAACTAAACACCCAGCAGACCATGTCAGTGTCCTTCCCACAGACCCTGACGGCATTCGGGGCACTGAAGAGCAAATACTATCCTTCTGACGAACAGGAGTGACTAATTTCCAGTGGGAGCAAGCATTTCAGACAACTTTAAAATGCTGATTAGTATTGCTTGTAAATGCTGTGAAATACAGAGAAAATAGCTCAGCATACAAACACTTTTCTCAGGGGCTGCCCCTAGCTGCACTATATGATTGATGACATAATTGATGATGAAAGATTTGATCCACTGTCACCTAAAATGAATTGGTCTCCCTCCGTTGTTGCTCTTACAATGCTGCTCCGGCCCTAAGTATGTGATAGCTGTTGTTTTTCCACATTAATGATTTGCTAGTTAGAATCACACCACGACACAACTTGAAGGACACACAGCAGATGTGGCAGGAGAATCTTCTTCAGCCGTGCATGCTAGATAGAAATTGTAAAACAAATTCACCACCAAAATAAAACCACCAAGGTTTTATTACACAACTGTCTCAGAAGGAGCTCCTTTATTAGGAAATAAAGGCAGCATTCTAGGGTTACTTCTAAAAGGCATACGTTTATTATAAGACAGCAGACTAAAGCCTCACTGCTTTATTTCACTCTGGAAGAACGAGAAATGAGACAAATACATAACCATTTTTTTTGCCTTTATTTATGAAGTAGTATGTGTTACTCATGTTCTTTCAAAAATAGCTGTCAGTGGAAACTACCGTTTATATAAACAGAACCACTTATGTGGTCAAATTAGGTGCTTAAAATAGAATTCACACACAAAATCTACCTGGCAAATCCTAATCCCAGTGAAGATGTTTACAACAGTGTTGCAAAAGAACAGCACAACCCTTCAGTACATTCAGGTAAGTACTTCAACTGGAAGGGAAGTGGGACTCTTCCTCTGCCCCTTTTCTGAGGAACTGAGCTGCCTGTGGGCAGCAGGCAGGCTGGGAGCAGGACCACCACCTCTGCCTGCTGCTTCTCTTGGAACAGCCTGAGCAGAAGGAGAGACGCTTCCAGCACTGATGAGCCACTGATGATTATGATTAATGCATGGACAGGCTCCAGTGATTCCCCCAGAGGGATCTGTGCACACATATGCTTTGAAAAGTAAAGTACAGTAAAGTAAACCACAGCACCCTTTGGGTCAGGGATGAAACTCATTGTCTTCCAAAGCAACAGCTACAGAGATAACCAGAGCCCTACAGCTGAGCAAGTTGCTACTATAAAATATTTTTGAGCAAAAGACAAACATTTCTTTTCGATACGCCTCTTCCCAGTATCTGGCTGCTGCTTTTCATGGAGAAATCAACTCTCCTGCGCTCTCATTGTTCATTCTGTAAAACAGCAATACAGGTAAGGACAAAAGGTAGACAAACTAGGAACAGAAACAAGGACAGGAGCTGGCAGGAAAAGCAGTATGTGATGTGTCTTCCTGTGCGTGAACAAAACCAGTGTAAGCATGCTTTTCTTTTTTTGTTTCAATAAACAGGGTTTTTTTGACTTACTGAAAAATTGTTGTTTGCTTTTTTTCCTCTTAGATTCTTGGACTCACCTTTGCAATGACCATGTATTGTCAGGTAGTCAAGGCAGACACCTACTGTGCATAGATACCATTCCCAGTCTTTCTGCTTCTCCTCCAAAGGACACAGGAGAAATCTCCTTCATGCTCATTCATCTGACCTTTCCCCCCACACTTTGTACTATGAACTGTGTATAATGCTATCTTTCTGAAGATTTTGTGAATCACCCCATTTTACTGAAGGAGGAAGAAAAGAAAGTCAGTACTTGAACTGGCACAGGTAAGAAGCAGCCTTGGCTTTAAACAGAAGAAAACCTCCAAACAGCGATGGTTCCTTTTCTGGGGCCTGTGGAAGGCAAAGGAGGCTGCAACTGAGGGGCTGATCTGCAAACCCATGTTAAGAAAAGATTGCAGTGGCGCAACCTCTGTGAAACCTGCCAGGTTGCCTTCCAGCATCTCAGAATCTGGAAGAGAGGGCGTAGAAAACGCGTATTCTTCAGCACGGAAAGAAGGTACAGAGTAGCTAGCACTGAATGCAATTGTAATTTCACTACAGTTTGCACACAGCTAAAATGTCAAGAGCAACCAGCCTTTCCTCCAAGTGTCTCAAGATGATTGTGTAGCCAGGAGAGGATCATCTTCAGAAATGCTATTTTAAAGGAGTATTTTTAATTTCATGTGCTGCAAAGTCAGGCTTTTAATCAGAATGTGTACAGTGAGATCTGGCCGTTAAAGGAAAACAATATTGGACACTGTCTCACTTATTAATTGCCAGCGGCATATAGGTGATAGTTGACTGAATATGTAATGCATAGTACATCCATATACACATACTGCTCTGAAAGGAGGTGAAAATAACCAGCATCTAACCTCAGAAAGAGGGAACCTTTCTATCCCATTTTACATTCCAACTGAAATAACCAAGTACTATTTCTTGTAGGAGGCACTATCACTTATACCTCTGGGAAACAAGTAATTACTTTCAGCTGTATCTTCATTTCAGTAAACAACTTGTGAGTGGGCTCCTCTGTCATTCTACTATGATTTTATTTTTTATCATCTCCGTTTCAAGTTAGTCTGCCAAAAAATATCACTCATTTCCACACTGGAAGATTTGTACAATGCTGTCAGCTGTCCCTTCCCTCAGTGTCACCATTTCATTAATTTACTCTAGAATACCATTGTTTGCAGGTATGATAGAGTTTGCCTTGCTAAGGAAAAATCTTTTCACATTGCTCATCTTTCCAAGAGTTATTAAGACTTCAGATGTTTTTATGCTTGGCAGTTTTTTCCAGCTGTGTGCTTACAACAGCCAAGGCACATCAGTATTTGTTAGAAATGGAGTCACCTCTCAGTTCTGCTTTTCGCAGCCATCTCCCTCCTACTGGTTTCAAAGGCTGATGGCTAGAACATGCCCCACACTGCCTGGAATTTGCAGAAATCCAAGTCAGTACTTTCCTTTTGCCAGGAAACAGCCACCGGTTGTCTAATTCTCCACCCTACATTGGTAACTGAAGTAATTTAATTTATGTAGTACCTTTCTGCATGAACCTTCCAGAGCCTAAGGCTCTCACGCTTCCTACTGCTCAAACAAACTGCTGACAATTCCCCATCAGCAAGCAGACCCAGGTAACATACACGTGGCAGGAAGAGGCTGAAGCAAAGCACCCTGGGGAAAGGAGGTAGCAGTGAACAGGCTAGCAGAGCAATGCAGCTGGCCTGTTCCCCACAGCAGCCTTTTGAGGACCTCAGCTACAGCCAGCAGCCTGGGGAGACCACCTCGGTGCCCTGTTTTCACAGAAAGTCCCGTGCAGCCATTCTTACTGGGACAGACTAGAAGCACCTTTAGCGCTTAAAAGAACATGTCTCGGCTACAAGTTAATTTTGCTTACCCTGATTTAAAGGCAATTTCCAGCAGTAAAGGCCTTGCCACTCCCCCAGCCTGTTGAAGTCTCCTTAACACCAGTCAGTAACCCCCTCCTCTGGGCCTGCAATGCTCACTTACGCCCATTGTACACATCAGTCCCTGGAGCACTGGGCATTTAATTGTGCAGACTAAGTTCAAAGTAACTTGTTACTGGTGTGCATTTTGTGCAGCTTCCCAATCATTCACTCTCACAGCAACCTCACCGCCACTAAAGAATTTCATTGCCATGCCAACAAGCCACACATGTTAACAGACTTCAACCCATAACAGAGGTTAAACTGAGCGAGTAGCCCACAATACACAGGTGACCTGTGCCTTGAGCAGGAGACTTACTCGCAGTGTTGTAATCACCACGGTGTCAATGCTCTCTGCTCCTTGAGCCCAGGGTAACCCATCAACAATCATGCTCTTGGAGAGATGGGAGAAGTTTGCTCCTTTCCTCTCGCCACGTTTCTTACCTGCACAGAAACAATTCCAGGTTAGAGGTACCGTTAGTGCAAGTTTTTGCCAAGCTTCATAGTTTGTACTCACAGGCTCTCCTACTGACAGCTCTGCATTTCCCCCACTGAAAAGCTGCGCAGCAGAATGATGAACACAATTGTAAAACATTGAATTTAATGAAAGACAAAAGGTAGACAAGTCTATTCATAGTCTATTCAGAGCCTGATGGCTTTGGTGATTAGAGCAAACCACTGCAGCAGAACTCCCACATGGGGCAACTCTCATCAGTTTGCCTGGTGGTGCTGAAGGAAGAAGACAGTGTACAACCCTCATCCTGTGAGCATCCCAGTAATACACACTGAACCCTTAGAGCAGACTGCCAGACTTTAGCTACACCTACAGAGTAATAATAACAAAAGAAACCAACACAGATGAGACATCACACATTCTGGTTCTCTCTAATCATTTGCCACAGTATAGGCATCCTTACAACAAGGTAAACAGCCTCGGTTTTCAAAAATACGATCTAGAGGTAGTACGAGCAACACTCACTTTGTAAATCCCACTCATTGCAACAGCACCGTTCAGCAGCAACTATTGAAGAGAAAAAACACACTGCCAACAGAGATGCTAGTGCAACTTACTGATAGTTTGCACCGGACCATTTTCTATATTTGCTGTTAGTAACTCTCTTTACACAAACCAAACAGATGTTACGGTGCTTAAAGCATTACCAGCACAATCCGGTTTCAAACCTCTGAACATGCTGACTACAACAAGAATCAGCTTTAACATAATTTTCTTTCTAAAAGCATTGCATCTTTCTCCCCTGAGGTCAGACTATTTTGTGATGTTTAACAGCAACATTTTTTTCTAAACAACAACAAAAAGTAGTTCCATTTTATGCATAAAACTTGACATTGAACTGGTTGATTATAATCACCCCACCGTACATTTAAAATGGTGCTCATACTGTATTTATGCAGAGCACCACAGAAGTCATTCCAGTTGCTTCCATTAGTGCTTTTGTCACTTTTAGTAAGGCCTTTTAGATTACTTCCACTTATTTTTAAATGTGAAGGAAGACTCAGTACATTTAAAGACAGAACCAAAGGTAACAAAC
The DNA here is from genome assembly GCA_011076525.1 of Nettapus auritus. Classification (NCBI taxonomy): domain Eukaryota; kingdom Metazoa; phylum Chordata; class Aves; order Anseriformes; family Anatidae; genus Nettapus; species Nettapus auritus. Next base: position 45,634,331 of record CM021769.1, read on the forward strand.
AGAGTGAAGCAGAGAACTCCCAGTTTACACCCACTGCTCTTTCTGCTTAATAACAAGATGTGAAAGCATAGGGCACTCTGCTGGACCTACTGAATTCAGCAAGATCTGGATTTAGCTTTTAGATTCAGTCCAATATACTGCTGGCTTTTCATCTTCACAATTATAAGAATATATATATTTAATAGAATGTGTTTTATTTTCCTGTACAGTAATTGTCAGCAGCAGCCAAATCTTACTGCTAGTACCACAGAATTATTTAGCTCTACGTATTATAGTGCACAATCACTGAAATTCACTCCAGTTTCTGTTCTGTGAACATTTATTCACTCCTCCTCCTCAAATAATATAACCTTGTAAAGGTTTATTCTTCCATTTAATAGCTACCATTTGAATGCAGCATTGTATGATCTGTAATACGGAGAGGAAGGAAATGCACCGAAGCTGTAAAGACACATTACCTAGCATCAGTAATAGGGCCACTACGTGAATCCACCCACCCCCCCTCATGTTTCACAAGCTAATTAAAAACTGGTTCCATTTTTCAATGCACATGGCTCCAGGCTGCTTCCTCCCATTCACAGACAGGACAGGAGGTTGTCAGCATGGACAAAGTTAATGCCCTGCACTTCGCACTTGGCCTCCTTGTGCTCTCAGTGTGGCACCAAAGGTAAGCAGGGAAAAGAAAGCCAATGGTGGCATTTGTTTTAAAACCAGACACTTTATTACCTTTGTCCACAAGAATTCGTGCTAAGTGTGAATAATCTTCGTAGACACTGAGTTAGGCAATTCACTGTAAGAAAACAAGTCAGGACTCGCCCTGGGAAATTTTGTTCAGATTCCATTATGAATTCTCTTAGAGCGTCACCTGTGTCTTACCGCAGTGGGCAGGTCTCCTCAGTTCCTTGGATTTTGTCACTGCAACTATGATGATACATTTTTGTGCATTCATATAAAGAACAAAATTTAAAATATACATTTTATTTTTAAAAAATTATTAAATATTCTTTAAAGTTTACAACAGAATGTCTTTTGTATTCTTTATAATGAACTACACTACAAGCTATACAGTGAGTATACACGTACCCAAAGATGGGTGTGCAGGCATGCACACACACACACTATATGCAATAAAAAAAATACATAGCATACTTCTTTTTGTCATTTCTCATTACCTATCTTTGATTTGATCTATCCTTCCTTATTGGTTCTTTATTTTTCTGGGTTTGTTTTTTAAACGTGAGCAGCTTACCCATTTCCAGGTAAATTTATACCCCTTTCTGTCTCCCCTTACGAGCAACGTGAAATTATGTACAGTCAGTACAGGAAACGTTTCAGAAGACATTGGGGGGGGATCATGTTTAGTAACATAACAAAAAACCGTACACCCAAAACCAACAGTTACGTTCAGAACGTGTTATTGTCAATTTTGAAAGACTCCGACTTCTCTTTTTCTGAGGTGGTTGCTCATATTCACAGAGTACGTAGGAAAACTTGGAAAATTAACACCAAAATGCAACATTAGGAACTCCGACTACGCCAGATCAAAAACGGTCTGGTTAGCCAAGTACCCTGTCTGAAGTCTTGTCCAACTTCCCTTTTCAATACAATTTATTGCACCCTCCAGGTCAAACAGCTTCACGAGTGAAACTGCCTCTAAATTTTGTGCCTTCTGAACAACACAGACAGACAACTCAAAGTGTTAGGGTCGACCAGGGCCTGAAAGCAGAGAACCACAGATTTAAAGGTTGTTGCAGGAAATCTCACAAAGGATAATCCAGTCCTTACAACTCCCTTAGGTCACTGGCAGGCTTGTATTCCTTGGATTTTCTTCATCCTGTTAAACGTGCCACTAGATGGTCTCATTAACCACATCTATCCTTAATCCTTTTTCTGAATTCTGTGAAGATTTTCCACTTCAGTCTTATATTGTAGCAGGGAATTTCACAACTTCATCACGCCATACACATTAAAGAAACCATCCCTTCTTAAATGTATTTCAAACATTTTGCCTCTCAATTTCATTTAATCGCCACTGGCTCTATATTTCAAAAATGCTAAGTTAAATGAATGTTATAGAAATTTATGGGCAGAGAGCAGCTCTATTTACCTTTACAGCCTGATTTATTTCCCACAAAAGCTTTAACCTGGGAAATAGAGTACGCTATTGGTTTTCAGGATCCCATTGTTGCAAAATGGGAAGTCTAGTCTTACCTTCCCCAGCAGCTATCCTAGTTCAGTTGTCACTGCTTTTTGAACTATATGTTGGCACAGACAGAGGTGTTTCTCTTTTAATCAACAACCAGCCCAGCATTTCAGCCGACATCCTGCTATTTTTTTCTGAAACGTACTTAGCACAACCTGGGAATGTCAGGCTTAGCTGATTATACTTGCTGTGTACTATGAAGTATTTGTGGTGGCACAGCACTGCAGCTACAAAGGAAACCATGCTAACAGTAGCACGTAAAAACAAGAACACACAAAAAAACATTTTCAAAGAGACATAAAAACACAGCCCTTACTTTCTGGTATGTTAAAGCAAAAAATAAATAAAATATATCATTAGCAATTTACCCAGTGATTGCACTTTGAAAGGCTGTTTTTCTGAAACCCAAACAGTTGGCTACGTAAGTCATTTTACCCTAGGCCTTGATTTTTTTTTTTTTTTTACTAAAACTATTTCCCCATAGAAATACTGTATGTTATTCTGGTCAGTAGAAATTGTGATTTTTTTGTTGACCTGGAAGTACACCTTAGCTTACATTCCCTCAAACAGCCAGAAAGCATTCACTACAGCAGGGCAAGCTAGAGAGCTATGCAGGATGCTTCGAAGTCACTTCACGACATGTTTCTTTAGTGATGAAATGGCTGACCTGTTAAAATGACTTCTGCAGAAATTGTTTAGGCAGAACATTTTGTAACGACAGAGGTGTTTTAACAGAGACTTCCCAGTACTGGTGGTTAAAGGAATAATTTGAAAGAATGGGATTCTTTATCTAGTATAAACCTCCCATGACATCTCCAAGGGACTATTACAGGACGTGGTTCAAATCATAGCCAACGTAAGAAAATATAACTGTATATATCTATATAAAACTAAGTTTTGTACAAAGTACGGCATAAAAAGCAACTGTTAATGTGTATTGCTTATGTATTTATTTTTCCATATTGACAGTGACAGAAGTTTTAGGTGTGAAGCATTTGTCCTGAAGATATTACAAATTACTAGAGAAATAAAGGGATTTCAGGAACCAGTTTGTGCAAGTCTGTTCAGATGCACCTCATTTCCCTCCTGCACAAATGCCTTCCCTTGGCTGTACAGCTGAAGCCCGTAGCTGCTCCAGACCTCCCAGCCATACCGTACCATTTAAACCTGCTGTTCTGCACACAGGGCTGCCCCGTTAATCAGGGGCCCGCTCTGCCAAATGCAGTGAGGACAAAGTTATTCATATAACTTTGCATCCCATGCAAGACTGGCCTCCTGCGTGGCTTTAGGAACTTTAGGTTTGGCACTGTGCTAGGAGACCAGTCCCCCCATAGGAGAGAAAAGCGAGTACTGTGACCAGGTAATTCACGTCACAGCCTAGTTATGAACCTAACTAGCGACTACATCTGAATCGCGCTCTGAGCGTCCACAGTTCCCCTCATGGAAGCCTGCACACTCCTACACATCTGATCAAGCAGAACTGCCACTAGTTGCTTGGCATTCTCCAGAGAGACTAACGCTGCAGGGAATTGTCTTTTTTTTCCCCTCTCCTCCTTCTTCTTCTAACGCAATTTACCATGCAAAAATCAGTTGAATTAATCCATTAGCCATTTCTGATACTGTATCTGAGCTTGGATAGTAAGCATGCAGGATGCAGCCTCAAAGCTTTCCCACTGCTGTTCCTTTGAGAAGCTCATGTACATCCACACAGTCCTGAGGTGATGACCAGTGTAGGTATCCCTGCATTTCTCCTTTTGCAAGCTAACTGTCCAACACAACTTAAACTAAAACCAGAAACAAAAACAAAACCAACAAAAACCACATCAAAATCCTACACAACAATTTTCAGTTTGCCTTCATTTCTGAAGGAATTGAGCCCTCCCCTCCTCCCAAGGGAGTTAATGATGTTTACAGGCTCAATTAAGATGAAGCATTTGCAAGTACTACCGGAAAAGAGCACTTCAGCACGGTGCTCCTACTGGTGCTTTCTTGGAAACTCTCCTCTCACTGGCATGCCCATACCAGACTGCTTGTGACAGAAGGAACGTTTCTTTACAATCCTCAGCACCCCTCCATCCTCCCTCCCCACCAACGGCCTCGGTCTTTTTAACTGCAGTAGCTTAACGTGAAGGTCACGCTGGCATTAGCTGAGGAGGGAGACTGCACAGGGCTAAAAGTGCAGAAGGGCCATTGGAAAAATTCTTCATGCTACGAGCTCAGCTGCAGGAACGCAGCAGGTATGTTAGAAACAGGAATATTTTGCCCCAGAAGTCAGAGATGCTTTGATTGTTTCCTGGTGAGCAGCTACGTTATGCTACTTGGTCTTTCAAGAACAGAGATGTCCCTAAACCTCATAGTTGAAAATACTCCTACATTTCTTACAGAAACTGTGAACTCAGACCTGTGCACAACTGAATGCATTGTGGATTAACAAATGCAAACACAAAGTACATAAATTGAATTAATGTGTCATATAATTACCCACTCACTTTTCCTAAACAACTTACCAGCTTGGAAGTACAGCTTGTTGTCATGAAACTTGCTTGATATTTGGTGCTAATAAAAACTGAAGTTTTAAATGTCCTTCCTGTGAAGTCCATGCATTCAAGTTCTTCCCTATTAAACACCTTTTTATTCCTAACTGTGCACCACAGCTGGTTACTGTGACAGAGTCCATTCTTCATTATCAAAGTGTTCTTTGAAATACACGCTCATAGGTTTAAAACAATTATCACATGAAAAACGGGCATAATTAAAAGCTTACTGCAAATCACACACTGCAGTTTCTGATGGAATCAAGAGTTAATGTACATTCAATATAAATGTATGTATCATTTTCTCAGAATCAAAATATTCCAATGCAAGCAAAGCTTTTTTTTTTTTTTTTTAAATGGATGACATAGTACTCCATTTTATCCAGTTGAGCAGAGCGTTTTTTTTTCCCCTCCCACTGTAAGGTACAATAGAGCAGCATCCCATGAAATACACGCTGAGCCCTTGGACAACGCGCAGTGTTCTTTCAAAACCTTGCTCCCAGAACAGAATCAGGGCTGCAGTACGTATGCAGTAAAGTCTCTCCATAAACTGTTCCACCTAAACCCTGTGATTTTGCAGACCAGGTTTTGAGTCTTGTGTAAACGTGCAGATCCTTGTCTGCAGCATGCTGTGATTCAGAAAAGAGGGGCAGTCACCAGCCCCAGCTACAGTATACAAGGTTGAGTGTATGCATAGAAGTGTTCAGTGCCTTTTTGTTTACCTTGTGCCTTTGATCCTGCGTTCCTTCTGTTCTAGCTGCTTTCCTGTCCTCTTCCAATGCTATGACTGAAATCCCAGCTAATCCTCCCCAGATGCTGCAGGTTCACAGAGCTAATGAAGGGCACTGGATGATGACAACAATTACAAGGGATACAAACACTCATTTCTCTTACCTCCTCCAACCTTCAGGACTTCCAAGCCTCACAGGCAGATCAATCCAGGGAGCAGTGGGGGGTGAATTTATATGCAATTTAAACATTACTGAAAACTTCTGAGATCTATGACATTTAAAAGAGCCAACACGTCATTGGTCCACATACTCACATGGAGCACAGTGTCCTGCAAGCTAAAGAGTTTTCTTAACATCAGTGCAATTAGACAAACTGTAAGGCTGTGCAGTTACACAATCAGATCTAGCACGGGACAGCCGGGCGCTCTGGTGCCTTATGCAAGCAGCGCTTGTTAAGCATAAACAGAAATTTGGGACAATACAGTTCTGATTGATGCAAGCTTATTTCATTTTAATCTAGTGACCTCTCACTGAAAATTAAAGTTTCCCTGAGAGCTTTATAGCATGAAGTGAAGTGGCAAATTAAACTGAAATTGAGATAATCCCCAGAAATGTGTACACAAGAAAAGCAACTTTAAGTCCAGACACCTCTCAGGCTGGTAAGTTCTTATATAAATAAGAAAAAGCAATCTCCTACAATGAAAATATTCTCAAGTCTTTCAATTTATCTGAAGACATCCCAGAATGCATCACACTGTGTCTACATTATCATCTGCAGTGGGGCTACTGAGATCTCTATCAGAGAATGAATTAGTATTGAAATGGGTTACATGAACCAGAAGCACCACGGAATTTCACAGACAGGAGTAAAAAAAAAAAAAAAAAAAAGTTCAGGCAGCCATCTGAGCCAGTCTTTTTCAAATCTCCTCTGGCTAGCTTACTGATAGCACACATCACTAGCCTCAACATAATTTCCATTTCAGTATTTCCATATAGCTACATTTGCTTATTTGAAAGCTTAAACAAGATCTCTGTTCAAGGAAGAAAGTTGCTCTGCAACTCTTTTTTTAAGGTTTGGGTAAAATTGTTCCTGTGGCTACAATATAATAAGAAGTGAAAACCCTGAAGGAATGACATTCAGCATACACAGACACACACAAGGAATTTAAGCCCCAGGAATGAAAGTAGATTTGCCAGTAGGCAAGGTTGTGCTGTAGTTTCAGTTATGTCTTCAATACAATTTCTGAAGCAGAGAATATGATGATTCCCCGGGGAAACTGCACAACCACAATGCCTAAGCATATTTAAAGATTATCATTCAGGGCTTTTAAAGCCAACTCTGTTTCCATTAATCCACTGAGCTGCCAGCCCAATCTCACATTGGCAGGCTTGCTCGCTCCTTAACAATAGAGAGCTTATTAAATATTAAGGTCTTAATCTTAAGTACTTCTGTATGACTGAGAAATCCTGAACAGCGCGCAGGAAATAAACATTTTCCAACCAACACAAACGTATAAGGGGTGGTTTAGATGAAGGCAAATGTCCCCTGACTAGCAGGAGAACTGAGTAATAAATCCCTTGGCTGCAGTGCAGCCAGCGTGTCCCCACAGTCACATTCTCCCCTACTTGTCTAGACACAGGGCTCACTGGCTTACCTCTGAAGGACAAAAGCTTGCTGCTCTCCTGCCTTGAAGTGCCAGCATATAAATTGGCCAGAGGTTCACAGAAGAGTTCATACTACTCTGATGGGAAACACTACAGGTAAAGAGAAAGAAAGATGGACACTCGGATGAAGTTAGTGGGACAAGCAACATGTTTCATCTCTGTGCACTGTTAAAAAAAAAAAAAATAAATAAATAAAACCTAAAACATCGTCAATATAACCTGTAATTACAATATATAAACTGACTATATATCCAGTAGGAAATTTTCTGAAAATCATTTCCCACCCAACAGGGAAGAGGGGCATCTAATAAGATGGATTATTTTTCTCTTGTATTTGCAAGTGGATCACTTCAGACCTAGCACAGCTCAGGGAAGAGAGAAAACAAAAGGAAAGCTTTCAGCTGAGGTTTTTAGCTTTCCATACTGCTAAGCCATTGCATGGAACTGAGCAGAAGACAGATGGTCACCAGCAAAACAGGCAGCAGAAAGAAGCCAGGGAGAACCCATAAAGGTGCCGAAACCCCACCGGTGTCTTAGGCAGATCGGCAGAGCTCTGTAGCGCAAGCTGTCCTATGACTCCTGAAGCAGCCCCGGGAGCTTGTGGGGAGTGCGCCTTGCCTGAGGAACTGAGACCTCCATACAGTTAGCTCCTTTGTCTTCTTTCTCTGTGCCCTTCCCTCCAACCCAAATTTTCCACTGCAGCCAGCTCTGCTCCCTGCTGCACATCACCATTCACTGGGGGCTGCCAGGCTGAAACCCCTCGGCTTCTCTGACAGCACGCGGAGGCACGGCACCTTCTCCACAAGCAGAAATACAAACTTGAAGGTCTCTTCCTAGACTCCAGGCAGGTTCAGATCACAAACAGCGGTCAGACAGGCAACACACTCAATACATGGATATTGCCAAACATGACAGAAAGAAGGAGCTTGGAGTTCATGTGTACACATGCAAACCTAGGTATCAGTCAAGAGGAAAACACTGGATTTAGTGCTGAGGTGTCCAAGGAACACAATTACCGCTTTATAGAACAAGTTCTGCTGGTGCTGCATTTAAGTACAGAGGTACTGAGGGCTAGAGTACACAGAAAGCTTCCAAACCTGTGGAAGGGATAATGCAGCATGAGAATTATGTAAGTCATTTTGTACTGCAAGCCAATCCCCTTATTAACAAGGGATTACAACGGTCACAGCATTTGGTATCATTCACACACATAAAACTCATGTATTAACTGTCATATATGCGAAACCCAGTTTGACGATACACGCCTGGACAACACTCTTCCTTCCCCGCGCGGGGGCCCCGCCCCCCCAAGGTTTATACATATAAGAATATCAATACATCAGATTTAAATTTCCAAAGGTGTCCTGAATTGTCACAGAGCAGGGCCACTCACAAGAGCCAAGAGGAACGTGGTTTCTTCACTTAGCCACAGCTCACAACTCTGTGCCCTTAGGGCAGCAGCCCCTGTGACCATGCAGGCAACCAGGGAAACTGGAAGGTCTGAGGAGTGACTGGTCCGAAACAAACAACATTCAGATTCCTTTGTAAGTCCTAAAGGCCAGCCTTTGAAACAACTGCAAATTTGGTAATACAATGATCTTCCAGTTATCATACAGGTTCTTTTGTGTGTGCACTAACTTAGCTTGTTTATGCCTTATTTCATACTTGGCTATCTATTTTATAGTAAGTCTTAAGAAGAATTCACTAGAGGTGCTTACAAGCGCTCCTTTATAAAGGAAACAACAAAAAATGAAATGTGGACTCATTAACAGGCAAAATACTTAAGGTGCAAAATAGTTTCAAAGAAAATAATGTGTTACTTACGTAAGCATGGGAAGTAATTATTTTGATAATGTGCAGAACAATCCTTAAGACGTTAAATAAAAATAAGTGTTTCAGCTTCCTTCTAAATAAATTCTTTTATAATCTCCTCTCTTGACAGGTACGCCAAGTTTGGCTTGCCATAAATTCTATGTGCCCTGGTATAAAGCTTGGCAGGCCTATCTCATCATAATTTAATTTCTTTCCTTATCCTTCCTAATTCTTGAAGTTTAATTTAACATTGGCAGAAATGAGCTGGAATAGCTCAAATTAAGTGGAGAAGATCCATTCTTGTGGATACACATTTTACCAGCCTCTGTTCCAAATACTCCTGGAAACAGAAAGGATTTATTCTCCAAAGCATTACTGGTCCTCAGACCCAGATCCCACATCTTAGCACCTAACTCACATTTTGCCACAGACTGTACGTGGGACACAATCCACGACAGAGATTCCAAACAAGGGATGCCTTTTAAGGTGATGCAACACAGCATTGTAGGGTTCCTTGATTTTGTACAAATAATTAGCCTCAGCTTCACTTTCCTGAATAATTTCTGAGGTGCATTTTCAATAGCAATGGAAAAGGATTAATCGCAACACAGGTAACTCAAAGCAAACCAAACATCCTTCCTCAGGGCGATGCAGGGGCTGCTTACCAAGTACTGCTGTTCAGCTGAGCATCGGCCATTTCGCAGTCTGACAGCAAGCAAAGTTTTACAGAAAAATAAGTAAGTAAATAAATAAAGCAGTGGACAGAGAGATGCCATCAGAGACCCTGGAGGGCTTGCCAAGTGCATCTCGCTTTCAGCACTGCTTTTCCAGACCTCTCCAATACTAAGAAAAATTCAAAAACATTTTCACGTGCAGCGAGTCATGCCACAGCCCTGCTTCCTTAGTGCTTGCAGTCACTGTGGGTGACTTCTCCCTGTCACCACGAGGAAACTGCCCAAATGTAAGTGCCCGACACCTGCACTGTCACACGCTTCTCACTAAGCAAAGCTTTCATTATTTAGGGTTCGTTCTGAAATTAGAAGTAAATTCTTTCAAATGCACCCATTTACTTCCAGAATATCCCCCAAATGAGTCACTTGATGCTGCCAGCAGAAACTTTAAAGAGGGAAAGGAAAGGGTACGATGAAAGCAGCAGCATCAATAAAAACAGAGCTATACAACTTCACAGCACAGCTCTGTCCTCAGAAGTGTCCTCCTTTCATCACAGAGACCACTTTCTGCTCCGCCCTACCCAACAATGGTTTTAAATTTGGTGCAGGAAGGGGGAAAGTCATTGCTATTTCTTTTGATTCTTCCAGTTCTAATTTTGTCAACACAACTGCAGGAGATGAAGCTGGATTATGTTTTCATTTAAGATTCATTAAAATAACTGCAATCAGGCTGCAGCTGCACTGCTAAGATCTGTTTTAATTATAAGCAACAATAAAAATCCTAGAAAACAAATGGGCTCCAGACACGCAAGTCAGTGGCCTGTGGCGTCTTTAAGCAGTGACGGTGCCTAAACATGAAGAACGTTAAATGCCAGAAAATAAACAAACATGCCTTCACTTAGAAAGAAAATGGCTTGGCACAGAAAGCTGAGCAGCAGTTTGCCTCGGACAGCTCACACACGCAGACCGCGCAGTGACTTTCAAAACAGAGAAGTCCATCTTCTGCAGCATGTACACCAGCAGAGCAAGCAGTGCAAGGCTGGCCATGCAAATGTGATCAACTGCAGATCCTTGTCGCTTTCTTTGATCCAGGTAAAATGCAGAAAATGGCAGAAGTACCCAGGCACTGGAAAAAACGTTCAAGTATTGCCCTGGGGTGAAGATACCTCACAGACGGACAGCCTGGCTAATGACAGGAGGACAGAACTCCACTACCCTCCTTTTAACGTCTATAAGGAGTGACTTCATGACTAGGAAAATATTCAGGCCTTTCAAAAACCCAGCTACTGTCTGTAGCCTTCTGACTTACTGCAGCAGTTAATTACTCCACCTGATTGCACGCTGTGCAAATTGCTATTTCCATTTATCCTTTCTAATTCACTTGCCTCCATATCTACAAGCAAAGCTATTTTCAAAGCTATTCTCCCTTAACCTATGGTGGAGAGGGGAGGAATTCACCGCTCCTCACAGTATCACTCAGAACGGCAACGCCTCGCCCTCTGTTCGTTGTGACACGCACACAGCCCCAACTGGTGTTCTGCAGTGACTGCCTGTGGGTGTCCGTGAGGAAGGGACCCTGCTTTGCTCTGGTTTCTGGTGATTCGGAGGTAGGGTCTAGCGAGCAGTGATAGGACAGACAGAAACCTTAGCTCCCGTCTGACTTGGTGACTACCTCATATTGAAGAAGTTAATTTTTGCTTTTGTTTCCCCTTCATCCTTTGGCTGCTAGGTCTGTTTAAAGCTGCACACTCTCTGGAATACCATCCTCTTCCAGCCTGTAGTGCATCTCCTGCCTCTCTTCCAGTCAGGGAAGCCTACCTGTTTTTCAATACAGTTATTATCCCTAACAACTGAGGGTTCCTGAATACCTTGCTGGAGAGAGAGATACGGGGAGAGAGTGAGGCAGCTTCTCATATACTTGATAAATGAGTTTAATTTTGCATATGCTTGAAATTCAAATTATACACCAATATGCACACCTGGGAAGGCAATAAGTATTTACAATAGTCGTGTTGTGATCCACAAAATACATTCAGGAACTTAACTCTCAGCCAAAAAACACAGTGTGAAGCCATCAGAACAGAACACTTCATTTTTTACAAATATATTGGCCAAGGGTACAGCATCGACTCTGCCAAAACGTTTCATATTCCTTGGCTTCAAGAAAGACAAGGCACAGGGAAGATCTTGGGAATGCAGAGGCTTGGTTTGTTGGTTGTTGTTTTTTTTTTTTTCTTCTTCTTTTTCCAAGTGTAGCTTTTTGATGCTGCTAGAATAGTTAGAAAAGGAGAAAACATCTCTTCTGAGAGCAGTTGCTTCCCTCCAGTCCCTCTCTCCCATTTTTCTCAAACTTTGTGAGCGCTGTTTCCCTTTCCTGACCCATCCACCACCTGAAGAGATGCAGGCAGAGAAAAACTCAATGGCTACCGCCAAGGGGAGGAGATGAAGTCTGACATGAAACTTTGACCTTGCTCAAGCCAGATGTTTAAGCACTGTATCCGAGCAAACAGGCAAGTCCTCACTCTCCTGGGGAACATAGGTATTTTCCCGTCACTATTTATATAATTTTATCTCTTATCAAAACAACAAATAAATCTAGCATAAGAAAAACAAATCCTTTTAAAACCTTACTATGGATTACCCCTTTTATCAGGCTCGGCAATCCCACGTTTTAAAACAACTACTAAAAGGCATAGTTTAGCCCTGCATGCTTTAAAATAGTCCATGTACTCCTAAAGTGGGCTTTCAAGATATGAGCTCAGCCATTTTCCTCTGTGCAAATGCATCCTCGCATCAACTACAATTTCAGGGTTGATATGAATGAAGAGAAAAGGAATTAGATGGAATTTAAAATCCTGGCACACAGTTTGACACAGAAAGTCCATCTAAACAATTCCAAGCTAACAGCAAAAGCAATTTAATTTTAATAGAAAGTTCTGGGTTAAAAAACATAAGCAGCACGCAAAGACCTGATACAGCAGACAACCATTTAGATGTTGTAATTCTAAAGGCATCACTGAATAAAACACTTTCTAATGTTAATTCAAAATCATGATACCAGCAAGCTAAACGGACTCCAAAAACAAACAAACAAAAAAAAACCCTAACAACTTCACTGGTTAACTGCACCTACAGTTGCAACACAAGAGATAATATATTTGTACAGAAGGGTGCTTGCCACAGGGACTCGAGACAAAAACTGTCTCTCTACTTGGATTTGCAGAACTTGCCTGCATCAATTTCTCCAAAACGCCTCCACCTGGTTCACACCAGAAGTGCAAAACAAAGGGACTTCGGCTTTCAAGGAGCTGAAGTTATCGGTTGCTTTAACAAGAGCAAAAATAAAATGATTATTAGCACAGTTTTTTTCACACTATGACATGAAATAGCAGAGTAAAACCAACACAACTGCTTGTTTTACGCAAACTGCTTGTTTTTCCACAGAAACTGAAACAGCAAGTATGTGTGAGAGGGGAATCAGCCCAGAGGCAGCTGTTCTGAGCAAAGGGGAGCTTTGCCACCCTCCCACAGTATCACTGTAGTAACTGCAGGGACTAGGGAGCCACCGTTGCAAATAAAAAGGCTTAAGTTCCCTCTCCTCCCCTCACTGCAGTCATACAACACTCTCAGGCACCTCTTGCCTAACTTTCACAGCACAAGAGTGCAGACGTTGTTACTGCTGGGCCTTCACCTGCTAACAGCACAAAAATGTGTCCCCTCACAGTCCCCCCTTTTTTTTTTTTCCTCTCCTCAGGCTCCAAAAACAGCAAAGAGAAACGTAACATTACATGAATGGCAAGAACAGTCAAATATCTGATAGAAACTTCTAGGATAGAAAAGTTTTCTGTCCCACAAGGGTTCATCTAAAACTCAGAGGACAAATATTAAAAACTGGGTGAATATAGACATAGCCAGTCCTAAACGAGTTAAGCAGAGACTGCCCGCTGGCTGTTTACAGTCACAGTCCCTTTCTCCATAGCTATATGCCAACGGCTCTAGCATATGGGGGGAAAACTTGCTGAAACGTATCAAAGGGCCTACCCAGACCACTTCTAAATACAGATTCTAGGGAAGAACAGAAGAGAGAACTAATGTTTAGCAAAAAATAGTGACGTCCTTAGGTGCTGAATTGTTTTTTGGGGGAAATTAAAAAAAAGAAAACAACATACTCAGCCTTACCTTTTGGGCAGGATGAGCAGCAGCAGTAACCATGACATATAGTTACTGCTTCACATATGGGAGGAAACTGGTGAAGCACACCACCATCTTCTGACTTCAATGCCCTGCATGCTGACCTTTGAGAAAGGTGAGGTGTAGCACTCAAGCAACCCCAGCTGCAATTAATTATGCATATAGCAGGGTCATCACAAGTGCTGAGAGAGCTGGAACATGAGACAGCCCTGATCCAATGTACTGTGCCCACGTGTGCAGGAAAATGCAACCGTCCTACAAGGTTTATATCAAGTCACTTACCTCAAAATCACAAAAGTATACAGTCTAGTACTGGAGAGTGCTTTTCTTTCACCACTGTTGTGCTTAGTAGCTTCAGGTAAATGAAATTAGGAAGTCTCTAGAAAGTCAATACGCTGCTTATCTACACTGATCACCTTCACATGAGCTTCATTAACCATCTACAAAACACACACATACATCTGGTTAAGTTCTGCTCCCACCTGGATAGTCACTGAGAGTTCATGGGGGGGGGGGGGGTGGCAGCTTTTAGCTTATTTTATGTTTTGCCTTTTCACTCTGGAAAATTGCTAAATTTTACCTTAATTAAACTCCACACAATGGGTGTATCAAAGTGTGATCAAAACGTGATCGCCTATGTGCCCCATGAAGGCAACTCCCACATAGCCCTTTGCTCTGCTCTCAGCAGTTGATGTGGAGAATGTAAAAGGACTGATTGTTTGCAATTCTGAGCCTTAGATTCCATTCACACTTTTTTTTTTTTGAAAAATTACAGTTGGTAATAATATTCTCATTCCAATGTAATACATTAAAGGCACATTTTCAGCTTTTAATCTCAAATGCTAACACTTATAAGTGATCTTATTTATTTTAGCAATGTTTTGAATAAAGAGTGCTAATCAAATTCTATTCTAGTTATTTTCCATATTAAAGATTCTATTTTTTTCCTAAAAAGAAGATCTATATTCCCCCAACACAGAGTATCAAAGTGGTTGCCTGGTAGCCTACAAAACACCAATTCGGGCACACTTAATTTGCACTTACTACATAAAAAAGAGATCACTGGTGTATGAGATTTCAGGAAAAAGTAAAATGGCTACATTCTGCACCTCTTCAAGCTGCAGAAGTAGAACCCATGTGCTTTGTGCTGCCGTTCGTTTAACTGAAGTTAAACAGGTGCACTGGGTATTAATCAAAACAATGAACGATAAAAGACAGACCCCAAATTCAAGAGAGACTGTAATTACAGTTCCTATGGATTTTCATTAACTTTGTAGTCTCCACAGAGAAGTATGCACAGAACAACCCCACAGTCCACAAAATTTGACTTGCCGAGGCGATCGGCTCCGGGGCAGCCGTGCTCTGCAGCGGAGCAGGGGATCGGGCCAGGCAGGGCTCTTT
>CM021769.1:45649938-45713796 GCA_011076525.1 Nettapus auritus
GCCCGGTGGCAGAGCTGAAGGAGGAGGTGGAGAGGTTGAGGGCCATCAGGGAGTGTGAGAGGGAGATAGACTGGTGGAGCAACTCCCTGCAAGGCCCGAAGGAGAGGCTCCGGTGTGAGACTCCCCACAAGGGGGTGGACCCCCTGCCCGGTCGCTGTCGGGCAGAGGGAGGGGACCTAGGAGTTCAAGAGGAATGGAGACAGGTCCCTGCTCCACGATGCAGGAAACGCCCCCTCCCCCCCACCTGCCCAGGTGCCCTTATGCAACAGGTTTGAGGCCCTGGAGCTCGGGGGAGCGGTGGATGAGGGTGTGGAAGGAAGTTTACCCAGGAAGCCTAGGGCGAGGAAGTCTGCTCCACACCTCAGGACTGCTTCCACCAAGAAGGAAAGGAGGGTGATCGTTGTGGGCGACTCCCTTCTCAGGGGAACAGAGGGCCCTATCTGTTGGCCTGACCCTACCAGTAGGGAGGTCTGCTGCCTCCCTGGGGCTGGGGTCAGGGATGTTGCCAGAAAGCTTCCCAGCCTGGTTCGCCCCTCTGATTACTACCCACTACAGATAGTCCAGGCTGGCAGTGATAACATTGACGAGAGAAGCCTGAAGGCTATCAAATGTGACTTCAGGGAGCTGGGAAGGTTAGTGGACAGAGTGGGAGTAGAGGTGGTGTTTTCGTCCATTCCTACAACAGCAGAGAGGGGTTCAGAGAGGACATGCAAAGCCCACATGATAAACACATGGCTTAGAGGCTGGTGCCAATGCAGAAGTTTTGGGTTCTTTGACCACGGGGCACTTTACTCGGCACCTGGCCTGATGGCCGCAGACGGGTCCCAACTGTCCCCACGGGGAAAACGGATCCTGGCCCAGGAGCTGGCAGGGCTCATTGAGAGGGCTTTAAACTAGGTAAGAAGGGGGATGGGGAAGAAACAAAGCCTGTTGGAGGTGTGCCAGGGGGAGCAGTGGCTAGGCTGGGGGAGAAGGCAAAGGCTCAGCTGAAGTGCATCTACACTAATGCACGCAGCATGGGCAACAAGCAGGAGGAGCTGGAAGCCATTGTGCAGCACTCAGGCTATGACTTGGTTGCCATCATGGAAACATGGTGGGACCACTCTCATGACTGGAGTGCTGCCATGTCTGGCTATAGGCTCTTCAGAAGGGACAGGCAACACGGAAGGGGTGGTGGAGTGGCTCTCTATATTAGACAGTGTTTTGATGTCGTTGAACTTGAGGCTGGCAATGACAAGGTGGAGTTGCTATGGGTTAGGATCAGCGGAGAGGCCAACAAGGCAAGCATCCTGATGGGGGTCTGTTATAGACCGCCAAATCAGGATGAGGGGGTGGACGAGGAGTTCTACAGACAGCTGACAGAGGTTGCGAAATCGTCAGCGCTTGTTCTTGTGGGGGACTTTAACTTCCCAGACATATCCTGGAGGCACAACACAGCCCAGAGAAAGTAGTCCAGGAGGTTTCTGGAGAGCGTGGAAGATAACTTCCTGATGCAGCTGATTGGTGAGCCTACCTGGGGAGGTGCCCCGCTAGACATTCTGTTCACTAACAGAGGACTGGTGGGAGATGTGGTGGTCGGCGGGCCACTCAAGGGGACTACAAGGATGTTTCGAGGCAGTGCAGGGACAAAATTAGAAAGGCCAAAGCTCATCTGGAGCTCAATCTGGCTACTGCTGTTAAAGACAACAAAAAACGTTTTTATAAATACATCAATACCAAAAGGAGGACTAAGGAGAATCTCCACCCTTTACTGGATGCAGGGGGAAACTTAGTTACCAGAGATGAGGATAAAGCCGAGGTGCTTAACGCCTTCTTTGCCTCAGTCTTTAGCAGCAAAACCAGTTGCTGTCTGGACGCCCAGTACCCTGAGCTGGTGGAAGGGGATGGGGAGCAGAATGTGGCCCCCACAATCCACGAGGAGATGGTTGGCGACCTGCTACAGCACTTCGATGTACGCAAGTCGATGGGGCCGGATGGGATCCACCTGAGGGTACTGCGAGAACTGGCGGAAGAGCTGGCCAAGCCGCTTTCCATCATTTATCAGCAGTCCTGGCTGTCAGGGGAGGTCCCACTTGACTGGTGGATAGCAAACATGGCGCCCATCTACAAGAAGGGCCGGAGGGTAGACCCAGGGAACTACAGGCCTGTTAGTTTGACATCAGTGCCAGGGAAGCTCATGGAGCAGATTATCCTGGGCATCATCATGCGGCAGTTGCAGGGCAAGCAGGCGATCAGGCCTAGTCAGCATGGGTTTCTGAAGGGTAGGTCCTGCTTGACGAACCTGATCTCCTTCTATGACAAGGTGACATGCTTAGTGGATGAGGGAAAGGCTGTGGATGTGGTCTACCTTGACTTCAGTAAGGCATTTGACACCGTTCCCCACAGCATTCTCCTCAGGAAACTGGCTGCCCATGGCTTGGACTGGCGCATGCTTCGTTGGGGTAAGAACTGGCTGGATGTCCGGCCCAGAGAGTCTTAGTGAATGGAGTCAAATCCAGTTGGAAGCCGGTCACTAGTGGAGTCCCCCAAGGCTCGGTACTGGGGCCAGTCCTCTTTAACATCTTCATTGATGATCTGGATGAGGGGATCGAGTGCACCCTCAGTAAGTTTGCAGACGACACCAAGTTAGGTGCGTGTGTCGACCTGCTCGAGGGTAGGAAGGCTCTGCAAGGTGATCTGGATGGACTGGACCGATGGGCCCAGGCCAATGGTATGAAGTTCAACAAGGCCAAGTGTCCGGGTTCTGCACAACAACCCCAAGCAGAGCTACAGGCTGGGAGATGTGTGGATAGAAAGCTGCCTGGCAGAGAAGGACCTGGGAGTTTTGGTTGACAGTCAGCTGAATATGAGCCAGCAGTGTGCTCAGGCGGCCAAGAAGGCCAACAGCATCCTGGCTTTCATAAGGAACAGCGTGGCCAGCAGGTCCAGGGATGTGATTTTCCCCCTGTACTCGGCTCTGGTGAGGCTGCACCTCGAGTACTGTGTTCAGTTTTGGGCCCCTCACTACCAGAAGGACATGGAGGTGCTTGAGCGAGTTCAGAGAAGGGTTACGAAGCTGGGGAAGGGTCTGGAGAACAAGTCAGATGAGGAGCGGCTGAGGGAGCTGGGACTATTTAGCCTGGAGAAGAGGAGGCTCAGGGGCGACCTTATCGCTCTCTACAGGTACCTGAAAGGAGGCTGTAGCGAGGTGGGGGTTGGTCTGTTCTCCCACGTGCCTGGTGACAGGACGAGGGGGAACGGGCTAAAGTTGTGCCAGGGGAGGTTTAGGTTGGGTATTAGGAAAACCTTTACAGAAAGGGTTGTTAGGCACTGGAATAGGCTGCCCAGGGAAGTGGTTGAGTCCCCATCCCTGGAGGTCTTTAAAAGACGTTTAGATGTAGAACTTAGGGATATGGTTTAGGGGATGATTTGTTAGTGTTAGGTCAGAGGTTGGACTTGGTGATCTTGTAGGTCTCTTCCATCCTAGACTTGCTGTGATTCTGTGAAATTATCACTACTACTGTATATTTTTTTCCTCAAGCCCATAAACAACATTAAATTGTTACATCTCCATCCACAACACTATAACTAAGCAGTGGTTCAGGAAGCTGTTCTCCTGTTGTCATACTTCACTCTATCTTGCCTCTTTCTCTCTCACTCCCACTGTTCTCACCTAGAAGCTACAAGTAATTCTGAAGTTTGAGACCAACAAACAGCAACAAAAAGAAATTATAAATCAAATACTGGTGCAATTTTACTTGAAGAAGTAGCATCTCACCTTGACACCAACTACACAATTTATTTTCCACAATCCTCTGTTAAAACAATTTTTGATCACAAAGATTCCATATTGGCTCTCATTCTAAAGACAGACACACTTACCACAAGAGACGTTTCCTGAGATAACGTGCGATGCTGTTATTCCAGGAGCATGGTCAATGCGATCTTGCAAGTAGATAGGTCTTTTCTGTCTCAGTAAGATACTTAGTTGTACACAGATACGGAAAAAAAAGCCACATCCTATTAAAATGATGAGAATTAACAGTAAAAATAATCACAGTGAAGGCCTGCTGCAACACAATCAGCTATTTATTTTTCTCAATTAATGCAATCAAAACTGTGCAGAAAAATGAATTTATCTTAATTCTGTACAAGTCTAACCTAAAAAAGTAAAACATGGGGAAACACAACAAGGATCAGATGTAAGAAAGCTCTGAGATCTTACTCTAATATATGGAAATGTGTTCCTACAACAGAATGAGGTGACAGAGCACATATTTTTTTTTTTTCTTACTTGTACCTTAGAGAACCGAGTGATGGAATATTCTGCTGAAATAAACACACCTCCATTTTACTACCTGCTATACCAGATGTATTTATGCTTTATGTATGCTGCTTTAATAGGAACGCTATTATTTCTCCCCAGTCATACCCTTGATTCTTTAAGCCCAACATCTTTGGCCCTGCAAGTACTTCATTTAAGGAGTACTTGCTTCTAAGGAAGAGTGAAGAGTGAACTTTTTTTTTAAAATCTTTTTCAGAAAAATGCCTCTGCACCATAAAACAGTGCTTTCCGTTCTTTTTGAAACAAGGGAATATAAGCCACTTGCCTGGGCAGTACCTTGGTTCTTACAGCAGTGCCACAACAGCACTCCCACCCATCGTCTGTCCTTTGCTCAGCTTGTCCCCTTGTCAGAGGGAAAGTCATAAAAACTGATGAACCCACTTACGGAACCCACTTACATACCCAGCATCTCCCGTGTCATCTTTTCACACGTACAGTCAGGTGCAACTTTCAAGAGAAGCCTGCCTTCATCATGGATCACTGATGGCACCCGGCTTCTTGCATTCTGTGATTATCTGACAAAAGACAATCTGCCACACATTGAAAAATTAAGCAAATATAAGACAATTCCATTAGAAGCCAGATTTCATTCATTCTGAAGCTCAAATGCTTTCTGCTACTCACTTTATTTTTTGAAAACTTTACACTGAAGTATTATGCCTACTTTCTTTTAAACTACTATTTTTAAAGCACCAGATATATTTTGCCCTTTAGAGACAAAAGCTAACATCCTTGGCCTCGAGCACCTATATACCACAGATTGCTCAAACTTGCAATGTACTTCTCATCTGGTATTTATTTTTCATGATACAGCAAGTGTTAGTTTGATCTTTTTGACACATAGAGATATTCATTCTACTCTAAGGATGGAAAAGACACTTCTTCCTAACAGCTGTACTCAAACAGAATGGTTGAACTTCATAGCAAATCACCATGGAATAAAAAAACTGATGATGAAAAACACGACAAATTACAAATATGCTTCCTAGAGAGGAAACAAGCAACTAAAATGAAGTATTTTCTTCTTCCCCAAGCCCTCCATGTTTGAAAGCACTACCTCCCAGATAGTACTGGTAATGGATGCCATTTCAGATCGCAATGCCCTCCATTCTTAACTGACCTTGTTTGTTTGTTTGTTTGTTTGTTTGTTTTATGAGATACTGTGGTTCTGTAGTGTCACTGAAAGTAGAAAAACAGCATAATAGAATTTAATTCTTGTGCTATTCTAGATACTATTGCCAGAGTGGCTTCAAATTGCCTTTGAATGAACTAGAAAGTTCAAGTTAATTGAACATGAGGATTCACGTAGCAAATTACCTTAGTACTAATGGTATGGAAGAAAGAAGCCTGATTAGTAAACCCCGCTGGATACTGCAATGTGAGAACTCGGAGATGCCAGAACTAAATCAGAGAGGTGAAGATCAATAGTTCTTTAATCAATGGTGGATTACAGTGGAATTTATTCTGCTGAAACCAGCAGGGGCAGATAAATCCCCTGCTGAGATTAATTACTGGGAAGGGTGGATGCAAAGAGAGGAGTGCAGTTATCTTTGTGACAACTGTAAGTGGCAAGAAGAACACCAGTGGGAGTACAGAGCTATTGCCTGGATCTCTGCTGGTGACCAACAACACCCTCATCAAATTCCCAGCACCTCCCCTTGGTTCCTTACAAGAAACTACCTTGAAGCCTGCATATTTCTACAAACACAAAACGCATGAACCAAAAACAAGGACAATTTCAGGAGGAAAATTCTGGCTTTGTTTTTAAACTAATGGATTGATACAGCTTTTTGGTTAATAAAATAAATAAATAAATATGTTTTATGGAGGTAAAAGCACTAATGTGTACAGTTAAAGAATGATGGCTTTCTTCAGAAAGATGGTGATCACATTTGCAACACCTACTTAAGTCAAGGAATTGTCAGGGCTGCTCTGGGGCTCTCTTGGGGCTACCCGTGTAATCCATCATTACATGCATACTTCTCAGTTCCATTGCAGCCTTTGGTGCTAAACACTACAGTTCCCACAAACTAACCACTAATGCATCATGCACTGGTGCTAAATACTGTAAACTCAGAAACTAAGCAAGTTGAGTAGAAGAGAGAAATCACAAAGCATCCTCTCTTGTATAAAAAAAGGTTTAGAAACAAGACATTAATCAAAATTACTCTGATTCTGAACTACTTGAAGAATTTAGTAAAATGAAGAAAACAACCAGAGCCAACAACACGGCTTGTCATTACTTAATCCTCAGTCAGCCTGAGGGAAAGATATCTAATTGCTCCCCTACCTGTGCCACCCCCCTCCCTCTCATGTTGATTTCCTTGATCAGAGGACAGCAAGCTGCAGAGAGTCCAACAGATATTAAATTTGCTGTAAATATCTGTTTACATTCTTTTATTATTAGCAACAATAGTTTGAGAGGTCTCCATCTTAAACTTTGATCAGATGATAAGAACTTGTCCATTTTATTTCTTGTAGAAAACAATTTCAATTCCAGTGCCATCCCAGTTGTGTCGGTCTGTTTTCAATGACTGTAAATTCAGGAGCATTATAATAAATTCTGTGGGTTTTCTTTTCTTTTTTTTTCTGAATGTTACCAGAAACCAACAATCACATCTATGTGGCAAACCAGAAAAGCTTCTTTATTGGAAAAAAAAAATACAATAATTTTTAATACAGGTATTATATAAATTACAAAACATACTTTAAAAATCACCTCTCTGGTATTCCCAAATTAACTGAAGGTGAAGTCTCAGCGAAGCAAATAAAGTCTCTCCCAGATCATCTCTTACTTTAAAGAAGGTCATAAAAATAATCCAGGCCTTGTCCCAGTTCCCAGATGGATATTCCAGTGCCCAATTCTTTTGCAAGCTCTAAGCGCAACTGGATGGACTAAGACAAAGACACATAAAGCAATTAGCTTTTAGTCCGTGACATCAGACATTGCATGCTGCCATCTCTTCATGCCATTTTCAGACTTTAAAAATAACCATCTGTGAACTAGATACTGAAAAACCTCAAGTCTGCATATCAAATATTTTCTGGTTAGAAAGCAATCATTTAGTAAGAGACAGTTAATTGCACCAGCTAATTCAATGACCTAATACACCATAACCAGCTAAATAGACAAAATGCCACGGAAATAAATCTGATTTATGAACTGTGCCAAGGACTATTCTCATTTAGGCTATCACTTCACAACTTACAGAAATCCTAACTCTTCCCAGAAATTTCCCAAGGGTAAAATAAAACTTTATCACTGAAGACAATTAGAACAACCATCAAGATCTTGTGCATACCGTTGCCTTCTCCCAAGACAGAGTCATATTTTTCATTACCAGAATTCTATTTTAGAACGATTCTGGAAGAGTAGTATTAAAATGTATCCTTATCTGTGCTGCTGCTATTGATTTAGAATTAGTTTAGCCATTGGTTTACAAGGGAAATAACGTTACAATTCATGTTCTGAACTTCTTTCAGTTCAGACAATAAAAATAATTCCTTTTGAGTCTTTCACTTTCAGGTTTTCTGACTTTGAAGTGCAGCATTGCTTGAACTGCGCATACCACAAGGATGTTTTAAAAACTCATTTCCATAGGAAACAGAACAAAGTGTTGAGCCACCATTAATACATCTGCTGGGCCCAGACTTCATGCTTGCTTTTATCTAATTATGAACAAGCCAATTTTGAGCAGATCAACCTAACAGTGACTATTACATTAGAAAGGGGAATAAACACACCTGTGCGAGGAGAAATAGACCAACATTCAGTGTTCCGCTGATCATCCTGATCACCACTATGTGACCAACTATTTGATTTGCCTCAGCATACAAGACTCAAAGTATTTCATTAGAGCCTTGTTGAAATTTGTTGAAAACCTGTTTCTGTAAATTCACCACACACTTCAACTGAATATGTTAATATAAGAAGGAATAAATGTTCTTTAATCACACTAGGACTGACTCTAGCAGGGTTATATCCTTCCATAAGACCAGAGAGAATGTAGCATGACAACATGCAGCACAATTTGTATTTTCTCTGGTAGATTGACAATGAAACTTTCTATCACTGCAAGACAGATACTAGGAAGCACATAGTTAGACATGGTGATTAATATCCCATACATTGTAGTATTTCCACCTGTATTAGATTAATGAGGGGAAATATAGTTGTACTAACAGAGCATAAGACAATATTCCCATTCAGAAAAATGGAGCTTTGGATAATTTCACACTAGTTTAACCATACAAAATATCTCTGTTCTCTCCAAATATGATATATTGTCACTAAAGAAGCAATTCTCTTCTAATATGAAAAGCCAGAAGAGGCTTAAGATGCTGCCTTCAGCTTAATTTGAGAAAACCAAAAACAGCTTCCTGGGAATTAGGGCAAGTAACCATTGTATCATGTATTCTCATACATTGCAGACTATTGTGCGGACAGAAGTTGCATATCCAGCCAAAAGACTTCAGTAAGGGCAACGTTTTCAAAACACTAAATATGTTCCAGAGAAAAAGAACGGAAGATAATAGGCTGATGAAAGGCAACAGTGAGAAATAGGACCCCATTACAGAGGAAGGTGAAACCAGCATCTGTTAGCACATGACCTGGGCGCTCAAACAGATTCTCTCAGAGCACTGTTTGACCTGGTGTGTCTTATCTCAGACATGGCAAATCTTCAAAGATCCTCCAAACCCCATTATGCATTAGACAGGAAAAAAAAAATTGTACTGGAAATTGAAGCCTTGAATCATAACAACTACATCTGGGTGAATTTCTTCTACAGAAGTCTAAGACCACTTAAGCATTTTCCAAATTGTCTCAATAATGCAAGTCAAACACCCCTTTCCTCTTACTGCCCTCTGACCTGAAAAAGTCACACCTACCTTCAGTGTTGGATAGAAGATGGCATGTTTTCCTCCTTTATTTCTGCAAAACAGGAAAAAACAAAACAAAACAAAACAAAACAAAAAACAGTAATCACAATAGCTTTAGTAGACTCTCATGGGATTTTTAGCTGACTTTATAATTAAAAAGAGTTTTATTCTTTCTAATAAGAACAAAACAAAGACAGTACTGGAGAAAACTGCTGACTTCATTGTTAAGAAATTACCACTTTTAAAAATAAGCACTACTATGCCCCTATCAAAGACAGAGACCACTTGCAATTTAGTAGCTTGTCTGAGATTTCTTATGCAATGGTCATCCCACTCTGGAGGCTGAGGGATACTCTGAATTCAGACACTTTTGACATAAACTTCTATTCAGTCCATACTTGCCCTCTGACTACTCTAGTTATTAGTGTAGGGTACGGCCAAAATGTTCTCCAGTTCTCTTCCCCTTCTATTTCAGATAAAAACCTTCTACTCCTGCTCCTTTTCTACTATAGACACAAACATATCACAGTACATGAATTGAAAGTGGTGGGGAAAGAAAAGCAATTAGGGGAAGCTACACCTGCACTACATATCTGTAAGTCAAGTATGCAGTCTTTCCACTCTCCTGCCAGTCTCAGTTACAGGAACATTTGGCAGTAGATCAAACAAAATATTTGTTTACTCCACACTAGTAGTGTTTAAGGAGGACAACACTTGAAAGTGGTGGAAAGGCTAATAGCAAAAAACAGAGGCTCCAAGACGTCCAAGAAGATGCAAACTGAAAAGGACATCTCAAACCAGAGATGGCTTGATACAAGATCTAAGTAAATACCCTGTGATGCCTTGCTGCAGCTGGATGCAACAATATTATGAAACTGACAGATAGTAACAGGCAGTTGTGCCTACTAAATACTTATCTAAAAAAAAAAAAAAAAAAAAAAAAAAAAAAAGATGAAGACACTTGACTGTCAGATGCAAGCTGTGGAAAATTTCCTTAAATAATGAACCATTTTTTATGTTAAACTAAATGATACCAGTATAAAATATATGGGCACAGGTACCAAGGCTGCATTTTAACCACTAGAAATGAGAAGGATGAGTTACAGGTGGTCTCACAGCACCACTTCACCAGTTAGGCTAGGAGGGAAGGCAGAGTGCTTGGATGGACCAAGCAGACATTGCTGATAAAATCTTTCAACTCAAGTAAATGCATACCTACCAGTACAATGCACAGGGACAAAAACAAGAAATGACGGATTTCTGTCATTATTTGTAATAGTTTCTGCTTGTTACATGAAAACCATTAGCTGTGGTTTGCTTCAAGATTCATGATTTGATTTCTTAGCAACTGCAGACACGCAAGATTTCCAGGTGAGATGCTTTACTAGTGAAGCATATTTCAGGCTTACCTGCTATTCCAACATAACTGCTCCTTTGCAAAGCAAGGTGGTGACTGAAAAAGAGTTCCCTTAAATAACCCCCTGCATCCAGCTGAACCACGGCAGACACACTGAGCTGCACAGCTGCCTGCCAAGCACTGCTCACCAACTGAAATTTAGAGTGATTCTTATTCAGTGCGTTTTACGCATCAAAAATTGTTTTTGAAAGGCCACAAACAAGAATCTCCAAAGACTGGCTTTCAAAGGCAAAGGATGTAGTACTACTGACAAGCTTTCCCTTTCCTACATGTTCAGTTTGGAAGACATTTAGGAAATGCGTTTCCAAAATGAATCCCAGATGCATGCCATTCAAACAGAGCCCTCACATTTACTCCTTTGAGAGCAAGTTTTCATCCAGTGGTCATTGTGTCTCCAACTGGACTTTGCATTAAGACCAGTAAAACAAAGCTGCTGATTTGTTTCTCTTTGGTTAACACAAAACACCTTGTAACTGTTTGACACAGACAAAGTAACTGTGCAATAGGATACCAAAGAATTAAAAATGAAAGGGGACAGATATCAGTCCTTTCATACAAACACATAAAATAAATTGAAACACTGCTGACCTACAAGTAAATATATATATATTTTTTTCTGATAAGAAATACATGTAAGCTGAGAAGTTTACAACAGAGGCGAAAATTGCAGGTTAAGAGAACCCTTGAAAATTAATTACAATACTTAGGTAGAACGGGGCTTTTGGTTTTGTTCTTTTCTTCTCAAGTTCAAAAATATTCAAAGCAAGAAGGTATTTATTAAAAAACAATGTAGTTACATTGTTGTTTTTTCTTAAAGCACCCCAAAATGTATTTCACTCTTAATTTCAGTGCTTCTTCACAGCAGTATTCAAAGCAGTAAGATTTTGTTTGTAAAATATTACTGTATTTTTGTATGTTTGTATATAACATATAGCAAATTATTACTGAGGCTTAACAAGATTTTGCTGTTTGTTTAACTCTGTTTTAAATGGATTTTTAATAGCAGCAGGAAACCTCTTGGCATTTCCTGATGAAAAAGAGAGAACAAAGAAAGGTATTAACCTTTCCCTTCATGCTCTTGGGAAAACATTCCCAGACTTTTAAAAACTTCTGATGTTCACCTGATAGTCTCATTACCCTACTCCACGGTCCATTTTACTTAGTGCAATTGCTTAACCAGTCTAGTCACTAGGACTTGTAAAACCAGGCTCTTGTTCCACAGACTTTTCTCAGAACTATATTTGGCTGAGTTACTGGCAATCACCTAATTAGTTCACAATACTAATCTCAGATGCTCAGAGTAAACGACACTCAGCAGATAACTTTGATGGATAACTTCTGAAAATATGACTCATCAGACTTCTCTGAAGATTGTGTTAGCTTGGGTTATTTCATTAATCCTTCCCTGATTTAATTCTCTTGCCTGAAGCACTCTTAAGCTGCAGTTCAGTGTTGACATACAGATGACAAAACAGAATTTCCATTTGCTGAATTCAGTTGCATACTAGAGTTAACTGGTAATACATTGTGTACTGGGCCATGCCTAATAATATTTGCAGAACAGTAAGCAAATTACTGTAACTCACCTTTTGTATTTGAAGTAGTGTTCAGCTATTTGTTCATCCCAGACAATTTTCGGTTTGTGCTCTTTCAAGGTTTCAATGTACCTACAAATTAAAAACATAGTTATGGAATTAACTTTTCTAAAAAGCAGTTACGAAATTAAATAGCAGGCAACTCTAAAAAGCAGCTTTACCATGCTTAGATGCTGAACACTGTATCAAAATGTTCTTGCTTACAAATAATTTTCTCAGCCCCTTTTCCAATTTGCCATGTTTGCATTTATAAGCTTTTTTATTTAAGCAGTGAATGAATTAACATTCATCAGATAAGAAGATGAAGACTATTCTTCAATATTTCTACACTCTAATTCTTATATATGAAAGCATAGGAACTGAAGTTATTCCTAGGATGTACCTAATTAGGTAGTATGAGGCTAATCAATGCACTTAATTATAAGCCACTATTATGTGATCAGAAAGGCTGTCTGATAAAAGGGGCTTAGTTAATGTTCTAAGAATAAAATAAAAAACGATAAAGCTTGTTTAAAAGGAAACGTTACTGTTAAGCAGCCTTTAGCAAAATTTTCTTCACCACTATCTTCTTGGCATTATTTTCTTGCATGGACATTTTGCATGGGGAATAATCTACCTCATATCTACTTGGCACAAAGTGAAAACTGAAAATTACTGGTATGTAAAAACTGTGTAGGCAACTAGTGTGGAATAGTTAGTATGTTATAAGCTGATATTCTTCATTCCTAGCATCATCTCAGCACAGAGACAGTGTCTCCTTGTGTCTGCATCTTTGCACAGTGGAAACAATGCTGCTTGCTGCCTCATGGAAGTACACCAGAAGATGGCAAGCTACTAATGAGAGACCACAGCAACGTCACAGCCTCTAGCACATGTCCTTCCATCTCTTCTGCAGCATTGTAACCTGCAGCTTTGGCCAGCAAGAAGGCTGAATTAACTCTGCTGACAACTTTCTTGACTACACATTAGGGAATTTATCTGGCCACAGTCACTGGTTTCTTTTTTTTCCTCTTGGGGATTATATCAGCAATTTGACTCTGAACTCCTGTTAGCAATTTTCCTTCTGTATGATGATTACATAAAGCAATCAGAAGCAAACATGGTGGTCACAAAGTAGCACTAAAGATTGTTTTTCCATTAAGCGTTTCTATAAAACCTAATAAAACTATACCTTTCAGAATGTGTCTCATTTTTGCAATAACATCTATGTTCATGACAGGATTTGCAGGGAGAAATTTGCCTTCAAATCTTATTTGAAATTTCTCCCTCCTAAGATGCTATAAATTATTTCCATCAGACACTACCCTGATCCCATCAATGCTGAAATTCCATTTCACTATGTAGAGAAAGAGAGAGAGAGAATTTGTATTTCTCAGTTTGAAAAAGATTCATTTTCCCCTTCCTTACTAATCTAAATTACTACTTGCAGAATTGCAGGGAATATTTTCCTTCTTTTGCTGTGATTTGCTCATTCATGTATTGGCAAATTGTCGCCTACTGCTAGTAGTATTAGAAAAGATTTTCATTTCATATTTAGGCCAACCCAAGCATGCTATTTAAGTATCTACATAAGCAAACAAATGGTAGCAGCTATTGCACTATTTCTCAATACACACATACCCAGAAACAATATACATTCTCAAATAGTGCAAGTTAAACCTTGGAACCTTCACATGTCCGTTTGTAAGAAATACAGAATTGTAAGTTGTCCCAGTAGACAAATATGCAAACAGATCTACTTTTGTACATTTAAAATTTAAGGATAGCTTTTAACACCTTGCCCAATTCCGGTACAGTGACTTCAGTAATGACAGGAGCTAACCTTTGTGCAGAATGGAAAACGCTATGTTACAGCCTAGGGTTACCAGCCAAGGTATCCTTGCACAGTTTTCTTCCTCAACACATTCCCTCACATGGGAAGTTCTCACTTCTGTTGCTAAAAATCCCAACACGATTAAAGAATACGCAACATACATATGAACAAGCTTTAAAATTAGAAATGTAACTTGCAGCAATTATTATAGCCTATTACATGTAAGGTATGCTGTTATTTTAAAGTTGTTCAGGCATGCACCTCATTTAATGAGAACCCATCCTGACCATGCACAGATAATTTATTTCCCTTTCTCCTGCCTCTGGGCATTTATCAACATCGTATGTAAGAGCAAAAGTAAATTAATTCATCTTCAAATCACATCTATGGGGATGATACTAGCTCCAAGCTTGACTGTTGGAAAAAAATAATATTAAGCCCCAAACCGTCACTATCATCCATCTGACTTGAAATGCATTAACTTTTTTTTTTTTTTTTTTTTAAATTGTCTCTGTTAAGGACAACAAAAATTCAAAGTACAATGTTCAAAACAGGGAGCTCCTATTTACTTTGATTGCAACTGCGCTCAGACATCTTCCAGATGTGCCATATCTCGTTATCTCTGACCTATCCTACTACGTACATCATAAGAAGGGTTTCTGTGTAAAACTGCAGCACACATATTACAGCACACTTACTTGTACCATAGTAATGCTAGTCAGGCACTCTTCACATATTACGTCCTAGCTGAGGTGGTACTTGACTCAACGAACATTTGACATGTAGTTATTTCTTAAAAAATACTGGATTTAAAAGAACAATTTTCCATCACGCTGAACCAGACAAGCATGGGATATCAGCATTCCTGGGACAGAAGAAATCCAGTTTCATTTCCAGGTTCTGAAAGAGGAAAAGGGACGAGCAGGGAGCTGATCACAAACAGCCTTCCTTTTTGTCTCCACCTCTCACCTCACTCCTCTCATTTCTCATATTCATTGCTTTTTTCCTCTCCTCTCTTTCTAATCTCTCCCTTTTTCTACTGTCACTTTCATATTCCTTCAGACTAATTTATTTTCTTCCTTGTCCATCAGCTCTTAACTTATTAGATTTCTTTTACCAAGCTGCCTCAGCAGCTAGGGTACGATGAACACAGAAAACCTCAGCTGCCTTGCACTAGCCATTTCCCAAGAAGCTGTGACAGATGACAGAGGAAGCCATGCTCAGTTTCTCCACTTCTGGCCTGAAGCAAGGTCAGCACAGATGAAGCACCTGGAGTGCTGATGCTTCTAATGAAGCTCCAGTGCAGAATTTCATTGGATTCATCTCTATCGAGCCTCATTCCCCCCCCGGCCACTTTCATACCTAGTTTAAAGCCCTCTTGCTGAGCCCTGCAAGCTCCCGGGCTAGAGTCCATTTCCCCCTTTGAGACATGTGGGACCCATCGGCAGCTATCAGACCAGGTACCGAGGAAACCTCCCCATGATTAAAAACAAAAATAAAAACAAAACAAAACAAACAAACAAACAAAATCCTGTGATGGCACCAGCCTCTCAGCCATGTATCGATCAGCCAGGCCTTCCAGGTGCACTCAGTATCCCTCCCCACCCCTGAAGGGACACAGGAAAACACCACTTGTGCACCCACTGTGCACCATCCAGTAACTGCCCCAGTCCCCTGAAGTCCTTTTTTATAGCCTTCAGGCTTCTCTCAGCAATTTTATTGCTGCCAGCCTGAATTATCACTAAGGGATAATAATTGGAGGAGCAAACAAGGCCAGGAAAGTTCCTGGTAACGGCCCCCAGGAGGCAGCACACTTCCTTACAGGTAGGGTCTGGCCGACATAAGGGGCCCTCTGTTCCCCTCAGAAGGGAGTCGCCTACGACCTTCTTTCCTTCCATTACCCTTCTTTCCTTCCTGGTGGAGGCAGTCTTAAGGCATGGAGTTGACTTCCTTGACCTAGACAGCCTCCTGTATGGACTTTCCCACACATCCCCACCACCCTGTCCCTCGAGCTCCTGGGCCTCAAACCTGTTGTGTGAGGGCACCTGGGGAGGCAAGGCAGGTAGGGAGGGGGCTCACCTGCGACACCGAGCAGGGACCTGTTTCTGATCCTCTCCACATCTCAGGTCCCTCCCTCTGCCTGACAGTGACAGGGTTGGGGGTCCCCCACTATTTGGGGTGTCACACTGGTACCTTTCTCTCAGGCACAGCAAGGAGTGACTCCGCAGGCCCAACTCCTGCTCACACTCACTGCCAGCCCTTAATCTCTGCTCCTCCTCCTTGAGCTCCTCCACCAGGCTGATCAGCTCCTCCACCTGCCCGCACCTCACGCAGGCGGCATCTCTGTCACACTCCGATGGCAGCAACAGGCTCAGGCACCCCCCGCAGCCGGAGCCCGGAACAGCCGCATTTTGGGGCAGGCACTCGGCCTGGGTGGCCACAGCCTTTTGGCGAGCGCTGGCCGCCTGGTGGTGGCCATGGCTGGGTTTGCTGCCTGGGAGGCAGCCAGTAGGTGTCTTACTACAAGTACAGAAGAAAACAAACGTTACGTGTTCGTGGCGTGTCTTATTCTCATTTAACTTGACAGAAGTTTTATAAAGAAAAAGCCCTGAGAGCTTACTCAGTAGCAAAGCTGGCAAATTACCCTAGGGAACCGCAAGTACAGCTGAAAGTACTCTAATGCTGTCTTCTCTCAGTATAACCCAAATGGTTCTCCTTTATAAAAAGGAAAAGAAAGTTATATATGGATCAGAGAATAGAAGTAATCATGTATGAGGCAGAAGAAGGTGCAAATGTTTATGTATTTAAGGTTTTGACTCAAACTGGCAGATACAAGAGGAACATATGAAAATCTCCTTAAAGAAAACAAGACCTTTATTTGTAACCCAATAAATATTTCCCAGACAGCACAGACATACCAGATTGAGGCAGAAGGTTTGCATATCTGTTTGGATACCTTTGATAACATGCTGCTGCTCAGCAGTTCGGTTTTATTTTGCAGTGATACAGATTTAATATTTTTGTTCTTATCCTCTGTTCTTCAAGATGCTTAGGTGAGGCTACAAAACATGAACTTTTTGTTTATGGTAATGAACAATTGTTATAGTAACAGCTAGTTACTAAGTCACTGCTTGCTATATGCATTCACTTTGCGTATTTTCTATCAGAAATTTTTGTTGGGCTGACCACAGATAAAAACTCAACTTCCTAGCTGAAGTATCAGACAATATTTCCCTTTGTATTTGTTCAGTTAGCTGTAGATTTTTCTTTCCAATTTATCGAACCTAACACATGACAGATGTGTTAGGGGTTTATAGTATTTAATAGAGGTTTGGTTGTAGCAGTCGTTGCTATCTTGCAAGAATGAGTTCCTTGCCTTTAAAAGCCTGTTATGTTATCTGGACATCTCTTTCTGCTCTAGCCAAAGGGCACCTTCCTGTCAGGCAGAACTTAATGGTAGAAGAGTTTACTATGCTAGAACAGCAAGCGCGATTCAGGCAACCTTACAGAAACACAATTCCACAAGAGAACTGAATGTAATAAGGCATACAGTTACAGGCTAGCTCACCGAACAACTCTATTTAATCATGTTTTAAGAAGTTTAGTTTGACTGTTAGCTAGAGGATTTATATGTTTGTTTTATGAACTCAGTACAATGCTCAAGTCTTCACTAAATCAGATCTTCATTTAGTCTTGACTGCCTTTGCACACATTTTTAAAAATGTGACTATTCAACAAAAGTGCGATGTTGTCTATGGTATTCATCGTGGTATTATCACCAAGTAGGCACGCGACCGGACGAACAAAGAGTAACACAATTCTCTCTCAAATTAGGAAACAGGTCGCCTCGAGGTTAACACAATTCTGCTTCTAACTTACTTCTGTTATGAACTACACCAGACAGACCTCTCATTATGCACTCACTTCTCAGCAAGCATCTTCTCCCTCCTCACAGTTAAGTTGAAATTGAGAGGAAAAAAAGAGAAAAAAATAGCAGATGTGTAAAACAGTCTAATGTGAACCATTTAATAATTTAAAAGTTGATCAGAAGTAGATCCTCCCCTCTCTCACACTTCCTATTTCATAATTAAAAATGTTTTCATTAGCTATCATAACTGTCTCTGCTGTACATCAGGGACAACTTGAAAAGCCTGCTTTAAAGCAGATTGTCAGACTGCATTTTGCAGATGTAAAACGCACCACGCTGTGAAAGCAAACTGATTTTTCTCCAAACTCAGCCCATCCACCATCAACAACACATACCAACTAACCACAGATAATATTAAACCTAAAATAAGTCCTACAGGACACACCAATGGCAATTGCCCAGAAAAAGAAAAAGAAAAAAAAAAAAAAAAAAAAGAAAACCCTTTTCCCCTTTTCCTAAATGTGTTTCAAAACTTAGTTATATTACTTGTGAAAAGACAATTTCAATAAAATGTGCAGCACTGATGTGTCAACAGCAGTACTTACTACAACATCATATGTCAAATCACATAATCTGCACTTAGTTATTAAAATACTATATTAATTTTATATTTTATTTTATAATCAATTTAATGTTTCAACTATTCATTAAGAAACTAGGAAAAGGCAGGAGGAGGAGATCTCATTTTTACTCTAGTTACAAAAGTATTACAATAAACATGTATGAATGAGAATATTCAGCAAAAGTCAGCAAGGTATGTGACTTTCTTGTAGGATGTCAACTTTTAAGAAAAGAACTTTCCTCATTCTGAAAAATGAGAAAATCATGGTTTTCCCACTTCTTAATTATTATTTTTTAAATCACTTGCCTCATTAGGTTCTCTGTATATGTATTTGTATAGAAATACAGTTGGGGTTTCTTTATTATTTAATATTATTATTACTTTTCTCTCTCTCGACAGGATTTGTAATCTGGATCTTTTGTAGCATATGGAAAAAAAAAAAAGGACAGTGTAGAGATCCGTATTAAACTGAAATATGTCTAGGTGTCTCCACTACATGGAAAACTGCACTGGAAAAATAAGCCTCTTTTCAGGACAAGCCTCAGACTACCAATGCTGTTTCAGAATGATTATACCTCTATAGGTATAGATGCTATTACCTATAGAGCTCAATGCTATAGAGAAATGACAGAATTTGCTTTGAGCACAGTGAAAGCATTGCTTACTCCTGTCACACCAAGGTATTCTCCACCATAATCCAGGATGAGAATCGTCTCAACACCAAAGATTTGAGCACATGAATTTCCATTAGAGATGAGGAAGAGTAAATGGAAGACTAATAAAATTATACTGAATAATAAATAAATAATCTTGCTGTCAAAAATAGACATAACGCTTATGTTACATAACAAGCATCTATTACGTTGAAGAGAAGAAGCTGAGTCACAGCAATGTTATTCTTACAGAATTTTGAAATATTTAAAAGTGCTTCCAGGCTTCCAAGACAAGGGCATGTCTAAAGGAGAATTGAAAATATGTATTGCTGAGAAGCCAATAGGTGATTTTTTTTTTTTCCTGAACCACTACATCGACATTACTGCAGCTTTATGTCCATCCTTTGTAAATGAAACATGTGTCCTAATAAATTTTTGTTAGATGATGTATCATAACAGTAGAAGATTTAGTCCTTGCTAGACTGGACAACATAAATATAGAAGCTCTACTCCACCTCACCCAATAGTCTGGCTTACTACATGACACCGTCTCTCTGGTTAAAAACTGCTTCTCAACATAATAAAAATTAACACTTGTTTATCCCTGCAGGCTTGTTTCAAGAATCAGCACGTTAATCCTAAAAAGAAATCTTTGAAGATAAAAACTACTAGTTTAAGGGCACATATTTTGAAATGCTTAAGTAACCCTCAAGTGAGGTTGAAGCATTTTCAGATACAGAACTCTAAATATAATACTGTGCTCCATTCCTCCAAGAACCGGTGTTATACACAATGCACGTGAAAAAGTGAGGCTGTAAATTCCTGGATGTGAAACTGAATAAAATTCAGATACACTAATATATCTACTGTTCAGCTTCAGCTTTAAAAAAGAAAAACTAAAACTATGCTAGTTCTGTTGCATGGCAATTTTTTTTATTTTTTTATTTTTTTATTTTTTTTTAATAAATACAAAATTTAAAGCTTTCCAGATTACTCTCTTGCTTAAAACATGCAAATCTGCTATATTTATACAGTGCTACACAGATTGCTACAAAAACTGGGTTTGGAGCCTGGTCGATGGCAGATTTCAATGATTTTACTTCAGTGTGTAGGACATGTATTTTGATCAACTCCAGCTATGACTGGATGGAGGTTGAGCACACAGGCACTTTGATATCCCAAATTCTTCCATGCCTGATTTAAAACTGGAGATAGAACAAAATTACATTTCTTTTCCATCCTCACCTAAAAGGTCAGATCTTTCAAATGCCAGTGAACATCCTGACTAACTCTTCCAAGTTGCTTCTTGCATTTCTCCTCAACCACACCTGAATTAAAACCACCCCAATACAAACTGAAGGTGACCAGAACCATCACCCAGAAGATTTAACAACCACAAAAGCCAGCAGGAGCATCTTTCCCTCACCCTGTGTTAGGTAAAGAACAATGAAGTTGTTCCAAGCCCCCATCCCAGCCCTGGCTGACCTGGAGCTGGGGTTCTGTGGTTGCCAGGAGACCTGAGCCAGGTAGGTGTTCAAACCCACCATTTCCTCAGCCCTGGCTGAGAAAGATGGCTGAGAGATGAGCCCCCTACAGGGTATAGCTGCAGAAAGGTTACGCTTGGTAGCAAAGAAGAATGAAAGGGAATGTACGTTGGGTGCAAGCAGCAGAAGGCAGAAAAGGTGGGAGAAGGATGCTGTGACTGCAGGTGAAGACCTGATAGCAGTGTAGCTACCAGATGAAAATGCTCAAGCATGGACATGATCTAGCTGTTTAACAGCTCTCTCCCTTCAAAGCAGTGGGCACATTCATATCCTTCAACTCCCTTAAAGGCAGCCTCTGCTTCAATGGCCTTGCACTCTGTATTTAGGGTGTGCTTCATTCTTATGCTATAGGAAGGGCAGCTCTAGAGGCATGAAGGCAGCATTCCCCACTGCCCTTTGCACCTTTGCTAATCCCGAGCCTGCTGAATGCATCAAATCAAATGGTCCTGAGAACACTTTTACCTTCAGCCCAACAAACAAATTCATAGCAGCATTTCCCCCATCAGGGACACAGTTCTCAGAGCCCTAAGACTGTAATTTTGAATGATGCTATGACAAACAATGTCCACTATTTACTTGTAACCATTTTTGTTTATATGTGAAAAGCGCACAGTAAATACTTTCAAAATGCAAGAATACTTATTAAACATTTAATTTAAGTTAAAAGAATTCAACTCAGATCAATTGAGATAAATTATCTAAAAGAAGAATTAAAGAACTGCTAATGCTTTACGTATCTCAGTGTGCTGCTTTAGTTTGATAATAAATTTTACCCATGGTCTCTTAAAACTAACACATTCAAAATCTGTTTAAAGTTATGTTTCTAAGTGGAAGCATACTGTAATATTCTCTGACTTCTACAGGTAGCAAGGACCAAAATCCAGCAAGTTTTGCTCTTATATCTGAGGTTAACCTGACAAATTCTCATTGCTGATAAATCTTGTTAAAATAGGACTACACTGTTTTTACATACATAGTTTTTGAAATTAATTTGCTGGAATGTCAATTAAATGTTGGTATTTCAACCCAGCTCTCACAGAACTGAAAAATGGTTCTATTCTATTGCTTTTAAACATCACCTGTCATGCTTCAAGTCCAACCTTACAAGAGCTGAACACTAAATGCTTTCTGTAAGGTAAAAGAAACACAGTTCAGTGATGGTTTTTTGCCATGAAGTAGTTACAAGTAGTAGTTACTTGTAGTAGTTACTTGAAGTAGCTACTGCACAGATGTGCAGTAACACATTTAAATGATCAAGCACAGTACAGCAAACAGTTTTACCTTCACATGAAAGAATTCATAAATTCAATTCCTGACTGCAAGGACTGTAGTTAAAGAAGGCACCTATGATAGATGAAAATCTATGGCACATCAGTAAACTCCAGTGTCCTATGAAGCTATGAACTATATGCCCATTTCCAGTTTTTGGGACTAAGCTAAAGAATGAAGAACATTTCTGCTGACTCTCCAGTTCCTTCTTTACACTTAGCAAAGGGAGTTTTCTCCTCTCAACTGACCACATTTTAGTCACAGCTATATAGAGTTATTTAGGATTCAGAATGACTACATGACCTTCAGCCTTTGTTTTTTTGAAAAGATAGAACAATGACAAATTCATGGAAATAATTATTAATCTCTCATAAATTATGCAAATCTCACAGGGTTAATACATTTTAAACAGGCCTTAGAATAATCTGGATGGCACTCTTGAATTGGAAATGGACTATGAAGTAATAAAGCTATATTTTATCCAATTAGAGTGGAGATTTATGACTTTTTAAGAAGTTATCTTCATCGGGGCAGTTAAATACTAGAGAACAGGGAAGTTAAATCTCTTGATATTTAGTCAAACTAACACTAATTCATGTGGCAGTATTTAAAGAAAACAGCACTTAGCACCAGGTAAAAGCAGAACATCTTCCATACCTTTGCAGTAAGCCAGACAAATATTTGTGTATTTTTATTTGTTCAGTTTCTGCCAGAAAAATGTATCTGTGCTTCCTGCTAAGATATGTTAAGATTATTTTTTAAAGCAAAAAACAGTACGTGTATATTTATTCAAAATGATTCCCACAAGAACTGTTACTTAAATCAAATGGCAACATTTGGAGTACATATCAAGGGGCAAAATGATGGTCATACTTTTTTTCCCCTTAAATTAACTGGGAACTTCAAAATGGAGTATTGTCTTACCTCTAACAAGTATGTGTATATATATATACTTTTTACCTTTAAATGAAGCAGCCTAATTTTTCACATTAGCTAGAACTGCAGTCTTCTATCAGTTATATAACACCCTAGACACAAAGAATCTTTGGTTTTCTGAAGAAATTGCTGATTTAGAAGAACAGCGTTAACAGGAATTACACTCATAGCATCTGTGGGCTTTGTGTACATTCTAAGAGTTTGTTACTGCCTGAGGAAGTTAGAAAGATACATCTTTTTGCCATAGTTGAACAATAAAATTTTGTGTTCTGCAAATATTTGAGTGAATTCAAGACAGTAAGTGTTCACAATTAATCTGATTACACCGCCAAAGGTAAAACAGTACGGCATGTTTGTAACTGAAGTGGTTCCACATGCAAATACGTGAAATTGCAATAAGGCTTTCAAAATACTAGCACTTTGCATTCCCTATACAAGTCATCCAACAAATGGAGTAATCACCACTGCAGCTGTGCAATTAATGTGAGAAGAAAGTCCTTAAAACACCTACTAATTGTAAATCTGAACAAGTTAAACATTAACAAACACAATGATATGTATGTAACAGAAGGCCAAACTATAAAGACCAAAGTAAAGTTAAAGAGCAAGAACTCCTACAAGGCACTGATTAATAAAAGCATAGTGGAAGAGAGACTAATAAAGCAGGGAATTAAGAAATAATGTTTTTGTTTGTTTTAAAAAACAACAAACAAACAAACAAAAACACAGAATACAGAAAAAAGTCTTGGGCAGACAAAGGTTATCACTTTTCCGTTTTGCTTCAGCTTTCATCAGTGAACATAATTTTTTTTTCAAAGTCATAAAAAGCATTTGATTGTGTTAATTGAAACATGGATTCCATTGAATTAAGTCTGGTAAGATACTAAATAGGTTCACCGCCACAAATAAGTCAACTTTTCTACCTTGAGGGAGGCCTGAAGGGAGAAGTAAAGCTTTCTTTCTCATCGCAAAGAGCCATTTCAAAACCATATGGCAGAGGTGCCATGTGGGAATAACTCCCTGTGCTCCACATACCTAATTATCACAAGCTCCTGCTACAGTCATATACCCAGAGAAGAGGTACGAATGACCTTGTTAAGTAAAGAAAACATAAAAAGAAGATGAGAGCTAAGCTAGAAGATGAAGAGAAACAGATGGGACTGTCAACTGTAAAACTGCAAAGCCCTATGATATAAGAACATGAACAACATGGAGAACAGTGCCTGCATTAGAGGAAAAAGTTCCAGCTGGAGTCACTGGAAGATTTACTGACTGATCTTTGGGATTGCCAAGGCTTTTGCTGGGTATTATTTTAATTCTTTTACATAAGGTGGAAGGATGTAATCCACTGCAGCAATTGCAAGAAACCTGAGTACTGCCTTACACACAGTCTACAATGCAGCCTTTGTGCCTCTTCAGAACCTCTTTTATTACAGTCACCCCACTTAGGATGGCTGTTTTCTTCTCAAATCCAGGAGTCCTGAAAACATATGAAAGATACCTCCTCAGAATATGAAAAGACAGGTTTTTGGCTTTTCAATAAGCTCTGATTCCATAACTGGTATCAGCTGATGATTGGCTTTTGATCAGTTTTCTGACGGATTTTGTCACTTGATGAACTGAAATCCCAAACATTATGTTGTGAGTAATGCCAATAAGACGTTTGACACCGTTCCCCACAGCATTCTCCTCAGGAAACTGGCTGCCCATGGCTTGGACTGGCGCACGCTTCGTTGGGTAAGAGCTGGCTGGATGGCCGGGCCCAGAGAGTCTTAGTGAATGGAGTCAAATCCAGTTGGAGGCCGGTCACTAGTGGAGTCCCCCAGGGCTCAGTACTGGGGCCAGTCCTCTTTAACATCTTCATTGATGATCTGGATGAGGGGATCGAGTGCACCCTCAGTAAGTTTGCAGACGACACCAAGTTAGGTGCGTGTGTCGACCTGCTCGAGGGTAGGAAGGCTCTGCAAGATGATCTGGATAGGCTGGACCGATGGGCCGAGGCCAACGGTATGAAGTTCAACAAGGCCAAGTGCCGGGTTCTGCACCTGGGGCACAACAACCCCAAACAGAGCTACAGGCTGGGAGATGTGTGGATAGAAAGCTGCCTGTCAGAGAAGGACCTGGGAGTTTTGGTTGACAGTCGGCTGAATATGAGCCAGCAGTGTGCTCAGGCGGCCAAGAAGGCTAACAGCATCCTGGCTTGCATAAGAAACAGCGTGGCCAGCAGGTCCAGGGATGTGATTGTCCCCCTGTACTCGGCTCTGGTGAGGCCGCACCTCGAGTACTGTGTTCAGTTCTGGGCCCCTCACTACCAGAAGGACATGGAGGTGCTCGAGCAAGTCCAGAGAAGGGCTACGAAGCTGGGGAAGGGTCTGGAGAACAAGTCAGATGAGGAGCGGCTGAGGGAGCTGGGACTATTTAGCCTGGAGAAGAGGAGACTCAGGGGCGACCTTATCGCTCTCTACAGGTACCTGAAAGGAGGCTGTAGCGAGGTGGCGGTTGGTCTGTTCTCCCACGTGCCTGGTGACAGGATGAGGGGGAACGGGCTAAAGTTGCGCCAGGGGAGGTTTAGGTTGGGTATTAGGAAAAACTTCTTTACAGAAGGGGTTGTTCGTCACTGGAATAGGCTGCCCAGGGAAGTGGTGGAGTCCCCATCCCTGGAGGTCTTTAAAAGACGTTTAGATGTAGAGCTTAGGGATATGGTTTAGTGGAAGATTTGTTAGTGGTTGGAGTCAGAGGTTGGACTTGATGATCTTGTAGGTCTCTTCCAACCTGGACTATTCTGTGATTCTGTAATCTTTTTTTCTCCAAAGCTCTACATCTGTGGATTATGATGATTGCTGTCTTTGATCAAATGCTCAAAACGTTTCCATACAGAGGGCAATACTTGGAAAAACAAAAGAACTCACAGTAGCATACAACTGAGAGCCTAAACCCTAAGAGAGTAACACACTGGAAAGGCCAAACCAATTTTATTGGGCCATTAATCCATGTGTTTATCAAGTCAAGGAAGGTCTAAATGTATCATATGTGTTATAGGTTTTCGAGGCTGACAAGAAGAGATGAAGAAAAAGGAAAAAAGGGGGGTGGGGGAGGGGGCCAGAGCTGTTTTTTATTCTTTATTCTGAGCAAGCAAAACAATTCAAATAAGCTGGAAACTGGTTTGAATCCCGGGGAATGAAGAGATAGATTATTAGACCTATTAATTCATATCCACGAAATACATTCCAAATACAAGTGGTTTCTGACCCTTTCTGTCCCCACAGCCATTGCAAGAACCTCTTTAATTACTTGCCTCTTTTGCAATAAAATACAATTAAGCCATACTAATTATTTGACACAAGATATTTTAAGTATGGAAGAGCCTGACCAGTTGCTATAACAACACAATGTAATGAACTTGACTGGCAGGTATTACAAATTCATGACTGTAATTGCTCCTCCCTTATCATAATGGTTTTGAACTGCATCCCCACTTTCAATCTATCACCTTCGTTGCTATTTGTTACTTTGTACCTACAGTAAAATATGAACATACTGAATATAAGCATGCTCAAAGAACTCATAAAACCATCAGATTGTCACAGCACTTCACACTGCAGGATGATTGCATAAACATCAAGCAATTAAGATAGAGGTGGGAAGGCTAGTGATTAAAATAAAGAATCCTTTTTGGAAACAAGTTCTTCCTCTGAAAGACAGAAGTCTGGGATAAGGCTATAAATTAAACTAGACAAAAGCAATACCAATCCAGCCAGAAACCACAGGGATTTTGTATAATAAAATAGTGACTTCTCCCTAGCAGCAGCTAAGGAGCAACTAATATTTATGCCACAATGCATAAATATTTCTCCAGAAACACTGTAACAGCTTCAGCAGATCTTTAGAAAAAGGTAATTTAAGGCAGATATCAGAAAATTATAAAAACTCTGCAAATTCTGTACATGATTCTAGATGATCTTCATTGTGTCCAAAAGGATGCCTGGTCGTGAAGGGAAATGAGAAGCTAAGAAGTTACCAAGTTAACAGAAAAGCAATTTTAAGGAAGCAAGACAAGAGTGCAAAACTTCAGAAGCACTTTGCTGTGGCTTACATATAAAGCATATTAAACTGTTCACTACTTAATAGTTCCAGTCTGATTCAAATTTCATTTTTAACTCAATCAAAGAATGATTAATTCAAAAGGAATTCAAAAAGCTACTCCAGTGCTACAGATATGACAACACTATTCTATAAAGAATTGGTTTAGTAATTTTGAGTGCAGGAAGACAATACCGAAGCTTCACAGAACTAGAAATATTCTTTCATTCCAGCAAATAGATCTGTTGTTCATAATAAAATAAAAATAACATATCCAAGTTTCCTTACCTTTCCATTTACATTACTGGATACTAAAATTAAATTTGAAGCTAACTGTATTCATATTTGCTTTTACCCAGAGGCTAAACCATTTCTTGAAAAGCTTAAGTTTTAACAATTAAAACTGATGGCAAACGCTACAATTTTACAGCTATCACCCATAACTAACTACAACTTCAAACAGAACAGAGTAAAAAATTCTTGCCTGATGTCTGATATTCATCATTACCACCAAACCTTCCTTCTTGACCTTGTGAATTCTTTAGCTAGTCAAACCCAATGAGGAAACACAGCAGACTGATAAAACAAGACTAAAACTCACAAGTGCTTTAGAAAACAGTACACACCTACCATTTTGCCAGTATCAAATCAACCCTCTCTCTCCTTCACTGAACAAACAAGCATAACCTAGCTCTGTTCCTCTGCTAGTCAGTGTTAGCAGAGCACAAATACTTGCATTTGGTTCTACAAATATTTTCAAAAGAGAATTTAGCTAAATCATCAATTAAGAAAATATTTAAAACATTAAAATACTTCAGTTACCTCAAACAAAAAATACAGAAATAAATTCAAAATGTTTACTTAGTAGTCATTACAGAACTCCCTAAGCCCAAACTAGCTATCTTGCATTGCTTTTTTTTTTTTTTTTTTTAATCAATTATTACATAAATTTAAGCTTATTTCTTTCTTAGAAAGTATATGGAGTTTTAAAGATTCATATCTTAAGATCTTAAGTCTATGAACTATTTGAACTATTTCAATACAACATATTTTAGCATTTTCATACAAAAAATCTTAGTAGGACATATTGTAACAACTTCTGGGGGTAAAAATTAGGGCAATCTTTACCACTACAATATTGAAATGAAAGAATACCTGATAGAACAAGTGCTTCAGCATTAATCACATCCATAATCATACATATGTATCATATTTAAAGAAAGGAAATGAAATGAAAAGGATCAAGGAAGAGTATTGAAAGAACAAATATATTAGGGTTAAAAATGTATACACAAAATGGATTTTGCTAGCAAGAGATGCATATGGGACATTATACTATAGTAGTGTTACTGTCATTCTAAGAGAAGAGTATTAACAACATGAGTGACAAGGGATAGGATCAGGTGGCAAACAATAGGACAGGAGGAAACAGTCTCAAGTTACACCAGGGGAGGTTTACATTGGATATTAGGAAGAAGTTTTTCATGGAGAGGGTAATCAAGCATTGGGCTGCCCAAAGAAGTGGTGGAGTCCCCATCCCAGGATGTATTTAAGAGACGTATGGATGTGACACCAAGGGACAGGGTTTAGTGATGGGGCCCAGCGGGTCAGGTTGATGGCTGGAATTGATAATCTTGAAGGTCATTTCTTAGATGACTGAACTACATATGATATGAACTGCATATAATTCAAATATCTGGATTTTTTTCCACACAGTACACAGGTTCTCTGGCTTAGGATTTCACAACTATTTAAACAAGCATCAACTATTATCTGACATGCCTCTTAGAGTATATTCGAAGGGAGGTAAAGGACTGTGATCTGCTGTTTAGCTTCATTTTCACAGCTACTAAGAAAGCAATACA
The DNA here is from genome assembly GCA_011076525.1 of Nettapus auritus. Classification (NCBI taxonomy): domain Eukaryota; kingdom Metazoa; phylum Chordata; class Aves; order Anseriformes; family Anatidae; genus Nettapus; species Nettapus auritus. The sequence continues at coordinate 45,678,806 of CM021769.1, forward strand.
TTTATTAGTCACAAATGGAAAGTCGCATCTCACAGGTGAGATCTGGTAGACTGCAGGATGCTATGACTGACTATACCCCATCCCACCGCCACAAATACTGAAGAACATAGTCCTAAATTATGGAAATATTTTTTCTGCATGAGGCAGTACTGAAAAATTGAAACTGGAATTTCACATGTTTTTAAAACAAGCAAACACAGAATAATTTATCTTCGGCACCTCTTGAACTTGACTAATTGACTGCTTAACTTTCACTGCCTTTGAAGTGTATTTTAATATAACTATGCAATCACTGTATGCAAAACATACTAATAACTTCCATAATTTACGTATTCCAAAGCATTATGAAGAGTAATGAACCTTGCTGTTGAGATTTATCATGCAAGATAACCTAGTCAGAAAGTTAGTCATTAAGCAGCCACTTTCCCTTAACAAAAAGTGGAAGAAGTCTTCACTAATGGAGGAAACACTATAAAATACATCTTACAAGTACATAAAGGTTACTTTACCCACTCCAGAATTTTCTGTAAAATTATGGAAACTTCAGAAGTGTGAACAATTATTCATCAAAGGCCTCCTATGATTTTTCAAGGTCAGGTGCAATAATGTTTATTTCACGACGGTCTAGCATCTTCTAAATGCTTCACTGGCATTATTCAATTAACCTTCAGAGCAGCCCATCTTCCACACAGAGGCAGAGATGGTAACTTATGTCACTAGCAAGGGTGATGTATTCAAAGTCATCACAGGAAAAGAGGTCTGCTGTTGTAAATAAAAGGGTGGGTTTCTATATGTAAACAACTGATTATTATCAAAATAGTATTTTGAAGCAAACTTAATCCACTGTTTTAATACAATTACATATGTAAAAAAAAAAAAAAAAAAAAAAAGTAAACCAACCACTCAACATTTTTCTTCCTAAATATTTACAAGAAGCACAGCTCTTGATTAATCCCCATTTGCTCACCAGTTTGAGGATAACATCAGAAGACAAGGTTACTAGATTCCAACTTAGAGAACAAGTGTATTTCCTTCTGTTGAAACTAAAAGTCAGTTATTTAAGCCATAGTTTTATACTACTTTTACTAGATTTGTAATCAACAAAAGACGAAACTCACGGAGGGAGATAACGTAAAGCAGGAGGAAGAGGAAAAAAAATCAGGACAGGAAAGAAGTAGGAGACTGCAAATTATAAGAACTCAGGATAAATTCAGGAAAGATGAAGTGTATATAAGGCTTAAGGACTGACGTGGAAACATTACGATTTAAAAATAATTAAATTACCAATAAGGATGGTTATAAAATATATATACAAATAAATTCAATTTACATACATGTATGTGTTAAAAATGGGATACAAATCAAAAACAACCCTTTTCAAATTCTGTTTCATATCAGCTGTGAAAATAAAATTACTTAGTTTACATCCTACATGAACTTACAGAGACAGAGAAATAAAATATGTTTTTCAATATACTGGTCTTAAGTTTGCATTTAGAAACTTGCCAAGGTTTGTGATATGTTATGAACTAAATGTTGAGAGCAAGTTTTGCTGAATCAGTTCTGTAAATCTTGAGGGGGTGAGACCTGGGAGTTGGTGCATTAAACAGCTAGCAGAGCTAAACTCTGTTGCTAGCTTGCTAACTCTTCCCCCTCTTTTATGGCTACAGGCAAGTTACTTATGAGTACAGAATATCCCCATCATAATACAAGGTTATACCCACTTTCACAAGGCACACTGAAACTTCAGACTGAACACAATACCTAGATGAAGTACTTCCAAGGCTCTTTTAGGGGATTACGTAAGTACACTCAGTTCACCTGCATTTACTGTTCATAAAGAAATACCGTTAAGTTTCTAACATAGGAAAGGACCATGAAAGATTCAGTAGCAATCCTTAATTGGCTGAAGAGATTTCATCCTGTCCTGCTATCTGTAAAAGCCCAATTCTTTATATTCCCTTGCAGTAACCTATCCAGCAACCATTAGAAAATACTCTTAACTACGAAAACAGTGTGGCCGCTTGTGGTTTTTATACGAAGTTTTGTTTTACTTACCTTTTTGCAGACGTTTTTGTATTTATGTTTTAATATACACATGACTTAGTATCTTGAAATATCAGCTGCCTCCATTAAACTCAGTAATAAATCCAAAGGTGAAATAAGACGTAGGAAAAATCAAGTCAGGAGAGTCATGCTGTCTAATGCCTAATGAGAGATTTCTCATTCCAGTGAGTCTTCCCAATTGGAAGTACGTTATAACAACTCATAAGTCCAGCTAAGCCAATTACTGAGCCATGGGAATGACTTTCGGTTAAAATTCTGACAACAGAATTCCAGTACAGAAGGTTTAATGGGAAATAAAAACGAAATCTAACACCAACACATCTGTTTTCACTGGGGTACCTTCTGGCTATTTTCCAAAGGCACTAGGTATAGGTTAAATGCTCCACAAATAAAAAAGCAAAAAGCATGTGGCACCTAAGATAATGCTTGACAGTAAGATACTTGACAATTATAAGCTTTACTCAGAGTAACCACAAATAACCAAGTAGAGAAGCTCTAAAATTAGCATTCAAGAAGAAGCTAGTAGCTGCTGGTCAACTGTCGATCAACTAGGATAGAGTTGAATGGCAAGAGCTCTGGTTTAGCACACTCTCACAGCTGAGGGAAGGATGTCTGATCCTCAGCAGGCCTACTAGATGATGCAAAATAGAATTGGACAGCAAGAGCCTTGTTACAGAACCTCAAAGTGGCCCCAGAGACATTCATTATGCACTGAATGTCAAACTCGGCTTTAATTCACTAACAGAACATTAAATATATCAAAGGAAATGCTGATGGGGGACATTCTGGCATTGGCTGTCCTGGTGAGGCGTGTGAGAGAAGAGAATTAAGTAATTTGTGAAACAGTCCCTGGCTGAGCTGGGTCAAATGCAGAAGAGAACCTTGCAAAAATAAATATGTGGCCTGTTAAAAATGATATGTCAGATAGAACAGTGCTTGAATTTAAACATGATTTCAAGGGAAATAAGAATCTACTTGTGAGGGCACACTGTTTTCTAATGTTTATACTGTGTTTAACACTCATTCTGTGGCAGCATCAGTTGATGCATTTGAACTAGTTGTACATTAAAATACTGTGCAGCTCTCTATTACTATTTTTTCTTAAATCTGAATTTATATTTGTTCATGTAATTACCAAGCTAAATGTTTTTGCTTGTTTGTTTGTTTTTTTAAATCCTCATTGTCAAATTACATGAATAAAATACTGGCTGCAGAGGTACTTACAGAAGGCCTAAAAGCACGAGTGGCATGCCTTCATCTCTGATTAACACATGATACAGCACCCAAAGATCTGGAAGTGCTGGGTCTGGCCCTCTGTCAGTCACCCTGAGCACTGCCTTGCAGGTGGTAAGGCCTAGGTCCTAAAAAGTTTTCATAGGGTTCATTTCTATTAAGAATCCTATTTTTAGAAAGCTTCAGTAAGAACCAAGTGCCCAAATGCCTTGGGCAATTCGGTTCACAGACTCCAGAGCCAATATTTGAACGTACTGGGAAAAGAGAAGGCTCAGGCCTTAAGCACCGCAAACCTATCAGATTTTATATCAAGGGTTGGTAAGGGACAGGGCAGTCATCTATGATGTCATTTAAGTATACCTACAAACTTAAAAAGCACTGAAATTAATAATTAATGTGATCATAAATTTTACACTACCCACAAAATAAATATATGTTATGTTTTCCAAATATAAAAGAAATGCATATTTCATTGCAAAACAACATAGATTGTTGGTGGCAGTAAGAGCAGGGCTTATGCATTATTCACTGCTGAAAAAAATAAATCAGTGATTCAAAGGTTTCCTGATGGCATTCATGCCCTTCTGCAATGCTAAGTCTGAAGATGAGCAAAGGTGTTTGAAGTTCAAGACCACTGCAGCACCTGGTTTTGCTGCCAGTGGGTCACAGGGAATACCTGCACGCAGTCCAGGCACCTCCAGAGTTACACAGTGGAGTCAACAGAAAGAGCATGGCAAAGCTATGGCTGTGGTGGGCAGTGTTTCCCCAAACTTCTCAGCCTGGCCCACGCACAGGAAAGAGCTGCATAAGCATTTTGAGAGGTCTGAGCACTCCCAGTTTCAGCACCCTAGCTGAAGACGTGGTATTGCTAGCAAAGAACTGCAACACGGGGCCTGCCAGCCTGCAATTTTCTGTTATCCAGACTGTTAGCAGGTGAATGGGAGCAGAGCGTGGTCTGTAGGTTTAAAGGTGAGCAAGTGAAGTGACAGAACTGGAAGGCAACAACTGGAAGGCTTTAATGTAATCAGTAATCATTGTGACCAAAGGACATAAGCATGTATCTCCTACTGCAGGCAGTGAAAAGGCAGCCTGCAAGGACTGCTGGGCATACTGGTGCATCGCTGAAAGAGACAACAGCTGCTGTGTGTATTTTGGTCATAATTTGTATTTCTGACATCTCAGAAGCCTGACTTTGGCCAAGTCAAAAACCTCTCATGACTGATAAAAGATACTGGTAGGAATCCACAGCTCTGTGACAAGTAAAGCTTGCTCATCAACTTAGGTAGACAAATGGACTTGCTTGGCAATAGTAAATGGTTGGTTACACAACAGAAAGAGTAAGCTGCAGCATTTCACAAAGATCTGTGTAGCTACCTTTGCTATTCAATCTATAGACAGAAATAAACTGAAAAAGGAGAAATTAGTACAGGTACAATAATTTGCTGATTACACAAAAATATACTGACATCAGTCACAGAATTTCATAACAATGAATTAAGTGGCAGGAAAATGGCAAGTGAAATCTGATAATCTGGTAATATATCAGATAAACACAATAAACACAAAAAAAATAACTATGAGAAAAGTAAAGCATTGGTTTTGAATAAGCTGTGATCAGTCAGAAGAAATACCTTGGTGCTTCTACAGATGTTTCTCTGTGAGCATCAGCCCAGACTCAAGTCAAACAGGATGTTAGAAGTTACTAGGTTCTCTGGAGGACCAGAGAACCAGGAACTACAAGTGATAAACTGTTACGTTCACTCGATCAAGTACTCTGAATACAGTTCCCAGTTCTGGTCCTTGAAAGCCTATGATGTATGAAGAACATTTTAACAGGTTATACAGCAACATTCAGCTAAGGATCACATTTAAACAGAAGCCAGCCAATCTGCAGCCAATACCATTCAATACCCCTTGAACTAAGAAATAAATAACAAACCAGAAATCATTCATATTACTTTGCCCATACATACCACAATCAGGTGAACATAAAATTTAACTCTGTTTGAGCACCTATTTCAATTTTGTTTTCCCACAGGGCAAGTAGGTGCCACTGGAGTAGATGAGAGACATCTAGGAAATAAGAAAAAAATCTGTGGCACAGTTCCATTAGTCACAGTTTAATCTCAATTTCTACAGGAAAAAGCACTAATAGAACCTGTCAGTCATCAGAAAATGTGGGGGAAGGGTGGGGAGGAAGTGGAAAAGAGGAGATGCTGATTTGGCACACAAACCTTGTAGGAGCCACACCAAACTCCACGGTAAATCTAAGAAGCATATTAAAATTTTACAGTATGTAGAAAAGCATTAGAAACAGAATCAAATTCTTAACTTTAATTGCAGCAGATCTGGCATTTTAAGGATATAATTTGTCACCTTGATTGTCCAGCATACTTGAAGGATCAAGGATTTTGAAATTCAGTAGAACATTTGCTTTTCAGAAATATACATCATACAAATATGCTTAGAAACACCTTAAAACGATAGTAAGCACTGATTTGACATTTATGAATGGGTTCTAGGATTAACATGGTAACTTGTCATCAAACATGAACATTTTTTTTTCAAAACGAACATCCTTTAATACTTGGAATTTAACATTACTGATAAAATATCGGTTATTTTTAATCACAGTCATGATATTTCAGCAAGTGAGCTGCAGATAAAGTTATATTTTCCAATCTTGCTTTTTTTTTTTTTTTCACTTCTCCCTTTGTGAGGATTACTGACTTTCAAAACCAACTGGTTACTACTGAAAACTGACCCCAGAAAAGGACATTTATTGCCATTGAAATGTTGCTTAATATATAGATTTGTTAAAATGGTTTTAACTTTCTTTTTGATCCTTCATCAAAAAGAAATGTCAAAATTATTTTCCATTTGGCACAATAAAGCAGCAGTAAACATTATTTGCAATAGAACTTCATACATAATTTAAAGAATGTAATTATAGCATACTAAAACTTTAAAGCAACCCAATATCATAAACAGAGCCAGTATTACAATGGTACCATGGCTGAATATTATGGTTGAAATTTCAGTGAGATATGCTTTGGGGATTTCTCAACTACAAGATCACGTGCATGTGTGACAATGCTCAAGATGATGCTGCGGAAACTAAGAATTCAAAAAAGATGTGCAGACTGAGGAAAACTCTGGAAACTTGCAAGAGAGACTGAAAGACAGAACTTCTTTACTTTTGAATTGAAAAATAATGAAAACAATACAAGTAACACACTTCAGAGTTCCACATGTGCATTTCTTGCCACTGTGCAGTTTCGGACTATAACACAGGATAATCCTAGTATTCCTGTAAACATACAATGCCACCAAGTTTCTGCTTACTGTAACTGTTAATGTAAGCAATGTTTCTGGATGAGACACAAAACAATAAAATATTAAATATATATTAATTTATTTAAAATTATATTAAATATAAAAATATTGTTTATAATATAAAAAATTCCCTGTCAGTAAGACCAGGCTTGTCTATCAAATGGTACATACTTAAATACCAAAAGTAACCAGCGTGTCATGATTTAACACCACTTTGACAGCCCTTCAGCATGAAAACTCATCTACAGCCCTGACAAAGTCTGTATCAGCACTGCTTAAATCCATCACTCAACTACAGCACGTAAAGTTTGCAAAGAGGCAAAGGAATCTGCATTAGGTTTGTGTCAGCATAAAGCTTTGCCAGTTAGCTGATTTTCATCAGTATTTTAGGCAAATGCCGGCAAAACTTTTTAGAACATTCTACATCTTAAAAAAACATTCTGCATCTTAAACTTCCCTTGAAGTAACAACTTTTACACCAGTCCTAACTAACTTGAGCAGACTGCAAGATGTAGAGAGAACAGGAGAAACACAAACTCAAACTCACGCCTTGTCTGAAAAACTGGCAGATTTCAATGCAGTTTGTTCTTTTCATTTCGCTACAAAGGTGTTAAAAATACCAGCATTTTTAAGCCACTTGTCATTTTGTGTAAGTGAAAACAATATTAAAGTAGCAAATTATGTAAACATAGAAAATGAATATTTTTAAAGTAATAGGATTTATGAATAAAACCCAAATGAATACCAGAAGTTGGACAATCCAGTGTCCCTTATGCTGCTTTTCTGCTTTTGCAAGCATATTTTTGCTTTTTAATAGCAATCTAAAAGCTCTGATCTATGCAGTCTGTCTCCTCATAATGAACTACAATATTTATAGATTTAAACAGAAATGGATTCCAGGATCCTTGCACTGACAATCTTCATTTTGTGACAGTAATAAACAGACTCATCATCATTTGCTTCTTTCACATACACAGCTTTGCAAATACCATACTGCTTTCACTTGTGTTAGCAAGCCTCTACATTGCCATTCCACCCTTCTGCTTTACCCAAAAGTAACAGCAAAATAAGCTTTTCAGAACATTTTCTCATTATTCCACCCTGGAGGTCATAGAACTCCCCCCCACCAACCCCCAGTATATCTTTCAAATTTTGTTTCTTCCAGTTTAATTTCCACCAGTTCCCTTGACAAGTCAAAGAATGTCAAGTTATGAAATTTGCTTAAGGTTATTAAAAGACCCATCTCCTACGGCCTCCCAGCACACACGGTTTGCAGTACTCCCTCAGAGCTGCAGCTAGCCTCCCACAACAGGCGCGATACCGAATCAGGTGTTGACCACCGATTCAAATGGAGCAACCTTGGCAAAGGGCTCGCTACACAAAACTCCAATTACATTGGAATCCTAAAAGATTCTAAATAAAAGAGTGAACTTTGACCGCCACACAAGGCTGTCTAGGAAGGACCGACAACAACAGACAAAGTATTATAAAAGGAGGGTTACCTAATGGTTCTTTGCTGAGAACCTTGCAGAAAAAAATATTCAAAAGGATATTTTTTTTATTTTTTTCCCCAAGCAAAAGAGTGAAAACTATGTGCAGGATGGGAACACTGAATGAACTCTCAAAGCTTGGAATGCAAACGTAGGCGGAGCCAGCAGCGCCCCCTCCCGGCCGCTCCAAGGCAGCCCCTGGGGAGCGCGAGCGACCAGGACGGGCAAACAGGGCGGGGCGCGGCAGTTGGCGCGGGCAGGGCGAGCAGGGAGGGCAGGGCGATCCCCCCGCCCCTAGAACGCCTCACCTAACGGCTGTCTGGCACTAGCTGGGCCACTCTGGGCCTCGCTAGGCAGCGAGCGAGCGCCAGAAGGTCTGTAGGCACCCAGGCAGACTGCCCGCTCCCAAATGCGGCATGGGGTTCTGAAGGGTAGGTCCTGCTTGACGAACCTGAGCTCCTTCTATGACAAGGTGACACGCTTAGTGGATGAGGGAAAGGCTGTGGATGTGGTCTGCCTTGACTTCAGTAAGGCATTTGACACCGTTCCCCACAGCATTCTCCTCAGGAAACTGGCTGCCCATGGCTTGGACTGGCGCACGCTTTGTTGGGTTAAGAGCTGGCTGGGTGGCCGGGCCCAGAGAGTTGTGGTGAATGGAGTCAAATCCAGTTGGAGGCCGGTCACTAGTGGAGTCCCGCAGGGCTCGGTACTGGGGCCAGTCCTCTTTAACATCTTCATCGATGATCTGGATGAGGGGATCGAGTGCACCCTCAGTAAGTTTGCAGACGACACCAAGTTAGGTGCGTGTGTCGACCTGCTCGAGGGTAGGAAGGCTCTGCAAGATGATCTGGATGGGCTGGACCGATGGGCCGAGGCCAACGGTATGAAGTTCAGCAAGGCCAAGTGCCGGATCCTCCACCTGGGGCACAACAACCCCAAGCAGAGCTACAGGCTGGGAGATGTGTGGATAGAAAGCTGCCTGGCAGAGAAGGACCTGGGAGTTTTGGTTGACAGTCGGCTGAATATAAGCCAGCAGTGTGCTCAGGCAGCCAAGAAGGCCAACAGCATCCTGGCTTGCATAAGAAACAGCGTGGCCAGCAGGTCCAGGGGATGTGATTTTCCCCCTGTACTCGGCTCTGGTGAGGTCGCACCTCGAATACTGTGTTCACTTTTGGGCCCCTCTCTACCAGAAGGACATGGAGGTGCTTGAGCGAGTCCAGAGAAGGGCTACGAAGCTGGGGAAGGGTCTGGAGAACAAGTCAGACGAGGAGCGGCTGAGGGAGCTGGGACTGTTTAGCCTGGAAAAGAGGAGGCTCAGGGGCGACCTTATCACACTCTACAGGTACCTGAAAGGAGGCTGTAGCGAGGTGGGGGTTGGTCTGTTCTCCCACGTGCCTGGTGACAGGACGAGGGGGAACGGGCTAAAGTTGCGCCAGGGGAGGTTTAGGTTGGATATTAGGAAAACCTTTACAGAAGGGGTTGTTCGTCACTGGAATAGGCTGCCCAGGGAAGTGGTGGAGTCCCCATCCCTGGAGGTCTTTAAAAGACGTTTAGATGTAGAGCTTAGGGATATGGTTTAGGGGATGATTTGTTAGTGTTAGGTCAGAGGTTGGACTTGGCGATCTTGTAGGTCTCTTCCAACCTAGACATTCTGTGATTCTGTGATGAGAAAAACAGAGGCATTTAGGATTTTGTCCTCAAATATTTTGTTTCTTTTTTCTAGCTAAAGTGAAGAGTGTTAGTTTTCTTGGACTCATTACCAATTCCCAGTGGGTATTTATTTGCTTGTTTTTCCTCTAAGTATCACAAATATCTGATCAGACAAACTGTAAAATGAAACTATAGGCCAGGAACTCAGGGAGAGCGTGTGCTGCCAATGAATTTGCAGGATTCATGCTCATCCAGGAACTTAAATAAACAAGTTGAAAGGTACAGTCAATCCCTGGACAACAAGGATTTGAACTAAAGGGCTTTAAACCGAAAGAGGGGAGATTTAGAGTAAATAGTAGGAAGAAATTCTTTACTCTGAGGGTGATGAGGCCCCGGCCCAGGCTGCCCAGAGAAGCTGTGGGTGCCCCAAACCTGGAAGTGTTCAAAGCCAGGCTGGCTGGAGCTTTGGGCAGTCTACTCTGGTGGGAGGTGTCCCTGCCCGTGGCAGGGGGTTGGAACTGGGTGATCTTTAAAGGTCCCTTCCAATCCAAACCTTTCTATGGTTCTATGACTGGCAAAGGATGGTGAAGTTCAAATCCTCGTGCAGCAACAGAACCAATCAGTGCTTGTATCGTCAATTCCACTACTTGCCAATGCTTGTGTTTTTTTTTTTTTTTTTTTTTTTTCCCCTTCAAATCCTGCAGAGATTTTCCTTGTAAAGTCCCAGCTGCAGAACCACAAATTTTCTGTGAAATCCATGAGGGAATCTCACCACAATAACAGCATTATGTTAATTAGAACTGTGGTAAGTGGAAAATAAACATCTCAAGCAACTTTTATCAAAGCATTGGGTGAGCTGTGCTGGAGAGCTTATCCATGTAGTCCTTCAATTTCATAGGAACAGGCTATTTATTACAAGTGGACTTTTTTCCATTTATTTTGTCTTGCCGTTCACACCAGTATTTCTCAGAACACATGCACCACATAAAAGATTTGGTCATGGCTCACACGAGAAAGTCTGAGCACTTAACTGTACAGCAGATGGAACCATAATTACTACCAAGTGTAATTTTCCATGCTTCACTGTTTTGAATTTAGACTGTGTGCATTTATAGCAATTTCAGAACAAGAAAAACCTGCTGAAGTCAACTGAAGCCAATTCTTTATTGGTTTAACTGAAGTCTCTGTATTGGTTCTGTTCATCTTGTTGATAAGCTTTAAGTTGTTCTAATAATAGATTTCACCCCATGGCTTTTCTTTGTAGAGTGGCTTTTATTTATTTTTTATTTTTTACTTGCACCTTCAATTAACTCACTGCCAAGAACCCAGTGGTAATTTTCCAGCAAAATGAAGCCTAAGTAAAGCATTTGCTGGGACAGCAGTGGTGGTTACAGGTGCAGTACTTTGCTTGTTGCAGTATTTTTCAGCTGGCAAGTGAGGAGTTTTGGTATACAGCATCTTTCATATACCTTACACTGGGAGTATTCTTTGTGGTAGCTATGCCTACAAATATTTGTAGTGCTAACCCCAAAATTTGCAGACTGATACAAATATTTATAAGGCGTTCACACCAATATTTGCAAAAATACTCTGAGATCACACATTATTTCAGGGATGGAAAAATTTCCATTACAGTCCTATACCAAACAGGACGGTAAACAAAACCCCTCCAGAACAGGAACCAATACCATACTTCAAGATATCATACGTGGCATTTGAAATGTACATTTTTGTGCAAGAATTTCATGTTTGAACACTTAAATGTATGATGTTTGTGTTACTGTAATATTAAAACACTTAGGCAAGTGCTTTTCATGTTTAGAGCTAAAAAGAGGATATAAAGACGGAAAATACTTCTGCTTAATTAAGTCCATACCTGGATGTACACACATGTACACAAGAATCACAGCAATACCCCTGAAAAATTCTGAATTTTCAGCTGAACTGACATTTCAGTAATGACATCATTAAACTAACAGTGTTGGGCTAACCACACATAAATGTGAAATCAGAAATTAAAACGTGTAAGCTATTAAAGTTGTCAGTTCTTCCAAGAACTGACAGAGCTGTATCTTATTATCCAGTCACCTGCTCTAAACTTCAGGAATCCTATTGAATTTGCCCTATACAAGACTTATTAAATACTTCTTACCACCTACGGTATTTTTAAACTTTAAAGCAGTACTTATGTTTTACTTTCTACAACTTATTTAGAGGGCTATTATAGAGATATATAAGGATATTTATTTATCCTTACAAATTTCAGAATACCACTGTGCAACCTTAAGTAAGCATTTTGATTGAGGCAATCAGATAAAAAATAGTTTCAGCCAAGTATATGCTTAAGCCCTGTGTTTTTGAACTGTGTCACCCCCAAAGATGGTTTTGTGTGATACAAAACTATAAAAAAGACCCTCCCATCCCCTAAACCTACCTGTTTTTCTTCATCAGCTTTTCTGTGACCCTGCTGTGACTCCTTGGATGGAAGTCTTATCCCTGGCTTAGTGGCATGGAAAAACCAAAAAAAGATACCCCCAAACACTGCTTTTCTAAGAGACTGCTTTATCTACTAAAATAAGTTATAAATATTCCCCAAACTATCAGAACTTATTTGGAATGATGTCTCCCCTCTTACATTTGGCATACAGTCCACTTGCTCCTTCCGTTTCCAAACAATAATGTTAGTTAGAATTAATAAGCATTGGTTTTGATCCAGCCTATTAACATAGCACGATTGATCCATGGGGTGTTTTATAGCTTGTTAAAAGTTTATTAGCTAACGCAGACCATCAGTAAAAACTGTTTAATTGGCTAATTGCTACAGCTGTTTCTGACAGCGATGCTTGTGATTCTTCCCATGCATACAGTAACATCTACTCCTGAAAACCACCTGCCTGACATTCATCTTTCATTCTTCTGCAATGTGAAACAAAAGGCAGTTTGTTTTTGCTCTCTTAACATTTCTTATGAGAAACACTAGGTTAGGTCAGAGCTGAAGACAGAAAAATCTTTTAAAAAAACATGGAAAATAAATAAATAAATAAATAATAATAATTAAATAAAAATCCTGTCCATGTCTTGGTTTGGTAAGCAGCGACCTCTAAGTCAGCGCTATGATGAGCTGACTTGGGATTACTGCAGCATCTCGGTCTTTCTTTAAGGCTATACAGCAGCTGCTTCACAATCTCAACTCAAGTATTTGCACTGGAGAACCTCTAACAACCAATATTTGGCCAGCTGGAATTATAAGAATGGTGATATTTCACAATTATTATTAGCTGCAATGTAGTTTTATTTGAATTCTATTTCAAGAGATAAAATTGTTTGATATGCAGAAACTTCTCATTCTCTCCATAAACAACTTGCTCTAATTGCCTGTAATATGAAGACTGTGTTTAAAAACATTAAGAGTGTATTTTTGCTCACTGAAACAGCTCTTAACTGTTATATGCTCTGAAACAGGGTTATTCTTGCAGAAATTCCTAGGGAAAGAAAATACAGTGTTTATTCATTCATCTGTTCCTTCCGAGTGCTGAGAAGCTCAAGTACTGCTCTAAAGTAGGTATTTCTACAACAGTCCTCCTTAAATGTTCTGAGTGAAAAGAAATAGCACAAGGGCTGAGAGCAGCCTGTTACACCTCTGAATTTTCTTTATTTGAAAATGCACAAGTAGAATATAAGTGGTGGGGGTGAAGTATTTCTGGCAACAACTTCCTCTAGAACTTCTACTTTTGCTGCAGAAAAAAGAGGGGTCTAATTTCTTGACAGTTGTTCTTAGAGATTAACTAAAGTTCATTTTAAAACCATTCCTTGCATTCAGATTCTAGAACCTGTCTTATACATAGCATATTACTTTTTACTTGCCTTCCAGTACAAACTTGATACTGACACTGCACAAATACACTGAAATCCAGAAAAACTTTATCTTTGTTGAACCATAACAGCAGTAGTTACATAGCAGATTATCGTCCTAGCAGACTGCTGAATCTGCTTGCTAATTATACCTTTAAGTGCTGACCAATGCTAGAAGTAAATTAATACATTACAAAGACATGATTGAAGTGAAAAATAATTTTAACTGCAGTTCAACTGGTTAACTATATTTTAAAGTAATAGTTTATGCTACTAAAGCCTGAGTACTTGTAAAGCTAGTATGAGTATATCAAGTCATAAAAAAATAGGCCAATTGCAATTTATATTGCTGCTTTAGAGTCTTACACATTATTGTAGATCATCTCTCCTAGTAAGTCTAAGCATTCAATTTTTAATTGTGTCCTAATATTTCTTACCCTTGAAAAAGTCATCTTATTGTATACTTATATGGTGGGCCAAGGAAAGAGAAGAAAAATGTAATAATTAGATATATAATTAGCACTGCCACTAAAATTAGTGGATAAAAACAAAACAAAATAAATTTAAAAAAAAACAGTGCTCAGCCAACTCTTCTATTCCAGACCTAATGCTACTCTTGCTGGTTTTCTGGTCATTTCCTAGAATTCCTCTAGTGCCATGTACAGACTAATTAGTATTTGTAAGGATCTTCATAATTTATAGACATTGAAACCTGGAAAGAGAATATTGTTTAAATTTCTTCCTCTGTGAGACTGAGAGAATTCACATTTCTGAATCTCAGTTTGAGATATATAGAAACTCCTAAGGATTCTTAGGAGCTATGATAGTGGCTGAATCTAACTCATTCCATGCATGGTACCCACGGTACGTGGTACTCCGACAGGTTTGGGATATACAAGCCAGCCAAGCTCATTTGTTCTATCCAACCAAAATAATTGAAAAAAGATGTTGTGTAAGATAATTTAAATCAGTAAACAAACTAAATATTAAAATAAAACATATCCTGAATTTTATTTTCCTGTATTCTTTTTTTTACAAGCCTCATAAGCCTGCTGAATACTTACAGAAATGAAAGGCTTCAAGAAATGGAGACTCAGATCCTGATTGTGGCACCTCAGTACTAGGATGAAAATAATTAATGCATTCCAATGCAATATGATGGTCAACAGAGCATTTGTACAGCCAAAGAAAAGGTCACAAAATATGTCTCTTTTTAATGAGTACGGCTGTACAACAGCGCTGAATTCAGAAAATATTGAATTGCTTATGAGATAATGTGAAGGAGGAAAAAAATAAGAAAAAGACAATTTCCAATTGAAGATTTTTTTATTTTTTTTTTCTGAGATGGAACCAAAAGGACGTGGATGTCGGGCACCAAATGCTATGGATAATCTCAGAGCAGAGTGCGCAGCCACTGACAGTGTGGGTTACATTGCAGTCTATCACCCGCCCTTTTAGGGCAAAAACCCTGAAAGCTTCGCAGTTTCCAACATCTTCTACCAGGGAACGGAAACCTAAAAACAAGGACCTGACAGATGGCATCTAGCGACAGAACAGCCAGCCTTATGGTATGTGTCAGAATCATGGTTTTTAATCAAACTTTGACTTTTAAGTCAAATTTCTTAAGAGTGAGCTCTGCTGAATAGGAAAGTAAGTAGAGAAAAAATTCTTCTAAAGTGGCAGTCAACAAGTCTCACGAAAGACCACACCAAACCTTTTCTAATACCATCTGTTAATACCAGATGAACACGCGAGCACTGGGTTTATGCTGGCAATCATTAGCATGTTTTCCAGTTATATCTTGATAAACCCCACAAGTTGTTTAGCTGCACAGAAAATCCATAAAGTAAGGAGTAGGTCTAGCAAGGCCAATTAAGAAAACCCATATGGGCAGGCAACTTTTGTACCATTGCAGGCTTTAAAAGGCTACTTTTTAATGCAAAAAAATAGAAGACCAAATAAGATTGGAAACTTGAGTGAAACTCTAAGCCTGTATGTAGCAAAGACGCAATAAAATGCATCAAGGTTTTCTTGTCATTCTTGTAAAGACAAATCTCATCTAAAACGTGCAGCTGTTTCACAAACAAGGTGGTTACTCATTCAGACTTCTATCAACAACTCCATCCGTTGTAAGGTAAGACAGAGCAGCCCTTCCTGATCACCAACTAAAACTTGTACCAGCATCCTCCTCAAATTTAATGAACGTAACACCCTTGGCTGGTACCAAAAAAAGTATCACTGCAGTGCAGTTCAAAATGGCTACAACAGGAAAAATCCATGGTTTTTGGAACAACTTTTTAGCTATTAAATTCTGCTATAAGCACGTCACAGTTATTGTCTTTCACTAGATAAGGAAGCGTTAAGTAGCATGCTATTACTGTGGCTGGCTGCAGAATGGAAACTGCTTGCAAATACTCAGTCATCTACTACTCCAGCCACCTCCATCTGTGAAAGATTAGGAATGATATTTGGGTGCTGAATATTAACTAATTCTAAAAGATTGCAGCGTGAAAAACACCAGTCATCCTTGCCTATCAACAAAAAATTGACAATTCAGGCACTGTATAAACCTCCATTTTACCCAGAAAATGCGTCCTCAGGCTAGAATCAGCACAATTCATTTAATCATCCTGATTCATGGAACAGATGAATTTACATGATCTGTTTGTAATGCCAACTGACCTCATATGAATCAGCAAGTCTGTATGAGTATTTTTCAGACTGTGGCTCCCAGACACTTTATTAGAACACAGAATCACATGCTTGCAGCCCTTCACCTAGCCAAAAAGAAAACAGCCAAGCTGGCATTTTCTAGTTCATCATTCAAAGAGGTTTAGTACACTGGTAAGAGATGGAATTCCATTACTCCAGTCATTATCCATGCCTGAAATGATTTTGTCATACTCAGCTTCAGCATTACTCAAACCCTCTTCTGTCTTAGAAAACCTTGATGTCCTACACAGTGCTCTCCAATACCATCACCAGTAGTGACATCAGCTTTGCAATATGCTTGTGCGTGCTGAACGTCAAAGTCTTCACACCTAAATAAACCTTACAGGGTTTGGAGGTTCTGCTGTCACTTTTGCACTGAGGTAAGGATGGGAAACCCAACCTCACACTCAGATGTCAAGTTCATAGATGGTGCATGAATTCCACAAATTAAAGTAATTTGGGTTGGTTACAATTCCCTGTGCAAGCATATAATTAATAAAATGGGAATAAACCTTGCTGTACAATTTGTGCCAGCACTTGCTCTAATTTCCCAGATAGCCCAGCCTCATTACCTCCAGATTTGTGCATCTCATTATGATGCTGACACTCACATTTGTGTGATTAGTGCTGAAATTACAGATTCATCCTGATTTAGTGTGGCCTTTATTGCTGTTAATTAGGCAACGAAATGTGAAAACTGTTACGGCATTTTAATTACCTGAATGCAATGAGATTTGTATGGTTGAAAAAAAAAAAAAAAAGAGAGAGAGAAAATGCAATCTTTTCCTTGAAACAGTTGCTGGCTCTGATGGAAATAGCTGACTGAGAGAAATCTGATGTTTTGCTCCCAGTTGAGATGATCCATTGTGTCTTTATGTGGCATGCACAGTTCCTTTTTTTTTTTTTTTCTGTAACATGACAGATCAAATATGCTCTTTTATTAAAGGGCATCAAAACATGGAAAAACAAAAAACCATGAATGGAATAAAGATGAGTCAATTGGTTAATCTAAGTAACTTTTTAAATATTATTTTTGCCAAGATCCTTCCAAAAAATGGAGGAACAGCCACCAACAAGCACAATTAATGTGCAGAAGCGTAACCTCGAGGAAAGGCAGCATCAAAGCTCCAAGAAAAGAAGCCCTGGAGTTGCTGGACTTGCGTTGAAGTAATTTTGCACAGATTGTGCCCTGAGCACAAGCCATGCCCTGTAAGAACTTGCTAGAGAAGGCAGCTGGAGGCTGCCCCTATGACAGGTGACTACTGCGCTAACAAGTTGTCCCATAACTGTTCACTTTAGGCACACAGGTCACATGTAGGCACTTGCAGGTAGACACACAAATGTACACGTCTGAGTCTTGAATGGCTCCATGCCTCTTCGATTTGTATCTCTGGATATACTTAATTATGGCAGACATGGCTTTTACAAACACTGCAATGAACAGAGCCCAGCAAGCCTGCAGGCAGCTGCTGACTACACAAGTGTGCAATTTGAGAAAAGCACTGTCATGGTACTACAACTTTTGTTACAGACTCAGATTCGTAGAACATTATTTTCACTGTGCCCATTTAACTACATTTAATAGTCTGTTGCCCTTTTAAATCATTCTTCAACAGTGCACCAGTGCAGTAAGCATTATCTTATTTGACCATAAACACCTTTCTATACAGAACACTATCATTTTGGTGATTCTGACTAAGGTTTCTTAAGCCTGTCTACTCCTTTCATCATATACTGGATAAAATTGTGGTTTTTCTTTTGCAAGATCAAAAAAATTAATAATAAAAAACAGCATAATGTTTCTTTTTGAAAAGAAAATCAAATTGGTGCCATAGTTTTTAAACATACAGATTTCAAGTAGATTTTAAATCAACAAGAATCAGGAAATATGAAAAAGGAGACTCTCAAAGAAATGTCAAATATAATACATTTTATACATTTCTATCCAAACAGCAAATGCATCCATCAGTAGCCCGTAACATTACCATGTAGTTGGCATGGTGTTGCTCTGAAAGCTTCTCTGGTCTCTATGCATTTACGTACTTATCTTAAATTATGTCCATTTAGATTTTTGGATTGGCAATTTTTAATGAAATAGATAAAAAGTGTTGAATGTTTTCCTTAACTATTCTGTAAATTTCTAATGAAATCAAATTCAAAACAGCATGGTGAAAATACCAAAGTCTTTGTATTATTGCTAGTATTGATCTACTGACTTTTAACATGTAAAAACTCAGCATGCTTGTCCAGGTACTCAGTGTTCAGAAAGCAGAGAAAACTGTTTCAGACAGATTTCATCCATGGTTTCTTTCACACAGATACAATGACCGGCACCTTTTCAACCAATTAAGTCCATTTTTTCCCTTGAATGTTGATTTGGCATGAATCCAAATTTTACTTTCATAAAAAAAAGATACAATTACCTTTAATATTCCTAAAAACAATGGTATCCTCTTACTTTAAAGCCAATATAGTTCACATTCTGTCTCTGGGATCATAAGACATCTCCTTTTCCTTGCATTGCCACATGCTCATTCAGACATTCTGCTATACAACAGAAATACCACTGTATCTTGCCCTCAATACAGAAGAATTTAGGTCCATTAGGAATATCTGAAAAGATTATCTGGCTCCCCACCTTCTGCCTCCCCTCTACTCCCCTCTACCACAGACAGTCCCCTGAACAGAATTTTGACAAGTGTACCATAAAGATATTATTGAATTGACCATCTGCCTGAGGAACTAAACATGGATTAAAAAAAAAAAAAAAAAAAAAAAAAAAGACAGGTATAATATAAATAAATAAGGATTTGTCCAGCACAAATTTTTCACTTTAAAGACAGCTTCCCCCAGAAGCATTTTACGAGAATAAGTACCACCATTTTTCAAACTAGGGTTGCAAATATTAAGCAATTTGCCAAAGGCTACACTAGTCAATAAGAAAATCATGAGCAGAGTCCAGTTCCTTGCTCAAATCATTAAAGTGCTAAACAAAGTCTTTAAAAAAGGAGGGCAAGAGACACATATTGTAAATATAAGCAAGAAAATGATGTTGATGGAATAAATACAAATACAGGCAAACAGTGTGACAGTACTGCAGCTTTTTAAACCACTTCAAAAAGCAGAAAGAGCAAAATTTGGGCAAATAGTGTCTTCTTTCTCTTACTTCCAATTCCTAGACACTTAATAGTAGAATACACTATTAAGAAAGTGCTCAAGTACATCCCTTTATGCATCATTCCTTGACACCTTAACAACCCTAAACCTAACCCAATTATGACCCTAACCAACACCAACATCGCCAATTTCTCCCATCAGAAAGTGCTCACAACGGAAGCCTTTTGCTTTGATCTGAGAGACTGTTCCTATAGGAGAAACCTTTAAAATTAAAAATCAGAATGAGGTGTGAATCATGGTTGTAAACTAACCTTTAACTTCTCCTTCAGAAAAAATAATGAATACCACATGTAATTGGGACAAAGAGTTGGATTACACAGAATTAGAATGTTCCCAGGGTATTACGGTTTTTATAATAATATGTATATCATTCTTCGTATTGATGGAAGTTCGGAGGGCAATAATACTGACCCTGAATGTGGAAATGTTACCTGTGAGGTAGGAATTATCTATATCGTACCAAATATGGTAGCTACGGGGATGCTAATATATATAACGCACACCAGACACAACATGGGAATCATCCTATAATCGAATGGCTAGTCCCGAAAGGCAAGGGGTGGTATTGGTAATGGTAATTGGTAATTATGTGGTAATAAAGCCAGGAAGGTGCTGACCCTAGGATGGAAGGAAGCTTGCACCCTGAGGGCAGTAATTCCAAATGTAACTATTACTGAAGATGTACAAAGCCAAAGCCCCCTTGGGACCCATATACACAGAACGGAGAGGACTCCAGCTAATCCTCTAGTGAAAAGGAACAGGGCATTTCACAGGTTTGCGAGGTGGTTTATCCCTTGGTTAGGGGTGAGTGAACTAGAGAAAGCTATTGTAAATATATTAGCTGTAGTAGAAGAATTAGAAAATAACACTCTGGATGCGATCCAGGCACTACAAGAGGAGGTGATGAGTCTGTCAAAAGATAATATTCCAGAATCTAAAGGTGCTGCTTCTATTACTCCTGCAAGGAGGGGTTCACACTATAATTAATGCCAGTTGCTGTATGTATGTAGACCAAATGGGGCAAACCGAGACTCATCTCAAAAATACCTGGGAGAAAACCAAGACCTTACATGAGGTGACCGAAGATGACACTCCCTGGGGATTTAGAGACATTTGGGAAAAATTGTCTGGTTGCCTGGATGGGATTGGCTCAAGTAACTATTTGTATTCTAGTAATAATAGCATTGTGCATAAAATGCCAAGTATAGTCTCTGCTAATACCACTGTTAAAGGAAGCGTACTTATTAGCCAGCATAATTAGCTGCAAGCTTCTGATTGTCAATTCACCATGCAAGGCTGAATGACAGAAGGGGAACAATCAGCCTGACCACTGAGGTCTTTATGAATTGCAGACATTAGCAAATCTCAGTAAGAAAATGCCCTGAAGTGTACATTTGCAATTTCTCTGCTATTAGAGATTATTAAAAGTTATTCATATGCCACAGCTAGAATGGGACAAAAATAGAAAGCTTACATAATCATCTATTATGAAGAATGAGTACCAAATGTAAAAATAATTGAAAATGAGATTGTAGGCAGCCACTGGAAAGCTAGAGTTGTCTTAGCTCTAAAAATAGCAATAATGTATTTGTTGGTTAGTGGCTGTAAAGGACATACAGCTGATTTGCATTAATTTATAAACACTGCATGTGACCTGGTCACTGTAACAGTTACTGCCTGCATATATCAACTTGGCTTAGTAACAGAGCTGTTGGGAAGCTAAACAGAACCATTAGATTAGCAACAATTGCCAGGTTATGAATCAGTCACCCTGTAAACATCACTGATGGAAATAATAGAGGTCTTCAAGCCAAAGTTGCAAGACTTATTTTTACCTAAGCTGGAAAGCAAAGATCTAAAGGACACCCAACAGGTAGGAAGCAATTTTCCACTTTCAGCTAGGCAAGAAACATTGCAGAGACCTGCTAAGTAATCATGGTTTGCAGTCTGTACACAAGTAGATCACCCAGCTCTCACTTTACAAATGAGTTCTCCTGCAGGTGAGGGAACAAGACTGAATTTAGCAGAGGCACTCAGGAAGACCAGGAAAGGAAACAGAAAAGCAGCCAATACACAAGTCCTGACAAAGGCATCTTTGAAGAAAGTGCTTACTCTTATTTTTGGTAGAATGTAAGGTATCCTGAAGTTTTCTCTTTGGAAACCTCTTTTTTTTCCTCTACTAGCATTCAGGGTGTGCAATGTTCAACAACATACATGGGTTCACTAGCACACATGAGTCATATAGTGATTTAAAATGTTCTGTGCAACTGACTTAACTATTGTGCCTGTTACCAACAAAATGTTCTAGACTTGCCTGACTTTTGTAAGAGCATACATGCAACAAAACCAATAACCTGACAATTGCTTAAACTAAAAAGGGTATTCCCAGAGGACAACTCTTTCTCAAATCTTTAAAAACAGTTGTTAGACAGGGAGTCACAATGCCCACTCACACGCATCTAAAGCAGACACAGCTCTCATGGAAATTAATAACTGTAGATCCAGTCTATGATGAGCTATCTATACTTTCACCACATTACACAGCTCATTGTTTTGCTATCATGTTCAAGAACCTTCTTAGCTGCAATGAATTGCCACTAAAAGAATGAGGTGCTAGAAGAAGAAAGAAAATGATGTGGCCTTGTGATATTCAGAGGTCACGGCAAAATTAATCAGCATGTGTTGCCATCAGTGCTATATCCAGAAGTTCAGGCTGTCTAGAGGTGAAAGAATATAAAATTAAAGATGAACTGTGACTCAGAGAGAGGTCAGGAACGATCTCCTTTCAATTCATCTCTTAGCATAATACACTGTGTAATAGAGGCCTTACCCCCTGAAGATGATGCAATAGAAAATGGGAAAAAATACTTGTTATAGTATATATGAAGGAAACGATGTTTGCTGCATCTTTTAAAGTGCATTTTGAGTATATACTACCCTTTGTGAGACCACTTGCTGCAATTTAAAAACTAAGTTATATATGGTTACGTAGCACTGGTACGTTGGTTTGCTTCATAAGGAAAAAAAAGTCTAAAGCCCAGAGAAGCCCAGCAACTTCCAAAGTATCTTCTCTTTGTGAAAACTACAGAGGTGGAGCACCAGAAGGTGTTTATAGTTAACAAGAAAGACTTTTGAGACTTAAGGTCCTTAAAACCATATTAGTGATAATGACATTCAACATCAAATCTCACAGAGCTTTATAAAACATTCTGAAATGCAGCACACTTCTGCAAAGGAACTCATTAAGAATAATACACACAATGATGTTGACAGTGGGAGAAACCCACTACCCACATGATACTGCAAGATATGATGTGTAAAGAAGTGTAAATAAGCTTTCCTTTTCGGGTCTGATGGAAGCTCCTGGTAAACTGCATTTCTTGCAAAGAAAGAGGGAGAACAAACCAATTAACTGCTCTTATTAGTAACAACCTCAGAATTAAAGCAGAGATAACAGAGTATACTTAGGTTCTAAATTTATGATCTGGGTGCGGAAATTAAATTTTCATTTAGTGATCCAAATGAGTTGTGCATAGCAGCAAATTTTGCAACACACCTGAGTTTGCACATACTGAAAGATGTATGTGCTAATGGATGTCACGTGGACTTTAATATTTCAAACTAGCAAAACCCTATCAGGCCCCTAATGACTTTTACCTATATCTCTTAAGGTATTTCCATACTAATCGTACATTATTCACTAAATGATACTTCAAAATAGAAGCCAAATATCTTAATAATGTTGTCTGATGATTGTTGCTCAACATAACAGATAGAACAGTACTCCTTCTTTATAAATATTGTTTTCCATTTCCAGCAATGAAGTGATTCAAAAGCATCATTTCATGCTTCTTGTAGTATGCACAAAACAGGACGTTAGACTTTCTGTTCCCAGTAGCAGATGAATACACACAAAAATGTATTGCCAGTAAAGGGTGATCTTGTTTTATGGATTTTAACTAGTATTTGTATCAAGCTTGAGCAGAACCCATATAATATCACCAATACAGAGTAAGTTTAATCTTATTCATATGATTTTGCAGTACTTATTCTCATTAGAGGCAAAAGCTCCTAAGGTCAAAGGCAATGGGGAAAATGTTTCATTTCCCATCATACTCTGAACGCTACCTGGAATTAAACATAGTGCTTAAGTATCTGGATGCATTTAGATCTGCTCAAAAAGCATTTAATATCCTTCTGTAAATAGCAAATTCTGTCACTGAGGTGGTGCAAAGAACTCCTTCAAGTGTTATGAATTGATACGTAAAATATATATCATACTATACTCCCTATATGCCTATAAAATGTAATAACGAATTAAACATTTGTGTGTGAAGTGTTTGTATTTTCCACTACGATGAAACCTTCTGTTTAGTCAAATATAGCTCTGGATTAATAGTTTCAGCTTCTTCTTCTTTTTTTTTTTTTTTTTTTTTTTTTTTTTTTTTTTAAAAAAAAAAAAAAGCACCTGACAAGTTACTACATCAATTAAATGGAACCAAGCCAAATGAGAAATATACTAATAACTTCTGGAATGAGAAATGTTAATTCTTTTACATTAACTGGCCTTCTGGGGTTTCTAATAGGCTGAATCTAGCATACTATGGGATTTTAACATTGACATGTTTCTAATGAGAGGTTAATGAATCTAATCTCTCACACTACGGTGAAACACAAGACTGGGATTCAGGGAGCCAGCTCTGATGGTGTTTGGCTGTGTTCCAGTTGAGTTCACTTATTTACGAAGAAGTTTCCATCAGATGTTCCTTTTTGTACGGAAACGAAATGACTTGGGACAAAATGGTCCCTGTGGCATGGAAGAGACTGTCAGCAGCCCAAGGAAGAGGCCAATTCTAAATTAAAATTCATTAACCTTAGCATCTGTCAGAGTTTTGAAAAGAAAAAAGTAAAGGGGCGGGGGGAATACATTAGACAGAGACAAACAGAATTACCATGGTTTCCCTGCTTCCCAGCAAACTACTTACTAAATCAATAGCCTTAATTCTCTGAGAAAGGTATGGCATTTGATAAACAGAAATATGATTCTGGCTAAGTAGTGTTCTTCACTGACAACTCCCTTCAACTACCTGCTATTCGAATGTGATGAAAATACCCCTCCACACTTTTATATATATATATATATATATATATATATTTGGGAGATACATATATATATATCTCCCAAATTCTACTTCTTCCCTAAGGAATGTAAAAATCCAGTAAGAGTTTGCAGCCATGTAACATAGAGACTTCATGGACAAAAGAACAGGAAAACCAGTTTAAAGATTACTTAGTGCTAATGAAGCATCTATACATGATGAAATCACTATGGGTGAAACAGTGCAGTTTTCATTTGTACCATGCTTTTAGAATCCACAGCTAGGTTTCCGACATGCTACTGCAAATGCAAATAATGTATGATAGAACTCCAGAAAAAAAGTAATTAAAAATATTTTTCTCTATTCAGAAGTAAGCATTTAAGAAAATGGTGGGATTTAAAGATGAAAAACTAATAAGGAGAAAACAAGATTTCATTCTTCTCTCAACAAGCACTAAGACCAGCACTATTGATGCAAGGAAAAAAAACACAACACCATAAAAGACAAGCAAAAACTTTTTTTTTTTCCTTTGAAATCTACTGATTTTGAGATACAGATGTATTATTAGGTAGTTATCAAATACAACTGTATCATAGAACCAGAGAATCTCCCAAGTAGGAAGGGACCCAGAAGGACTCTAATCACTTCATCATCTTGGTAGCTCCCCTTTGGACATTCTCTACTAGTTTTATGTCCTTAAAGTGTGGCACCCAGCCATTTTTAAGGCATAGTTCCCAAAGATGAGTGAAATAATACATTAAAAACAAGCCTTATCTAAAACACATTTGCAAAATAACTTTCTTTCTTCTGAATTTGTAACAGCAAGTAAAATTTTGTATTTATGCACCGTTGAAACTTTCAAGTGGATTAACTGCTCAGCTTGAGTACCAGGAAGAGCTGATGGAAGTAATGTATAAGTACTATTTTCCTCAGGAGACAATAATTTAGTGAGAGCAACTGAAAGATGAAGTCGGTATCTGATTCAGCAACTAATGAAGTTTGAGGTCATCTGAAGTGTGATTACTGATACTAGTTGCCATGCAGACAGGCTTGTATATTTGGATATCATTCTTGTCAGTTTAAATAGTATTAAGAAAGTAAGTTGACCTAACTTGTTTCTAGCAGATTACTGCTTGATGTTTAACTTCATAGCAAGTGTTTTTATCCCCTTCTTGACTCTCAGAGCAGCATAAAGCAACCTAGCGTTTTGACCAAATTTCTGTATGGTCAAGCAGAAAGCACCCCACCAGCTAGGCCTACAAATCTACCTGCCACCAAAACACTGCTGACACTTCTCATGCAAACCACACCCAAAGAGTCACACTGGGAAGTGCACAGACATCACATACCCTAACCCAGCTAAGACCCAATTGACAAGGTCTACAGGTATAGCAAGCAGTTTCACACCCCACACAACAGTGAAATCTGATTTCCCATCTCTAGCTGGATTCTCATTTAGCCAGGTAAAAAAACCATTCGCAGTTAAGCTCCATATGGATTCTCTGTAAACCAGTAAGAGATATAGCTTAAAGCAGGGAGTCTTACTCTCCTTTCAGCTATAACTTGTGGTTTACAGCTCTACTAAGCCACCCACATTCAGAAAAGTTGTCATCTTTGAGAACTTCAGCCTCTGTCAAATTTGGTTTAAATTAGCCCATATATACAAAAAGCACTGCAGAAAACCATTGTGTGGACAAGATGACCGGCAAGGAAAACATGAGCTATAAGCCTTATTTCTTTAAGAAAAGAAGAAAAATAGTACTAATCTGGACGACTCACTGTAGAATACTCAAGATATGAAATATATCAAACAAAAGCCAATACTGCATATGAGTACACATATATTTATCTGAATATATATACGAAAGAAAAATCATAAACACCTCAAAGCAAATGGAACTGAGAAACTTCCAGAGGTTTCTGAAGTGGTATTAGTGTTCATTGGCAATTCAAAAGTCAGTTAGCATTTCAATACATAATCTACTTTACAGTAATGTCCTCAAAACACACTTTTTTTCTGACAGACTACTCTGATGAATATTGTTTTTATACAATTTGTATTTCCTAGCAATTGGTAAAACAATCCTACAATTTAACAGTGCCACAACACGGGTAAATAAGTACATTTTATGCAAGTTTTTCAGCCAGTCTTACTGCTTTTCAAATGTTTTATTTCTAGTCTTCAACTGTACATGATTAGCATCCTGCTCTCGTGCCTCTCTGCTTAGCTTCCTTTTAAGTTGATTCTTGCCTGGAATAAAGCTGCTTTTCAATGGAAGCAGGTTGTAGTGATCCAAAGTCCCGTAATACTTCAAATATTTGATTTATATTTCCAAATTATTTTAAAGATTAACATGCTCTTCTGCCTCCCTCACCAGATCTTGAGTTAAATTACAAATGCTAATCCAAGTCTCTCCATTCACTCTGCAGGAGCTCGTTCCTTATTTGGGTTAGTAAACTCCAATTCTGGGGCCAGGGACATCCTTTTTTGCTGGTACTATACTAGGAGAAGGTTTCAACCACTCTGTAAAGTGGCACAGTCCTAACAGATTGAAACATTCTAGTCTGATAGCTTTTTCTTTCACCTTATATGCTTGTAAAATACATAAGATTTGGAATTATGAACATAATCTTTTAATAAAAATATATGCTTTAGCACCGGGATAAGAGATCATCCACGGGTATGGTGAACTTTGCAAGAGATGAAAATAGAAGACACAGTAGAAGCTTTAAAGATTTTCAGTACCTATTTGAAGAAAACCACACATCAAATAATAAGCCTAAATAGAACACGTGGGTATAACAAGATGCTCAACACTGGTAACTGTATTGTTCCCATCAAAATGGGGCTCCACTACTGCAGCAAGGTAAAATCATATGTTCTCAGTTGACAAAGATAATTCTTTTTTGGATGGGCAACATTCAAAACGAACACTGTAAATAAACAGAAAAAAAAAAAAAAGACAAATAACTTTGAATCTAATAAAAGTAACTTAAAAATAGGTAGCAAAACAAGAATAGTCTGTAGATGTAATATTTTGTTGAATATGTATTTGAGACAACCTTCTACTACAAAGAGGACACTGTAAAATGACTTCCCTTGTTTCACCATAATGGAGGAAAATACTGCCAGTTAACACTAACAAAGATGAGAAAGTATCAAATGTTCACCTTCTCAAAGCCATCCGCATTTTTCACAGTCCGAACTGAAATCCCTTGTGGCACAGTGTTCCAGGATAATTTTTAATAATGGCAAACTAAAACAACAAAAACCTCACTTGCCCAATTCTTGCATTCCCATTTCATTCTTTTAAAGGCTGTTAACATGTTCGAAAGTCTCCCTTCAACAGGCTATCAAATACAGCAGAATATTTTGTGACTTCCCTTTATTTTCCCCAAGTAGTCCTAGCAACCATAAAAACAAGGGAACAAGAGGCAGAATTGCTGTCTGCTGGAGGAAGGCTGAGTTCTCTGGATTACTTCATGAAATGATTATTGTACAGTCACTTGCCTGCCAGAAATTTTTACATGGAACCAACGTTGGTAAGAAACATGTTTAGGAAGCAAAAGTACAGCTTACTCATCATGAGAATGACATTCTCTTCTTCCCCCAGCTTTACAGAAGACCTGGTAGAGGTTTTTTACTTGTTTAAAAGATTTGCTGTGTTGTTTTCCACCTGCGAAAAATCTTCCCTGCAGTGAAATTGTCTGGAGACAAAGGGCAAAGTGACTCTATTCATGAAGATTATCTTTAGCAATTAACTAAGACAAACAGCTAATGAGTCTGAAGGTGTAATATGCAAGGGAGTTAAGTGAGGGTAGCAGAAAAAACACCTTGAAGAGAAACCAGAACAATCAGGAATAGAAAAGAACAAGAAATGATAATGCCTAGGATTAATTAGATAATTGATTAAATGCATATGACTAAATTAATCCAAGAAAATGGATGAAAAGCTATTCTTGGGTAGGACAAAATGTATTTGGTTTCAGCAAAAAGATCAGATGTTCCTTCTAACACCACCAAAAAAGTCAAACAAAAAAACAAGCTCACCCCAGGTAAAGTTCTCCAGGTGACATCCCGGTACTTATTACACTGTCACTGCCCAGTGCTCTTGAATTGTTCATTACCAATATTTACCATCGCTCTAAACAACGTGCCACAGTCTTTTTACATTGTGGTATGTTATTTAGATACAGAAGGGTTACAAGAGCAAAAAATGCATATCAAAATTAAGTCCAAGTTGTTTCACACTCCACTAAAAAGCTCAACGTTTGCCAAAGTTCAAATGCATACCTCTTACCAGCAATACCCTTGAACTAAATTAAATGTCTGCTTTTCTGATAGTTCAAATAAAGGAGGAAAGAGATTAAATAAATTTCTAAGGTTTCACAGCAAAGTTGACAGCACAGTTGAGAAAGAAAACAAAAAAGAACCTTTTACTTCTATTAAAAACTCTGCCTTTTCACCAGCACGTTTGTTTTCTTTCAGAAACGTAACCTTGAATTTTTATTTTAAGTGATGCCTGTTTTGGATAAGCTTTCCTATCATTTGCTGTCCAAACTCTACTATGTTTCTAGTCTTATTAATTACAGTTTGCTTTGGTGGGGATGGGGGGAACTTTGCTCCCCTGGCAATGCGCAGTTAATTATCGGGCCTATTGATTGGAAATACAGATTTAGCAAAAACGCAAAGGAAAAGGAAACATTTACACACCACTGTTGTCCTCAAAGACCTCTGTCTCACAATTTCAATCCCTCTATAGGTATCAGAGTGAATTACGCTGGACCACTTCATTCACCTTACAAAGAATGTCCAGAAATAAGCGCTGTTTAAACTCCAGGAACAACATCCCATCAGATCCATGTGAACAAAAATAATCTAAAATTTCAAATGGCAACCAGTTAACATGTAAAACCAGAGACAGTCAGCTTTAGCTGTGCACAATGCAAGAAGGGAGTTTTAATAACTGCAGTGAACTTGGAGAAAGCGAATGAAAAGAGAGAACTTAGAATATAATACTCAACAGCCCATGTCAAACTACACATATTAATGTTAGCTCGGGCAAATGGCACCATGACAGCTGTAGAATCTTTTTTTTTCCAGGCTCCAAAATTACTAACATTTTTGAAGACACTGACTTTTCCTTAATGCAGTTAAAAGATCACATCTTTTCCTATTCAAGTACCAGATCACTGAGGAGGCCTTCTGAACAAGGTGTTTCATCTTCTGCTGGACTCCCTACTGCTTACATCTATCTACTAATCCACTTCAATATTTTAAGTTTATATTCCTAACACACTTCTTTATATATATATCTTTCCATCAGGACTACAAAATGGATCCTAACATACTTATTCCGGAAGATCTTACTGTACATAGTAGAACATGCAATCGGTCTTCTATTATGCAGCATAATAACAACCATTTCATGAAAAACTAATGGCAAATATTTTCTTTGCAAACTGCCAGTGTTTTACTTTAGGCAAGTTCACAATTCAATACTATACTCTTGCTCTAAAAAGAAAACACAACCAAGACATACGCGCACACACAAAACCACAAAGATTTTCAATGATTCTTAATGCCATTGCTAAATAAATGGTGCCAGTCAGCAACAGGGTTCCAGGCATATCTTATGATTGAATATTCCCATTATGGATTTACTCAAGGAAGACTCTAGGGGTAAGGAGCAAGAAAACACTTCATTTCTGTAGAGGTTTTCAGATCTGATTTAATTTTATTGATGGGGCTCTCTGTGAGCTTGACACATTACAGCCAGTGGTGCAGGGCTTCTTTGTTTTGTCTGGGGAGAGAGATTATAGTTAATTTAGACTTATCAAGCACTTCAGTTTCTCCTGACCTAAATTTTAATTGAATTTCTTAAGACAAAGCTGCTTTTTGGTTTGCTGCTTCCATCAGCTTTCTTTCATGATTAGATTTGCATAGAACAATTAAAAGAACAGCTAAAATACACCTGAGTATAATTGGTTCTAACCCAGGAAAAGTGTCACACATACTGCTTCATTTGGTCATAACTTTCACTCACATTGTCAATACTAAAATATATTCCACCTCTATATTGAGTTTTCCTCAAACTGTCTAGTGCCTCATTACTATAAAATGAAGAATTCAGTGAAATAACTATATCTAAATCCATTAAAACTAATTCAAAGCAGTGCAAGAACATGGAAAGTGACAGCTTCATTGACTTTTACCTTTTCAGGTTTATAGCTCCAAGTGATCAGCGTATTAAGCACAGACCTCCTAACCCTCAACTCAGCTAGAAGCAGAACAGGAAAATAAATTCCTGGGACTTAAAGCCTATATTTACTTAGACTACTGCTGACTCAGGGAAGTTTTGCTTTCACTCAAACAGAAAAAAAAATAATTTTGTAAAAACACTGATGTGTCTACATCTTGTTAAATACAAGGAATCACTAATGATAAGACGACCTTCCCTGGGTTTAATCATCTTTGTAAATAATTCACATTTATATTGAAAAAAAATCACAAGTACTACCTGCCTCTCTTGCCCCCACCCAGTATTTGAGGCTGGCAGTAGGCCTACAGGCATAACCCCTCTCACCCAATAGAAATCTCCACATGCAAACGGAGAAGTACATGTACCTGACCTCAGCCTGGCAATGTGGCTACTTTGAACTGCACATGAAATACAACTCTGGACAAGTTTTCTTCTGCTCCCCAGTGTGATGGTTTTACTCGGGTGGGCAGCCGAGTTCCACCACAACTGCTTTCTCACTCCCCCTCCTCAAAGAGGAGTGAGGAGAAAATACGATGAAAGGGGCTCAAGGGTTGAGATAAGGACTAAGAGATCGCACAATAATTATCGTGACGGGCAAAACAGACTCAGCATAGAGAGAAAGTAAGATTTATTGCTTATACTAACAAGCTAGAGAAGTAAGAAACAAAGAAAAGAAACAAAAAGCACCTCCCCCCCCATCCACCCTCTTCCACCTCCTCCCCCCCGAGTGGCGCAGGGGAACGGGGGAATGGGGGTTATGGTCAGTCTACAGCACTTCTTCTCTGCCGCTCCTTCTCAGTCACTCTTGTCCCCTGTGCTGTGGGGTCCCACCCACGGGATGCAGTCCTTGCTGAACTGATCCAGCGTGGGCTGTCCACAGGCAGAAGCTCTTCAAGAACTGCTCCATATATGGGTCCATACCACGGGGTCCATCCCTTGGGAGCAAACTGCTCCAACCTGGGTCCCCCACGGGCAGCAGCTCCTGCCGGGTCACCTGCTCCTGCGTGGTCTCCTCTCCACGGGCTGCAGGTCCGGCCCGGAATCTGCTCCGGCAGGGGTCTTCCACAGGCCGCAGTCTCCTTCGGGGCACAGGCTCCACCGTGGTCTCCTCCACGGGCTGCAGCGTGGAACCCTGCTCCACCGTGGTACTCCATGGGCTGCAGGGGGACATCCTGCTTCACCATGGGCCTCACCACAGGCCGCAGGGGACTTCTGCTCTGACGCCTGGAGCACCTCTCCCCCTCCTTCTTCACTGACCTTGGCGCCTGCAAGGCTGTTTCTCACTCCTCTCACCCTCCCAGCTGCTGAGTGGCGCAGTGGTTTTTTCCCTGTCTTAAATATGCTCTCACAGAGGCGCAAAACAACATCGCTTATTGGCTCAGCTCTGGTCAGCAGTGGGGCCCTTACCAAACATGGGGCAGCTTCTAGATCCTTCTCACAGAAGCCACCCCTATGGCCCCCCCTGCTACCCAAAACCTTGCCATGTAAACCCACTACACCCAGCCATAAAGGCAGGTAAATAAAAAAGCTGAATCTATTCATAAAACATATGATATATGAAGAGATCAATTTTTTTCAAAGACAGCTTCCTTCTGAAATAGATAATAAAAGCTACACTAGATTTAAATATGGAAATGACATACCTCAAATAGTAAGTAAGAGGCAATTATTGAGGATATAGAGACATTTGGGGCATAATCTTGTACGTTCCGTTCAGTTTCCAAATAATGCATATATAATAATTCTTGTAATATTGTATCTTATTCTAAAAGTCTGCCTTGATTTCCATCTTAGTAATATTTTGAAATGCAACTCTATTTTTAGCACACAGAATCCAAAGCTATTTTAGCTAAAATTTGTTACTCAGCATTTCTAGAGTCACTTTCCCAAAACAGGCACAAAATAATTTAATGGTGGAGAAAAAGTATCTCCCTCTGTTTCCTGGTGTTAATAATATTCAGAAATGTCTCAAAAATGTGATGAAAAAATGCATTGGACCTTATACTGCTATTGAATGTTATCAGCAGAAACCTTATTCAATCACCTGCTTTTTAACACTAGGTGTAAACAAGCTGTTTGCCCAAAACAAAAGCTGTTAATGTTGTGGAACACACTTGCACTTCTATTACTCCAAAGACTCTGGAGCTATATGCTCCACTACTATTTTCTGTAAGTATTACTGCAAGCCTATTCAGAATCTTGCGTATTTCACAGGCTGGCTCTTGACTCATTTATCAAGTCCTTCTATCAGGTATTAAATCATTCTGCTTACGTTGTTGCTGCCATTGCTACTTTTCTCTAGAATCGTAATAAACATAAGCATTCCTTCCCGCCCAAATGACTGGGCACAAAAACATGGCCTTGAGAAATGTTTGCTGTTTCATTTTTTTAAGATTTTTTTCCACTGCCTTATACAAAAGTAATTTTTTGTTACTTTACTGCTTTTTGTAATTCTGTGACAAAACTCTTTGTCAAAATGAAAGGAGGCACTTCGATTTTCTACATCAGCCTTTAGTACAAATCAGAATAGAGCTTGTAAAATAAATTCTTAACACCACAGTATGCTCCCAAATTAACCTAAGTTCTGCATTATTATTATGGTATTACTACAATTGAAATATAATATCCTAATGATTAAGAGATTCTTAAGAGCAGGTAGCTAAGGGGGGGAAAGAGTACTTTGAAAGTAAGAGGTTTGCAAGACTGAGGGGCTTGATGACCTTCTGCAGGTATCAACAAGAACTCGGGTAAAAATTCTGCAGAAAGGCTGAACAATTTCTTAAGCTTCGGGGGAAAGTGAAGAATTATTTACCCAAGATGTACACTTCTGAGGTGAAGAAGAAATATTGTCAGGTTCAATAGTATCAACAGAAGACACACCGAAACAAAGTGATCATAAGAGCAGCAAGCCAGCCACACCAGCTGGTTATGTTCTGACAGCATTTTAATACAGAGGTAAGTTTTAATGACTACATCTTAGCAGTTCAGAAACCTGATTCTTGACAGCCAGAGGGCAGTAAACATTGCCAGAAGCACTAGAGATGGTTTGGGGAATCACAGTCTTGTAACCTTTACTTCAGGTTCAGCATTTCGTACAAATTATGTCAGAACTAAATATACATGGGAATGTGTAGCTTCCCTGCAGCTAAATGGTACTTGGTAGATTAAAGCACAAGAATGTGCTGTCATCTCTGAGAGACTCGCTGTATTAACAAATAATACTCGTTGCTGCACCGCAAGTAAAAGATGAACACATTGTTAGGGCAAACCTAAGCTGTAGCTCCTAGTATAAAACTCCCAAAGACAAAACTACGTTGGGCTGTAAAAGAAGAATTGTTTTCATTTCATATAATTCTGATATATAGACACATACACAGGCACAAACACACATACATATTACTTTTTGCAGTGTGTATGAAGAAAAAGGATATTATATGGAAAGCCTGTATATCTTTTCAGCAAAATGGTAACCAAGTAGTTGTACCTTCAGACTTCATACTGCAGTAAGAACAGCCAGATATTTTATGGAAATAGAAACTCTATTGAAAATTGTTCTGTGAGCTTCTTAACTAAGAAAACATTCAGTGAATGAGATCTGCCTACTTTCAGAATCCCTTTCCATCACATAATTCCTATACTCAAGAAAAACAGAAACATGAAACCAGCAAAGGTTTCTGCACTCTGTGCACGAAATTCTACAAATAAGCTATGCCAATAATTTTAAGCACTAGCCTGTCGAAGACCTGCATGTGCCATAAATTTCACATGCAAAAACTTGAAGAAAAACCTACAATGAAGAAGTTGATAGTCTCATATAACACTTTGCTGAACATATTTTAAAATAATTTTACTAACAGTACTTCAGCTTAACATCACTATCCGTACAACATATAGAGAGTGCCTTAAAGGGAGCAATGACTCAAACCTTCAGCACTTACTACATAACCAACACTGGACTACAGCCACCAAAAAAGAAGATCAAATTCACTCAGGAGTGAAGGTAAGAAGCAAATAATCAAGCCATCTCTTTCTACACTGAACAACTTTTTACATAGTTGTAAAATTACTTGCCGAGGCGATCGGCTCCGGGGCAGCCGTGCTGTGCAGCGGAG
>CM021769.1:45721205-45822461 GCA_011076525.1 Nettapus auritus
GATGCTCAGCAACAGATGCAAGTAATAAAGTGGAAAAAAACCAACAACTTATTTTGACCCTCATCGCTTTTGGATCAGTGCATAAATTCTGCATCCAACAACATTTGCTGAATGGGTCACCAGAGCATAACAGCATTCTGCTATTGTTTTAAAAGCACACTTTCAGTTCTCCCACATTAGGAAATAAGTTAACAGAGTACAGGTAATGAAGTGGGGCAGAATAAATCATTTAACATGTCTGTCATGTTATGAGGGAGCAAAGCATGAATGGTATTTGCAAGTGAGGTCAATGGACCTGACCAAATGCAAACTGGATTACGTAGCACTAATTTGTACAAAGCACAGTGGTGTTCTGGCTGTCTCAAGTTTTCAGAACCAGTTATATACTTCTCATAATGAGGAGAAATCCCATCCCCTTTTATCTGGGGTTTTAATAAATTAAAACAGATCTTCACTTCTGGAACCATTGGCAGACCTTTTTTTTTTTTTTTTTTTTCTTTTTTTTGACAGTTACCTGCCTGTCATTTACTGCAATTGCAAATTACAGCTGTTCTACAAGAATAAAGAAAATGAAGGACATTTTTGAAACAATGTCATGGCAACCTGGATGCCCTTAGGCAAAGCAATTCCCCATTGCAAACTCCAGCAAAACACATTTTCAGTAAATTGATTTTGATTACTTATGACAGGAAAAGCATAAAAAGTAATTATAACGTGCATTAGATATTATGGCAAGTCAGACTGCCTTACAGATTAAGCTGGGTAGTATTTTAATGAAACTTGGATATGGAGGGCAGGTAATATATCCACTTTTCATATACATTGTCAAGGAATGGAAAAAAACAGGTTAAAATGGATGTAGCCATCATTCTGTGCAAAGCAAGCTTGTAACTGAACCACTTAACTACAAAGGAAAAGCATCTGAGGAGCAGAGGCATAAATTTCCAACTTGGAACAAGTCTGGCAGCGATGAACATGTTTCGTCCATTCATGGTTGGTGTTAAAACCAACTTTTCTGCAAAAAAACAAGCACCACTCACCAGCTCTGTCAGCAACAGTCTCCTGAGCAATTCTGTTCTAAGTCAAGGACTTAGGGAAACTGCTCATTGGAACAGCACTAAGACTACTGGACACATGACTTCAGAATTGTTCTGAGTCAAACAATGGCACTTAAGGATAAAATCAGTTATTTTTGCACAGCTATTATGCTTCTCATTTAAGGTCCTCCAATCATTCTGATGTTTAAATTGGCCCTAAACTCATCTCAAAGGCAAATACATTCTGTTTCCTCCCTCACTGGGAAAACCAATAGAAAGTCAAGAGATTTGGCACAGTATTTGCAATGGAAGCCCATAGGAATAAAAGTTTCAATGCACAAGTCAAAAACCTGTCATTCCTTTATGCTCTGAGTACTGTTTCCAAAACACTCAGCAAAGTGACAGACTCCATCAGCATTTATCATCAGTGTACAACTAACATACTAAAGACACCTTGTTATTAAATTGCCAGCAGACAAACCTTGGTGATTTTTGTTATTTTTTTGCTTACCATCAACATCACAAACGGAAAGAGGCAGAAAGCAGGTACATCAACATGAGTAACAGGAAAAGCAGATTATTTAATACATCTCAAAGGTCTCTTTGCATGAAATTAACCATAACCTCTGAAGTGTTTCATTTGGTTTATCTTTGAGTTCACTCAAATAAACAATTCAAAAATTACATCTCATTTGGAGTCTAACAAATGTACTGGATAAAAAAGAGTGAAGCTGTGCACTGAATAGAGATCTGCCGTGTAAAGAGATCTGCTCCTACTGGCCTACATAATTTCCTACTGAAATTATGCAACATGTGTTAAAAATATGAAACAATTGGGTTCAAGAAGTAAATTTGAAGCAGGAAAGGGTATTCTTTTTATGCCAGCTTATACTAAATCCTTTTTACTGCTATTCTAATAGCCAGGTACTTGATATAATATTTGCATTTGTATTTCTCTATCTCAATACCTTAAACAAATTTAATTTCCTTAACACTCTGCTCAGATGCACTAGTGTTCTTGTTTGATTCTTATATCAATTGTTGACATAACTAACTATGAAGCTTCCTACCTGCTAACAATAAAACCCCTGCTATTCAGGTTTGGAAATGGCCATCTAATCAAGACCAAATTTGCATGTATGTGGACTGTAAAAGTCACTCCAAGAGAAGAAATTCATCAGAGATGACATTTATAGCACACTAGTAGCCGCTGTAGAAACCACTAATACTGAATATACAGTAAATCATTTGTTTTACGTGAGCTCTGGACATTATGTCTATTGTGATATATGGGACATTAACTCAGGTGCTTGATGAACTTGCATATCTTGACTGTCCTTTTGTAGGGAACCACTGAGTTACTGAGAGAATACAACCACTCTACTTTTTGAGCATAATGCTTAAGAGACGAACATTTCTAGTAAGTGTCACAGTCCATTTCTTGTACAGATTACAGCTGTCCAAGATACATCAATACTTTTACTTCAGACCAGTCCCTTTGCTTGAAAGGTAATAAAGCTTCCACCACATGCTTCAAAAAGATTCATTTCTTGGCTAAAATACTGATTTTTCTGCTGAAAACTTGTTTATATGACCATTCCCCCCCATTTCTAGCTAAGCCACTTTTTGCTTGACTAAGAAGCTGTGGTGGTTTCACACTGATGGCCAACTGAACCTCACCATACTGCTCTCTTACTTCCCCCCTCCTCAAAGATGGGGAGAAAACATAAGGGGGAAAAAAAAAGTCACAGGCTGAGATAGGGACAGTTCAGTTAAAGGAAAGAAGGAGACAAAACAAGCAAAGGCTGCACAGAAGCAAAGAGAAAAATTTCTGACCCAAAGTTCCATTGAACAATGCAAAGAATAAATATTCCCAGAGATCATAGGTCTCATTTGCACTCATCCTCTTCAATTTATTAGCATTTTTTGACAGTTGGCTGGTTTATACACACACACACACACACACATATACACACACAGAAACTGGTAGAACAGTAGAACAGTACTTGAACATCAGACTTAGAAGAAGAAATCACATGTTTTCCTTGGTATTTCTCTATACCCAGCTTAGAATTTCCCAGGTCCTTTTTTTTTTTTTTTTTTTTTTTTTTTTAACTATTCTTTCCCACCTAAATAAGCACTGGGTAGTTTGTTTCATAGCTTGGAATGTCTATTACCTGAATCTTCCAAATAGCATAAGGTAGTATGTATC
Organism: Nettapus auritus; assembly: GCA_011076525.1. Classification (NCBI taxonomy): domain Eukaryota; kingdom Metazoa; phylum Chordata; class Aves; order Anseriformes; family Anatidae; genus Nettapus; species Nettapus auritus. The sequence continues at coordinate 45,724,455 of CM021769.1, forward strand.
AAAATTCCCATTACAGCTTTACTGATAAGTATTTCTATAAGGTTTTGACTTTGTCGTCTTTCATTTTGAAAGACTGGAAAAAATACTTCAACCATGCAAGCCACTTTCATTTACTTTCAAATGAATCTACATTCTCAATTACTTCTTGTCTCACTATGATTACTCTCAAAATGAAATAAGATAAGGAAAAAAAGGTCTTGTAGCTGACTGCTATTCCCTGCAAGTTTGAACTGCATTCTTGTCTGTTTACCTCACCTTGTCACCTACCAAGAGAGCTCTTCTTTATCCTCACTTCTTTGAACGGTCCTTCATAATGGAAAGCTGATTGATTTTCTGTTTCCTCTATGTATCTATTTCAGAAGTCATCTGCTCAGTAATGACTTAATTTTCTTGTTGCGTGTAATTCTCTGTTTTCTCTGTAAACCAGCTGTTTGCAAATCTTCCCTTCTACCTTCTTTTCTCACCACCAGATATTAGTTTTCATAGCTCCTCACAGTTAGCTGCACTAAAGTATAATGCTATTGCATTTTATGAACAGACCACTGAATTCAGTTAATGCATGATCATGGAATACAAATTCACTGTTTCTCTCTGCACCCTGTCTGTTCCACTGAAAAGATGAACAAGAGCTAAATGAATCTCTACCATGTGGATCATGCAATTTCATGCATTGATAATGAAGTAGTTAAGCACATAAACAAGTTAAAATCCTAAACTATTTTATTTTCAGTAAAAATCCTCCTGGCGGTTCTGCAACTACATTATCTCATTTTAGGTTCACCAAAACCTTACATGACAACTCACCGAAGTAATTCTCTTCTACCAATACTTAAAAGATAGTTCTACATGAATCCTGGTTTCCACGGACATTTTTGAAACTAGATGCTCTGGTGTCTTATAAATGTTTCATTTACAATGCCCTCCCACTGCTGGGTCTTGAAGAAAAAAATAGGTCTTATTCAGCTGCCCAGCTGCCTATTTTCATGAAGTGGCAGGGACCTGACTATTAGAATTCTATGCCTATGTCCACTTTGTCTGAAACTGGTCAAATGGTAAATACACTTCTGCAGAAGGATGACGAATGGAACAGATAAAGCTTTGAGACACCTTGCTTTCTGCAAAATCAGGCTAAATATAGAATTAATCTGTGCCTGCAATAGTACTGGATGAAGCAGGCAAGTCAACAACAGGACCCTGACACGATACTGCTGTTCAGAGGCATGAACAATAATTATAGACCTAATCCTTGCTGTCAGAAAAGAACGTGACCATACTGAATGATTAACCAAAAAGGGATTCTCAGACAGATGAAAACAGATTGAATATATAGCGCGGGCTGAATTCCGTGCAGCTGATTGGAGATTTTAAAAAGCACTGCATGATCTGCATCTCTGACCTCCCTCCATCAGCGAGTCCATCCTTGCAGATAACGTATCAAGGTTTTTACATAGATGCACATTACTTGGTAAGCATTTCAGAAAATGCACGTGCTTGGTATTCAAATAAGCTCACATACATTTGTAATACACCATTCTTTTTCTCTACCTCCCTTCTGAAGATAAAAAGTTGCAAGAACTGTATACAATAATATGCCCCAAATCTCCGTTGAAGCAGAACTTAAACACAGTATCCCATTACGTGGCCTATGCTTCCAGATCAATATGACAACTCAGGGACTGTACATTGCAAAACCAAAACTGTTAGTTCATTGAACCATAGTGTTGAGGTACATCCATTGCAGAAGAAACAAATAACGAATTCCAAGTTATTACACATCTCTTTCTTTGTTCGTGCACCGTATGCAAGTACTATTCCTCTTAGAATAGAGAGAAAAAGCCAACTGAACAGGTAATTCCATAAAACCAATCACCACTGCTCACATACACTCTCCCAATTTCAAACCTGAGAAGTCTCAGGAGAGATGGAGGGAGAGGCAAAAGCAGGTTCTTTGCCCTCCCAGCCAAACCCCATCATCTTAACATCTCCATCCACATTTTGCTTATATAATATGAAAGACTACCATACTGTTAACAAAGCCAAAGAAACTTCATCCCAACAGATGAAAACTTTGAGAGAATGAGTAAATAAAAAATGGAAACATGAAAAATTAGCAGTTCATTTCTAATGTGCTGGAACAGCATGAACGTCCCAAGATAATTGTTGAAGGGAAAAGCACAGAACACTGCAGTTGCACAAGATCTCAACATTAGCTGAACACTCAGAGTCCAGATTTACAGGCTTCCAGCAGAAGCTAATGTATGGATGTCCAGAGAAAGACCATAAGAGAGATGAGTGTGTGATGTCAGAAAACTGAAATCTAAAAATCACTGGCAAAAAAATACAGAGTAAAAATACTTTCCTTGCATCCTTGAGTGCACTCTCCATCCCTGTGTCCTTCTCAAGCACAGTCACATTACTTTGGATATATTTTGAAGAGAGTTTAAAACTCTTTTTGAAGGTTTAAAACTCATCTAACATCTGAAAGGTAATATTTACCATGTCCTCTGTAAGAAACCACTGTAAGGTTTTTGTTTTTGTTTTTTCTGCAAGAAACACTGTAAGAATGAACACTGCTAGCCAAGGAACAGCACTTTTCACTTCTTATTTACATGTGCAGATATATTGAAAACCCTTCGGGCTTATTAATTCTCGTCCTTTTCTCTGGATTTAAAATGCACAACAGCTACTACAGGAAAATAGAGCTTTACGTTTCCTTGTTTACATCTGTACTGCAGGCATTTATATTGACATGCTTTTAGGGTTTAATTTACTGATAACTATGGCTTTGCAAACTGAGAATTACATTTTTTAAGAGTGTAAACAATTCCAGTTTATATTATTAAATATAAACAAACAGGACTGGCAAACAAACTTATAAAAAGAACAAGCATAAGCAACTGTTTTTTTTTAAAAAAACTTGTTTTAGTTTTCTGATTCAATTTCAGAGATCAGCCATTTTACACAATCATTTCTCAGTCACAAGGCTCAAGGAGATGGAATTTGCTTTTTTTAAATGAAAGCTTATTATCAAGCTTCTCATCCTGGGACAGCACCATACAAATTCCATGTGTGTTTTCAAAAATGTTACTGACACAGATAGTCTTCCTATTTGATGGATGCCACTATTGGCCCTGCAAGAAAACACTGGACAAACAGTTGTTTGAATTACTAAGCCCTTCATTCGAAAATCCACCTCATTTTCTATAAGAATGAATGTTGTGATGAATACCAGCATCACGCTGGGAAAGGAGATTCTGCATCTCTTAATGTGACATTTGTATAATTGCATGACTTTTAGTGCACAGCACAAAGCCTCTGATCCTAATACTATTTTACATATTTCTAGTTTAATTCCCTGATTTCTGAGCATTTGCAACAATCTGCACTAACATTCCACCTGTAAGCCAGCTATGTTTTTTTAGTATTTTGGTCTCATCTATCTTGCTACTGGAATACAAAATCCTGTCACAATTTCTGTGGGTGGCCTAGTCTGTTCACCTACTGAATTCACTTTCTAGATTATAATTTAGCAGAAGTACAGTGTTTGAGAATACAAATCATGTTTCTACTATCAATGAAAGAATGTGACAAACCTATTAAACCTAAGACTGAACACTTAAGGACTGTTGAATCAATATATATAAACTCTAGAACATCTTATGGTAAATATCAAAGGTCCTGTGCTAAAATCATCATGTTAGATTTTTGAAAAACAGGAGTAGATGGTTCACACTTCAGGGCAGAGGTTGTCCCTGCAGTAATGCATCAGATTGTTGATGCACAGACCAAACGTGCAGGCTACTGCCTTTTAAATACAGACCATCAGTTGTCAAACTTCTCAGTTGAGTGTAAGGGAGGGCAATCTCTGACCATCTCTGCTTGGAATAGAATCACAGAATCATTAAGGTTAGAAAAGCCCTCCAAGATCATCTGGTGCAACCGTCCTCCTACCATCAATGTCACCCACTAAACACATCCCTAAGCACTACGTCCAACCTTTCCTTGAACACCCCCAGGGACGGTGACTCCACCACCTACCTGGGTAACCCGTCCCAAAGCCTGACTGCTCTTTATGAGAAGAAATGTCTCCTCATTTCCAACCTGAACCTCCTCTGGCACATATTGAGGCCATTTCCTCTTGTCCTATCTGTGGACAGGACAACACAATGCCTAAAGTTACAAAACAAGCAGTCCTGGGCTAGACAATACTGAGAACCTTCTAATGGTGCAGGTAGTCTGGGAACGTTAAAATCAACCAGTGAACAAGTGTTGTTATAAGAGCTCAGTAGATAAATACCCATCAGAAGCTACTTAAGCACAGCTTATTTTGCCTTAGAATAATACACCTTTCAATGCCATTCCCTACTATTCAGAATAGCAGCTTAAGTTCAGACACAAACCCCTCCAACCCTACTTATGTAGTGCCTTCAGCTGATGCACTAATTACAGAGACATGGTATATATAATTCAGATGCCTTCAGAGAGCACAAGCACTGTCAGTTGTCCACAATAAAGATCATAATTATGAAGATAAAGATCAAAATTAGCCCATCCTAAAAACACAAGCCTGACTTTCTTTGATGCTATTAGCATTCCTGATGTTGTTCAACTTTTCTGAATGGCAAGAATCTCTTTATCAAACTCTCTGATTAGATCAGGATAGTCATTAAAAAAAAAAAAAAAAAAAAAACACACAAAAAAACACAAAACAAAACAAAACAAAAAAAACTAAACCAAACCTACCCAGCTTGACAAGCAAGAAAATTGTAACCAAGTGCTACAGGTTCACAACACAAAAGAGCTGCGAGTGGTCACTTCACAAAAATATGAGAGCTTCACACCACTGGGGAATTGCAAATGATAAGTGACAGAAAAATAAAAATTTGCTTCATTTTGATCAGGAAACAAAATGAATTTGCAAACCAAATGGAATTTTTTCAGATCACTGAGGAATGGCACTCTTCCTTAATATACATATCCCATCCCAGCTGTTGCCTTTTCAATACTTGGTCTCCAAACAGAGAGAAACACAGGATCTGTTCTTGTCATGGAGTAGCCTACACAGTTTTCATGAAGCCAAACTAATTACCTGTGGCCCATCTGGTTTAAACCAGTAACAGAAGTCAAGCAGGAGAAATACGCCAACAATTACAGGTCCCGAAAAGAAAGCAAGAAATCCCAGCAGACACCTAAGGACAAATGAACCTGAAAACTGATGTCCTGTCTTTTCCTAACAGATTCTTCCATCTATGGTTGAGGCACACCAGCAGTCCCATGTGTATAACCTGCAAATTCTTAAGTTACCTGAAAAAAAAAGTGCATCTGAAACTCTTAATCCAACATAATCAATTAACCTGTGATAAAAACAGACATATCTGAATATCAAAGAAGAAAAAGTTCCTTTTGATATTTATTTTATTTACTGTTTCCATTTTGGGGGAGATTAACTGCTGTCCTTTAATGCCATTCCTGTTATGTTGTTTTATCCTCTTCAGAGGAGTCATTTAAGCAATAAATGAAAACTCATTGTGTCACCATTTGGTTCTCCTAATTTCCAAACTATTCCAGTGCCTCTGATGCCAGGGCTGAATGCCCAGGCAAGGCATGCTCCAGTAGCATAACATCATGCAAAACAAGCTTGTACCCTGGAGCATATGAACCTAATTTAAAAAATCTAACACACCAAATGTAGGCTTAATTCCTCCTTGCAAAGATTAAAATGCTCATCTTTTTTCTCTCTCCATCCCCCCCTCCCTTTTTTTTGGAAAGTTGTCCAACATCACCCTGAAATTTCTGCAGTCATTGCTCTGTAGCAGCTGGCTCAGAACGGAGAGAGCCACAAACACCAGACACAGTGAGGAATATATTCCACTTCTCTTCAACCATCATTAGTTGACCTACAGATTATTTTAACGATTCTCTCTAGTGGGAATTCAAAAGCTGATGTGTGCACCTGCTTCAACACACAGGAGCACAGTCATACCTTGGCTGTATTAATTTTATATAGTGAGGGAGTCTTTAAAAAGCCATTTACTTCTCAGAATATATTCGTTCCTCTCAAGTCCTTTCTGAATCCATGCAAAATGCATTGAACTTTCTTGGCTGCCGTCAGAGCCATGCTGTCTGGAGCTGATAGCCCAACAAACAGCAGCAAAACCAGGCAAGTCACTGGCAACAGAAACATAGGTGTCTTTTATAGCCATTACCAAGCATCCAGATTTACTGCAGCTAACAGAACTCAGTTTATAAAGAGAAGCGACTGGCAGATCTATTCTGTAAGCCTTTATAAACTGAAGAAACAAAACCCATGAGCCCAATGGCAGGACCGAGTATGATTCAATAATACTACTGTAATTTGAAGAGGTTATTAAACTTTTTCCAGTAACAGTTACTCAGAAGTAGTCAGCAGTCATCTCATACCGAGTTTCCTGCTCCCCTCAATATAAACTCATATTTCAAGCTGTATCCTGTGATCCAAGTCACACATACTATAAGTTCTTTAACACCCAATAAGAACTATTATGCCAGTGAGCTAGCCTAAACAACCACTTAAGAGTCATTTCTATGCCTTCTGTGCTGAATTTTATGAACAGAGCCTCATTCCAAAGTCTGGGTACATAACTGTACTCTCCATATTTCTGACAGTGTCACTTCTTAGGATACTCACAGGAAGATTAACGACTACAAGGAAGATGAAGGGCAGTGCGTTATTATCTACTAGGCACAACAAATAGGAAACTGCATAGTTATAAAGAGCTTTCAGATTTTGCTTCCCATGTCCTGTTTTGTGTTTATTACTTGCCCAAAGAGATTGTCTTCAAGCATTAAATTCCTTTATTAACATACAACAGGTCTGGGAGAACATACTTGGTGCATATACTGGCTAACTATACAGTGATCATTTTTTGAATCACTTGCTTTTATGTGACTTTGCATCAAACTGGAAGGAAAAGTAAAAAATATAACATGTAGGAAGATTAGAAAAGCGCCAAGAGCCTTACTGATTCCAATAAAATTAGATTACTAGAGCCAGGTTTGCCACAAACGTTTTAACCTTTCACAACATTAAGTGTAGGTATTGGTAAAAACCCCAGAATCCTACTTAATAAACTCTACTCAATAAAATTGTTTTTCTAACATGCTGTTATTTGAAATAACTGGTTTATTTAAAACTCCACCCCAGTCAAGAAAGGGGTTTTCTGGTGTTTTGATCCCTGATATTATTTACTTATCAAAATTTCAGTAATTTACATTCTGGCCCACAGTCCTGCCTGTGAACGGTGTTAAAACTAAGTGTATGTTCTTATTTCACTCCAAAACAAAGACATCTTAGAAGCTGTCCGTAATCTAACTGAATTTGTTTACCGTATATTATCATATACATGTAAACAATGGGGTAATTTTATGCTACAGCAGACTTGCTACTTAGTAGCAATGCTTCTAAGGAAAACAGTGCATGTACTGGGATAGTGAACCCACCAACACATCACTCCATAAACACAAAGTCATGGCAAGGCAACTAACTGAATCTTCAGCAACTGTAAAGATGATACTTTTGGTGAAAAACAAATTATTTCAATAATTAGAAGTGCCCATCCCTAATCAACTTCTAAGAGGCTAAAACACCTATTTTCTTTATCACATAGGCAAAACACTGGTTCATTGGGACATCCACTGAGCTGGGCAACTGCAAAGGCAACAAGCAATCTTCTAGCACAGCATGCATGTATACGTGCAGGAAAGTAGAAAAGTAGCACAAAGTAAAAGGAACAAGTTCTCCATTTTGCTGCCAGTCTTTCAAAAGATGCAGGCTAGCGCAACTAAGCTGATTTCCACTGCTACCTGGAAAATTCTGAATAGCAGTAATGAAGACTGAATAGCTGCTGGTAATTTTGATTGTATAGCAGCTTTGGAAAGAAAATGCTGAAGCTCTCTGAGGCAGTCACCTCTGCAATGTGTTTTTTGTTGATGGTGTTTGTTTTTTCGTTTTGTTGATTCTTTATTAAACAGACAATAAAGAATGAACTGAATGGCTAAAATCTTAATTTTAAAGAAGTGGAAGTTTAGAGGTGGAAAATACCGACACTGTGTACCTAAAACTTTAACTAACAAAGAGAACTATAGGTTCTTCCACTCTTACATATTCAGATATGAACATCCAAAGTTAGGGATGCTTGGTGTATTTTGAATGAGGAGCACACATTATGTTCAAATATTTGAAGATAGAAGAGCGGTTCAGGTTCCTGCGGCTTTCAAATGAAAGCAGCTGCACTACTGCTGTGCATCTCATGAAGCCAATAAAGACAAATAATTTGATATGGATTATTTGCCAAGACTGAAGCAGCTTTAATGTGCTCTTTCCAAAGCCTAGAATCTAAAAAAGTGGAAAATGAAAAGCATGCTTAACTACAGATTCAACTACACGTTTCATTTTCAAATACCAAGCTATGAGCAAGACTGTTGCACAGTACAGAAGTGTTGTGCAAACTCTTTAAAACATGTATTAGAACAGCATTACAGACCAGCAGGCTGAAGAACCTGAGAATTTTGGCACAAATTGGAAATCCTAGTTTCCAGCCACTTCTGGTTCTGGCTGCTTAAATGACTTTCTTCAATTCAATTGTCTGGCCTTCAGTTAAAGCTCTGGGCGCAAATGTGTACTGCTTGATCATTTTCTTCCTGTATTTATCTTCAGAGATTGTACTAAGTTCAGCACAGCAAAAGTAGCAATAATTAGAAATTGAGCAACAACATTTTGAAAAGAAGTTATCTCAAGATGCGGGTAGCTCTCCTTCCCCCAAATCCATTGTTACACACCTTGCTTATACCGTAAATACAGAACAATTCAAGGACTCCCCCTTATACAAAGGTGGATCTTGATCCATAAAACTTACAGTGAGGTCTGACTGACAACTGATTACCACAACTGAAAAACAAACACTCACTTACTCTGAACAGTCTGACAACTAGTGCCCTAAAGGAAGACACTCTGCTGCATAAACATAAACATGGGAGAAGCTGGATAAAACTTCCCAGCTTCTCCAGAAAGGTTCTTTCTTTACTTCTCACTCCATCAGAAGAACCATTTTTAACACCTTTTTTTTTTTTTTTTTTTTTCTGGAAATACAATTTCTTCCTTCCTAAAGGTTCAGTGAACTGTAACCTTTCCACCCTCATACAGTTCTGGGAGAATTTCAAATAAGTGTCTTTAGGAAAAAACTAAATGCTTGCCCTAATTACTAATAAACTTGGAATAATTCTGTCTAAACATCATGAAACTGAACAGGATGGTAATCTGCATTAGCTGTCTTCCATGCCCATCACCCAGAATGTCCTAAAAGATGCTTAGGCATATGTTCATATCTCACCATTGCAAACCATATTGTTCAGTGCCTGAAGAATGCTGTTCCAAAGCTACTAGAGACAGCTAGTCTTTCCACGTCAAAAATATAGGGATTTATAATCAGTCCCGTCTGCCCTCCTCTATCACTATTAATAAAAAAAGAAAGAAGCAGAACTGGTACAGAACGTTCCTCCTGATCTTTTTCAGGAATGTCAACAGGTCTAGTTCCTATAACAACAACTGTAATGAAGATTAGCAAAATAATAGTACAGAATATTTGAACATAAAACTCATTCTATTTGATGCCGTAAAACAAGAGCACTTTAAGGCAGACAAGAGGAAAATTGCTGAATCACATTAAAGCACTATCAAGGTTTTACAATATTTCTAGTCTAAAAACAGTAATAATATAATGGCTTGAGATACTTTCCTTTATTTCCTCAAAGCCCCTAGTATCATAATGTGTATGTAAAACAAAAATATCCTCTGCAATCAACTTCCTTGCCTTTGAAAACGTAGTGTGAAGACATAGGCTCAGTGTAATCCAAATCTGTTATCAAATTTTAAGACTTCAGACTGCTTGAAATGTAAAAAGTGCTTTGATCTCCAACTTCTTCCAGTCAACAGGGATCAACCACAGTAAGAGGCAGCAGTTAAAAATGATGGTGGGGACAGAACTGCACTTAGCCGAGAATGGATGGGAAGCAGAAAAACACTGAGATGCTGTGCTTCACATACAGAAGTAGCAAACTGCTCAGAACAGGGAGAAAACAGCCACAGTATCTGCTACAGAATGCTTTGTCAAAGGCATGTTTTGTCAATTTTAGACAAGTCATGAAGACTCACATCAGGCTATAAATTTAACAGCATGAGCCTCTTCGGCATTTTAGACATTATTTTGGAAATGTTTGTCTGGTATTTTAAATCACTGAGACTAACAGCAAGCCTACAAGTCTCAATCTAAGAACAGAATGCCAAAACCCGAGTTCCATGTCTTCAGCTCCCTCCATTCCTTTTGTGTCACCCTTTTTCAATCATAACCAAAACAAACAAATACTTACCTAGATTTCTGGTTTACCTGAAACTTTAGTAGGAAGTCTTAAAAAGAGTAACATGCACTGAGAAGTGTAGACTAATTACTTTCTGTCACCCTGAAAGCTCAATGTCAACCATATCTCAATATCAAAAATGTTGCTTTCCCCACAAACAACAGTGTAGACTCAGCATTTTAAAATTCTGATCCTCTTCCAAGACAGATCTGCACAGAAAGTTCTTCACATTATGCATTTATACCTCTTAATTGTCCCTCCTTAAAATGGTATTTCATGTATTTCCTTAATCTCATGATATTAAACCTTTTTTTTTTTTTACTGTTTCTGAAATAACCTCAAGATCTGATCACATACTATTAAGTTTTTGCTGTGTTGTTGTTTGTCTCTCTATATTTTTTTAAACAATCTTGTACCTTCTACAAACTCAAGCCAAATCTACCAGCCACACCGTCTTAGGAAAATGTTTTCACATGACATATATTTCCCTAATATTTCTTTGGCCCAGATTTTACAGAAGCCCAGCAACCTGGATAAGTAGCCACAAGACCAGCAAAGACTGATTTTATACTGCATGTACAACAGGTCCGATATATCCAGGATGCACTAGATTTGTCAGGCATATGCCACAGCAAGTGATCTGTGCAGTCCTATGTGTTCTGCTCTATAGCATACGGACACATTTCTGCCAGGAACATCTAAGGACCACACCCTGAAATAATTTCAACATATCATTCAAATATAGGGTTTGGGGAATGCTATGTTAAGGAGGACATGGGCAATTTAGAAGAGTCCAGAAAAGAAAAATCCAAGTCTAGAAATTTAGTGCATGCAAGATTTGCTCATGGGTCCCTTCTGGAATGTCATCACAGTCTGACAGTCACACATCTGCAGAGCAGACTCTTTTAAGAAAGCTGGGCACTTAACGTCAAATTCATACCAAGAGCCTTTGCTTAAGAGATGAGGAAACACGCCTTATATGCACTAATGCTTCTCAGTTCTTCTGAGAGACATGAAACTGTTATCACAGATCAACACGCTTGGTTTTAATTTAAATATTACTTTGACAGACACTGTCAGAAGCTGGCCAGGAGATAATTCATTCTTGCTAGACCTCATGCAATTTACCTGTAGTAGCATTTTTGAGAACTTCATAAGGGCGGCGATAGCCTCAATATCTTGTTCACAATGTGCTACATTCTTGCCAATAACCCAAACACCACGTCCTGTAAGGACATACTGCTCAATTACCTCTGGGTTGTACTCGTAAGCATTTTACTAAGGCACAGGTAAGAACAGCAGCTATTTTGTATGCTATTACTTAAACCAAGGATCGGGGTCTCATATACTTCAAGCATTATCATGTTAGACTTCGTAAAATTACTGAAGCATAAAGCTGCCTTGTGTTACTTGAAGTTTCTAAACAACTGAATCAATCCATTTTTAAAATTGAATTCCATGTATCAATCATGATTAAAGTGCATACCAAACTCCAAACCCAAACAAAAGCAGCCATCACTATTTTAACAGGCTTTTTACCTGCAACTGCAAACTCTCTTCAAAGAGAAAGAAACACTCATAACAGTATGTTATTGTTTAAGGGATTTCATGTGTTTACTTCAGATTTTACTCCTTCTGACTTACAATTCCATAGAACTTTAAGAGAGAAAGAATCACCTGCTATTCAAAGAGCAGCTACTGCCCTATAACCTAAAGACAGGTATTGTAAAAGGGTATCACACAGGCCATAAGTTGCTTGTTACATATCCTAAACATCAATATGCAAGTAAAAAGCAGTGTTATATTATGAAGTTAGTGATGCAGCCAATGCCATTTTCTTATTGCTACTTTGCGCAAAGGATTCTACTTCAGGGGAAAATAAAATTCCAAGAAAAGCAACCACTAACAACCCATCTGTAAATATGGAGCTACTTAACACAGTATTTAGCCTGAATAACATTTTTTTAATGACATAGTGCCTTCAGATCGGATTCTCAACCGTTATGCCATGTCGAATGTCTGTAATAAACTATAAATGCCAGAAATGCACCCAGTTAAAGTACAACCAAGTTCCATTTGCCTTTTTAACAGCATATTTAACCCCAGCTAATACCTCTATCTATGTGCCTTTTTAAAGGCTAACTCCTAATTTAAACAAAACAACAACAACCAACACCACAACAAACACAAAGCAAAAAAATGAACAGAAAAGACCAGTACCACTACCAAACCAAAACAGAGCATAAAGGTAGTTTACTCCAGCACAGCTACCCTATGTGGAAAGAGGCTTGTGATACAAGTAATAAAAACATCCACACAGCTTTTGCCACTGTAGTTTCTGCAGTAAAATCACTGCATTGGTTCCTTCGCTAGAAATATATATATATATATATAAAAAATTACATTTAGAACCATATATTTAAGCCAAGAATTTTAACAAGCACAGGATTAGTCAGCACAAAGAGAGATACCCAGCATCACCAGTTATTTGGTGACCAACAAGCAGAACATGCCTGGCCACCCACTGCTGTTTTAGATCCAGTACTCACAGAGTTTCTACATGCATCTGCATCCATGCATGCTAAAAGCAGTAACACTAACATTTTGAGGCAATCTGTTGAAAGACAGGCTGGAAGCCTTCAGCAAACCATCTGCACTACCAACCATTCACTTAACACAACAGCCCTAGCACCTCTTTTCAGACATGCACAACCACAAGTCTCCTATCCCAAAGGAGAGTCACTGCGTAACATGCACAGGCTTCAGATGACAGCTTTGTCTCCTACTGTTTCTCCCCTGCAGATCACTTATGTCTGCGGGAAAATCATACAGTTCCTGGACATCAGATGGATGGAAGTGCTAACTGTCTTACGTTTGCCAGCAAGGTAGCTACACATGCATTCTCTGGGACAGCAAAGCTTGTCAGCAAGATTTCTGCCTCCCCATACATTCCCACCTATTCATTAGGTCAGTGCATCTGTCTCCAGACAATGCCATAAACAGATGCATTAAAAATGCTAAAGAGATATATACAAGGTCTGTTTCCCCTGAGCCCCCAAAGGTGAAGCTTTCCTTTAGCCCAGAACATTTCAAAAGCAAACCAAGAGCCACAGGCTTTACAGGATCCTTTGGTTATGAAAGCAAGCTTCAGATAGTGAATCTCTTAGTTCAAGTTGTTTGCAAAAGCTACATCTGAAAAGTTAAACAGATGACCCAGCATTTCCTCCCTGCATTATACAAATGATCTCATGTACAGTGATACATTTTCCAGACTGTTTTTCCTGAAGCAAACCAGTATTTTTAGCTCTTAAAAGTGTCTCTTCTCAGACAGTGTTTGCTGCCAGACTGCTTTGATCTTAATGCATATCAAAGAAGTATAAATTACAAATTCTTAAATAAACTGCTTACATTTAACTATGCTCTCTTTAAATTTTAATCAGGGTAGAACACAAAAGAAACGATGTTTCAGCTGCTAGGATCCCAGCTGTGTAGGGTATTCCATGTCTCCTTTATCAGTCCATTGCCAGCTGTTGAACTCTAAAATATTATTTGATTCTTGATGATACTTATTTCCATGCCTTTTGCTGTCTTTTTGATTAACAGTCTACAGTGACTCCAACAAATAAAGGATATAAGATGCTTTAAAGGACACTTTAACTGTGTGGAAGCATTAAAACCCAAAGTGAGTTTCAAGACACAAAGAAGCTGACACAGTATTTAATACACAATGGAATGCAAGCTTCAGTAGAAACTCTGCTATCCTATAAATTAAGATTTTCAAGTACAGCTACAATCCAAAAAGCAAAGCAAGGAAAAAAAAACAAACAAACAACAAAACAAACAAACAAACAAACAAACAGGATTCTGTTTGCAGATATCATTAGATCCAACAGATTTCTAAGCTTTAAAGCATCCGTGGATTGTGTACATTTTAGAATGTTTCCATAGCTGCACTTTCAACTACCTGTTTCCCAAGAAGTTGAAGCGTTTCTTCTAGTTAATGCATAAGGAAGACATAAATGCAAAACAAAGGCTTATATAACAGTATTAATCTAAAAGAATGTGACTAATTATTCTCCTGAGCAATCAAGGTTTATGATTAAATCCCAGAAACCTTTGGAACGCATAAAGAAACAAATTGTTTTAGAGGAATGAGACTTTTCAATTCTTTCATATAAACTACGGGTTTTATTTTCCAGGGCAAGAAAAGGGGACTACCTCACTACTCCTTTATAGATCAAGGCCATTTAAGGGCAGGCATGTAATACATATTTCATGTCAAAAATGGTACCTCTGACAGACAGCTATTCCCAGCTCCACTTGTAAGAGGGCAGCTCTAAATTTCAAGTCACAAAGTTGTTGCAACAGTGAACCCACTATCACCTAAGAATACAGGACAGGAGCAGGAGGGGCAACAGCAACACAAGGTTCAAAGCTGGGTGTGGTGTTACACTTCTTACTAGTGCCAACAGTTACTGTAACAAGGCAAACTCTGACCAAGAGGAAATGTAACTTGCCGAGGCGATCGGCTCCGGGGCAGCCGTGCTGTGCAGCGGAGCGGGGGATCGGGCCAGGCAGGGCTCTTTGCCCGGCATCGAGGCCACTCGAGGCAGCCGAGGGAGCCGCCACGAGCCGGCAGCCCTGTGAGGGACGTGACGAGGCGGAGGCGGAGCCAGCAGCGCCCCCTCCCGGCCGCTCCAAGGCAGCCCCTGGGGAGCGCGAGCGACCAGGACGGGCAAACAGGGCGGGGCGCGGCAGTTGGCGCGGGCAGGGCGAGCAGGGAGGGCAGGGCGATCCCGCCCACAAGAACACCTCCCCTAACGGCTGTCTGGCACTCGCTGGGCCACTCTGGGCCTCGCTAGGCAGCGAGCGAGCGCCAGAAGGTCTGTAGGCACCCAGGCAGACTGCCCGCTCCAGAATGCGGCATGGGTTTCTGAAGGGTAGGTCCTGCTTGACGAACCTGATCTCCTTCTATGACAAGGTGACACGCTTAGTGGGTGAGGGAAAGGCTGTGGATGTGGTCTACCTTGACTTCAGTAAGGCATTTGACACCATTCCCCACAGCATTCTCCTCAGGAAACTGGCTGCCCATGGCTTGGACTATCGCACGCTTCGTTGGGTTAAGAACTGGCTGGATGGCCGGGCCCAGAGAGTTGTGGTGAATGGAGTCAAAATGGAGTCAAATCCAGTTGGAGGCCGGTCACTGGTGGAGTCCCCCAGGGCTCAGTATCACGGCCAGTCCTCTTTAACATCTTCATCGATGATCTGGATGAGGGGATCGAGTGCACCCTCAGTAAGTTTGCAGACGACACCAAGTTAGGTGCGTTTGTCGACCTGCTCGAGGGTAGGAAGGCTCTGCAAGATGATCTGGACAGGCTGGACCGATGGGCCGAGGCCAACAGTATGAAATTCAACAAGGCCAAGTGCCGGGTTCTGCACCTGGGGCACAACAACCCCAAGCAGAGCTACAGGCTGGGAGATGTGTTCTTAGAAAGCTGCCTGTCAGAGAAGGACCTGGGAGTTCTGGTTGACAGTTGGCTGAATATGAGCCAGCAGTGTGCTCAGGCAGCCAAGAAGGCCAACAGCATCCTGGCTTGCATAAGGAACAGCGTGGCCAGCAGGTCCAGGGAAGTGATTGTCCCTCTGTACTTGGCTCTGGTGAGGCCGCACCTCGAGTACTGTGTTCAGTTCTGGGCCCTTCACTACCAGAAGGACATGGAGGTGCTTGAGCGAGTTCAGAGAAGGGCTACGAAGCTGGGGAAGGGTCTGGAGAACAAGTCAGATGAGGAGCGGCTGAGGGAGCTGGGACTATTTAGCCTGGAGAAGAGGAGGCTCAGGGGCGACCTTATCGCGCTCTACAGGTACCTGAAAGGAGGCTGTAGCGAGGTGGCGGTTGGTCTGTTCTCCCACGTGCCTGGTGACAGGACGAGGGGGAATGGGCTAAAGTTGCGCCAGGGGAGGTTTAGGTTGGATATTAGGAAAAACTTCTTAGTCTAGACTATAGACTGTAGAAATGCATGTGACTGCATCTAAACAGAACAGACTTCTGTCCTTCTGGGCACAAGACTGAATCCAGTAGCAGCAGTATCACAATAAACAGCAATCCTAAGGTCTGTGCTGTTCTCCACTTGCTTCCTAACACCAGGAGTGGATGCACCTTATTGTAACCATTGTTCACACCAACTACTTAAGTTTCAACACTGCATATATTAGCATTTTAAAAAGCATTTGTGTGATGAAGTGACTGATAAAGCATTTCAGAAAACTGTTGCAAGTGTTCTCCTTAGCTTTATCTGTAACAGACTACAATTAATAGCAACAGAAAATTGCTTTTAAAAAGGAACTTCAGTTGGGATGAAATGTAGATCATAAGACAGCAGCATGAAAGATTAGAATAAATGACAGACATGAGAGAAGACCTAGTTATTTCTCATTATTTTTGACCCAACTGAAGCAAGAGAATCTCAAAGTACTCAGTTATCACCACTGAACACCCATGTGATGAAAAGTTGTACCACCCCACAATTTTCCAAAGAAATCTGCAAGAAATGAACAGAATGAATGGCAGTGGCCTGCCCATGTTGCAAAGGTTATCTCATGAGGAAGGATCAATTTTTCAGGATTTAGTTTCCACGTCTGTATTTCTAAGTTCTGCAGTCGTTCCTGTGTGATGCAAAGATTTAATACAAGAGATAACACTTTGGTTTACTTTCAGCTAGCACTTCTATTTAAAATTTCTGTGGTAGTAATGAACAACATCTGCCCAGTAGCTCTGATTACTCGCAACACGTGTGATGCCTCACCCTGGTGAGGAAGTTCTGATCAAAAGCTCCCTCGTTTTTAATATCCTCAGCATCTTCTGTAAATGCTGCAATTTCTGCCACCTCCCCGCAGCTTCAGCCTTCCCTCATTGTGCTGTGATGCTTACAAGAGGTTCCAAAATTTACATGACGCAACAATGAAGAGGAGAGGCACCATGTGCAGGACTACAGTCCTGTAAATACTCTACTGACCTAGCAAGAGTATGGTCTCAGGACTCATCTTGGCCTGAACGTGATTTAACTCTTCACAAGATTTGGAGTGCAACAGCCTACCAAACTGCCTCAGGGTCATAGGCTGTGTATTCTGATATAGGGAGACCACGAAAAACACCGAGTATGAGGAGGAATAAGGAACAAGCCACACTAAGTCTAGAAGAAAAAAACAAAAACAAAAACAAAACCAAAAACAAAAAACAACCACCAGCAAAAATTGCCAGCCACACATGGAGGCAAAGGGATTTTGCATTAAATTGGCTACCTCATTTACCTCATTTTAATGGTATAAAACGTCTGCACCATGTGGTAGAGAAAAATAATAAAGAAAAATCCTCAGATACTTTAACAGAAAAGAATCTGCAACCAGATTTCATACAGCTATTGAAGAACAAAATTACAGGTGGATATTATTCTGGACTTACTGTCCTAAGTAGGCAGAAGGTACGTGTGCTGCATTCAGGACTCAATTTGGACAGGTTTACATCACTAACGTACAGCTGAGGTGACACAACAGAGTGGAGATGTCAACTGTTCTCAACACATAAGCAGCTTTTTAGTCACCTACATGTCTGAATCTTCTTAGCAGGCAGCATTTAAGCTCTGCACAGATCCTTATAGGCAGAAATGCTTTGTTTCTCCCTCATGCTATGGGACCTCCCCACAGAACTCAGTGAAAAACTCTTTAGATCATTGCAGAGAAAAGGCCAGTTACAGAAGATACAAGGCTTTTACAAGCTTGCTCAGGCATTCCATTTTCTCAGCCTTTTTGGCACCTTGAAAACGAACGTATTCTGAAAGATTGCAACAGCCTACAAGAAATGTAGAACCTTGTCCAACACCATCCTGCCATCCTGAAACTGTGCTGTTGAACTGTCATAAAGCAGTAGTGACTGTAAGCCAGTAAAACAAAAAAGAGGATGTTGTAATTTTCTCTCTTGCTGATAAGTGTTACCTAAAAAATACCTAATAATGGCTTTCCATTTAAGATTGACTCACATTTCTGAATTTTCATGTGCAGATGTAAAGCTGCTGAACAGCCTGAAGAAAAAAGGAAATTTGGAACTAAAAAAAAAAAAAAAAAAAAAAAAAAAAGCTTTCATTGCTGACTATGCTAATATTATAAATCTTCCCCAGAGTTATCATTATCTGGAAGACAACCCCAGGAAGCCAAAGATATTTGAACAGTTACAAGGAGGTACTACTCCACTACGTAATATTCAGAGATAAGGAACAAGAGTGATATAGGATCAGCACGTGTCCTGTCAGTCACCTATTCTGCAGTTAGCACAACCCTTTGGAACACACTGAGTTGCTTTATGAGGACTGTTCCACATACATAATCCTATACGACAGGTCATGCTTTGTCACTGCAGTCCTGCATGACAGAAGTCCTCACCTTAAACAAGTAAAAAGCCTATCTTAAACAGTTATAGTTACTTGGAGTACCTTACCCAGAGTAAGAGGCCATGCCATATGCTTAACTTCAACATTTGGCCTATCTACAGTGTAACAGGGGCACTCATTGAGGGACAAGGAAAGGGAGATGGGAGTACAAAGATTTACAATCTGACAGTTTATGGGATCAGATAACCCTGTTAGCACAGGTCTCCATAAGAGATGATGTATTCTGTGCAGTATATCCTTGTAACACTACTGTGTATCATGAACACTTGTACACAGTAGGACAACAGATAGCTATGCTCACAATGCAAAGATGCCAGGTGTCTTTTGACCTGAAAGGGCACTCAAAGGTGAAAAAATATTACCAGATAGTTCTGCTGGGAGATGGATATTGGCAAAACTCCTGTTAGTAAAGTTTTATAATATTAGCATGGCGCAGACTTCAATTTGAAATGACAGCACTGCAGTTCTATTACTCTGCTAATCTTCTGAATCGCCCTCCACCCAAATGGCTTCAGTTCTATCTCCTCACTCTTACGTGGATATAATCACTGATAGTCTCATCCTTCAGTGTTTCACATGATCAGTCTCCTGAAATATAGAAATACTGCAGATCCATTGGCTTTCAGAAAAAGTAGTACAATAGTACTAGAGAGAGATATACAGAGTGGAAGAATCACTTTCATCATATGTCTCAAAGACAATGTAGAATCTTTTCTTAAAAATGCAAAACTATAAAAAAGATCCAAATTCCTTTCACATATACTGAAACTACATTCTCACTTTCCAGTTTTTGTTGGTGGTGGATTTCTTTGTCCCCCAACAAATAGAATCTTAGGAAGTAAATATCTGCTATAAATATGGAAAGATAAGAACTCCTTACTGTTATTGAACCAGAAGAAGCTTATCAACTGGCATATATAGCAGATTCAAATCACTGCACAAATAAGCAGAATAATTAACAATTCTAAATATTATCCTCTTACTAAATGCATTTTTGTCGTACACATGAATTACCAAGTCAAAACAAATAATTTTAAAAAAACCACAGCACTATTATAGATAAAATTCCTTCCTGTAGCTCTGCCTTTCTTGCTTCAAGAACAAGCATTATCTATCATTGCTGAAATTGTGCCCAGAGGCTCAGAAAGCTTTTTATACGCTACTTTTATGATATCCTTTTCACTCCTTGGCAACAAGTCATTAAGCTCCACAACTGCTTTGCTCTTCTCCTGGAAGTTCTTACCAGACATTATGGGTTAACACCACAATAGGAGGTCCTTCCGCAAGTTATTTTGGTATCAAAAGTTCTAAGTTATACGTGATCACATGTAGTTTCTAAGACTCCACAGAGCAACATGCATGAAGACATGACTACCATTGTATTGCTTCATTTAAGCAGCACGGCTACAAACAAAGCTTTAATTTTATTGAGTAACAGACAAGCAAATATTTCTCATCTGGAACCTGCTATTTAAACAGCAATACTCACCCTGCTGCAACTGCAGGAGGGATGACCAGTATGAGTTTTAGTTGTGCTTCATGGAGAGCTTCAGAAAGGTGAACAAGCAAGTGAATCAACTCCCTGAAATATAAACATAGTGTTAGGGGAACAGACAGAAAACTGGTGCTACTGATTGACAAGAGCAAGTTAACAGGTAACAAGAGAAATAATTGAAAAGATGCAGCTGGAAGAGATCCAAACGTTTTCTAGTGAATGACCAGAGCAGAAGATTGAAGAAGATTAAAGAAGATAAAAAGGGTTTACCCTCTTACAGGACTAGGAACACTGAACTGCTGGAGATAGTTTTATTATAGCCTGTGTCCTCCTTAGGGCTAACATGTTTTATTGTAAACTAATGATGCACTGTTAGCACGTAAAATCAGCGTATCTTATCAGAGCAGGTTACCCCTTGAAGTCATATCCAGTAAAAAGGATGAATCAACAGAAACACCGTTCGGGAACAAGCAACTGTTGAATAGAATCAAGTTGCTACTGTACTGCCACACTTGAGATCTGCAAATTTGTAAAGATGCTTTCACAGCAAGACATGCAGTCTTCAAGGCATGTTTCTAGAAAGAGGCCTCAAATATCTTTTTGTTCGCTTGTTTCTCAATATATTACTGTTTAACCACAAAATGACTTGAAAATGTTGTATCTGGAAGTATCATCTCCCATATGCATAATTTAAAGATTTCTCACAAAAGCTTTCTTCATATCCTTATTTCAACAGAAAAATAAATTCCAAAAGTCTCTTAATATAAACCGCTTGTAGCCTTCTCAACTTGAAGAGTATGTTAACAGCAGACTGCAGAAATGAGAAAGTTTAATGGTTATTATTTTCACCTTAAGAGGAGTCCAACGTGACCTTCAGTTCACACCATAAACATGGCCCTTCTGTGTGTTTTATATAATTTACATCTTCAGAACAGTATCAACTTCCCTATTTATCCACCAGAAGAGTAGATCCACAAAGGCAGGCAGCTATCAACACGGAATTCTGGATCTGTTCAGAGCTATGTTTAAATGCTTAAACTTGAGTAGAAAGCAACTCCACAGTCCACTTCAGCAGGCTGGAAGAGCTAGAGCAGGAAAGGCAGGATATAAATAAGCAAACAAGTTGTTTGCTCCGCTTATCAAACTGGATTAGACCTGAACATTCAAAAACAATTCTGGTACTGCAATGTCCCTTCAAGGCAGTACCATCCTAGAAGTATACTTCTAAAATCATTGATTTTCTGTATAATTATCCATCACAGCAATTAATGATGTTTGACTTACACAATATAGATTCTATTCAAAAGTAACCAAGTACTTTTATTTTTGCTGAAACAGTTCAATACCCACTGAAAACTTCAGAGGGATGCTACAAAAACCTCTTAAATCCTTGGCAAAACCAAACAAAACAAAAAAGCAAGTTTTATCACTTTCCCAATACCATCAACATTCTGTGCTTACAGTCTGCAAGTTGGCTGTGCTGAACAGCTCTTGCCAACGAACCAGCAGAGTCACCTGTATTTCTCATCCGGGGGGACACAAAATTCCAGATATCAGCTCTTAGTCTGTCTGCAGCACGTACTCCTACCATTCTTATGCTGGGAAAGCAACAGCTTTCCCTCCCATTCTTTACCATATTGCATTTCACATTAAGAGTGTCACTATTCAGACAAATCAATTACGGCAGAGAAGAATCCCTTTCCATGGAAAGCATTCAAAATTACAACAATAAACTAACACATTTATCTACTCCAACATACACATCACAGCTCCCACATGACACAGTCCTATCAAAAACTATAATCAGTATTAGAACTAGCTAAGCCTTCTTTAATACCGATTTCTGTCTCATGGCTAAGTGACCTTTTAGCTAATTATGGCCAAAGTAGTACAAATATACCGTTTACAAGATGTCAAAGATGCTACTTGTAAGATGAATTTGATCAAAGAATCAATTCCTCTGGTACTGAGATCATTCTGCACACTTTATCAGCAGGATCTCTTCTCTGCCTGAGTGTCCTTGTTAGCTGTAGACCTCTGCACCATAGACATATCTTCTGACTTTAAATTGTTTAGAGGGTAAAGGGATAGAAGGAGGGGCAAAATAGGACAAAAATGTAACTTAGGCGCAACATAACACTTTTTTTTTGGATTTGGAAGCAAGGCTGACACCCCAACCCCTGCTGCAGCTTCACGTATCTGCTCCAGCTCCTAACACTTTGCTATACTGATGCAGCATAAGAAAAGCAGCTGGAATTATTTTGAACCAGATGCAGGAAAAAAAAAAAAAAAAAAAAGTCAATGTTAAATCCCAGGTTTCCCCCTTCCTCTGCAAAGTTAGATGCTGGTGGTTGGTCAGCAGAGGTTAAAAAATACATATACACAAATATGTATACATGCACACACACTCAGAAAAGCAGTGATGCACTCACATAAAGAGTGACTGCACAGAAGTAGTCACGCTTTTGAACTGGAAAGGCATGCAGTATAGGCAAGCCTTGCATACAGCAATTCTGCAACTATAAACAAAGGGCAGAGATTTGTGGCCTGATAATACAGGGCCACAGGCATGGTTGGGATTTCTGTCTTTATTTTGGAGCAAGCAGACAGGACTAACTAAAAGCAAATTCCATCAAAACAGCTTCCACCTCCCATCTTCCCTCCAACAAATCCAAGTTAACTTCAATTAGGAGTAGGTCAGGAAGAAAAGGTATAGCAGGACAAATTCTTACTCAAGAAACCTAGATTAACATCTACCCACTAACCTGTCAAGCTGGGTCTCTTGGCTCCAAGACTTTTATTAGCAAATCAGACCGGATTAATGGTTAAAGACCTCATTTAGGCTCACTTCTATTTATCAGACAAGATAATTATGTAAACCAAATGTGCACTCTTCCCTCCTGCCCGAAACAGCAATAGCAGAATGCTCATTTATGGTGTGCTATAAATTAAAACTTTACTGGGTCCCAGTAGTGCTTTCTAGTATTCTAACACAATATTTTCCCATATTACTGCCTGTAATTTTGAAAGAACTACTGACATTTTAAACATTATAATGAAGTGCAGGGAATTAGGAATAGAATCAGTCTTCCTGAAAAGGCTACATTAAATATTTACCAGAGACTTCAGCATTGTCAAATTTTACTTCAGAGTAGTTACTAAGACATTGGCAGCTTTAAGGCCATCTTAAGCTAATTAAGGTCTACCTCAATCCTACACTGCCAGGCCTTCTATTAGCACTATCATGTGGAAGGTCAATTTTTAAACATTGATGATTTTGAAGTATCTTGTCCCCTATGAAGTATGCACACCTCCGAATTTTCCTCACCCAAAGGTTGAGAGAAAGGTTTTTTTTGGAACTCACTTTTTCTTAACACTGCTAGTCTATTGTGTCTGGGACATCCTATAACAATTTACTTCGATGCATAAAAACAAGCTGTATTTGACAAGCCTCGCAGAAGACACTTAAGACTGTTAGATCCTCCCCTTCAGTTACATGACCCTTCAGAACCCTGCAGCTTTCCAACTTCTGCCACTTTCTTGTGTAAGTCAGTGCTCCCTGAAATTTATGCCTTGTCAAGAAAATTGGACAGAATAAAGCTGTCTGCTTCAAGAAGAAATTGCCCTTTTGTGCCATTTCATTGCCTAGTTAATACCAGAAAACTGGAGTGAATTATGACAAATCTTTGATTAATAGACTAATTTTTTCAGGGACTAACATGAAGGATAGAACTGCCAGAAGAGCTTTTTGCTCCTATATTCCTACCAACATTCATAAGATGTCTGAAGGTCATCTTCTGCAAGATTTGCAGCACGTGTTGACAAAAATCACATTTTTCAGACTCATTCTGTGTGATGGCAGTGCCATCTGTCAGCTGATGCTGGACTGAGCAGAATAATGTGTATACTTCTATGTACACTACGAGATTCTGATGGGCACATTCATGCTTTTTTTTTTTTACAACATGACCTGGGTTGGAGCAGGGGGGGAGATAAAAGAAGCAAAAAAAATCCACACAATAAATCCACAGTGAGATTAGCAAAGGAGACATTGTCGTGTCTGGCTGTTAACTAAATCAACTGAGAAAGCAGTTCTCCTGCTATCTCAGTATTTCTGCCATGTGTATTTTTCTAACCCTAATCACCACAGCACAAATAACTGATTTTTTTTTGCAATAAAATATTCCATCAATACAGTTTTAGATAAAAAAAAGACAATTATATAATTAAGAAGCAGGCTTAAACAGTAAAAGGCAGTAAAATGTATTAGAATTGAAGTAACATTTGCATTGGATACCTTGGCTGATTTAGATTTTTGTTCAGAAAGTAATTTCCTATGTGTTAGTATAAAAGATGTAAAGCTGAGTACTTTTTCACTGTGCAGTGATTGTCAGCAAGACAGAAGGGAGCAAAGAGCATTTCCTTGCAGTTAGATGGAATCTTTTATCTCATAAATTTGACTTTACCTATTTGGGTATCAGTAATTAGGAGCTTCTGTTCTCAGAAACCACAGGAAAGAAAGGAGGTACCTAAAGAGGGCTCTCCAACGTATCTGCACGTTTACTGCAACCTGACCTGGTCAGTGTTAGGCCCCTACAACTTAGGTCCACACACACAACTCTGCACAATCCAGGTTATTCAGATGGAATAGGTGGTACTTCAGCATCTAAATCTAAGAACCTAATGCCATTTTATACATCCAAGGTATACAAAATATGCAGACATGATTGGTGTGCAAGCCTCAAGGCATCCAGGGCCCTCACACCCTACATGAGCATTACCTACATCGGTAATTTAGCATAAAGCCAGGCAGCTATTTCTAGGCACATAATTCTCTTCTATAACATTTACACTCAGTTTTTAAAAACAAAAACATTTAAACAATTATATTAGAGAAAACAGCATGCAGGACTAATACCATTTAAGGCTTCCTTTTTCAGAGCAGAAGAACAAACAGCAATCCTAACCCCAAATAAGAATGATTACAATATTAAGTTTTTGTTCTTGAAAACAACAAAAAAAATAATTAAGTTGGTTCTGCTTAACAAGATGTTAACATAAGATACATAGTGAATCTAAGACTACATAATTTCATGTCTTGCTGGATGCCAGCAACATAAGAGCAACATCTTTTTAGGCAACTACTCATTCCTTGCAAGAGAAATTTCCATTTTTTTCCAATGATGCAATGAGAACCAAAAATCAAGATTTTTTTCTAGAAAGGTGCAAAGGGCTGAAAGGGAAGTAGATCAGTTTGCCTCTTCTTAAAAATTCACGGTGATTACAGGTTCTCAAAGAGGCTGGTGAGAGACCTTATAGACTACAAGAACTCTGCAGAGAACTTACACTGTTACCTAGTTATGTAGAGATACTTATAAAACTTCATAGTCACGAGGCCTTCAGGAAGTTCATTTTTCTAGATTCCTTTGCAGCCTCATCTGCCTTAAGAAATACTGGTACACTCATGTTTAATAGCAAATACCTCTGCCAAAAAGTGTCATGGCACATCGTCTTCAGAGATCAGGTGCTGATGTCACAGTTGAAACACAGCAAAAGTTATTCCTAACTGCAGATCAAGCACAAAAGTTCCATAAGCAAATCCCACTCTCTAGACACTGTCTGATAAAGAAACCTGTGCTCTAAGTATTCCTGCACTACTAAGGCAGTCCATAGAATGGCATCATGGGTCTTTTTCATAATGGTACTAAAACCAAGAACCATTTCCATGGCTTTCTCCTCAATGTGGATACATAAAAGGAAGCACTAGAATAATTGAATGCCATTTTATGATTTATGCATTTAATAGCTAGAACATCCACTTACTCTGGGTTTTTAAAAATGAAAAGCATAATGCTCTTAAATTATTTTTTAAAAACACAGATCCCAACACCAATCAGAAAGGAGAATTTCAGAGTTCTAGTTTCCTGTCATTTCTTAAGGTAAGCCAACAGCTGCAGCTTAACCCCAAATATTTTTATGCACCTGAGTTGAATCTCCATAACTTGTTGTTGACTGCTTATGCAAGCTTAAGACTATTCCGTGTATTTCAGGGCAAAAAGCACCATCTGATTTTTTTTATTATTATTGTTTTTAAACTAACACACATTCACAGTAAATGGTAGGAATAAGTTGTATTAGTTAGGCAGGTCTCCTTGTACTTTCACACAGCTCTGGAAGCAATTTGAAGGCAGACACTATCTGTTCCTAGGAGCATCATTATGATCTATGATCTTTTATTCCTTTACCTAAGAATAGGTTAAGCTGTTTTCAGGTGTTTGACCTTGAAGGATCTGAATGAGGAAATCCTACACAATGTACAGTTAATACCCATGCTCCATGTGGAACATATACAATTGCTGTTCTATCAAGGCTTTGCATCTCCAAAGGGTAAAGGGTCATCTCTGTGTTGACAACTACCTGCCAATTGTCTCTAAATCTTCTAATGTTAAGAACATGCTTTACTATAGTGGTGGCTGTTGCTTGAAAAGATACAATCAGACAAGGATCTTGTATGAATCATGTTACAATACTGCCACTCTGTGGGCCGAATCATGGGCTGCTCTAATTCTTCTCTGGCAGGGCCAAGTGAAGCAAAGGGGCAGTCGATGCTTATCGATTTTATCAGGACTAGTTCTGCTCTGCTATTCAAAGGGAAGTTAACAGATCCCAGAGTAAAAGCACTCGATATGCAATAAAAAAATAAATAAATCAGGCTTGCCAAGACACTAAGTTCACTTAATTCTGCCCTTAACATCTGTTCAAAGCTCCTGTTCACTCCAAAAATCACCGATAGGGAATTCTCCTGTGACACTGGATACCAAGCAATTTAGTTCTAGAGGGACTAAGTAGCAGAACAACTGACTGTTCTTGTGAAATGAAAGCAAGGATCCCTTAACTTACAAGCATCGCGAGACAAAACTTTAATGATGTGCTCCTCCTACTTTAACAAAATAACTGCTATTTCACTCATAAGGGTAGCTTCACTTCAGCTCTCTGCCTAGATGATCCTTTTTCAGAATGTTTTTCTTTGATTAGGCAAAGCATTTTGCATCTTAAGCGCCCCAACCATTTCTAAGGCGGTGGCAATAACGTGAAAGAAAACACAGGTGGGTTTACACCTGTTAAATCAAAAATGGTGTTGAAGAAGAAGAAAATATGCAGTTTATAACTTTTGTTTCTACTCAGGTCTTTCTGCCAAACATTTGCTTTCAGACTTTTGGTTAGGATAATCCTGAAATCTTGCTCACAGGTGGCTACATATATTCAAACGTTATGGACTCAGAGCAATGGAGACAGTTACCACTCTGCTTCATGAGACTCACCATCTTCTCTGAAGGTATGGGAAATACTTCACGTTCCTGTTTAACAATAACTGAAAAACACCGAATATGTTAAGTGATGCTTCTAAACTTTGCCCAAATAGCATTCTGGTACCAAAGGCTAGAGTAACTGCACTCATCTATGACGGTCAATTCTTACCATGCAAGATGGGACAAGCAAGATGGGACTGTTTGAACCAGCATTACTCCTGGCAAAAAAAAAACATTTTACCATGCAAGAAGTAAACTCAATCCGGAACTAATATGCATGTTTGATACTTGTTTGCCATTTCCAATGGAGCATTATGTTGTTTGTATGCTTACATTGGTCTCCAGTGAGCCTTAAAATTACAGTAATACATTCTGACTTACATTCATCTAAGTTAATTTACAAGAAAAGCATCAGTTTTACTGAATAACAGTAGATAAACTGACCACTACTCCCAATGTTTGGCTTGCAGTTACTATTTGCTTAAACCACTTTATTGACCGGCTTATTAAGAGATTGCAATAGGTGATCTCTGTACTGAGCTCTGGATCCATCAGCAACAACCTCGCAAATTACCCAGTTATGAGCAAGAGCATCTAGTTTAAGGTTTATTCATTCCAGCGTAAATGGCAGAGCCCCTGGCAGGGCTACAAAGATTCAGCAGTTTCATTCTCCTATAAAATCAATACTTAGGAACAAAGGAACAGTAGGAGCCCCTTAATAGCACGCTCCATTCCAGAAACATTTCATACCATCAGCCAATATTCTTAACTATTAACTATCCAATACCTATTACATACTACCAGCCAATATCCTAAACAGAGTAACTTGGAAAAACCTTTTTGAAATGTTAAGTCCTCCACAGAACACAGACTTTGTTGCGGCACTTTCTTTTAAGTAATTTCTCCCTCTCAGACCTTTTAAGCAACAGAGAGCTATTAGGAATACTGTGTTTTAAGGAATGGATGTCTGAATTTCCCAAGGCATATTTTCAGGTTGCTGCATTGAATGATTCATTTCATCCCACATTCTGCCTTTTTCTCCTGAAGCAGCATTTTGGAGCTTGCCTTACCTTTACTCTGCCCAAGACTTTAAGACAGCCAAAGGGCTTTTGCTCAAGGAAAATAGATTACAACATGTCAGGAAACAACTTAATATAGATAAGCCCTTTAGTTTCAGCACGTACCATAAATTCAGTTTCTGTGAAACTTCACAGCAGAATTACTAAAAGATAGATCAACTACTCCAAAATTTTCTTTAAAGAAAATAATGTTGTGCTTGCTAAAACTGAAAGTAAGTTTCTCCCTAGGTTTTCTTCAGGTTGGGGATTTTGATTCTACTTTCAGCAAACCTAGAAGGTCTCCATATGAAGTTTTGGAAGATTTCCTAATCAATTCAGAGTTGGTGCTCTTGAAAGTAACCACACTTCCAAGACCCACCCAGTAACCCTTATCAATCAGTGACATAATAAAGGCCAGTGGCAGCATCTAAGTGCTGAGGTACCCTCTTCACTCTTGCACAACAGCAATATCTTGCAAAACTGAAATATAAAAAGCTAACATGGTCTGCTAGGTCCACTGTGAAGATTAATACGTAACCTCTGAGCTCATGTAGAATAGAGTCGACTCTTCTCCTTAATTCTAAGTCAAGTGGAACAATCTCAGTTGTCCTAGTGTGAAGTGTATTTATTTACAGCATTTGACAAATTCAAATCAACATGGACAAATTAAACTTTCAACAGGTGATTTAAAGAGGTGATTTTTAGGAATTGCATCCTAGAGACTTGTACTTACTTTTGCTTTTGATTTCCCAGTTGACTCCAAACTTCAACTACAAAACCATCAAAGTTTTCACTCTAAAAAAAAGGAATTGATGACAATATACAGTTTATCTCTATGCTTACACTTGCATCAGAGATAATACAATATAGAAGCACGGTTACATTATTTTTTCTTGCAGTATTACAGATTGAAAATGATTCATATTCTTACAGCAGCTTCATCTAATGCAGCATTTCATGAAGAAGTCAAAAGTGAAGCATAAAGCATTTAACAAATACATAAAAGTTGAAAAACTCTGTAAGTTATGCAAGATTGACTTCTACTTTCACAGGATAGACTAGTAGCACATTGGGAAAAATACAGCCATTAATGAAAGGTGCTTGTGAGAGAGGGAGTTAGGAGAATCTTATCAAGAAGAGATAGAGCGTTGAGAGTATTAAACTAGTGGATGCTACTTAGTGTCTTTGCTAGCTATTGTGCATTGTGCAAATTAATTAAAGCAAGAAGTCTTGGGCCCCTTACCAAGGTCAGTCTCTTGATAAGGGTGTGAGTCTATCTTAAGAAACTGGCAGAAACTGATCCTGCGGATGGACAAGAGCCAAGGAGCAACTGAATCTGCACAAAGACAAGAGGTCAACTAGCGGTGATGAGGAAGAGTCACCAACCTTCATCCCCATGACCCCCAGTGACCACCACCAGGAGACACTGCACAAGCGCAGATGGGAGGAGCTTATGGAAATTACTTCTTGAGCTAATTGCTGTACTTCATAAGTACAGGAGTTGGATACATACTAGAATATACTGTTCCTGCTGTTACTGTTTCAAACAGAATTTTATAGGATACACAACTACTGGAAATGAGAAAATACATTTAAAGAAGTAATCTGAAATTACACTGTTTTATAAGCATTGGTTAAAAGTTTGCTTACCTTGGCTAGCAGGACCATGTTCTTGGAAAGTTCCTCTATCTCATCCTCACTGCCAAAAACACTCTCGAAGTCTTGGTAAGTCCAGCCATCAAACAAAATTCTAGGCACTATCAAGCAAAGAAGTCCATCAGTAGTAAAAACTAAAAATTTATTATCTACACTGAAATATTTCTGCAGAAACAGAGAAGTGTACTTTTACAGCAGATACCAACAGGAGCCAGCAATCAACATACTTCATAGCTAAGATCATTGTACTTTATCAGCACTGAAACTGATAGTGCAGAACATTCATCTTTTATAGTTAGTTAAGCGTTAGTGAATAATTGATGCAAGTTTTAAGAAAAGGGCTATTCAGTTGACAACTGAACTATCACTTAGGGCTCCAAGTAGAATCTTTAAAGAACATCATTGAGAAACAGCAACCCTTCTGTAAGTTGTGCCTCTTTTCTACCACAAGAACAGCAAGATAGAAGAGTTTGCCTTATATTCTTATTTGCTCTCATGTGCATAGCCCTGTATTACTTCACTCTTCTGCTGCTCTCAATAACCTATGACAAATTTTTATTTTAGAAAAAATGGGCATTTTAGTCCTCCCCCCAACACATTTATAGCACTAAAAATGTAGTCAGGCAAGAGTCAAGAAAATTGCTGTTGGAACACTCGACAGGCGTGCTGACAAGCATCCTGGAAATGCCAACAACTCATACAAAACTGTGCCTAAGCCCTTTCTAACTACCAGGAACCTAAGAGTATTTCTGTAAATTGTCTAGAGAGGCTTCAAAAGCTTTTTCATCTGGCAGCTGAAGTAATTTAGAATATCTGACAGAGCTTTTTTCTAATCTTTTTCAAGTTTCATACTACCTTCTGAAGCAAGAAGAGTTTCACCAGCTTCAGCACCCTACAGTATTCTTGCTATAGACAAACGTAGAGTCCAGCATCGCATTATCACTGTAGCAGTGTATTACATTTTCCCTGAAGACACACACTGTGTCAGTTCCTTTGAGGTCTCAGCTTCAAGGGGAGAAAAGGGTGCAGGAAAATCTGATTGCCTCAAATCTGGATATTTTTCCTCTCCATTTTTAAAGAGTGGAACCCCCAAGCAATAAGCTTGAGAACTATTCCCCAGGTAAGCATATCATGTTATGTGTAGAGTACCTCTCCAGAAAGGGCCCAGTGGCCATGGGTTTGTCTAGAGACAAGAAGCTAAGGCAAAATCCTAGGGCACCAACAGGATTAACACTTTGATTAGTTAACTATTCATAGTTAACTGGTTTTACTTTATTTTTCAAACTTCTTCCTTCATATGCTCAGGTGAACTCCCTTCTCCCGTATATACCTGGAACAAAGCTTTCCTTTGGTCTACTAGCAGTCAAAGAAGACGAAAAGTAAACACAAAAAACAGGCTCACCTATTTTGATGTTTTTGGAGTTTTTTCTGACATCTTTCATCCAGCCTGTCAAACAGTATCAAGTAAGAGAACAGCTTTTAAAATACAGATATGTTGACAATGACAACGTATTTTGAAGCACTCTTCACATAATGTAGCACAGTTTCACAGTATCTGTCTTCCTGTCACAGTCTATTACTTCATAAGCAATGCAGGGGAAACAGACTCTGATACACAGAAAGTAAAGCTATTCACCTCCACTGTAGCACAACTAGCATTTACTACAATCTCCCAAGAGTCCCTCCCCAAACCTTCCTCCTTGCTGCTTACAGTTCTGTAGCATTATTAAAAATAACTCACTGCCTACTGCAAACAACACTTCTGTAGCCACCAATCACCACCTGGGAGGAATGAATTTTGTTTGGTTAGGTTTTGTTTGTTTTTTAAATTAAAATACTACTTTCAAGACTCATGACCACTTCCTCTTGGCAGTGATTGCACTAGAATTAATTTGTTAGTAGGCACTAACAAAATAAGAACCTTAGCTCTTTAAAATAGATTCCACAGACATATCTTCCAATCAAATTCAAAAACAAACTACGTAGTTATTATTTAAGAACATACTAACTGAAACCTGGAACCTACACATCAGTCCACAACAAGAACAGCAATCATATTTGAAATGCATATTCAAAGAAAAGAAAAGAAAACCTTTATCAGCATCGTGGAGCCCAGTGAACTGGAACCTCTCCTTCCCTTTTCTTCTCACTTGTAACCAGACCGGTGAGATTAGCGTAAACTTGTTTGCAAATATTTTAGAAATATCATAGCCATGGTTGTTCCACTTGCAAAAGAAAGAAGAAAAAAAGTGAGAGGCTCACAAGCCAGATATACAATCCACTTTTTGACCAATAAGAACTCTAATACAAACATAATCATTTGCTATATCCCCATTTGTTAGTTTGAAGAAACCTTCTATGACATTTTTGTTTAAATAACAAAGCACTTTTAAAACTCTGACAGCTACATGAATGTCAATCTTCAGTTTGTACAAATTCACCTGAACTAGAGAAATTTGTATGTAGATTCCAACAGACACTTGAATTTACAGGCTCTGCATTTACGTCCAGCAGAAATTGATAACGGTAAAAGTATACGGGGTACCTATTTCTCTTTTGAGCAGTGCAAGAATAAATCAAATAAGAAGCATTCTCTAAACAAAAGGAAGCAACATGTATTATTCAAAAGAGAATGCTTTGAATAATAGCAACTGGATAGCAAAAGAGATCAGTTCAACAGCAGTATAAAATTTTTACTGTTTATTTAGAAAGTTCAAGTTGGTAGCTGCATAGTATTAGGACACTCAATATTATTGATCGAATATTATTCTACTGCAACTTCACCTGGCTTGATCATCAAGAACACACGAATACCTCTGTTCTACCAGCGTCAAAACCAGAATGACCTAGATATCCTACAAGAGGTGGGTGGGAAAACACGGGTTTGAGACCACCTGAATACCAAGCCTGCTCTTGAATAATCCTTTGACTACTTGACTGTAGACCACAAGTTCCTAAACACAGTTTTATAGCAGGGATGCAAGACTGCAGATTAATATTGTCTACTACATATTCATTCAAAGCACCAATAAAGTTTTATTAACTTACAGGAGTAACATATCCCAGAACATCTCCTGTAAAGTGTCTTTCCTTCATTGTCTTGGAACAATAACTTTTGTGTTCCAGTATGATATCCTTTGCCTTTGGATCCACAACTACCAGACCTCGCTCCTGCACTGTTTTATCAGAATGCAGCACCTAAGGGGAGAAGACAATTTTTAGAACCAACTGTAGGCACTAGCTACTTTCAAGAGTAACAAACCTCAAAAAGAAAAAAAATAATAATGAAGTGACTTTAAACTGCATACTTCTTAAATAATTTGGAACAGTTTGATTTAAAAATGAAACTGGAAAGAGCTTGGAAATTATTTGCCATTGTCAGTAAATTTACCTTGTTTGCAAGGCTAATAAAAATAAATTAAGAATTGATAAGATTAAACATTCACCACAGCTGATGACTGGTACATTCATGGCACAAAAAGCAATTCTGCAAGCAGTTTTAACATGCAATACAGTACTTTCAATGTAAGACTGAGGGTCTAGGACAATTCCTGGCAGTTAGACATGTTTTGACATTAGCACCTTCTAAATCCTGGTCTAGGACAACAAAACATGAAAATAATGTAAATGCAGAGAAAAAACTCATCTTAGATACTATTAATGGCCAATCCTGAAAATTAATAAAAGGTTTTATTTTCTGGGTTTCAACCCAGAAAAGTTGAAAAGACCAGTTTCAGGTAGTTCCATCTGTGAGAACAGGCTTCATTGGAAACACATGGTTGCTTTTAATACAATATGGAAAGAATGAGAATCACTTTACCATCTCTCAGTCTTATTAGTTCACTGCTCATGTTAAATAAGATGAGCGTTCAGTTATTTATCTTACCTTTTCTTCCAGTTTTTTTGTAGCACCTTTCTTTGCATCTGTTTTTGACAAGGTACCTTCAGCTAGCCAGCAAATCACAGCAAAAGAAAGTGAAGTACAGAGAAGCCTCATGGTGTTTCTCCCAATGTCAAGTTCTTCCTGCCCTGAAAATGTAAGGATTCAAGTCTCTGCAAACAGAAAAGAATAACAGTTAAGAGATGAAATTCAGTCTTCTTGTCTAACAAGAGTCAAGTGTTTTGTGTTATCTTCTGCCTTCTAGAATCTGACTTACTAAAGCAGTTGTTTTAATACTACCTTGGCTCTTGTGACAAAATAGAGTACTTTAAGAGACTCTTACACGTATCACAAGGAAAGCCAGTAGGATGCTTGCAGCTTTCCTTTTAAAGAACAAGATTTCACAGATTAAGCTGCAATAAATATCTGCTGCCCAGAATAATTATAGCACAGTCTTACCTATTCTATAGCACGTAAGAGATACCATTTGTTTCTGCTCCTGCCTTACCCAACCAACAATGCACAAACTAAATAAGCGACAGAAAAAAACTGTAGTTGTCTGCTTATAGCTATGCAATACAGCAAGAATTTTCCTTGCAATTCTTTGTCAAGTCAGTGATACACACAGAACTGGAAAAAAAAATAAAAATAAAAAAAGCATCCTTTTGGTCTAGAAGATGGACAGTTCATCCCAACTCCAAATAAAAGTATTGAGAATTAATAGAAATGTGCATCTGTCAGAACTTAGTTCAGTCAGGAGACTTTACCAAAAAAAAAAAAAAAAAGAAAAATGATTGATCTGTCTGGCTGTATTTGAGCTGCCATTCATGAGTTGCATTGGTTTTCCAACCTAGTTTCCAGAAGCGGGTAAGATGAAAAAAAGAAAAAATACTTTGCATTAGGGCAAGTGGAATAGAAAACAAAATACCAAAACTGAGAAAAGTAACCTGCTGCTAATTGTGGAAGCCCTAAGGATCAAAACGAGATTAGCTTTCATCTATAATACACTATTGAGCTAGATGTATATCTGTCTACTTCTTGTAACTGAGATCCTAATGGAGAAGAAAAAAATTAACTTTTTCACAACCGTCTGAAGTTTTGTCAAACATATCCCCTTCCTCTCTTGTTCTTAAAATAATAATAATAAAAAAAAATATCTCATGCTTCCTGTATGACTGAAGAATTAACATTTCTGCTACTTCCTCTGAAGACTTACTAGATCATTTCTTCAAGTATTATTTACAAAACTCCTTGTTCTGTTGGCACTGAGAAGTGCTGTTCAAAATCTATACAAAACTTCAGGTGAGGACTCCCATAACAGCAGACTAAGCACTCTAAAGGAGTACTGTGGCAGAAAAATCCTGTCAGAAGAAACCTTAAATGTTAAATCAGAGTACCCAACAGAACAGAAGCTATATGAGGCCAATCCTGTTAATACTGAGATGCAATTAACAACCCAATAAACCACACATATTTGGACAAAGCTGGTTTGGCACTGAGATTCTGAAAAGCAGAGGATTCTGCAATGGTCAAAGATGCAATGGTCAAAAGATGGAACGCAGGAAGTTCTGCACCAACATGCAACAGAACTTCTTCACAGTAAGGGTGACAGAGCACTGGAACAGGCTGCCCAGGGAAGTTGCAGAATCTCCTTCTCTGGAGTTATTCAAGGCCCGTCTGGATGCCTACCTGGGCAACCTGCTCTAGGGAGCCTGGTTTGGTAGGGGGCTTGGACCCGATGATCTCTTGAGAACCCTTCCAACCCCTACAATTCTGTGATTCTGAATTGGAGGAGTTTAGAATTCTGCATGAAAACAGAGGGGGGGATGTGATTAGCCAACTAAGCAGGAGGGTGACAGTGGCAAAAGTGCTTGGAAAAAAAAAACAAAAAACACACCATGACAATTCTACTAGCATTAAAAAAAATGCATCAAAACCCCCATGTACAAAATTACTTGAAGGCTTTAGTCAAGTCTTATAATGAATGTAAAACAAAAGCAGCAACTCTTTTAATACTTCATGGATCCAGAGGGTGAGACAAAAGCTAAATTACTGTGCTACTTAAGTTTCATTATTAATAATAGCCAGTGTGTTATGCTTCTGCGTCGCCTTCAAGGTCACTAGTAATTCTCTTGTTTTCTGCTTCCTAGAAGATTAGTCAAAGGAGTTTGCTCTTGATAGCATCTACTCTGTTCCATCTAGCTTGGCAGGATCTATAAACTACTGCAGAGAGGAACAATTGAGAGCCTGAATAGTCAATACAAGTCTTAACAATTTGGACAGGATATCAATTCTTCCAGAAGCTGGTATATATTGATTTGAAGATGTTTGATTTCACTTTCAGAAACAATTAGCAACAGCATCACTTTCCTAAAGAGAAGTTAGTGTTTAACAGGTAAAGCACAACAGTTTAAAAACCCATCACTGAACTCTGATTAGACATCAAAATATGCTCATTTCCTTGACAAGATCATTTCCACCTACCAGTTATTACAAGCCAACATCCACTCCTGAGTCTACACAAAGTGCTGAGACCAAATGCGATGGTTTCTGCCAGCAAAAGTCTAACATTGACCCTTGGTAGGAACCTTATTTTAATAAGATGTTCTTTAATAAAATCGGTTTAGTGAAAATTAAGTAGACATCATCACTCTACTACCAGAACATGAGTAAGTTAAACTTGAAATGTTCCTTATGGGAACTAGAAGCATGAACTTTGCAAGCTTTATGCAACTAGATGTTCAAGTTTTCTTCAGCAAACATTCCTTCAACGTTTTTTATTTTTTTCATACTAACTAAACCAAGCAGACCACCAAGAACTTGGCATTCTTGTTTTTTATCTGTTGTATTACAACCGGCGTGCAAAATCAAAGATTGACTCTGCTTGGGTCCTTGTAAAACCGACACTAAAGACAATCAAAATTTAAGATGATTTGTTTTAATAAATTGGTCTGAGGCCTGAGTTTCTCTAACGCTGGTGGCAGCTCCTGCTTAATCATAGACTCCACACGAAGTAACACTTTTAGGCAGTTGTTTTAAATGTAGCTTTATTTTATATAGAAAAGCTGATATAGACTTATGCTGCCCAAAAGGTGCAGCCAAAAAATGTAAATAATCTC
This sequence comes from Nettapus auritus, assembly GCA_011076525.1. Classification (NCBI taxonomy): domain Eukaryota; kingdom Metazoa; phylum Chordata; class Aves; order Anseriformes; family Anatidae; genus Nettapus; species Nettapus auritus. The sequence continues at coordinate 45,761,806 of CM021769.1, forward strand.
GGAGGCTGGCACAGAAACTGTGTAGAAATCTGAGCAAACGTTAATATATTATTTTTAAAAGAGAAACTAGGTTCTAAGTGCTGCTATGGGAGCCAGAGGTGCTTAAAGCAAACCAATGATGCAAATCGTTGATGTTTTTAACTTAAAACTGAAAAAGGAGATTCGGGGACGAAATGAGTGAAAATAAACCTGTTTCTAAGTTGTGCAAACAGCATTCCCTTTCCTCTTGGAAGCTTCTCTACTTTAAGACCAAGAATTGCCTCCTGTGGCTCCGGAGGAGGCTACGCTTTCTCTTTTACCTCAGAGACCTCCTGCCAGCCCGCCCAACCCCGCGGGCTCCCTCAGAGCAAGCCCCAGCCGCGGCCTTACGCCGGGGCCAGCCCCTTTGGGGCCACTGGGCCACGCTTAGGACCACCCTCACGGCCACTGGGCCACCTCCCGGCTGCGGGGCAGGCTGAGAGCCGCCATACGACCTTCTTTTCCTTCCTTCCCGGTCTCCCTCCCCTGTGGAGCCGCTGCCACCACCTACCGCCCGCCGCCGCCTCGGAAATGGAGGCGGGCAGCACCGCCTCCCGGCTGAGGGGAGGTGCTGAGGGGACGGCTACGAGCCGAGCGCCATGATGACGGCGGGGCGATGAGCGGCTGAGGTGGCGGTCTAATGCCCCTGCTGTCTTAAACCAGGCTTTCCCTGCCTTCTTCTAGGTCATAATAAATAACTAGGGAGTTTAGGCTACAATACACACGCTGGCCTGGAGGGTAAAAATAGCATAGACCAAACCTGAGGGGGTCTTTGCGTGCAGATTGCTAACACCTGGTGTGTGGAAATTGTGTGTCAAGCCTCGGGTGGGCATTAACAGGCTTTAAAATAAAAGCTTGTGTTCTAAGTTGAGATTTTATTATCTTGTATTTTGACCTACCATTTATGCTTTTAACACGTAGCATGAACTTGCTGTTAGTATTTTTACTGCAGTGGAAATTTTGATGTAACCCTGTTATTTCATGGGCTGTTTATAGGGAATAAATACCATATGGGAAGACTTGATAAAAATGGTTGTGTTAACAGCATCGTGATGTAGTGGAAAACCTAGCGTGTTTGGCACTGTGCTTCCCAGCAGAAGCCTTTCTGAGACCTACTTTCTGTGTTAGTTACAGCTTGGTGTCACTTCCCAGCAGCAGAACTGCAAGATTTCCTGATCTATCCTTCTCTTTCTTTCCTTCTTGTATAATTAAGATGGCCATGAACATTCTTCAGCATTGAATAGAAAAATAGAAGTGTTTTTCCTCTGAACAAAAAGTCTTGTCAGTGAACCAGAGGTATGGTCCTTCTGGCAAGAGCTGAGTACATGTACGTTTCCTCTGTACCCTAAATCACCTGGCCTTAAATTCTCACAAGGACTTCAGAAAGAAAACCGATTCTCGCTAGCACGTTTGGACCCACACACTTGAAGACTGAAATGCAGGATAAAGGAATGTCTCATCCTATTTTTTTAGTCACCAAAACATCTCTGAAACCTTCAGCTTCCACCGAAGTAGCAGTGCTTTTTTAATCTTACAGGACTGCGTAATAGGCATGCTTAAAAGTGTACATTTTTATATACAAACTCTCCCAAATTTAAAAGGTGCATAACTGCAGTACTTGAAGTCACTTACAATCTATTGGGTACTGGATTGTTTTGTAAAATGTTGTTCATCTTTCACAAACTTTAAACATTTCCAGGATACACTTCTCAATAGCAGGAAAGACAGAGATAAAGCAGGAGGGGATGAAAAATTAGGTTTGTTTCCAGCTTCTCTATAATGAAATCTGTCATTTCCTGTGTTGCGTTCCTATTATCCCCTCCTGCTGACTCCCTTTCTCGTAGCCTAGTGGGGCAGATCCAAAGGTTTGCTGCAGGTAGCTGATATGGTACATGCTGCCTGTAACAGAATCACAAATTGTAACTCTTAGATGTAAGGATGCACCCAAAGTTTTAACACATCTACCAGGTGTTGGAGAGTCCTTCCAGAGGCTCATATTCTACCAAGCAAAATATATAAAAAAATAATAATAATAAAAAAAAATGGGGGGTGATGGTGGTGGTGGGAGTATCTTTCTTTTACTTCTGTGTTTTCAGTCTGTACGCTACTATTCCTTTGAAAAATAGTGCCAGAATAAGATAGGACACCTGGGGGAGAGTAGAAGTGTGCTCTTCCTGGAGAGCAACTGTGCATACTCAGGAAAAAAAGGCTTGGAAATAAAAATGGTGTCTCATCAAAAAATGAAGTCTGTAGCCTGATTTGGAAGCCTGTAGCTAAAGAGAAAGACAGCTGAGAGAAACAGGTACAAGGAACAGAACAAGGCCTCAGAGATGAAAGGAAAAACAAACAAACAAACAAACAAAAACACCACTCCTGTGAGCTAGAAGGAACTATATGTAGTTTATTGCAACTCACAAAGCTACCTAGCTGCCTGGCACTACTCTGCCATGCAGGTGACAAAGGAGAACTTGTCCATAGACCCTCATTTTATCTTGTCTACTCTCCTTGAGTTTATTTTAAGCTTAAGTATTCTATTTTATGTTTTTATATACATATGGTATTTTGAGTGCAAAACCGTTTGGGTCATTGAGATGCTTACTGTAAAGAAAAGATCTAGGAAGATCTATATCTAATTTCTATAAATGTACGGCTTCGTGATATCAATATTATCCTAACTTTGTGTTTCTTAAAGTTGAAAGCAGCACATCTGATACTCTGGAGTGGCAGAAGGCATTGCTGATAAACCTATGCTCTCCGTTAATAGATAATGAATGTTAGGTGTCAGGTAGAGAAACATGATTGAGTATATTTACGGAAGGAGCCACCAATTCTGTTTTCTCCTAAGATCTTTTTGCTTCCAGTATGGTTAGAATGACCATGGGGAGGAGAAGAAAGCAGTAACTGATGGAGTGAGGAACAAATCTGACAGAAGCAACAAAGGAAAAGGAACAATTTCCTTTTTCTGTCTAGAAATTCATTAAGGTCGTATGAAAAGCTGGCAACCCAGCTATATACCACAGTGCATGACTTCATATCCTAAGCACAAAGCTGCCCAAATTGTTCTAGTGTGATTTTGGCAGATAGTCAGGTAGAGGTGAAGAGCAGCTGTAGGTAGCAGAATAGCTGTGGCAGTACCAAGCACAGTATGGGCTGTAAATTATTCTGAGTGTTGGATGATTTCTGGTGTTAAAATTCCTGATAATGATACGTAATCATACTCTCAAATGAATCATATTTTGGCTTTAGAAACCAAAGAGGAAGCCACACTGTGCACAGCACTGAAAGCTCCAGAGCAGGAGATAAACTCGTCTGTAAGCCACCATTCAGGTCTAAATGTCAGGCAGAAAAGAAATGCAGCAAAAGTTCTGGTTCCCACAAGCAGATACTCACCAGCTGAAACCAGTCAGCTTAATGGTATTAATTTTGTGAAGGTCAGACTGATTTTTCAAGTCTTTGTACCAAAGGATATTGAAATTCTGAAAAAGATTAAAGCAGTTTATGGATGACTTGGGGAGGATATAGTCATTGTGGATTTGTTGGCAAATAAATGTGCTGTAAAATATCTTGCATAACAAGAAAGCATTTCTTGATATTATTTCCACTTTAATGCTGATTTTACAGAAATTGGCAATCTCTAAAAATCACGTCATCTTGAGAAGTATGGAACTGATGAAGTCTGGGTTCTCACAGATTGGTGTTTTGTAGATGCTCAAACTGAAACATTTTCCAGATATATCAGCTAGGGCATTTGTAAGGGGCTATGTCTTGTGTGAACTCTGTGCTCTCTAATAACACATTGGGCTCACGTTACATTTCTTTCAGTCAGGATGCATCTAGAGACCATTACAAGCTCTCTTTCCTCTAACTGGCTGTTTATTCATGTAAAGTCTTTATCTTCTCCCTACCAAAAAGGCCTGAAATTGGCTAGTGAGCTCTAAATTAAGAGGAAGTAGGGGCAGACATAGACCTACGCATTCACCATAATTGCGTAAGAATTTGTTGAGGCAAAAAGAAGAGAGCAAGAATGTGTATAGTAAAGACTGAAATGTCAGTCAAAGGAGGTTGATATAAAATAACTGGGAAATGCGTACTGCATTCTGAGTCAATTTAAAATGAAATAGTTATAACACTAAAGAGCTCCACATGGGTTTTCTGTTTGTATATTTACTCCCCTTCTCAAACAGAACTTACAATCTATAATGTGCTTGGTACTGCCACAGCTATTCCACTAGCTGTATTTAAGTTCCCTCTTAAAAGGTTACTTAAGTGTACCTGTACAGCCGCAGTGTTGACTGTAATGCAGCCAGACAGGACTGATATACTTGGCCGTTAAGTGTCACTCCGCTCTTAAGAGTAGAAATTAGTTCGACATCTTATTTTGTTTACCTCAAATATATGTTTGTTTGTTTTTCAGAAAAAGAAATTCCTATGTAGTGAAATCTTAAGTTTTCAGCTTTGAAGGGAAATTGAAATTATGGTTAAACATCAATATTTGATTATAAAACTCTGAAGAAGGACAATTTTCTTCATCTAAACTTCCTTATCCAGAGAATCTGCATTGTGCACAACTGCCACTAGCTGCACTTGGCCTACCATGCCCAGGGAGAAGAGGATACATTCCTGACTACCAGGTACTCTTTCTAATGAATATCCAACTGAAAAGCCCTGGTGTAAAAATGTATCCTGAAAACATGCATACAAGACACTTGAGAGGTAACCTTGCTGAAGTGTGCCACCACTATCTGAAGAAGAGTATCGAGTATTACATACAAAAAGGACCATGTGAAATGAAACAGTTTGAAGAATACAAGAAAACAGATTAAATAAATTACAGAGTGATCTCCAGAAGTCCTAAATCCCATAATTCTAGAGGTCATTATATCCTCCTAAGTTTACCAATAATTTGCATTATGACTGAACCTCTCAATACACTGTGGTTTAGCGACGCTAGGCCAGTTTTGACACCCTTTGAATCTATTTTCAGCTGATGAGATTAAATGCTCTGTGCAGTCCAACCTGTTTGGTGTGTTTAAGAAAGTTTAACCTTGAAATGTTTTCCATCTCAGGAACAGATGCGCTGTGGGACTGTGTAACTCTGCAGGTTCATGGCCTTCAAGAGAGACATGTGGCCCTGGCCTTGCACACCTGCATGTCCAGGGTAGTGTGAATTTCCACATGTAATGCAGAACAACTGCACTGCTTACCCCAGGGGTTTGTGACAGGATCTGCATACACCAACTCTTCTAACTATGCAAGGCTTGTGATGGAGATCCCATGCACAGCTTTTGGGGCCCGTTTTTTGCTGGAGGACTGAGATGTGTCCTGTGTTGGCCCATGCCGGGGAAACCATGGTTTTACCATAAGGAGTCAATACCTCCCTCTCCACACTTCAGAAATAAGATCCTAGATCAAAGCTTACCGCTGAAATCCCACTTTCCTGTCAGATCTGTTGTCCCTCTCCTTCTCCCTCAGAAGTTACATTCTCCGAGGCAAAACCCAGAAAATCCTTCACAAATCATTAAAACCAGCGGGGGCACGGGGGTGAGGCAGGGATTAGGCCGTTGCTGAGGAGACAACGACACCTCAGGAGAACGACCCTGCTGGTCCCGCTTACCCTGACGGGCCGTGCCCGACAAACGACACCTCAACTGCGGCACCGCCGCCTGCGGGCCGGGGGCCGAGAGGGGCGTGAGGGGGCCAGGGGCGAGGGGCGAGGGCAGGGCCGGGTCCCCGCCGCCTCCGTCCGCTAGGGGGTGGCCGAGCCTCGCCGCCCGCCGCCCGCCGCCCGCCGGGGAGCGGGAGCCATCGCGGCGCCTGCGCGCAGCAGAGGCGGCGGCAGCGGCCTGAGGAGCCCCGCGGGGAGAAGCGGCGGTGGGGTTGCGGTGCTTTGGCGCGGCGCTGGGCGGCCGTGATCGCTCGCCACCATGCCGGCGGTATCGAAGGGCGATGGGATGCGAGGCTTGGCCGTCTTCATCTCCGATATCCGCAACTGTGAGCGGCGGCCGGGGCGCGGTGGGGCCTGGGTTGGGCAGGGCCGGGCCGCGCCGGCCAGGCGGTCACCGGGTGTTTGGGGGCCGGGGTGTGGGGGGGTTCCCTCGTCCTCCTTCCCTCGGCTCCCTTCTCTGCCCCTCGCCGCCGCGCCGGGCCGCCCGCGGCTCTGCCGCCTCGCGAAATGGCGACGCGCCCCGGGGGGGCGGCGGGAGATGCGGGGGGGAGAGCTCGGGGCGGGCAGCCGAAGGCTTTCTGCAGCGGGGTTGGGGTTAATTTACAACTTTTTTGGTCTGGTCGGCTTGGTTTTGTATGTTTGTTGGGGGGGTTGTCCCTTTGTTGTGGCCGGGGCCCCTGTGGAAAAGGGGTGCTGGGGGGCTCGGAGCCCGTCGAGGCACCCAAGGGGCGGCGGTGAAGGCGGTGGGCGGCTGCGGCTGGGGTGGGCACCGCCGGTCGCCTCTCAGAGCCGCAGCCGGCTCTCGATTCAAAATGTCCCTGAAGGAAAGCAGGCCTCTGGAAGGCTGGCAGCGAGCAGGGCCTTCTCTGGGTGTGTTTACGCTTGGCTTCAGTCTGCTTTCAAATCCTGTTGTGATAGAAAGCAGCTCTTGGGACCCGCTCGGTTTTGATCGCTGAGGGGGGTGAGGGAGCGTGGCCTGAGGGAGCGGGGATCCTCTGGGTAGGGTGTGCAAAGGGCAGAGAGGAGAAGCGTAGGGCTTGGTGGGTCTGGGGGCTGGCTGCCTTCCTTCCCAGCCCCGGGACCTGCGTGAGAGAGCAGTTTAATATTAATCGAAGTCAGAGATCTAAGTGTGTGATGTGGCAAGAATTGCCTGGGGAAGGGCTAAGGTCGCTGTGGTTGGCGTGATGAAACAGCTATATATTTTGTCCACCTGCGCGGCTCTGGATTACTTGAGGCTATTTTAAAAGGAATGTCATCAAGGCTTCCTGTCTGAAAGATAAAAGTGGACTTGGAGACTTTTTAATGTAAAATTATGGTGATCTTGCTAGGCTCATATTAGGATAACCAAACTGGCTTGGAAATGTCTCCACCTTCAGAGGGCTTTGTGGTGATGACTTCTGGAATGAATCCAGAAGCAATAGAAAAGACTGCAGAGAAAACTGGACTGATAAAATGAGACCCCCTTAAATGTGCAGTTTCCCTCAACTAAATTCAGGTGATTTGGATTTATAGCCTGGTACGTAAAATTCAAGGTCCCGAATCTTCTCTACAGAAGGCATTATCTCAGCGTTTTTTCATAACCGAGTTGCAGGTCCTTAGGTTTCTTCAGACTTCACTCTTAAAGGCCTTCTTCTGCACATAAAAAATGTGGTTATCAGTTCAAGATTACTGACTCACTCTTGTGCATTGGCTGGTTGGCCCAGTTTCCTGAACATCTTCTAGTATAGCACTGTTGTGTGCCAGCTGCATGTGTAACATAGTTTCTCACCTGGTCATAATGTAAGACTTTGTTGCTGTTGTGTTTTAGCTCTTTTTGAATTACTTATTCCATTCATTTCACTAGAAGTACTGATTTTATTCTTCAGGTATCTCTTATGTCTTGCAGTTGGTCAGTGTTTCTCTGATCGTATTTCGTTCTACTAAAATTCTCTGAAAACAAGGTCTTAGGTGCCTAACGTATGTTAATAGATAAGGAATTACAACATTTAAGGTAGTAGGATAGAAAAAATTACTGTTTTCTCCACGGGCTTGCCATTGTGTAGGCAGTGCAGGAACCCAGATGGAACAACTGCCTGTCTGTCCAGCTTGGACCGCAGACCACTGATGCTCTCTATCACTGCAAGAGTGGCAAAGAAGTAACTGCTGTGTGAAACAAATAAGATGTTAATGCTTTATCGGCTTAAACATATACAGATAGTTTTGTCCCTTTCCAGACAGCTACTGGAAGCTGTAGTTACCTTTGTATCTTTCATCTTCATGATGGAGAAGGCAACTGCCTCTTCTAAATAGCTGTGGAAGTGCTGATAGTTCCCACTGGTAGGTGATCTATGCAGCTTACAAATAGCTGTCCAATGGCACCTGCATCTTTTCCATCAAGGGAGCTCCTGGTGTTGCCAGCTAACCATGGGCTGTTGTATGCTGAGTAAGATTCACAAATACACTTCAGAGCACTCTCTAGAGACTTTGCATTTTGCAAACACTGGTATTAGCTTTAGTTCCATCTTTCCCATTTCAGTGTGGGGAGCTAGGTATTTGTCAAGAACAGAAAGGAACAGCTGCTTAGCTAACAGGATCTTTGGACATGGAGATCTAAGAAAATGTTCCTGTTCAGGGATGGGAGGGAAACGAGACACCAAGTGCAGCTTGTAGGCTCTGTTCTAGCCTGAAAATCAAACAAAATATCTGACCCTTGTACTGACGTGCCAAATACGTGCTAGTATTCTAAATTTCAGTCTTATTTTTGTCTGATTCATTCATCCCTTTTTAATAGGTCCCATCTCTTTGCCAGAGGTGCCCAAAGTTTTTAATTTGCCTACAACCTTCCAGATTATAAATAAGACTTTTTTTTTCTGAAATACTGTGTGCAGATAAGGAATCTGCATGATAGATGTTGCTGAATAATGAAAATGTAGATATGTGCTAACTGCTTAGGTGGATGTACAGCATGTTTCCATGGTAACAGCATAACACTTCAAGAAGGACTTCAGTAAATTTAGACCTTCTATCTTTATAAATATTTAATCTTACATCAAGTTTTATTTCTTGGTCATCTTTACCTACAGCATCTGCAGCACTAAACGATGTATTCCCTCACAAATTTATTAAATTACTAATCTGGGAGTCACGCTCATCTTCCCTGTCTATTTTTACAAGTCTATTATAGGGCTTCAAAAATATATTTGACAGCAACTTTCAGTTCTTACAACTCTAGCTGGTTGTAAGTTAACACTGCTGGTCTGTTTTTAGTAGTTAAAGGTTGGTTTTTACTTCTGTGTCAGTTAAGCATGTTTTGGGGCACCTGGGTTATCTGAATGACTTTCTACCTGATTTTTAAAAGTCTGCTTAAGATACGCTGGTTTCTCAAGTCTATAAAGCATGCTTTTTTGTTGTTTTTTTTTTTTTTTTTTTTTTTTTTTTCAAGAATACTGCTTACAGCAAAAATTACAAAACCTTTATAAGAAATGGAAGAGCTTCTTAATGTTTTGACTTTGCCCTAGTCTATGTGAAACACTAATACTCACTGACATTTTCAAAATGAAATGTTCTTTCTTCACATATCTTCACAAATATCAAGTGCATTTTTAAGTGCCTATTTATCAAGTGCCTACACAGAGGCAAAAGGTGCTTTTGCCCCAGGTTTGTAGGACAAGGCAGTTCTTGTTTTCCCTCCCTATTTTCAATAACTGTCTTACATTTTCAGTGGTACTGTAGAAGTTGGACAGAGGGAAGGAGGATTCCTTTAGCTGAGTTCTCAAAATATTTCTGGATTTGTTCTTCTGTACCAAGGGTTTCTTTCTCCTTGGGCTATATTTTTTCCTTAAATAAAGCCTAACAGATATATTAAACAAATAACTATCTCTTATACAATTTAACACATTAATTCTAATTTATACTAGGCAGGGAAAGTGTTCAGACCTCTCGAAGCCTTACTTCAGTAGGTTTGCTTCACTGAATTGGGATGGGTACATCAGGTTACAGATAGGTATGTGGGGGTTAAAAAAGGCTCGTTTGTGAAATTGGTCCTATGCTGATTACCCTTTTGACTGGACAGTGGATAATGAAGTGCCCTACCCATCTGTGTGAGAGGGGCACACGTGAGCCTAAAGATTAGAGTTTGTTCTTGTTGAGAGCAGCTACACAGTGAAAGAAACTTCACATAGGGTGAGTTGGGCACATGGGGCTAGATTTGGTGCTGTATCAGTAATGTGGCTTTCAGGGTGTGGGCTAAAGCCACTACATGCTCCTCTGAGATGTAGGTTCTTAACTGCAGGGTGTGTAATTCTAAAGTAGGACTTGTTTTACTTCTGTAGACAGTCAAGGACTTTTCTGTGTATGTGCAGACTACTTATCTCTCGGAAGAAATTTGAAGGCAAGTGTTATCGATTTGCTGTCTGTCCTATTTTACTTGGGAGGCTGTGGCCACTCCTCCAATACAGACACTTCCCTGTCACTGTCTGGCCAAAGAAGACCCTAGGAGAGGGTGCTACTAAGAGCTATGAGAAGCACCAGGTCTTGCATCACTTGCGACTATTTGCAGGAGAGTGATCTAAGGAAAAGCCCAATTAGCTTGTGATTAATTTTTTTTTTTTTGTGGGGGGGGGGGGGGGCCCGCAACAAAACTAGAGTTCTGCACCTGGCTTCTCTGTCTTAGCTTTCTTCTGCTTCTTGCACTGAACTCTTTTCTCTTTGATTTTTTTTACACTGATAAATTTGTGTATGTTTAGCTGAGAAAAGTAGGTGAAAATGATAATTAATAGATGAGAGGTAGTAAAGAGCTAGGATCTTTCACGTTGATCTCCAACCACTCCATTAGAGTCAATGGAATGGTATAACGACTGCTGAAGTGGAAATGCTTTGGATAAAGGCTGCCCATCAGGACTGAAAAGAGGAAGCTGAGGACGGACTGCTGCAGAGAATAGGGTGTTAGCTGCATTAGTTAATGAGCGCACATAGGATATAGTTCAGGTTAGATGTGACAGTGAAACAAGAATTCGGATGACCCTCAAGCTGCTCTATTGTTTGAGCATGAACAGAGGTGAAGAAGAGTCCGCAGTGCCTTGAGTTACCTCAGTGCCAATGATGCCTTACCCTGGTGAAGGGAGTGTAACAGCACAGTCTGAAAATATCATTCAAGGAAATGGCCACTGAAATGCTGATCAGTCAAGGAAGGAGGAAGAGCTGCTTTCCGTGCCAGTTTAATGTTGTGCTTCTGCTTTTGTATATCATCTTAGCCTGAAGCTTCTTTTCGTAAGAGTCAAGGTCTTTTTGTCAACTGAGCTGTCAAATAGATGCTTCAGTCTTCATAAAGTCGCTAAGATATGAGCTTCCAGTAAGCTTTCACTTCATTTGGGGTAAAATCTGGTCTTAGTGCATGACCCTACTACATTGTTTTTCTTAACGTGTGATGCCTGGTTATAAAAAACATCCATGGCAGCACTTAAAATGATTAAATTACATCGATTCAGAGTATCTGAATTGATGGGTTTTGGAAGCTGCTGTGTTCTCCCTCACATTTATTTCCCTTTCCTTAGGAGAACAAGGAGTTAATAGATTACTGGATTACAGTAAAGCCTGTGACTCCCTGCTGTTCACGAGAAGCGTTGTTATAGTGACCAGCCTCCAGCAACATACTGGAGGAAGAAGTCAGTTCTGTGAATCTCAGTTCACTCGTTGTGCAATGCCTTGGAAATGCAAGGTCTGTAGAGATCTTAAGCGTGATCACTAGGTCACTGATCTCTTCCTCCGCAGCAATGGATACCTAATTGCATCAGAATATCCCAAGGCACAGCAGCCCTCAGCTGTCTTTGTGCCGTTCCAAATTGTTGTTTTTGTGGGGGCTGGAGGCAAGGAAGAGAGAAGGGACAGACACTTTTTTGTTTCCCTCTGATCAAATATGTCTTATGAAAGGACAGAATGTTCTCACATTTTTGTTCATATCAGGATGTTAACAATCATTAAGCAAAAAGCTTTGTTCTGCAGCCTTGTACTGTTTGATTTTTGAACAAAACTGGAGCCATACTAACATTTTGCAAAGGTATGGTATCATACTATTCGCTTTGGGTTAGTTTCACAGTGTGTTTGTAAAGGATAGCACCAGCATCCTCCTCCAGACATATTTGAGTGGACCTGTAATTAACTCCTCCTGGTAGTTTAGCCAAATGGAAGGATTCCTGCAGGCATACAGCAAGAAGACCACTCTGCTGGACTGCCCTGTGTCGTGCCGCCTTTCAGCACTCTCACCTGCAGTGCTAAGTGACCAGCTGCCTTGGAGATTAGGGGGAGGTGGAGGATGGATTTTTTGTTTTGCTTCATGGAATGCAGTAAATAATCTGCATGGGAGATGTCTAATCTATACTGTAGAGCTACACCATGACTGTTCTGCTGTCAGGTAAAAATAATAGATTAGAATACTGATACCCAAGTAATATAGAAGCTTCATCATAAAAGCAAGAGTAAGTGCCCTCATTAGTTTTACATGAACATTTTCCTGTATTTGCATGGTTTTTACTGCAGAGGTGCTAGTGGTTGTTTTGATTTGGGCTCTCTCTTTCACCCAGTTTCTGTCTCCATCCTCAGACAGAGCAGGGTTTAAGAATACGGTGTAGTCTTAGCATCATGCTTGTAAGCTTTTTTTAGCAATAGGAAAGGCAAGTGGATAATCTGATTGCTTTAAGCTGCCTAAAGTGTGTTCAGATGGTGAATGTGGTGAACTTGCTCTCTGCCTGGTCATGTATTCTGCTCTCTTCTGCTGGCATTATCTCTTGTGGTAAAGCTGATAAGACTTACTACTGGGACACTAAATAAACAGCTTGCTTTTGGCAGCATTGGCTCCCTAATTCTCCTGACCTGCAGCAGTACAAGGTAGTAGCAGGAATGCGTGTGCAGCGGGAGAGCAGTGCCAAGGAACTCTCTGGAGATGCTGTCTTCTCAGAAGAATAGCCTTGAACCAAACTGATTATGAAACTCCATCAACATATTGTGCTGAAGGCAGGCTTATTGCAGTTTGACTGTGGAGTCAATCCCACCTAACGCACCAATCAGCTTAGATGTTCCTAATGTAGAGGCTGATGAAAACCTAACAGATGTTTAACATCTTTGTCAGTGACATGGGCAATGGAACGGAGCGCACCCTCAGCACGTTTGCGATGACACCAAGCTGTGTGGTGCAGTCGGCATGCGGGAGGGAAGGGATACCATCCAGAGGGACCTGGGCAGGCCTGAGAGGTGGGGCTGTGTAACCTCATGAGGTTCAACAAAGCCAAGTGCAAGGTCCTGCACCTGTTCTGGGGCAAGCACAAATCCAGGCTGGGTGGAGAATAGATGGAGAGCAGCTCTGAGGAGAAGGACCCGGGGGGGGTGGGGGGATGGTGGTTGACAAGAAGCTCAACGTGAGGCAGCAACATGCGCCTGCAGCCCAAAAAGCCAACACTGTCCTGGGCTGCACCAAAAGCAGCTGGGCCAGCAGGGAGAGGAAAGGGATTCTGCCCCTCTGCTCCACTCTCGTGAGACCCCACCTGGAGCCCTGTGTTCAGCTCTGGGGCACCCAGCACAAGGAGGATGTGGAAGCATTAGAGCGAGTCCAGAGGAGGGACAAGAAGATGATCAAGGGGCTGGAGCACCTCTCCTGTGAAGACAGGTTGAGGGAGCTAAGTCACTCCTGACTCTTTGTCAGGAGTGTAGTGATAGGACAAGGAGGAATGGTTTTAAAGTAAAAGAGGATAAATTTAGATTAGATATTCAGAAGAAATTCTTTACTGTGAGGGTGTGAGGCCCTGGAACAGGTTGCACAGAGATGCTGTGGATGCCCCATCCCTGACGTGCTCAAGGCCAGGTTGGATGGGGCTTTGGGCAACCTCGGCTGGTGGGAGGGGTCCCTGCCCATAGCAGGGTTTGGAACTGGGTGGTCTTTAAGGTCCCTTCCAACCCAAACCATTCTGTGATTCTAAGTTCTTATGTTTGGAAAATGATAACAGATTTGTAACTCTTTTAAGCATCTAACAGTTCCAAAAGAACTTCAAAACAGAGGACCTGTTTTGAGTAAGAATGTTTATGTTCTTCCCAAATCGATGTTCCTGGCCTCTCGAGTTTGGAGGGAAAAAGGCTTGATGGTATTTGTGGTGCTGCTTTCCTAAACAGAAAACTCAACTTGTCATGTCTTCAAAGCCTGTTCAATAATTGAATATGAACAGAGCAACGTGTTCTGTTGGACAAATGGCAGTGCCACAAATAGAAACCAATGCTACTTACCTTCAAGAAGCATGACAGAATGCTGGCGAGCTCTTTGTCATGCTAATTGAGCCTCCTACCCAGTGTGCTTTATAGCTCTTCACACTAATAATGGCACGGCTATAATCATAGGATCATCAGATGGCCATAGGGCAATTAAGGCTAAGAAGCAACACCACGTAACAGTTCTGACCTGTGCATGAATTCAAAATAAACCAATTAGAGGGTGGGCTTAATTATGCTGGCTGCTGGCCATGAACAAATCGGAGACAGGTGAGTACTGGAAATATCTAAACTTTTGTGAAACAAATCTTCTGCTGTCCACATTGTCAGCGTACCTGTTTTTAATAAAATCTTGCCTGCAGAAATCCACTCTCCTCAGTGTTTGGGTAGACTTGTATAGAACAAGTGCTTCTCTGCTTCTTCAGGAAAGAAATGCGTGCATTTGGTCAGAAATATGCTAAATGGTTTGTTTGTCTAAAAGCTAGGAACTGGTTACTGTTCTGTCTGATCACTGTGGATGCACTTCGGGCATCAGTCTTGGCTTAGGCAGTTTATCGTGAGAGCAGCAACAAGTTAATCCTGCTGGAGCAGGTCACTGTTTAAATGAGCCACAAGTAGCCCACTAATTCCACCCTTGAAGTACTTGCTTAGTCTTTCAGTCCTTCTGCCAAGTTAGTATTAGAATATGTCTAAACTGTTCTCTTCAAGTGAGCAGACTCAACAGTCCCTTTGGTGCAACTTCTCTGTTTTCTCATTCTTCTGTGGATTTTAATGCAGAATTCCCAGCTTGGGTGCGGTGCTGTCGTTCATGCAATACTTCCTGAAGCTCTGCCTGGAGCCTGGATTACCAGGAGGTTAAGGATAGCAACTGGTTCCCTGAAGAGCTGGATGACTTTTGATGTTCACTAGTATATCTTTGTTGAACAAGATGATAATTAAAGATAAGAGTACAGCACAGGCTAAATTTACCTTGCCTAATGAAGGCAGCAGGCAGCACAGTGGAGCATGAAGCGTGGCGATCTGCCAGCTATGAAGTAATCGCTTGCTGAGCGCCGGGGCCCACGTTGTGGCTGGGTACCCGTTTGCTCAGGTACTCATCTTGGAGAAGGCTAACAGCAGTCACACACCTGTGGCTGCATTCTTCCGTGTAGTTAGCTAAAATTTGAAGTCACCTCTTGTAATAGCTTGCTATGGATATTTAATTATCATCTTATTAGGCTTGAAAAAGCCTGGATAAATGAAAGTGAGAAGGATGTGGCCCGAATTCATGTGGAACACGATCGTGTGCTCCAACTTAACTACTGCCCGACCCATCAGTTTATACACATGATGTTACCTTTGAGAAGTCCCTGTAAGTTGAGCTTGGCTATAGCATACTGTGTCTGAATACAGGTAAGGTAATTTCTTGAAATGGAAGCTGCTTAACAGACTGGAAATGAGACAGGTGGAGCAATTGCCTTTGCAAGCTGTGAAATGCAAGCTTCTTTTTTTTCAGAACCTTTTCAGCTGTTGTCAGCAGTGGTTTTATCTTCATTTTTGACCATCCTTGAGGAAACTGAAGTATTTCTAGGCATGGCAAAAGTAAATAATGTAGACATTCTTCACTGTTACTGTGCCTGAGTAATGTGAGGGAAAATTTGTCAGTTAAACCCATTTTGTTTAAAGGAGAGGGAAGATCTAGCTTATTTCTTAGGGGAAAAGGAAGATCTAGCTAAAACTGATGCTAGTTTTGCTTTTTTGTTGTTTATTGTTTTTTCTTCTTTTCTTTATACATCTAACAAACTGAAGCTACCTGCCACTGTGAGGTTTTATTTTGCTTTGTCATCCTCTTATATGAACAGTAAGTTAAGCTTGAATAAGGTTACTGTGCAGTGTAACTGCTGGAGGCTTCAGGAAGAGGTACGCTTGTGGTTTTTTTGTTTGTTTGTTGTTGTTTTTGTGTGTTTTTTTGGTTAAGATATTTCAGCTTAATTTTAACTTAAGTGTTAACATTGAGAGGATCTTTTGCTTAACTTTGGAATGGCTGACAATGAAATTCATTCATTTTAGTTGCACTATTAAGTGCAAAGTGAACTTTGGGAGATTAAAAAAAAAATTCTTTTACTCTTGTTCTTTAGCTAACAGCCTCTTTGTTGATCTCAACAATCCCAAAGGTGACTTTCTGAGTAGCTGTAAAACTAGCAGCTTTGACTGGAGAAACAGTGAGAGTGCTTGCTGCTCTCCTTAACAGCTCACTCTAGACAAGCTTCCAACAGCCTGCTAAATGAAACTCCGAAGACATGAAGTAATTTCTTTACTTCCAGATGCTTTATGGGTGAAATCAATGTGGTAAGGAGGCACCTTGTGACTTAATCATCCAAGCTGGGGCTCCAGTATGGGGAGTTAAGTTTTTATCACCAGCTGGTTGCTATGGTATTGGTGTTTTGTCAAAGTCTAGATGAGATTACATAGCGCGTTCAAAATAGAACGGCCTGAAAGAATTACTAAAAACAGGCTGTTTTTCTGTTCGCGTACTATGCAAGTTCTTAACTTCCAGTGAAACCAAAACTTCAGACCTGAGGTTGTTGTTCAGTGTGGGTCTTCCTGACAGCTCACCGTTCCAGCTGTGCGCGGGGGATTTTGTTTATTCTTTTGCTGAGGCTGCAATCTGTTTCTACCAAGGGGTGCTGACTTCACAGATTCCTAAAGTATTTTAGTCTAGCTTCCTTCAATACTCTGTTGCTTGCTTAGGACACAAAGAACACAGTTTCTAGCAGTGATTTATAACATGTGAGTGTAATGGATAGAGAGGGTGGGTTTTTTTTTGTTTGTTTGTTTTTTTTAAGCTAGGATTTTGTTTTGGGTTTAAAAAAGCTGTATGAAATTTATATACTTGTCATATTTCTTCCCTCCCTGTTTTAAATTTCAATGATTATTGCCACACTTCCTGAGTTTAGAGAAACAATTGCTAATAATTCAGAGTAAATATTGCAGTGTGCTTTACCTGTAGACAGAGCCTAAAGACACAGCAAAGATCTAGCTTCCAAACTTAGGTAATGAAATATTCTACTGAAGTTTACTAACTTGAATATATCCCAAACGGTGGTCAGTGTTCTCTGGCCAGTTTGTCTAACTGAAGTACACGGTCTCTGGACTCAATGGTAACATTTTAAAATGAGATATGCACTTTGCTTGGAAAAGGGGGGAAAGAAATTGGTAGCTTTAAAAATTAAAAATTTATCCTCTTTTTTTAATTATTATTATTATACTGGAACATACGAATAGCTGAAAATCATGAATGTTTTCAGGTCTGAAAAAGTGCTGATTGAAGGTAGCTTAGGAAACTTGGATTGCTTTTTATTTACATTAATGCTTGCATCCTTTTGGCATATGTTACAAAAGACTTGCTTCTGTCTGGTAGTGAATTCCAAATGCTGACAAGCATCTTAGACATGAACACCTGGTTATCTCTGGCATGTGCACAGGACAAATAATCTAATCCATTTAAGACAAATCTAAAATCTATGGTAGAAAGCACTTTAAGCTTTAGATTCTATCAGTTGGTGTCCATTTATGCAAAGGGTGGTGCTACTGCTTTAAAACCATCTTATTTTAGGTAGGCCATGCTTAATTTGAAGAAAACTGTTGCATGAAATACCGATAAAAACTGGTTAAACTTTGTCATCCAAACAGAGGCATCCTGCTGCCAGATCTTCTTTGTCATGGGGAAGGGGTGAGAAAGTCATAGGGTGGCGTGGGAAGTTTGGACATAGTACAATGTTTAAATGCTGGAAGTTGTTCTGCTTATGTGGAAGAAAAGGATGAGCCTGAAGGTGTCCTGGAGTGCTGGTCCTGACCAGCCTTCAAGCCTTGTCGTGTAAACTCCCTGCATGGACGTGGCTGCGGTTGTGATCAGAGGGGTGGTGAGGAAAGGGATTCCTCACCATCGGATCCCCTCTGCAGATCAAATTGGGTCACTTTCATGCGGGAACAGGAACTTAGATATGTAACCTTGTAGCCAAATACACTTGGTAGAGAGTAAAGGCAGCTGCCTTTTTCTGCTGCCTTTAAAATGTTCATCTTCATCTTAAAATGTTAAGAAGGCTAAGGTGGTAAAGACGTTTAAGAAAATGGGAGTTGTAAATAATTCTGTTTTCTAAGGTGACTTTTCTGGGAAATATCAAAAGTCTAGTAAACTTTTAAGCATGTGTCCCTTCCGTCTGAGGTCTTTCAGTCTTTGTGGTGCTCATAGTTTTATTCCTTTTCCTTTTTAATGCCCATTAAGAACATAAAGGTGTTCTTTTGAAAGCTGCTTGAATGAGCATTCAATAGAGAAACAGTAAATTGGCTCCGTCTTAAGCTGAGGAGCAACAGAAATTGTTTAGGAAGATTCTTTTCTCTTTCATACCATTCTATGATTCTTACTTTAAGAGCACTGTCAACCTAGTAATCAAATCAGAAGTCATTCTGTTTTCTTCCCGTTTTACTCCAAAGAATACAGGAATTGAGATGTTTGTACA
This sequence comes from Nettapus auritus, assembly GCA_011076525.1. Taxonomy (NCBI): domain Eukaryota; kingdom Metazoa; phylum Chordata; class Aves; order Anseriformes; family Anatidae; genus Nettapus; species Nettapus auritus. The sequence continues at coordinate 45,780,217 of CM021769.1, forward strand.
AGTTAGTAATAAAGGCATCTCAGATTAGACAGTATGAAAGTCTCATATAGTTAAAGTCTGCAAGTGAAACTTTTTGAAACATTGAGGTTTTGTTAGCTTCTCAGATTCCCTGGTAAAGCAATACTGAAGTTACCGCTGTGATGTTTCCCTTCATGTAGTCCTAATGCTGCTATGAGGGGTGGGGAGGGAGCAATAATTCCTCCTGATGTTTGTATGTTCATACAACATGGTTGGTTGGAAAGAAACTTGGGGTTGGCAGAGGGCTGTTCGAGACACTGTATCCTGATGCATGTTCTTTTGATTTCAGGCAAAAGCAAAGAAGCAGAGATAAAGAGAATAAACAAAGAATTAGCAAACATTCGGTCAAAATTTAAAGGTAAGTGAATTGACTGTTTTAAACTGTAGTGTTCGCTTTCCTCATGACGTTTTCGTATGGATTTTTGTTTTGCTTTTATATGTTCAGATTTTTTTGTCAGCTGCGGACATAACAAAATGCTAGCGCAGGCTGTTACAATAGCTACTGAAGGTGTTCTCTTAAGCACAGACCTTCTTTGCAGTCCTGTGACTCAGCCATAACAAAAGAAAACTCCCTCCTCTATCAAAGAGCTGAGATAGTGTTCACAAACCTTCTAATACTTTGCCACCCAACCATGTGACTACTTTACCTGTTTTCTTGCAGGAGTCCACAAACTAGTCTGAGAAAACATGAGTGGGTGTAATTATTTTTACTAAAACAGTACATGTTCAACCATCCTCCCACACCCAACCACTTAGGGAAGTAATGTATCAAGTTGTCTTCTGGAAAACTTAAGATAAAAATGTGTAGTTGATGAGGCCGTATGTCTTGATCACTCCTACAAGTAACAGCAGTAAAGGTTATTCATATGAAACAAAATACATGCAATGACTAATTCCATCCTCATGCATTCCAAAAGGCAACAGTTCACTTCTTAAGCAATGCATAGTAACACTCATGCTGTAAGTGTGTTCGAGTTTTGTATGTGGCCTCAAATTTTAAAGATTTTGAGGGGTAGATGAGATGTTTTTGAATGAAATTCCGGCAGCAGTGGCTATGGTAAACATTCTTTTTAAATAGATATGGGGCTGTGTGTGCACCTAGATAAGGCATTGCAGCGTGGAGTTCATATATGTGGCTTCAGAACTTTCTGATTTTGGATTAAGCCTTTTTACCTTCATTTTTCTATTCTGACTTAGACTAATGTTTCTGTTTGGAGTGCTTATTGCCTTACCAAAGCCTGAAGTAACTTTCCTGAACTTCATAGAAATCTGTTAATATTTTTTTTTTAAGTGTTACATCTCATAAGGAGGTATGGCAAAGCGAAATGACTTGACAGATGAAGTAACATGAAACTTCTGTGGTTAATTTATTAAACATGCACTTCTTAACCTGTTTTGAGCTAAATTCAGCCTCTTTATCTGCAAGACATACTGTGTCTAGTATAGATCTTGCTTGGAGATTAAACTGCTTTATTAAAATGCCACCATCTTATGCTTTTACTTGGTAATGAGATCATGCAGTTGGAACTAACAAAAATGGCTGTTGATCTTGTAAACAAGTGTGTAGTGTATCCTTGAGCTACATGCTGGTTGCTCAGTATGTGCAAAGGCGCTGTCTACTGGTCACTGACTGGAGAATAGACACAAGTTTTAGTCTTGGATTAGATGATGGAAAAAACAAGCTCTAGACTAGACTACACAAAGCCTGCTACTTCTGCCAAAAATCAGACCAACATCAGTGTTAGATAGATGCCTTGCTGTGAAAAGGAAGTGAAAAATAATTTTATGGCATAGGAAGGTGAATATGAAAACCTTCCTCTTTTCCCTTGAAAAGTCATTGCATTTACTCAGTTATCCTATGACAGAGGTTATGATATAAATGTGTGTAGAGATGATGAAGACCCCTGAAGGTGACATACGCCAGTTCTTGTTTTGGCTTAGCGTTTTCCACAGACTTATGGGATATAGTTTTCTTACTTCTGTGTTTCTTTTGGAAAGTGACTCAATTTGTTGTGTATGATAGTATAATCAGCTAGTTTTGTACCCACTGGAAGCTCTAGATTTTTAACTAGACTCACCTCAGAGCCTAGGTGTTCTAATGTTTCTTGAAATTTTTCTACCATCTGTTTAGGAAAGCTTTACTTGAAACCTCCTCTGATTTCTCTCTGGGTTTTTCTAATATCACGGCAGAGGCAAAAAAAACAAACACCACACACACACACACAAAAAAATCAATGCTATGGCCTTTCCTCTTACATAGATTTGTTCATTTCCAATAAAAGAATTGTTGATGATAATAAGGGAGAAACCTATGTATTTCAGCCTGTATTGTCTGAGAGCTGCTTTTTGTGGAGAATATTGTTTTCCAAAGTAGAAGAGCCTGAATGAAACCCAAGCAGAAGAGCCTATTATGCCTGAAATTGACAGGCATAATTGGGCTATGTGCTAGATAGAGCTAGAGATGTCTTACCTGACTCCTCCTGGTTGAAAAAAAGTGTTCTGCTGTTGATGACTTGGGTGAATTACTGCTTTACTGTTTTTCTGTTCTGCTTGCTCCATGAGCCCTCTTGACATTTGTATGTCAAGGCCTAGCACACTGAGCTTTTGGTCGCTCAGCTGTGGACCATAGCTCATAGGTCAGTAAGTATACATACAAACTAAATACAAATAATACCTCCCTTATTGCTAGAGCATACCCTCAAGAGGTCCAATTCTTTCTCTACATGAGACAAGCTCTCCTTATGGCAGACCTTGAATTCACCTAGATAGAAGACAGGTTAATTAGTTGTACCTGGCTTTAGAAGTTCAGTCAAGAAGAGAACAGATTTTTAGACTCTCTATGAAGGTGCCTTTTGCCCCTCTACTAACCGAGTCTCCCTAGAATAGTATTCATTTTTCATTTTTCACCTTGTGTTGTAATGGAAGATTAGATGAGTTTATACTAAGAACATTAACTTCTAGACCTTTGCAGACAGGCTACAGAAATCCCTCAGCTGAAAGATTAATAGACAAAAAGTCTGTGTCACAGAGACTGCTCCCAGTCACCGTTGGGAAGTTCTGACAAGAGTAGCATAAACTGGCATAAACAATTCCAAAGCAACATCTAGTCTTAATGTGGAATGTGCAAATTTGAGAGGTTGTATTTTGTCCCTCTGACAACTACAGATCACAAAATCATTAAGGTTGGAAAAGACCTCCAAGATCATCCAGCCCAACCGTCCCCCCTACCACCAATATTACTGACCTATATCTGCTTAGCAGCTTTTGCTGACAGAACAAAACCATCCTTTCTTATATTTAGAGGTACACAAAAACCTGAGGAGAGCTTATGTGACTCTGATAACAAATATGTACTATTTAGGAAGAATTTCATAGTTAAAATTGACTAAGATTATAGTCATCAAAGAGCTAGTCAACTTTTCTGATAATCTTAATGGAGCAAATAATGGCTTAATTCCCAGCTATGATTTTGTTGTGCTACTGACTTCTGTTCACACACCTTTTTTTCTGAAGCTATAATATGCTGGAGTGTGTAGTCAGACTGACTTTGTATTCTTCTGGAACATCCCCTCCAACCTGTTGTAGTTGGCCTGAACTGACTAAAAGAGTCAAACAGATTCCAAACTTCCCTGCTACTTCTGCAAAGCTGCTCTCCTGGAAGCTCTGGGCTATCTCTGAGTTTCAGACTTTTGTACTGAGACTTCAGTACCAATTCTCACTGTTTCTGAAAGGTTTTTCTACATCTAAATATTTTACTGAATATTTAGACAGGACAGGTCATCATGCAGCCTTTCCTATAGATATACTAACAATTATTTTGCCTATGTTATTTTGTCATCGTGAGGTTAATGCCTGACTGGAAACTTTGCTGTAGTCACAGTAATGTGGAAATACAGTGCTTTCAGCAACATAACTTCAAGCTACAATACTGCTTTGTTTGTTTTTTAACTTGTTTTGGCTGACAGGCAAACTTCAGTTTGTTTGCAAAACTTAGTCCATTTTTCAGTAATGAAAGTAGAAGCTCTCATCAGACTTTCTTTATTTTGCAGTGAATGAAAACTTCAAAATGTGTTTAAAAAAAAAAAAAAAAGAAAGAAAATTAAAGCTCCTGTAGAACCTCACTGCCAACTGCACGTTCCAGTCCGCTTCAAGCATGAAGGAGGTTTTGTTCACCTCACTGCTGCTTAAAAAGGCTGTCATAAATGCAATAAGGAATTGCAGAAAACATTGCAAAGAAAAGAAATGAATCAGAATATACTTTGGGTACCACAGCAATCATTGCAGTCTTAAAAAAAAAAAAAAAAAAAAAAAAAGTACATAATGCCTTCTGAGTGCACTTTATTAGTAAAGTGCAATAAATAGTGTGTGAGGATTCTGGAATGAACAATGACAAGTAATTCAGTATTTTGCTAGCATCAGTCATTCTGAACCTTGTCCTGTGAAGTGTGTATGAACAGGTATTCAGAGGTTGCTACTGTAACCTCTACTACAAGTCTGCCTAGCGTGCTAGAGCTTGTCATCACTGCTCCCTTCTCCCCTCCTGATGGAGGAAGGTAGCAATGTAAGCCACTGTGTTACTAACTGTAAGAAAACGTGGCAGTAATGAAGCTCTTAGTGGACTGAAACAGCATTCTCTGGTTGATATAGATAGTTCTTCAGTTGTGTTGTATTGCTGTAGGGTAAAGCTGCTAATGGCACAGTTCATGAACCTGTGAAATTTTGTTCCTCAGTTTTGCAAGGTATTTCATGGCTTAAGTACCAAAATATTCAAATGTACAGACAGTAAATTCTTCTCTAGTTAGAAGCTTCCAGCTGTGTAGAACTGTGAATCGGGCAATAATCAGAGGCTCAAGTTGTTGTAAGTAAAGCAGTGTAGTAACTTCAGCCTGGGTACCTTGTGCATAACATCCTCTAAGCACAATTTAAACAGTTCTGAATAAATATCAGTATGTGTTCAATGAGTAATGTGAGTGAAATGTGACTCAACTTTCCCTTCACATAAACTTCTTTACCTTGTGTGGATTTTAGGTGAAAAGTGTCATTCAACTGAAGACAATGACTTGACATACTCAGAAGAGAAAACAGAAACAAGTCAAAATTTGGTTGAAACGAGTTTGGACTGCTTGTTGTGTAACCGTTTGCGTCCTTGAGGGTGCGAGGAGGTGATAACTGTGTATCTTTCTGCTGCAGGATTTCTACAGGGACTCTGAGGCCCTGGTTCTCCCTTGCAGACTATCCACATAAAAATAAACAGACCTTCATAATGCTTTTTCCTCAGTTTAAGGAAGATCATTCAATTTAACCCGATTCCTTTTTATGTAGCACTGACTTTTTAAAAAGTGTTTGTTAAATAGTTTGGATTAAGGCAAATGTATGATGGAGTCCCTTAAGATGGAGTCTCCTACTAAATAATTATGGTGTATCCTGGGGCCTTGTGCTAATTACCTCGCTGGAGATGCAGCAGTTGGACTGGCTGAGTTGCTACAACCACAGAAAGGGCTGGCTGCAAGAAGCACAGCTGGCAGTCATCTCACCTGTCGCAAATACGTTCTTGCTTGAGCCCAGCATAAGAGGCTGGTATCCTTTCCTTCCTCTAGACTTCTATATTCTCCTTGCATGTTCTGTTGCAGTATCTCGACCCCCGCGCCACGTAGCTGGCAAGACAGCCTCTCTCTATAAGCATGTGAATATTACTACTCTTGTTACTCTCACAGAAGTAGCTAGCAAGCCTGTTGCCCACCTTATGTTTGGGTTAAGCTGCTGCTTGAAATGCCCTTGTGCTTAACAGGCTGGGATGATGTTGTACATGCCTGGAAAAGCCATCCTTTTATTGAACTGGTGCAACGTACGTCTTGGTGCTGGGCTTATTAGGTCTGGCTTCTGTGCTCCGTGCTCAGAAGGAATACAGGATCTCTGTACTTTAAGTGGCTTTGTCTCTTGTTTCAGTGTGAGGAAGCTACGTTGTTAAGGTCAGCGTGTCCTTGACGGTTGCTTTAAATACTTCTGCATTAACTGAGATAAGATGCATGCAGTACAAAGAAACTACACCAGTGTAATAAAGCAGAAGTTGTAGGAGTTGTGTGAAACAAAAAATAATCCATTTGTTTAGTTTTCAGATCATAAAATGTTTTTTTTTTTTTCCCCTTTCTTGAGCCTGACTACAAGTCTAGCCATCAGAGTATTAATTGCTTTGTAAAGGACATCTGCTTTCTTGAGTGAAAAATACATGGTTTATTGATGCATTGCTTAATTTTGATCTCTCAAAGCAAAAATTGTATACTAGTGAAACTGCCCACAGATCTATATGCTGTTTCTGCAGGCAAATGAGCTTTGGTTACTGCTTGATTCAGGCTTGTTCTTTTTTCCAGATCTGACATTAGATCTCTTTTTTTTTTTCTTGTTGCTTAATGGGTTTTGTGTTAGAGTAGCTGCTGGATTTAAGACAACCTAGTGTATTTGAGCTTTGGCTTGTGCAGAAGGAACACCAGTGTCAGTTGGTAATATCTGTTTTTGTTTTTAACTTCATCTTATTTGCTTTCCCAAGGTTGAGCAAGTTTTCACAAACTACACAGTAATCCATCATAAGTCCAAGCCTCTAAATACGTGTTTTAAACAAGCTGTGTGACAGTGGATTGCTTTCCTGCCATGCTGTGCAAGCAGTCTTCCATTATTTAGGATGGGTCTGGTGTTTTAGTCACACTACTTTCATACACCTCTTTAGACAAGCGGAAGACAATCTGACAGTAAAATAAGTGTCTTCACTGACAAAGTGAATTGTTGGAAGCAGAACCAGGCTTCAAATATCAACTGATTTGTAGGGACACTGTAGTAATACTGTTTTGGTGGTAGTAGTAGTTGCTAAATACCACCTTATGGATTGGTATGGGTTGTCAGTCACAAATATTCAGCCTTTTGGTTAGAGGGCTTGGCCTGTATCACACTCACAGGAAGACAAATCTTGTCATGCCTGAAAGTTCAGATATGTCCATAAAAAAGCAACTTCATTTTTTGGCTTCCAAGCTAGGAGCAGGCCTTCTGTTACAGTAACCTGCTGGACTGCTGTGCCAGCTGCACAAACAGGTCAGTGTCTGAAGTTACACAGCTGAAGTAATCTAAGGAGGAAGCACACTGAATGCAAAGGAACACTTCAGGATGTTAGCCGCCGTGGTTTGTATAGGCTGGGACTGAAGTTCTAACTCTTAAGATATATCGAGACTTTGAGATAGCAGTTGACTGTCGGGCTGCGAGTGGGACTAGACTTGTCAGGCTTCCTCACTTGGTCCCCCAGTGAGCACCCTACAGGACCAAACTACCTTCCTGCCCCCTCTGGCTGGTAGCAGGCTCTGTAGCTGTGTAGCAGGGTGGTTTTTAAGTGTACAGAGTAAGATTCAAAAGCAAATGCTGTGTTTTAACTCATTTTCCAAGTCATGGACAGAAGGTGCTGCCTGGGAACCAAAAGGTCTTGTAAAGCATTTGTGCCTTATTCTTCCCTTTTGGAAGGCTGCCTGAAAGAGATCTAGCAAACTTTTCAGGGAAAGCAAGTAGTCTTTGAAATGCCCACTGTGCTCAAAACCTGCTGACGTGTGTTCTGGATCCTTCCTGTTTCTGCTGACTTGATTTGCAGTACTTGCAAATGTTCATGGAAGCATTTAAAAATGAGCTGAGTTGAAAGAAATGATTGTGTATTGCAATAAAGATAACACAGAATGTGCAAAACTTCCTTCTGCTTTTGTTTACAGGGTGTTTGCTTGGGGCTGGGAAGGGCTGTGCTATTTTAGTATGGACTTCAGCAAGAAGACTTGTTAGTGATGTTTAAAATAGAGCCTTTAAACTCAGTAAATGCCACATGGGTGGAGAGGAATTGAACAGTTAAGATTTCAATAAGAATCTGAAGCAAAGGCTTCTTCAAAACACAATTGAATTTAGATGAGTGTAGTGAGACCTTTGACTGCAATGCTTTTTTTTTTTTTTTGGATTGCACAGCTAATTTAATTTTTTTTTTTTTTTTTAAAGGGGGTTGTGGTAGATGGAAATAACATATTGGGGACTAATAAAGCTTTCAAGAGAGATCTGATGGCTGTTACTTGGCTTAATTTAAGCTTTCCTCTTAATTGCAACTTTCAGTTGCCTGTGCTGTATATAAGGGACAGAGGGTTTTGAAAGTAGGCATGAAATATTTTTGTCTTAATGAAAAGTGTTTCAGGTACCAATTTTACAGTACTGTTCTTTGTTAGCACGTGATATAGAAGGAAGCTGCTTTTTCTTTTTCAGTAGGATATAATGTTTTGAGGCTTGACTGCACGGCATAGCATGTATCAAAGATGCCTGAAATACCTGACTATTCGAGGCCATTGTTAATCTGAGTTCTACCAATGCTGGTAGCTTGGAAGGATATAACTCTTTAAATACCTGGTTTCTGAACCTGAAAAAAAGGAATTGCAAAGTCACAACAAATACTTTGTTGTGAAAGCCAGTCCAGTTCTGAGCGTACATACTTTCCTCTGCTTGTGTTTTTCATTTAAAAAATTGGATTGCAGTGTTCTATATTCCCTCTTCCTTTCTGATCTCAAAAGGCAACAGCAGAGCCATTTGGGAAAATTAGAGAATGGGTTTTATACCTGCAGCTTCTGCATAATGCTGCACTAACAGGCATCAACAATTGAGTCTTGGACTCAGTCTTGCAGGCTCAGGTTTCTTCCACTTATGGTTAGATAGATATGAAGCTACTTTCTGACACCTTTTGGTCTATCTGTATCTCTGGGAGAAGTAACTAGTGATAGGAATGCTATTAAATACCATAGCAAGTCCTCAATTACATAGATCTCAGCCATTAGGGGAACAGAGGCTTAAATGGGTTCAGGGTGTTTAGTGTCCCCTCCTGTGAATCATAATTGTATCTGGTAATGGGATCCAGCATCACCTGTTCTTTAAATCATTCACCTGGAAACAGTTGGCTTGTCACTAGCTGGCATGTGCTTATCACCAAGTAATATAAAGCCCCTCTGGCTTATGCATTGATTCTTTCTTTCCCTTTCAGATCTCTTGCAGAAGACAAATTGAAAATCTAATGCTGAGAGCCTGTAGAAACCTTTCTTATGGTAGCAGCTGAAAAATATTTAGAAGTTGTCACTCTGCCTTTTTGTGTGTGGGTGTCTATGTATATAATACATTCTGCCTCCCATAAGTAAGGTGTCTTTGATTTACACGGTTCTTTTCCTTCACAATGATGCAATGGGAGGAGGTTTATGTTGTTGAGTACCCTTTTATCAGGAAAATAATATAATATGAAGTATTCCTTTCCCAAGTTATGGAGAATGCAGAAAGCTTTATTCTTCTGCTGCTTAAGCTGTAGTTTGACAATCACAGTGGATTGTCATACATACATGGCTGTGTATGTTTTTTCCCTCGGGTCATACTACTTCTGAAGAAGGAAAGAAATGGGTATTTTTTTTTTTCTTAATCTGGATGTCTTGTTCTGTTTTGTCTAATGTTAATTCGGGTATCTAGTAAAGCAAACAGGCCAGGATTCATTTGGCTGCTGACTCAGCAGCAAAATAGCCTTATGGCAGCAAACTGTATGTGTGACTCAAAGAAAACATGATTTGGGCCAGTTTTCTGCAGAGCTGGCTGCAGTGAGTGAGGTTCCTGACAGGATCCAGCATAGCAGGACTTCATTACTATGAGTATCTTAGGTAACGCTGCTCCCTGTGTTTAAGGGAGATGTGACGTGCTGGATTCCACAGTATGGACATAAAGGCAGCTTTTCTTTGCTTAGCATAAAAATAGCTTCAAGCTTCAAAAAGCTTATTTTTATTCATACCTGGTACATTGTCATTAAAAAATGAAACATCCTGTAAAATCAACTCGTGTCTAAAGACTAAGATTTGAAGGGTATCGCCATCCATATTAAAACTGCAATTTTGTGCTTACTTTTTTTTTATTATTATTTTAAAATGAATCTAAATAAAAGAAATTCCTAGCTTTCATGTAAGCAGAAAAACATCGGCTTGTTTTTTGCACAAAAGGATGTAGATTTTTAGTCCTGCTTAGGTCAGAGATGTGGATCTCTTGCGTTTTTTTTCAATGTAGAGTGAATAAAAGCTCAAATAATAACTTAAAATGTGAAATTTAAGTACTGCAATAATTTTATTACCTTTCTGCTGAAATTGTGGAAATATTCAGTGATTCGCCTCTATTGTACGCTTGCATGTGGTCATATATATATGTTGTATATGGGAAGATACATCTGAGATTGTAAAACCCAACAGTACATTAAATTTTCATTTATTGTTCACTGAATGCCAATGAATTTTCTATTTTGTAGTGTAATAGATCATGAATCAAATCCCAGTCTTCATTACTAGGTACACCTATGTCATGTTACTGTGTTTAAGTTATATGACATTTCAGTGGAACCCTCCCCCTTGCTTGGGGGGAAAGCAGGTATAGGAACAATGCAGACTTAATTGCTTTTTGTTTCCTTGCTTTCTAGGAGACAAGGCTCTGGATGGTTACAGTAAGAAAAAATATGTCTGCAAGCTGCTTTTCATCTTTCTCTTGGGGCATGACATTGACTTCGGTCACATGGAGGCTGTAAACCTGCTCAGTTCCAATAGATATACAGAAAAGCAAATTGTGAGTAACTCCATCTCTGAAAAAGAAGAACCATTCTAACAGCCTGCCTCAGCTGAAGAGTCTGCAAAACAATTTTCCTCACTCTCTCAAATGAAAGCCTTGTCTTGGATCTAGCAGTGATTTTTAAAATGCAAACACCTTTGTGCACAACGAATCTTGCTTTATTAAGTGACTTGAGAGGTGTTGCTCTAGTATACAAAATTCCACTAATTGTAATAGCTAAAATATGTACTCTGTAAGATTATTACTCCTGCTAGGTAACTGCGATGAGTCTTGCAAGCAGGTGGAAATAGAGACTTCAGAGAAACATTAACTACTGCTAACAAACTATAATGCAAGTGTGAGTTCTACTGCAAGTGCTATGTACTGGCTAGCCATACAATACGTGAACCAGAATAGGCAAGTAACCTTTAATTTTCAAAATCTCTTTAAATTTTCCTAGGTAAGGTCATATTTATCACGCAGGTGTAGCTTCCTAGGGTCTGAACAATATGCCAAATTCTTCATTTGCTTACAATTCTCAAGTATCCCTTTCATCCAAAATGATCTCTTGAGCATGTGCTGAAAGAGATTGATAGGCCTTGAGCCATCTTTCTCTAAAACCTGATAAATTACAGAAACATTAAACTAATTAATCTGCACTTCATCTTTCTAGCCTTTGCTCTGGTGTCTAAATATCTTTCTGCACATACATTTGGTAATGGACAAGTACTATATGTCTCAAAGTATTAGTTGTGGCATTAACAGAGAACATAACATGTCAGCTAAAATCAATTTTCCTTTTCCTTTTTTCCTGAAACGCAGGGATATCTCTTCATCTCCGTACTAGTGAACTCTAACAGTGAGCTGATTCGCTTAATAAACAACGCGATCAAGAATGATCTGGCAAGCCGCAACCCCACCTTCATGGGACTAGCTCTGCATTGTATTGCTAACGTGGGTAGCCGGGAGATGGCGGAAGCATTTGCTGGAGAAATTCCAAAAATACTTGTAGCTGGGTAGGTATGATGTGCCTCCTTCAAATAAAACACCAGTAAACCTTTTCGGTGACTCAGTTCAACAGAAGTGGCTGAATCCATGCTTTGAGCTACTGTGGTTGCAGTACAGATGGTGACAGTCTCTAACTGCAGATATTCTGGTATACCTGGGCATGGAGTTGTGTTTGTCTAAGTCTATAAATACAGCATGGGAAATTAAGACTATGTCAACACTTTGTATAGGCTTTGTGTATCAAACAATTTTTTGTCCTATATAAATGCATGGTAGTGAATGCCTCTGAAACGTCTGTTTTACTTCCCTTAAATCTCTTGATTGAAAGAGAAATAAACGTACCTAAATAGAGGCTTAAACTATAAATCCTGTTATAAAAGCTTTTAAAAATATTCCTGATGTTATAAGGAATCTGAGAATATTCTGTAGAGTGACAATTTTTGCCTCCTCCGTTGCCCATGTGAACAGCAGTTCCAGTAAATAGCAAGTAGTCACAGCCAAATCTCTAACTTTTTCTTTTTGTTGGTAGGAAGTCTCTGAAAAGACTAGGTAAATGTCTGGAACTGTAGTTAACTAAACCTATAATAAAGCTTGTGATTGCAGGGCTATTTTGTTTTGAAACTTATGTTGAAGGTGCATTCTGGGGCCCAGGCAGGCTTGCTGCTGTCCTGTCCTATTGTGTCTTTGCCAGGGTGCTGTTCCCCATGCAGCATAGCAAAGAGAACACTCTAATGATGAGTCACAGCTTTAATAAGCTACTGTTAAGTTCCAAAAATTTCATTTAGGGTCATCAGTCACAAAGCACAGCACCTTCAGTTCAGGCTTGTTTGAACTTTGAACTTTTTTTGTTCTGAGATCAGTCTTCAGGGCCTTGAAGAAGTTGGGGGCAAGGGTTTTTTTTTGGGGGGGGGGGGGCAGGGATGTTTGTTTTTTGGTTTTGAACTGTGATCCCACATGATCTCATGGAAAGTTGGTTAACTTCACAAAGAACAAGTGGACTGAACTTCTTTGGAAGTTTCTGAACATTTAACCAAGATCACACAGTTTAAACTGTCTCTTAAACCTTTCAATGCTAATGCTCTATAATTTATTTTAGCTGTTATGACAGATGCAATATATTGAAAACAAACAAACAAAACCACACCACCACTAATTCCCTATTTTGTAGAGTAGTAGCATGCTGCTCCTAAAATAGTCAATTCTTGTGCCAGCAGTATGGATGGCTAGGCAAATAGACTTGTGGGTTGCGTGCTTGGTAATAGCTAACTTGCATGCTAGCTGTTGAGTAGTTAATGATTCGTGTCTGACATGCAGAACCTATTAGGAGATCCAGCTATGCTCACATGCATAATGTGTTGGATCTTAACTATTTTACTCGAGTCTGTATTTGACTTGAGTCTGTATGAAAGAAGCTTGTGCTTGTGGTGCTTCAGTGAGATCTTGACTCAGGAGTTCTGATGATGAACTTTCAGTTCTGATGAAAAGATGCGAGATGTCTCTCTAAGTAGCAAAGGATCATTATAGAGGCTACTGAGGATATGTAATGGTTGAAAACTTGACTAGTTAAACTTACTGGCCAAATTTAACAACAACATACTGTAACACTGGAAGAACCTATTTAGCAAACATCTGTTTAAAAGTTGCTACCACACCAGTGCAAAGATTAGCATACTACTATACTGTGAGTATTGCTATGGCTTTTATTTGGGTTTAAGATTTATTGGTTATGTCTTGCAGAGATACTATGGATAGTGTGAAGCAGAGTGCTGCCTTATGCTTGCTGCGTTTGTACAGAACGTCTCCTGATCTTGTCCCCATGGGAGACTGGACGTCCAGAGTGGTACATCTCCTCAATGACCAGCACTTGGTAAATCGACTTAGTTATGTTTCTTTGGCCTATTCTATATAGAGAACAATGCCACTTCAGCTGTTAAGTATGTTATGAAGTTATTTCCTCTAGTGTTTTTCAACCAACTGGGCTGTTGTTTACTTAAGGCTTGCATAAAGAGTTGGAAGGAAAAGTTCTTCTCTTATTAACTGCTGTATATATTAATTTCTAATAAAGTCTTGCTTACCTTAATTATCCCTGGAAGTAAAAGGAATGGTATGCACAAGTTCTTTATTTGATCTGACTGCAAATTAATCCTATGCCTTGTGATCCTAAGTCATACGTATGTATCAGTAATACTGATTGTCTTAGTATTAAACTGGGACTAAAATGCAAGACCTGACTTGTTAGTGCTTGGATTTCACTGTCCTGTGGTATCCATGTTGTCATTCTTATCCTGATGGTTCAAAAAAGCCCTATTGTTCTAGATAAGAGGCTCTATATTTTTCCTGTCTGTCTACTTTAGGAAGAAGTCTATTTAGACCCATGCTTCAGCAGTAATGGAAGCAATTTAGTCCTCAGTAATACAGAATGTTTGTATTTTACAAAGCCCTCTCTTCATACTGGGTTTCCAGAATGCTCTTCTGGAATGATCTGCTGCATCTTGTTTTTTTTTTTTCTCACGCTTTTATTGTGTAAGAAGACAAATTGCATCCAGCCTTTAATACAGCTATCTAAATATGATTTTAGATGTACTATCCAAATGTGAGACAAAGCTAAAACAAAAACAGAATGAAATTATCTGCACACATGGCAGTATCATGTTGTTGAAGGTCCTATCCAGATTTAAAGATTTGTAATTTGTCTAGCTCTTTACAAAATAAAGGGCTTTTTAATGTGGGCCTTTGTTGTGGGGGTTAACTTTGTTTTTCTTGTATATTAAAAGTTGCTGCAAGTAAAAGTTGGTGTTAATAAGCAGCATCCTAAACTTTTATTAAAATGATTGTACGGTTTTGTTTTTCTTTTTAGGGTGTGGTTACTGCAGCTACAAGTCTGATCACCACTTTGGCACAGAAGAACCCAGAAGAGTTTAAAACTTCTGTCTCCTTGGCGGTGTCTAGATTAAGCAGAGTGAGTCCAATGATAACCCTGACAGTAATTCACTGTTGCTTAATTTACTTGACTTTCTAGGTCAGATTAGCTTACAGTTGATTATTTATTCATCTTTCTAGGTCAGATTAGTTTAGTACACCACAAGCAGTTAAGATGATTTGGTTTCTCTTCATACATCTAGTTTTGTTCTAATGCTTATTGCTGACCTGGACAGAAGACTGTTTTAGCTTGCCCAAACCTTTTTTGGTGTAGTCCTTGCTATATTGCATGTGTGTGTAGCAAAATGGTCTCTCAGCTACTTCTATATTCCCCAATCCCAATGACGCAGTTGATTTTTTTTTAATTTTTTTTTTAATCCTCTTTTTATGTTGCTATAATACCAAGGAGTACTTGGATCAAAGACTGGTCCTGCAAATTTCTGTACGGAACCCTTGAAAATTACAGCCTATGCTCTTAAGTTTATTTAAGGTTCTTACAAGATGAGGTGTCTTTGTATTTTCACTTTTGAGCTGCTGCTAGAATAATATTCATAGGTATTTGATATTCTGTAAATGGGTGTAGGGAAGCAGGGGCATGGAGTGCAGGGAGAGGAGCAGAGACATTTCTATACAAATGCAGTCTCCAAGTTAGTGTCTTCATGCTGGAAAACATACATTACTGTTTTGTTTCAGTCTCTGGAAGGTATGCAAGACATGGGAGGGTATTATTTCACACATGTTTTAAGCCTTAGTTTACGTAGTCTTATATCCAAAATAAATTACATACAATTCAGAGATACTTCATTTCTCTTCAAATCTGAAGATTTTGTGTAATACTTAAAAGCAAGGGAGTCTTGAGGGAAGTGCATAGCTATTCTGTAAAGGAGCAGCAAGAATTAGACAGAATTTCTTTGAGCAAAGCTAATACCAGACTCATGCTTACCCTGGAATCAAAGGTGGAAAAGAAATCCACGAACAGGGGTGCTCCCTCTGAAACCTGATTTATTCCTGTCACGCTTCTCTCTATTCATATAAACCTCTTCTGTGAAATCTATTGGTTCTTTGCTGTGGAGTAGGAATAATAATGGTGTTAGTTCAGTGTGCCATAGAGTCTTGTATTTGAAATTCCAAGTTCACCTATCAATGGTCAGTCAAGTATAACACTATTTAGGCTTTCTGTTGGCTGAATCTATGAATTGATGAATTCAAAGAAAGTCAAGCTTCTAGTTAAACATTTAGATGCTAGGAGATGGTAGTCTTAATTCTTAAGAAAAACAAGTATGCTTTCAGGAAGAAACTCTGTCTACTGCTGTATGATTAGAGAACCTGCTGGTATACTTGATAGTATGACAATTTGCACCTAATTAACCTACTTTATTAAACATATCCAGTGACACAGTTTTGTAAGCCTCTGTCAAAGGTGACCTACAGTGAGTGTTCTTGGGGTGCTTGTCATGACTGCAAGTCACTTAACTTCAGTAGCTGAGGCGCTGTCTGCTTATTTTACAGATTGTAACTTCTGCATCAACAGATCTTCAGGACTATACATACTACTTTGTTCCTGCTCCTTGGCTATCTGTGAAACTTCTGAGGCTCTTACAGTGCTATCCACCTCCAGGTAATGCACAAATCACAACAGTGGTCATCTCTAATGCAGTGCATTATCTCCAAAGAGCTATTGTGCTGTAGTGTGACCATAATGTGGAGTGCAAGCACCGTGTTTTAAGGCAAGGATATAGAAGCCTGTTCTTCAGAGCATTTCAGATTGCTCGAAGCTATTATGTTTTCTTGAATTATGTTGTTTAATTTTAAAGTGTCAAACCATCTTGCAATTTACAAATCACCTGCAACAGCTGTTTTGAGCGTAAGTTAATGCTATCGACTATATTATTCTACTATATCAACTATATATTCCAGTGCAGATTGTGTTTGGATTTTGCTCTTACTTAAGTTAGAAGTGTGGTTTAGAATTCCTGCCAACTGTACACTGTGGTTGGGGGTGGAGCAGATGAACTGTTTAATATATCAGAATATTTAAGTTTAATCTCTGCATTTAGCAAGGTGGAAGGCCTAAGATAGGAATTAGGGTGTTGAGCAAAGTGAAGTTGTCCAACGGCTTCTTCTTCTCCAGAAGACCCTGCGGTACGTGGTCGTCTCACAGAATGCCTGGAAACTATTCTTAACAAAGCACAGGAGCCACCAAAGTCAAAGAAAGTACAACACTCAAATGCGAAGAATGCTGTGCTGTTTGAAGCGATCAGTTTAATTATACATCACGACAGGTGAGCTGTGAAAACAACTTATTACAACAGGATTTTTCGAAATGAAAAGCCAAGGCTTTTCACTGAACAGATTTTTACTAGATGGGGAGAAACAGAACTTGAAGTTGCTTGCTAGGTTGGAACGCAACCACAGCAATGGGTTTGAACATTAATTAATGGTGTCACTGTCAGAATATTTGTATTTCTTTATTTCGTGCTTTTGTGGGGGGGATATGTTGTATTGAGCCCACCACTTGAAGCCATTAGCAATGATTTGCTCACAGTACCTGAATTTTCATTTCACCAGCAGAACATTCTAGCAGACACCTTCTGAGGCACTTTAAGAAATTTGCACTGCAGAAATAGTATTCTGTATTTGATGTTCTCGAATCTGTTGCTTTTAACCCTTTCACTTTCTCTCCTGTTCTGTGCAGTGAGCCAAATCTACTAGTCCGTGCCTGTAACCAGCTAGGTCAGTTCTTGCAGCACCGAGAAACTAATTTGCGTTACCTAGCACTGGAAAGCATGTGCACGCTTGCCAGCTCTGAATTCTCACATGAGGCTGTGAAAACACACATAGAAACTGTTATCAATGCGTTAAAGGTAAATATTAAGTGTGCAGTATGTTCTGAATCTCTTCTCCCATTCCCATGTCCCATTCTTCCCCCCAACCTTCTCCCCTCCCTCCAAGCTCCTCATCCCTGGTTAGGCTAAGTTATACTCGGGGACCAAGGGAGTTATTTTCCTTAATCATGATGTGATGGCAACAATAGAGGTCAGCTTTAGTAGATTTCTGCAGCTTATAAGTTAATCTTTTATTTGTAGCTGTGGCCCCTGTAGCAGTATGGTACCCTCCTCAAGCTGTAGAATGAAGTTGAAACGGTGAAATACAAGATGGAGAATGCCGAGGAAAAGTTTGTCCTGATACTCTCTTGCTGGTATCAGACATTTTACCTTCACTGCAGTAGCTGTTGGGGAGCAGTGAAGTAGATGAGCTTCCACTGTAGCATGTGCCATTTTCCAAAAGCTGAGAAACCAGAAAGATGAATTGTCAGGTCAAGTTCATGTGAAAAAGCAGAAGTCAAGAGGAAGACAGTTTTTCTTGTACATTTACTTGTACAGTTCAGTGTTTACATGTATTGTTTCCTTCAGAGCTCATACTGCAGCATGTTAATACATTTGTCTAGCCTTAAAATACCTGTCTGTTACAGCTGGGCTTCTGTTTATTTGAGGCAAATTCAAAGTTAAACCTGGTAGAATTTGGCAGTTTCAGCCTGTTATTAGTTAAATTATGGCCAATGGTGACAGTTACCTGATGCAAACTCATTCATAGAAGTTTATTGTGCATATGAAAAATTACTAAAATTCATTTGTTTTAAATTGAATTTTACTAAGTTTCATGTCTACAGTAAGATGCATGTTTTCCAAATAAAGGTGAGATCTTCTGACCCCTTGCTTGTGTCCTTTTGCAGACTGAAAGAGATGTGAGCGTACGACAAAGAGCTGTAGATCTCTTGTATGCGATGTGTGACCGAAGCAATGCCCAACAGATTGTGGCTGAAATGCTGAATTATTTGGAGACTGCTGATTATTCCATTAGAGAAGAAATTGTGAGATTTTTGTAATTCCTTAATTTTTCATAGCTGGCTTTGGCACTATATATATCATTTATTGATTGGGGTGCTGTTTGTTGTAGAGATTTTTGACTGTGGTTTTAAAAACAAAGAAAAAAAAACACAATAGCTGTAGTCTAATAGCAAAGAATGTTCTTCATTTAGGTTAAACTAATGGAGGAGGGGAGAAAAACACTTGAAAATAAGGAATTTTAAAAGCTTTTCTCAGTTACAGGGCATTGCATATAGACAATGAAGTGAATTTTATCAGTGCTTGAGCAAATACAATCTGTAGGTCTGAGAGTTACGTACTTCTCAAGTCAACTGTCTAATAGCTTCAAAAACTAGTGTTTTATCTACTAATTTGTAGGCAGAAATTCACACTTTGTATGCTCTGAAGACGTTATTTCAGTCTAAGGATTCCCCATAACAATGCCTTATGATCAGCTCAGAGGGAGGCATGATGTCTGTCTCCTTCATCCCAGCAGAAGTGCAAAAGGCAAAATACCCAATTAATGGCATTCCTTGAATGGTAGCCAAAATCTATCCTTACAGTCATTATTTAGCTTTACTAAGTACTAAATTTTCTTGATCAGAGAAATGAACAGAAAATACGATGTTAGTTGTTTTACCTTTCGTACTTGTTGATGTTGGTAATCTATCCTGACTTAACAGTCAAAAGTGAATTTCATCCTGTTAATTTACTACTCCTAAAAGAATACGCCACTACAAATATAAATGAGACCAAGTTATGTTGCCATCTCTTTCTATGCAAATTGCTTTCTTCAGGATGTAGGAATCTGAGACCTGAAAAATTAGCTATATTTTTGTGACTCTGGCCTCTGCTACCTTGAGTGTCTGATTTTTTTTCTAACTGGTCTTCAGTTTCTTAATTAGTACAGCATATTCAAATGCATTGCTAGGAAAGTATTACGTACCTGGCAGCTGGTGTGTTCTGACACCAAATCTCAATATTCGTCTTTTGTCTTTGCTCTGGGAGCAAGTTAGCTAGCAGATGCATCTGAAACTGAGGCTTTTGGGCTACCATATGGCATCATGGGTGTATATAAAAGTGAATCTTGATACGAATGTTATAATAGAAGTTAGTCAACCTTCTTAATTCTCTTATGTGTATACAGGTACTGAAAGTTGCAATTCTAGCTGAGAAGTATGCAGTGGATTATACCTGGTATGTGGATACAATATTGAATCTGATTCGCATTGCTGGTGACTATGTCAGTGAAGAAGTATGGTACCGAGTTATTCAGATTGTAATCAACAGAGATGATGTTCAAGGGTATGCAGCAAAGACCGTTTTTGAGGTGAGAATAACTGGAGCAATTAGTAAGGAAACTATTACCTGGAAAATAATCAAAATGTAGTAAAAATAGAAGCCTTTTACATTTTTTCCCCCAAATTTTCTGGATACAGGCAACCAAAACACTCAGTAATAATGTAGTGATCCTTCTTGGAAGTATGTAACCATTCCTTCTGTTCAGGATCTGATAGAACTGGAATTTGAACTATTAAAGGAGAACACTTTGAAATAGCTGGCTTTGTTGCTCTGACTTTACTTGGGTTGTTCACATGGGCTTTCTACTTTCTCGTTATTGTTTTGTTTCCTAGATGTTTATGCTGATTTTTTCACAACTCGTCCCTGCTATGTGCTACTTCCTACTCAAAAGGGGCAATATCTATATCTTGGGCAGCTTCAGCACATTCCTGCAAGACTTAATCTAAGTCTATTAACAGCCTTCTGATTCTTCCAAGAATGTCAGGGGAAATCTAAGCAGTTGTATTTGTCCACAAAAATCTCCAGTACTGCTAGGTGGGCCTAGCAGCACTCCTAGGCCAGTGATACTTAGAGATTCTTCTGTAAAGTCGTGCCACCTGTTGTGCTTTTCTCAAAACTGGTTCTGTAGTGCCTTGACCTATGATCTGCTCTTCTAGGAAAGTAGAGTTGGAAACTAGACATGGGAGTGACAGATGGAAAAAGATCTTTTTTTGAAACACTGCAGGTCAGTAGCTATTCATGTGTTCTTACAGGCCCTTCAAGCTCCAGCATGCCATGAGAATCTTGTGAAAGTAGGTGGCTACATCTTGGGAGAATTTGGAAATCTGATAGCAGGTGATCCAAGATCAAGGTAAAACAACTTTTAAAATATCTTGTTGAAGTAGTAATACTTCTTTTGGGAAGAATCAATCTATTTAATGTTTGTAAAAGCCAATTAACAAATGAGTCAGCTGTTGAGAGTAGTGGGATTGTAATTATCCTGTCAACAGAAACCTAACATATTTTTTTTTTCTTCCTATCTTTCAAGTCCCCTCATCCAATTCAACTTGCTACATTCCAAGTTTCATCTGTGTAGTGTTCCTACCCGAGCTCTGCTTCTCTCTACGTACATCAAGTTTGTGAACCTGTTTCCAGAAATCAAAACTACAATTCAGGATGTGTTGCGCAGTGACAGTCAGCTAAAGAATGCTGATGTTGAGCTGCAACAGAGAGCTGTTGAGTATTTGAGGCTCAGTACTATTGCCAGTACTGATATATTGGTAAGTACAGAGACTTTTTTTATTATGCAGAACGCTAGCTGTTTCTGTCAATAAGTAAACTTCACTAAACCCTAGCTGATGGATCAGAAATCTTAATGCAGAGTTAAGGACGTAGCATGGGTTCTGATTGTTTTTACTGTGTCTAATTCAGCTGCAGCCCTCTTGAATTTAGAGCTAAAACCAAACTTGTTACTTCTTCAGTTGTTATTTCTTTAGATAAATGACCATTTGTATTTTAATATAACATTCTAGATTTTCAGAGATTTGACAAGGGTTTCAAAGATGTACATATTGGATCAAGTCTTCCAACTCTCAGATGTGGAAACTCTTTTCCACTTCCATTTCTCCGCTCACTGGTCCAGTGTCTTCATGTCCTTTAGCTTCGTAATTATTGAAAAGTTAATGGCAGCGCTGAGGGTGAGCAAACGGAAGTAGCGCAGCTAAAAGAACTGTTTGATAAAGGGCATGCATGACTTGAGACTAAACAGAATAATAAGTCCTCACTTAATCCTCAGCTTTTTTGATGCTTATGCTAAACTGATGTAGACTTCTCTGAAGATGTGTGAAGCCAACTCATTTCCTGGTGGGCAGAAAACTTGTAATTTTCTGTGATTTTTTTTTTTTTTTGTCTCTACAACATCTGAGTGTTTTAACCTGGTGCTCTCAGACTTGGCCAGAACATGGCACTCTCAGCGCTCTCAGTCTTGACAGATAATAAATGCTTACGTCACACTAGATACTTGGGTAACCTTCACACACACACACACACGCGCGCACAAACACCCCTGAAAATGTGAAATAATTTCTCTTTAGGCAAGTCTAATCTACCACTGTGCACCATACTGCATAGTCATTTTCTGCGTAGGTAATTATTTCTGCTGTTGTCTGAACCTATCTTCAGAGACTGGGAAGTTGATGTGGGTTGTTCTTCAAATAAAACTAATACACTTTTTTTTTTTTTTTTTCCCCGTGTTAAGGCTACAGTGCTAGAAGAAATGCCTCCCTTTCCAGAGAGGGAATCTTCTATTTTGGCTAAACTCAAGAAGAAGAAAGGTCCAGGCACAGTTACTGACCTGGAAGAGATTAAAAAGGAGAGGAGCTCAGATATGAATGGAAGTGCTGAACCTGCCTCAGTCAATGCCAGTGCTGTTGTGAGTTTATAATTTGTTCTTATTTCACTTATTCAGAAGGTATGAAAGTGGGGAAAGACTCATTTCCTTAAAGTGGCTTTTTAGGAATTTAAAGCTTCTTGTCTTAAATTTCAAACTATGGGTGTTTGCTATAAAGTATTGGGGAGCATACAGCTATTCCCTGCATTAGCTTGGTTGCAATTTTCCTTTGACAATCATAGCCATGCTGTAAATGAGGCAAACTGTCTGGAATTTAAATAATACATTTAAAAACAAAACAAAACAAAAAACTTTTGAAACATAGCTTTAGCTGAAGAAATGGAGAGACTTCCTTGCTGGTAAAGCTGCAGTGAAGGCGAGATGGTAAAATCAATATACTTCAAATTCAAGTTACTCCTTTTAAAGTATCAGCTGCTTCTGCTTTGTCTAACTTACCTACTTCTGCATTGTGTTTTTGGGTTACTATTGTTTTTTTTGCTAGAAGTGTACAATACTTGACTTTTACTGATTTAAGGACATCCAAGTTGTGTTGTTCAGTCAACAGTGCTATTAGAGTTCAGTTATGGTAGACAAGGCCAGAGTCTTGTTTTTTCTGAGATGAAACTTCTCATTTTAAAGTCAGTTAATGCTGATTGGATGAATTACTCCCATAACATCATACTTGTTGCTGTTCTAATTGACAAGCATAACTTGTAAATGCAGTTGAGATGTAGTAGTATTTTAGCATGTTCCCTTCCTGTTGCCTTAAAACTTATTTCTTTAATCACTGCAGTATGTAAGAGTGCATGTTCCAAGTGCAGCATGTTTGAATGGACAGAAATACCTTTCCAGCAGAAGAAATGCCAAACTTTGCATGCCAAATTGACTGAGGTGTCTGATAGATAAAAGTTTATTATGTCTTATGAGCTTCACTTTCAGGTGCAGCAATGTAAGAAATTCTGCTAAGTTACCTTCAGCACTGGTTTGGATATGATCTCCATCTTAGATGCCAAGAATATGTTCTGAATTGGAGTTCAGCTCCTTGGTTTTTGAGTTTCCTTATTGGTTGATTTCTGAGAAAAACACATAGCCAGGGAATTTCTGGTTATCCTGCATCCAATTTAGTTTTTGGAGTATATGATAACTTTGAGTTGGTTTGTATTTGAATTGAGTCTGAAATTTTTGTTCTTTTATCTAATGACTTACATCTTCAGCACGTCTGGCGTATTATAAGGTGCTAATACCTAATGCACGAATGCTTCATTTAACAATCTGTGCTTTGTTCTTGCACATGACTTGGGCACATATGAGGTCTTTATTAATGGTGCATGATTCTGTGTCCTGGTTACTTGATCTGTTCTTTTTGAGCAGTTTTTTTTCTTTAAAATCTCACCTCTAGCTTTAGTGTTTGCAGCTTGAACTAACCAGAGACCCTGTTTTTTTTTTGCTGGTTAGGTTTTCCATTGTTTCTAAGTTTTGCCAAGCTTCAAAAACCGAGGACTAAATAATGGTCAATTTAAATAAAAGTCTCTGCCTTTGTTGCTGGATTCTTCATGAATGAAAAGCAGTATTATTCCCTATGGTACTTAATTGCTCTTGGTTTCCACAGAACCATATTGCAGATGCAAGTTTTTTTTTTTTTTATATATATATATATATATACAAAGCCATTAGATGGATATAGCTGTATTCAAAGAAAAAAAAAGCCACATCTGTAAATGACCTTAAATTGAAGCACAAGGGGATAACTACATTCATGAAGCCTTCTGCTGTCTATTCCAGTCCTTATTTGAGGAGGGGAGGGGCACTTTGCCATAGCTTAGTTGTCTATGCAAAAGAGTCACCTGTGTTTTAGTCTTGCTGTAGATTAACACCAAAGTATCTTGTCTTCCCTAGTCTACTCCTTCTCCATCTGCGGATCTGCTGGGTCTGGGTGCAACCCCTCTCACCAATTCAGCTCCCCCACCTTCCTCTAGTGGTAGCCTCCTGGTGGATGTATTTTCAGATTCAGCTTCTGCTGTTGCACCTCTTGCTCCTGGTTCTGACGACAACTTTGCGAGGTAATTATGTCACCCTGCAAGGTATCTGAGAAAGCATTTGTCTGCTAAAACAGGACTAGAGACAAGAAAACAAACAGTAACGTCTGGTTTTGTTCCAGTTTATTGAATGCATTCCTGGGTGGTAGTTGTGCAGCAAGGGAGGTATTCCTGAATTTTGTGCTGGATATGCAATCTTTAATGAATACCTCTGTTCATGGAAAATTAGAGTCTGTAGTTATGAGCCTGAGAATATTAGCCACGCAAATATTGCCTAGTTTTCATGCTGGTTTTTACTTCTTTGTTAAACTAAGCTGCTTGTGCATCTCAATAATCTATCTTGAATTTGGGGGATGTCTGGCCTGACATGAGTATGTTTAGATTTGTCCTGTTTCCATAAAGTATTCTTGCATCTATATACTTAACAGAAAACTGATACTGGAACAATGAGTTGGTTTATATCTGGAGATACTGGTTCTCAGAATTTCAAGATATAATTAAATTGTTCTTCTACTGTCTGACAAACAGGTGTAAAAAGAAAAGCAAAACAAGCTTTTTTAAGGGAATTTGTTACAAGTATCTTCCTAATTATATTGCTAACTGTATTGTCAAGTGCAATGATTATTAATCCATTTTAAATTAATAGCTACTGTGGCTACACTTAAAAGTTATTTGGCTAAAACATTGAAAATAAATAATGTATATATTTAGAAATATGTGATTCTTTCACCAAGGTACATGATACTACTGTCAAAGACCAAATTCAGAATGATGTGATGACAAATTTGCAATGTATCTTAATATAAAAGACATAATCAGTGAAACTGATCTACCTGGACCATTGAGAGTTTTATCAAATTTTTATACTAGGCAATATACTGTTGCAGGTTTGCAGTGATTTAAGACTTGATCCTGTATTTGTCTTGAAAGTTGATAAGTGATTTAATAATCCTACACAATACCAAGACTTTAAGAAACAACACTAGCTTGTTGGAGCTTTTTCTAAAAGATTTTTTTTTTTAATAAGACTGGTAGCTTCATAAGCAAAAGTTGCCTGAATAGAGTTTTCACTTTCTGCTGAAGAAAGCATAGCATTGGTCAACCCCTTGGTCTGTCTGTCTGTAGGTGATGAAACACTTCTCTAATTTTATTGAGAAGTTGTCTTTCATAGTTTCCTTCCACTTTTTAATGCTGTTGTCACTTTTGCTTCTAATCTGTTACTTGGGTAAGCCATTCTCTGTGTGCCCATATATTCTTGCCTACATTTTAAATACTTGTGAGTATTGTAACTGATATACTTGTTAAATGAATGTGCAGTTGTAGTTAGAAATGCCACTAATTTGATGAGGGCTCTGCTTCAAAGTGCACATCACAGTAGCTAATATACATCTACATTTATGGTTTTGAACTAAAACTTTTCTACTGTCACAATTAACCACCCAAAAGGGTTTGGTTAAGACGTGTAAGCTTAAGCTACTGAACACCTTCAGCCACCTCTTGTCTTCAGGAATCCCTGGTTCCTAACAATCAGGGACGGGTGGGCTGGGGGAGAGAAGAGGGGGGGGGTAATCACTGCCTAAAACCTTTCTAGGTGTAATGAGCTAGGGCAGCTAATTATTTTTTCATGCATTAAACTCAGCAGTGCCGTTTTTGAGGAAGGAGGTAAAAGAAGTAACTAAGCACTAAGCTGTCTTTACTAACTCCTGCTGTCTCTGTCGCTACCACCTTTCTTCCTTTGTGCTGCCTGAACTAGCCCTGACCTGGCTTCATCTGAGGTAGTTTCTGAGGAACCAGCTGATACTGTGCATGATGCTGATGAGCTTTTTCACAAGTAAGCAATAATAAAACCTTGCAAGGCTGGGCAACTTCCAGAATATAGTTACAAAGCAAAACTGTAGTATACATTGAGTTAATACCAGCAAAAGTAGACAAACATACTGTCAGACTTGTGACTAGAACACGTCTGTAGATACTGTGCATTTTATGAGATGCTTATGAAAACACAGCTTAGAGCTGGCTTTTATGAGTCAGTGCTATCACCCAGTGCTCTAAAGTAAGGCAATGATGGTTGTATGTAAAGCTTTGCAACTATTCACAAAAAAAGGAAAAAAGGGTAAACTATTAAAAGTACCAAGATTTGGAAGTATGTTTTAAGTGCCTTGTATGAAAAAGGCACTTGCTGACCACCTCTTCTACTTTAAGTGAAGGGTGACAGACAGAAGGACTGAAATCACTGCAGAATGTGCTTCTCTCAAAATGACTGAAAAAAATACAGCTCCCAAGTCAACATATACATGATACAGAACTGATAAAAACAAGGGAACTCTTTTTTTCTTTCAGGTTGAAACAGTCAAAGCTTCCAACTTTTGAATTCTGCGCCAGCCTAATGAATTTCAGAAGTTGTCAAGAATATGAATAAGAAAAATCCTAGTCTGTTGCCTGGTCCTTAATAGAGTGTGTGTGTGTGTGTATGTGTGTGTAGCATATTGTGGCTTCCTTTGTAGTTTCTCAGGCATCCTATCAGATAGAAATTTCAGTTATTTTAGTGTCCTACAAGTGGTGATTTAGGTTGTAAAATGGATTTGTCTTTTTTTAACTGCAGTTTTCTGCAAAGGCCTCTCTCGCAGACTGATGCCCTCTAGGTTAACAACAATCTTCATCCTCTGTATAAACCCTGAATTTTGTGGTTCTGAGTTTTGTTTAATGTGTCTTAATTTAAAACATATTTGCCCTCTCTTCCTCTAGGTTTGTGTGTAAAAATAACGGAGTCTTATTTGAAAATCAATTGCTACAAATTGGATTGAAATCTGAATTTCGACAGAACCTGGGTAAGTTTTCAGGAAGAGTGGCTGTCTGCATTATCAACCCCAAAGTCAGCACGAGGTTGGGGATGGGGCTTAGTTTTTGGGTGCTGAAGAGGGGAATGTAATTTCAGGCCTAACCTCTCTTAGAATCGTTTCTGTTTTTGTGTCCCTGGCGTCTGTGTGAGTTATTTTCTGAAATCTTTCAGTTGTTTTGGTACCTGAGATTAAATGGGAGCCTAAATGGTTCTGAGTTTCACTTCTTGCTGCCTAGTTCTAAGGCCCATACAGCCAGAGTCTTATAAGGGGCCATTCTCCAGAATTTGTTGTATTGTATGGTAGAGCTTATGGTAATACTGTGGTAATACTGAAGCACAATATGTTTTAGACATATGTGTCTCCAAACACATTAATGTACAAGATAGTGAAAGTATCTAGTGCAGAGCTTGGAACTGAGCACCGTCCAGAAGTAGGATTGCTTGCTTCTTCCCTTCTGCATTACTTTTGGTTTTGTAGTAATCTTTTTTACAGAGACGGTAGCATCATCCAGCAACTGGAAGACACTTAAATAATCAGTGAGACACAGAGGTCTCTTGGTTTATTTTAATCTGTTATTTTATTTTGAGCTGTAAATATCTTGGTAAGATAAAGCATGTACATTATGCTTGATTTTTAAAAGTTGTTTGAAAGAAGGGTAGAAAGACAATGTATTAGATACTTGAAGCACAGTAGTTCAATATAATCACATGTGGTGTGCCTAAAACTTCTGCTGTCTTTCTTTTGTTTCTAGGACGTATGTTCATATTCTATGGTAATAAGACATCAACACAGTTCTTGAATTTTACTCCAACAGTAATCTGCTCAGATGACCTTCAGCCAAATATCCTTAAATGTAGTACCAATTGCCTGTTCTATGGTGTTTGTGTTTTATGCTGCACATAAGTGTAATAAACTTGCTGGATCAGGACTTCATGTCCTCAAACATGACGTAGGAACTTTCTGATATTTTTCTAAACTTCTTGTAGAAAGAACAAATCTTGAGCAGAGATGGAAGAATCTCTTTTTAAAGTTCTGCTTACAGAAACACCTTTTACTCTTGAAATAACGGGGTAGTATTCTGAATAAATATGTAATGTAACTTGGTAGCTTTCTCCAATGTCATGAGGTAGCTGAGGTATAGACATGGTATTCTTCAAGAGCTGCATTAGCAGATGAGTTCTGGCTTGGGCTGTAGGTAGAAGAATGCATGTGCTCAAAGATGACAGTACTTTAAAATAAGCTTTTACTTTACAGTTTTTCCCCTAACGCTTTATATTGCAAGCTTAAGATTTCTGGGATAGTATGTAATCTAATGTGTTTGACTCACCATCACTAATGTTCAAATCAAAATAAGCTAATCTGGTGGCTTTTATTGTAGACTGTATGCTCTCAAATGTTTATGGGAACATCTTTAGGAAAATTTCTGTAACTTTGAGAATTGTGGGAGCTATTGCTTCTGGGCAGGTCAATATGAAAAGAAACTTTTTAAATTTAAAAGAATTGGGCTTTGAATTTTCAGTAGCATACAGAGAATCAGCAGACACGATGTTAATTCTTCCTGCAGTTTACCAGTAATATTCGCTTCTTTAAAATTTTTTTGGTAAGTTATCAGTTCATTGATCATTTTCCTTAGCCACTTTTCACGCCTGAATCTTCAGACAAAGCCTGTTGACCCCACAGTGGATGGAGGTGCACAGGTTCAACAGGTTGTGAACATTGAATGTGTATCAGACTTCATGGAAGCTCCAATCCTGAACATTCAATTCAGGTAAAACCAAAGTAGTTCAATGCTATTGAATTAATTAGATGAAAGATTTTTCAGTTGATTTGGACTGCTCGCTAAAGTGTAGAATATGGACGCTCAAGATCCAAAGCTATCTTGGGTAGATGATTTACCTCAAAATTTGACCTAACAAAGTTTTAAGCTATTGGAGGAGGTTGGAAACCTAGTCGTAACAATATAGTTGAAGGAAAAAATATCATAAAGAAGCAACTACTGATAAAACTATCTCCATGTTTGCTATTTCTGCTATGCATATAAAACAATAGTCTTGGTATTTGTTAAAGAAATCTTGATGGGGAATATATACAGAAACTTTCTGGCAACTAAGAACACTTCTGCAAAAAAAAAGTTGGATAAGAAATGCATGTAGCGAAAACCAGAATCTTGTTATATCAATTCAGCATCAACCTTTGGGAAAGACTCATATTTATAATCTTGGTTTCTGTCCTACATTCTGTTGTTTGAGTCTAAACTGTTTTTATTAGTGTTTTCACAGGAGAATCTTTTCACTCCCTTGATGGGGTACTATCTAGAAGGATAGCAACCTATGTTGAAGTATTATTAGAAATTCCAGCAACTCACCTTTGTGTGCCATTTAAGCAGAACAAATAAATTCATCTGTCAGTGGATTAAAACTGTATCTTAGAAATAACATCATCCACAGTTCTTGGATTTTAATCATCCGACACTTGCAACTTAGAGTTCATCCTCAATTGCTTGGTTTATTTAGGCTGCGAAACTGCTGGCACTTTGTATTATGCATACCATGTTCTGTCTGTTCTGTATGCAGGTATGGGGGAACATTCCAAAATCTTTCAGTAAAGTTACCTATCACGCTGAATAAATTTTTTCAGCCAACAGAGATGTCTTCTCAAGACTTTTTCCAGCGTTGGAAGCAACTGAGCAAGTAAGGCTGTGTCTATATTTGGGCTTGGTGCTTTTCTGGTGGGCCAAGAAAATGCAGAACTAGTATACTGTGAATATAGCTGATAGAGTGCCCCACTCCTTGCTTAGTCCTGCGAATTATAAAGGCCCCAATGTATGTAGTTGTTGTTGAACAATACTATATATATTACACATTATGTGAGGTATTCATCTTGCCTTGTCTTGCAGTCCTAAACAAGAAGTACAGAATATCTTTAAAGCAAAACACCCGATGGATGCAGAGATCACAAAAGCAAAGGTTGGTGGTAGTACGGTATTTCTAACCTTATAGTGTAAGGGTAGTGGTATAAGCAAGCTCTTCATTTTAGTTGATGGAGTTATCGGATCATCCTGTTAAAGCCTAAGTTCGTGTGTAACAGAACTTTGGCAGGGCTGGGTTGAAGGGATTGTTTCTCAGTATGGCTTGAATTAATTGTAGTCTCCAACAGCAGTTGGAAACTTTATTTGTTATATTTATTTATAAATATGACTATTTATGAAAATGTGGAGTCAGTGCTTAAAACTGATTTGGAAGAAACTTAAAGCTTTAATTTATTCAAGGGTTACTAGTGAGAGAAGAAAACGGAGTGACACTAAGACTTTTTATAGAGCTGTCTGCCTTAGGCAAAGCAGAAGTGACCTAGTGTAAGGCAGGAATGGCTATATCAAAAAGAAGAGAGATTTATGTTGAATCTAATTTCTCAGTAATTTGCCAGAATAATATTTTCAGGGGCAACTCAGTATCAGGCATCACTCTTTTCACTCCAAAAATTCCTGTTGTATTGTACATTTTTATTGAAAAGCTCATTAACGTCTTGAAGACTTCAAACAAATTTGTCTCCTGGTTGTTTTGCTAATGAGTGGTGGCAGTGCTTGGGTAGATATGTTATTGTTGTCCTGCTGTCCTGACATTTAAATCTTCTGGGTCTCTTTTGTAGATAATTGGCTTTGGATCCGCCCTACTTGAGGAGGTCGATCCCAATCCTGCTAACTTTGTTGGTGCTGGTATCATACATACAAAAACTACTCAGATTGGATGCTTGCTGCGCCTTGAACCCAACCTTCAGGCACAGGTATCTGTTTCTGTATCTACAGCTTTTAAATACAAGTTCTTGTCTGCACTAATTTTTTTTTTTTAAGTATATATTTGAAATTCCTTATGGTTATTTAGTGAGAAATGTATATTGTAATTGCTAATTGTGACTGTTGGCTCTAACAAGGAATGAAATTGCAACAGCTGGTTCTAGCGTATCTTTGTAAGCTGTTGCTTCATAGAAATTCTCTTCCGTGTGCATATCACTCTATTATTCCAGTCTCCGTGGATTCTCAACTTCCCTTGAAGGCTGGAAATATTTAATGTTTTCATTTTTTGTACCTTGGACAAGATTAACTATAATTTCCTTTGCCAATTAAAAATAATAAAAGAATGATGTGGTTAAAAAGTAAAATGTACCCAAATGAAAACAAAATTGTTAAATCAGGGGAGTAATATTTGCGAAAGCATGATAGAGATTTTATCAAAAGATAATTAAGGGCCAGAAGTAAGTTTTGGGTGGTTAGGTCCCCTTTTTTCTGAACAAGTGGGCATGAAGATTCTTTAGACTTTTCCACGACGCTTATTCCTCTTAAAGGAAAAAATGTTGTATAAAAAGGTTGTCAGTAAAGCTTAAAACCTTAGAACAATGGTAACTTTCCCAATGACGGTTTGAAGACTTGCTCCATCCTATGCTTTGAAAGAGCTAAATTGCTCAGTGACTGCCTGCTTCTGGATGTTCTAACTTGGTCTTTTCTTACCAACTCTAACAGAAGAAGTGAATAGTAACTGGTTAACTTTCACTAGTTGTTTAATACCAAATGATATTTAAAAAAATACTTTGTGTTCTTTTTCAGATGTATAGGCTCACACTACGAACAAGTAAAGAAGCTGTATCTCAGAGATTATGTGAATTGCTGTCAGAACAGTTTTAATACTAACCATGACAGTTTTGTTTTTCCATTTATATCATTGTCATCATACTGCAAATAAATGTCTTGTACATCACTGTCTGAGTACTGCAATGTTAACAAATACCAGCTCCCTGCCTTAATAGGACTTGCCCCTTGTTTGAAATTGTGATTAGAATATGTACAGTACAGGGAAGTGACTTTTTACATAAAAAGTGGCTTTTAGTATGTTATACAAAGGGTGGAAGGGTTGTCTTTGTGCACCTTTTATTGCAGAGGTTCGACTTTTAAACTTGTTAAAGGGAAATTGATTTTGATAGGGTAACCAAGGGTTTCAACTGGAAAAGATTAGTAACATTTCTGTTTTACTGCCTTTAGCAGGTACTCCCTCTGCTCTGAGCTGAAAAAAAACAGTGTAATGTTGCTTGGTAGGGTTAATTCCAGATATTAATGTAGAGTCAAAAACCTTGTAAAGTTAAAAATTGCCACGAGTTTTGTACTGGATGGGAAGGGCGGATTCCAAGGTGTTTGATTTAAGTGGACATTTCTGTTGAATGTCACCAATCTTTGTGTTGTATTTGAAAAATGATACAGGTCCAGAGTCTTAAAGTATTAATCTTATAATCCTTTATGTCTTACTGTTTTCTGATCTTTGGAAAGTGGATTGAACACAAAAGCTATTCTTAATCCTTCTGCTTATCTCAAATAATGAGGTGAGCTTCCCTGCTACGTAGTGAATGACTACATCCTTGCTGAGTCAAACTGAAGTTGAATATTCTGTTCTGTTTTTTTCTGCTGCCCATCAGATTTAGCAAGCAGCAGTCCCAATGACGTGATATAACTAACTGCAGAGAGTAAGGGTTCTCATCAGTGTGGTGTTGTATAAAAGGAGAACAGGGAAGAAATGTGCCCTTTAAGGCTAAGGCATGCACTTTTCTAGACAAAAATCTAATTTTAAACTGTTTTTTTTTGTTGTTTTTTTTTGTTTGTTTGTTTTTTCCCCAGTGTATAATAATGTTAAAGCTTGAGGGGCTGAATAACTGGTATCTGTATAGTTTTCTGTCTGTCAGTGGTGGTAAAAATATCCAACGTGGTGTAAAGATCTGTGTTGAGACTGAGCTAGAAAAGCTGAAAATGTTCAGCTTACATAGAGTGGTTTTTACAACCAAAACCTCTGTAGCTTGTTCCAAATCATCAAACTCTGCAGCCTCTCTGCACAACTAAGTGGGTGTCATTTTGGCTCACATTCTTGAAGCTTTGAGATGCACCAGAGGCTGCCAAAACGAGCAGGTGAGGTTGTGCAGTTAGAAACTGCGGGCAGTTGTCAATGAGGCAGTACTCCAGGTCAGGATGAACCAAGAAGTCAGCTGCTGTTGACACGAGAAGTGAACCTCAGATTAAGATTCCCCTAAGGTTGTTTGAAGGAACCCTAGGACTGTTGTCTCAGCACATAGAGCCAAGTCTGCCGAGAAATAAAAGCTTCGAGTGATAGTGGTGGTGATGACAGTGAGAATCATGCCCTGCTGCCCAGTGCAAAGAAGGGGACAGGATTCTCCTTGGTTGAGTGTGCCTTGCTTTTCTTCAGTGCTTCGAGTTGAAGAAGGTGATTACAGTTTGGTGTGGTGGAAGGCTAATGGTTGTGCTTGAGTACCAGTGAAAAATGAGGAACAAAAGTTTGGGTGTGGTGTGTGATTTTGTTGCTTTGTTTTGCTTTTTTTTTTTCCAGAAATGGTTGGTAATTTATGGATGTTATGTCTGAAAACTTGTCTACAGACCTGGTCTTTCTGAAAAAACGTTCTCTTAAACAATTGGCCCTCTTGTGGCCTCCCATGCAGCTAATCACAACTCTGATCACAGCTGTTGTCTTTGAAAAATCTTCATACGCATTTCCTACACTCAAGTTGGGTAGTTGGCAGAGTACTACTGGAGTACCTATATTTTGTCCTTTGGAGGCTGTATGATCTTTACTAATCCCGTGATCTTAACCATGTTGGCTACTGTGTTAAAAATCCAATGTGCTGAACTAAAGGGAGTCTTAGCAGAGACAGGGAGTAGCTTCTTTCATTTTTTTCCAAATCCTGTTGTACATCTGTTCCTCTGAGTATGTTCTGTGCCCTCATTAAAGGACATCTTGAGACACACTGTACTATATTAGTTCACTTAGCTTTGGTTCCAGCTGTGCTAAATAAAAATGTGCATTAAAAATATGGGTAGGAGGGGGGTAAGGGAAAGCATCTTTTCAGTGGTGACTGTATTAAGCTTATGACTGTTCACGTTTTGTATTAGATGTCAGCTCAGTGAAGCCATGAGCAGAACAGTGAACAAATTAAGGATAAATACTTGATTTTTTTTTTGTGTGTGAATGATGGTTAACTTACCAAAGTGATGTATCCTCTCAAGCAGACAAAGTAATTTCTGCAGTAAACAGTGTTATTGTTTTCAAGTACAGTATTTTCAGGCATTGACATGTGAAAATAACTGAATAGCAAAACAGGTAGCATTTGTTCATTCTTGACCTACACTCCTGTATGTAACATTTATGGTGATTGTCTTATTTGTATAAAACAAAGTTCTGTCAAATTAAGTGGAGAATTTTCATATAGAAGACTATATATTAGACTATATTCATCAGAAGAACATATTAAGATTAAATAAATGATTAGAACAGTAATCAGACTGTCCTTTTTTGTCTGGGGAAATGGGAGCATAACGAATATTTGCCCAAGAATGATTGTTTTATTCTGAATTTAATGTTATGGACCAACAATTGATGTAGGATGGTTCATTCTTTCCTACAAATGACTGACTACAGGGTTGTGTTTTGTTCAGTCTTACCTGACCTGCAAATCTCTGGTTCCCCACTGAGTCTGGGTTTCTGTATGGGTTATTTTGTCACGTTATAAATATTCTGCTGTAAAAACTTGATGTAAAACCTGTCTTCCTATATGTTTGTATGTTTAACAGCTGACCATATGACTATTAACAGTACATGCTACAGTAAACTGGTGTAACTCAGAATAATATAACTTTAAACATATGTTCACAGCTGCTTTTTGGATTTCAGCTTGTTTCAAAACAGTGGTTCTTTCCTTGTTTCCATTCATTGCAGGGTGCAAATAGCAATGCACACGGCATCTCACACACGGCTTTCCATGTTACTCTATTTGAACAATGGGGTAAGCCAGAAGCTGCAAAAGCACACGCCCCTATCACACCGAGGCAGGACATGTAAAAGGCTGATGTTGCTGTAAAAGAAGAGAGTACCTGAACAGCCAAATAACTTCACTTGAACTTTGCATGTATGCTTCAGGTTCTTCTTACTTCTCTAAAATTTACTTTAAAATAAAAAAGCCCCTGGGCATTATGAACTTCTGTGCAACTTTTTCTCAGACAAATTGCAGATGGGTAAGAGTAAAAAATACTAAAGAAATACTCCCTGCTAGCAGCAAGTAGAAGTTGCTTGGGTGAGCAACTGCCTCTTGTTTGAGCCTCATGGCCTGGTAAGTACTTTTTGATACTTCTGCCAGAGAATTGCCCAGCAAATTTCTTCTTTGTCCAAAAGTCCCTAGAACATCTGTTAATTACATCTTTAGAAATACATTAAGGGTGCAGGGAGAAGCCTCCTCCCAATAAGATTTTGAGTCATGTAGTACCTTGCTGTCTGCCAGCAGCTGTATACGAACAAGCACAAGTGCTGTGCCCACTTCCAAAGGAAAGGCAGCAGCTCACTGTAGCCATCTCTTCTTGGATTGTGCAGTGATGGGCTACCCCCCAGGTCCTAGCTCAAGCGTGCAACCTAACACCCTATTTTCAGTTAAAATAATTGGCCAGACAATGAGAAACAATTTAACAAATTCAATTCCTT
Organism: Nettapus auritus; assembly: GCA_011076525.1. Classification (NCBI taxonomy): domain Eukaryota; kingdom Metazoa; phylum Chordata; class Aves; order Anseriformes; family Anatidae; genus Nettapus; species Nettapus auritus. The sequence continues at coordinate 45,815,707 of CM021769.1, forward strand.
CTACTTTATTTGGAAGTCAAACTTCTGTTATTGCACAGTGCACAGGCCAGTTTTCAGCCTCTAGTTAAATATCACCCTGAGCATAGCCAGACAGTCTCTGACGTTGTCACTCCCAACCCCTGCCCATTCTCTTTCCTCCCTACCCTTTCCCCCTCCCCTCAAGATTAGAAATAATTTATCATTTAGTTAACTTCATTGACACTCCAGGCAGCTGCTCAGGAAGCCTCTCTGCAAGGCTAACCATTTAATCTATACAAAAGAACTCCTAGCAATGAGTAATTGCTGTGGAAGTATGTACTTCTAATTAGCGTTTAATATTTTTTTTAAAAAAAAACAAAACAACTCTGAGGCTATCTGGAGGTCTGGCTATTGTATGCAGCTGTCAAAGTTGCAAACACAGCCACCAAACACAGTGATTTCCTTAATGAGCCTTTTTCTGGGGTTATCTGGGTCTTCGCACGGTAGCTGGAACTCCTTTTTATAAAGTCGAAGTGGCCTACAACAGCCGCACGCTGTGGTGACCTCCATGGTCTCAGCATTCAACCTGTTTGGAAGAGAGGGAGGATTGGTTACGACTTGGATACAGCTTTTTAGATTTAGTTCAGGAATGTATGTTGTGAATTGAACAGTCACGCAAGGTGTGCAGAAGCAGTTCATCCAGCTGGGGCTGTGCCATTAGGCAGCACTGCAAGATGCATAAAAAGTGAAACAAGCCAATCCTTTGGGCTTGTATGGAAAAGGTATTTAGGTAAGAATATCTGTAAATACGAGAAAAGTCTGCATGGTTTCCAGTAAGAACAGAACTTTTTAATTGCAGCTTTCTTGTAGTGATTGTGATAAACCTTAGTAGCTCTTTTTTTTTTTTTTTTTTTTTTTTTTTTAAATAATAATAATAATAAAACACTTTCCTCCAGCTTTAACAGCCCTTTTGAAAATTCAAGACACAAGATATCAGTTTTCAAAATGCTGGGGAACAGCTGAGCTCACCTAGCTCTTAGCTTCAGGATTAATTTAAATTGGTTATGGTAAAAGCAAAACACTTCATTGTTTTCCTATTCTGGAACGTACTCATTCACAGCAGTGCATGCAACTGCTTTTAACTTTTTTCCCAAATAAATATGAACTCTAATAGTACTGCAAGCAGAGTTTAGTTTTATTGGAGCTGTCATTCCCTGTTTGAGCAAGCAGTATTGCAGAGACATCACATTTGTAGCTGTAAAGCATCCCTGTAAAATAACCGGAGGACATTGTGAGGCAATGGGAATGACCTTAAGGATTTATTAGGGATAAATATTTTGGGTTACATTCTTGGTTTTTGGAAAGTAGTTATTGGTAGTCTGACTATTGTTTAAAAAAAAAAAAAGAAAAGTATTGACATCTTTTTTTTAAAAACAAAACAAAACAAAACAACAAAACAACAACAACAAAAAAAGTGAGAAGACATTCCCTGTTTAAACTGTAGATCCCTACAGCCTAATTGCTAGTTCTAGCCAGAGCTGGCCTATACTGCCACACTATTCCTAGATAAAAATACCACAAAGATTTTTCTCAGCGACTTATAAAGGAGAGGTAGTTGACAAGTATCAGTATTCACAGATGGCTAAATAAGAAACAGCTTCAGTGTATTTACGATATAGAAGCTCTCAAGTATCCTTACTGTGTTGAAGATGGACATGATCCTTCACATCGGCTCAAAGTGATATTAGCAGAACAGCCTTTGTAAGTTATTTTTTCTTCATATTCGACTTCTAGGCAACTCTCTGTCAAACGTTTAAAAAAAAAAAAAATGTATCTTAGTCTTCTAGTGTGACTTCTGATGGATGCCAAAAGCCTCCGTATTCAGTTTCCTGAAAAACCGTTCCTATTGTGTGACTCCAGAGGGACTGAAGGAGGATTGACAAGTCACAAGTAAGTAACATGGCAAGAGAAGGTTTTAGGCTAGGAACTGAAACCGTGTGAGATGGTGACATAGCAAGACAACTATGAAAATGCATGCAGCTGGAAATAGAAATGAGCAAAAAAAAAAATAATAAAAAAAAAAATCTGTTAATAATGCAGTGCAAATTAAGTCCAGGAGGAAAAAGCCCTAATCCACTGATGAGAAAGCAAAGATGCGAATAAAACTATCAGCTGGCGAATTCCAGCGGAATGATTTCTGGTTCACAGACTTGGTAATAGATGTGACTTACTTGAAAAATGCTTAATTAGCTCATTTTAAGGATTTATTTCTAGGCATATTTTATAACAATGTAAGCCAAAATTTCATAATTTAAATCTCTAAATAGAATGCATAATGCTACTTGGAAGGTAATGGCGTTACGTATTGATCTTGCACTTTTTCTGGTCATCTCCTGAATTGAAGCAAGACACTAGGCATCATATGAAGCAAAAAGTTGAATGGAAGTGAAGTTTTCAAAAGAGTTGAAGAGGTTAAAGATTGTGGCTTGTACCCCTTAGCATGAAGAATACTATGAAGGCAGCTTATGCACCTCACACAGCTCCTGTAGCGTGCTCTGTCAACCGCGTTAAGGTTCCCAGCTTGAAGCAGGTTATGGATGAAACCCAAGCATTGTTGGGTGGGGCTCAGTTATACTGTAGGGGATTTAGAAAAAGGCAGCTAATGGCACACCACACTAATGTGCTGTCCTCTGCCTGTATCTTGTAAAGTTGATAAGAGAAGCTCTAACCTTCCTTTCTAGACTGAAAGGTATTGATAATCTGTGAGACTAACAAGTAAGTGAATTGCTCAGTTGAGGGCAGAAAAACGTGCAGAGAAAGGAGAATTTGTACACAACTCTGAACTCACAAACTGAACCCCAGGAGGCACTGCCTGTTAACAGCAAGGCCCAAACCTGGGAACGGTAGGGTTGGGAAGGCAGAGTTCTAAAGAACAATCTACAAAAATGAATGCGAATAAAAGCCAAAGCAGGCATCAAAACATAAATACATTTGCGAATATGAGGGAAAGCCCTTCTGCTTAGGGGAGTTCCTAATTGGATTCCCATTCTGCGAGGTGAAAATTGTGAGGATGCAGGGAAAGAAGGGCCAAAGATAGTGGCACAATAGAAAGAATCCCATCTTCTTGTGTCAAACCGCCATTTTGTGATGCTCACACATTCATCCAATGCTGGTTTATACTATTAAAAAAAAAAGGGGGGGGGGGGGGAAAGAGCTGTTTGGTACTGAATTGTCTGTGGAACAGTGAGATGAAGGACAAACCGTGCATTTAAGTGCTTGTTGCTTCTGGGCATGCTCCCACTGCACAGCTGTGCCTTTCCTTGCGGCTGAGCTGGCTGGATGAGCTGCTCGCTGCTGACAAAGTTAACGGAAGAGCCAGGGATGGAAGGATCTGCTAAGGTGATTGTGCCCGCTGTTATACATTGAGTCACATCACTGTTTGAGAGCAGTTAACTGCAAATAGTTTTCTTAGTTGACTTTGGGGGATCTTGTGTGTGAATGGGTTTTGTCCAGTGAGACCTGACAGATGACTGTTGGGATGACTTGAGTGTGGCGTTCTACTTTGTTCAAATTTTGTTGCTGTTAGTGATAAGTTTATGGTTCAGTTGCTCTGATCGTGGTGAAGGAATGACAGACTGCATGTGAAGATTCATAGCAGCTAAGGAAATAGCAAATAGCTTTGTGAAAAATTTTGAATGCTTCAAACAAATGCTTATAATCTCATTATCAAGCAGTGTAGAGAAGGGCAGACCTATGAGGTCATAATTCTTGAAAAAGATAAGGCAAGTGAAGGCAGTAACATGTTGGAGGTTCCCTTTCTTTAGGAATTAAACAAATGAAACAGACAATGGATAGAGAAAGCGGTGCATGATAGTGGAGAAGGAACAGTTGCAGGAAAAGAAAGCAGTATGATACGGTTGCGGTATACTTTCCAGATAATTTCTCGTTTGTTTGTGGAATTAAACCAAAAGGGAATGCAGAAAGAAGCTGAAATTGAGTTGTTAATTTCCTCCTGGGTCCTCAAACAGCAATTCTAAGACATACAAAAATATATTAAAAACAAAAACAAAAAAACAAAACAAACAACCCCCTCCCTCCCCCCACAAAAACAGCAATTCAGATACACAAACATCCATAAAACACCAGCATCCAAAAACAAAGTAACAAAACAAACAACAAAACACACAAGAAATTCTACTTCCATTCACAGATGGAAATATGCACCGTTCATATCTGCTTATTCTTAGAAGGGTTAATGCATACTCTAGGAGGTGTTGAATGAAAACTGCTTCACTGCCTGTTACCAGGAGCAGAAACTAGGTATCTCTGTGCACTCACACCAGCATTCCTGACTCCAGCACTGTAGGTTATAAAGTAGGAAAGCTTGAGTTTAAACCAGTAGGAATGATATTGCTCTGTGCACCTCCCTTTCTAAAAAGTTATGAAGAATTGTAAAGAGTGTGCTGTTCTTCAGACCAGAAATGCTAGGTATTATATACACAGAGGTGCAAAAGACCATCACTATACCTCAACAACACTGGAAAAAAAAATTATCCTGTGGAGAAGGTATCAAAAAAAAATTTTTTTTTAAAAAAAAGCATTTTCAGAAAGTGTATGAGAGTTAATACAAGGACTGTAGAATGAGATAAGTCAATAGTCTGTTCAAATAAGTGGTGTCTTTCCTACGCTGTTAAAAAAAGATTTTTAAATTTAAATTGATTCTATGACTTTCTCTCTGGTAAGTGTTCTGTCAGCCTTAACTCGTGTTTCTTAGTGTATGCATCACTACATTGCAGGAAGCCTGCTGGTATGAAAACGACGACACCAAGACAACTCTATATATTAGAAAACAAAATGCAGTAATGATAAAAGAGAAAGATACAGTCAGTGTGTACAAGCAAAATGTGACATAGCAAAAGAATATGTAATGGCTCAAATTAATACATATGAAACAAAAGATGTACTAAGCAACAAAGCAGGATAAACTAAAATACCTTACCTTGTGGTACTGCAGCTGGTCTAATAGAAGACAAGGATGTTGAAAGTTGAGAAGTAACAGAAAGAGAAGATGTGGTATGCCTGGTAGTTAGTGTAGTTGTTCGAATAGAAGTCTGTTCAACAGAAGGGATCTCTGTAGAAGCAGTAGTAACAAAACTGGGAGCAAACGCAGTTGTTGTAGGTAGAACACTTGGGATCGCAACTGGAGTGGATTTGGAAGAGACAGCAATTGGAAGTGCTACTGAAAATGTTTCACCACGTGGAGTAAAAGAAACTGTGGTGTTTGGTGAGGGGGAAGAGTAAGTGGTACTCTCAGAGGAGGTAAAAGTGGGAATGAAGGTTGTAGTCATGGGCTTTGTTGGGGGCGATGGGGAGGAGACTGTGGAAGGGGCGGCAGATGGCAGCCTGGTGCTGAGAGGGCTGCTGGGGGCAGGCGACGTCCTTGGCAGTGGCACTGCTGGGCTGCTGGTGGGGCTGGCCTCGCTGGGCACGGAGGTCTTGGAGGTGCTGCTGGCAGACGTGGCTGGGGTGGTCTTCTCTGTGCTCACGGGAGGCACGATGTGTGGCACCGTTGTCTTTCTGGGGGTGGAGGCTGCTGGGAGGAAAGCACAGGGGGACTGAGGGTGGCAGGGCAGGAGGGGCAGGCAGAGGAGGAGCGCTGTTCCCGGGCAGATGCCCCAGAACAGCCCCAAAGGCAAGGAAGGTAGGAGCGGGTGGCCCCAAGTCTCGCTGGATAAGAGGGAGGAATGGGCCAGGGGCTGCTGCCCTTTCCCTCCATATCCTGCTTCTCCCCATGAAAGTGGCACAAGGACAGCACCTCAAGGCTGCCCTCCAGCAGCTCAGCACCCTCTGCTCCTGCCTGGAAGAAGAACCAAAACGAAGGCCAGCCTGTGGTGAGTTCATTATAGCTGGATCCTAAGCCCCATTAAGCCCCTCACTTGCTCATCCTTAGGAAGAAACTGTAAAACAACCAGAAGGGAAAGATAGGAAAGATAGAAAAAACACTCATGCATCAAAATGCAGACGATGCAAGACCTGAAGAAAAATAAAATAACCCCCAAGTAGAAGCAAAGGCAATCACTCCCCACCTCCCACCAGCACACCGAGGAACAGTCAGGTTCTGAGGAATGGCTCATTCTGAAACCTGCAGCCATCACCTTCTTGATGAGTGTTTTGTTGTATGGTAAGGAATGCCTCGCTGGGCTCTTGCTGTAAACTGCGCCGGCTCTGTTCCCTCCCTACCTCTTGTCCAAACGTTACCCACTTGCTCGAGAGATGACAGAGAAACAGAAAACGTCTTTGTCATGTTTTACAGCTACGATAATGTTAATTCTCATCATAATAGCATCTACGGGGATGCGTTATTAATTTAAGATAGGCACAATATTTAGAAAATATTGATGTAATAGCTGCTGCTGAGCAGTACTCACACCGAGTCAAGGACTACTCTGCTTCTGATGCTGCCCTGCCAGCAAGGGGCCTGGGGGTGCACAAGGAGCTGGGAGAGGACACAACCAACACAAGTGGCCCAAACTCACCCAGGGGCTGTTCCACACCATTTGACATCAAGCTGAGTGATAAATGTTGGGATGAAGGGGGAGGAAAGAGGGGTATAAAGAATAGTGGCATTTGTCTTCCCAATAAAGGGCAGGCAGAGCAGAGGGAAGGAAGGAGGGAGCCTTACCTGGGTGTGAGGAGCTCGGTGCTGCTGAGGACACAGTTGAGAAGGGGGAGGACGTAGATGAGGGCAGTGGGCTGGTTTTGGCTGTGGAGGGTGCGGAGGACGCAGGCGACTCTGT
>CM021769.1:45822471-45989530 GCA_011076525.1 Nettapus auritus
GGGGTGGTCTTCTCCGTGCTCACGGGTGGCAGTGTTGTTTTGGAGGCTGTCAGGTGGAAAGTGCCGGTCAGTTGGTATTTTTAGAGCAAGAGCTGAAGCTAAGTTAAATGGGCAATTCTAAGGTAAACATCTCCCCCTGGGGTAGGGATAACACGTGCAATACCGCACCACTGTTACTCTTTTTTTTCTATAGAATATGACAAAGAGATCTATGATGACCAGCATTTCCCGTCCCAACCTGATTCCCCCCAGCGTGGCCAGCTAGTAATGATTTCGTATGGATGCCCTCCATCAGTTTGTCTGTCTGCTCTTTCCTTAAATTCTTTAGAAGGGAAGAGGTACCTCTACTTTCATTTTACCACGTGTTTACAGGTAGTCTATCATGTGTCTGTTTCAGAACATGCTGGGAAGGTTTCCTCGGAGAGTTGATGCTACTGATGGGACAGGCATACGCCATGGGTGACTCTTTGCTCTCTCCTGACCAGAGCACTCACCTGTTACTACTTTACTAGTTGGAGTCTTAGCTCTGGTTGGCTCCCTTGCTACAAGAAAGGGATGAGAGAAAACAATGGTTGAGTCTTGGAAAGGATCCTAGGGAAAGCATGTCGTGGCATCTCCTCAAAGAAAGTATCCTGTTTGACACCAGGAAGACCTGGGCATTTGTAGCCCCATAGGTCCTAGTGGGAGAAGTGTACCTTGGAGTTTGAGTGTGCACCTTCTTGCCCACCCTCCACTGGTAGTATTTTTGCACCCAGGGTTAGCATCTGTCTTTATGCATGGAGCAAGGAGTTGCTATTTATTGGCCCATCTTTGTCATGCATGTATCAGGGCCTAGGCATCCTTTGGGTGGAAAGCATCTTTGTTTTCTGTCTCTCACCCCATATTGTCCCAGAGCTGTAAACTTCCACTCTCCACTGCCTTCTCTCCCCACCACTGCACATTCTCAGGGCACCACTGAAAGGGGAGTTGTGTGTTAACTAGTCTCCAATTATTAGTTGTAGGGCAGGAACTCATAGGGGTGTGTGCCCTGATAAACCCTGTGCCCCAGAGCCAAACCCCTGAAGCAGCAGGTGAGGAGGACCAATGTGACTGCCAGTCCCAGGACATGCCTGAGTTCCAGGAGTCCCATAGCGAGGGCAGTAGGAATAGAAAATAAATACTAAATGTGAAACCTGTGCAGAACACGCCACTTAGAAGAGAAGGGTGGTAGCTGAAAGGAGCAGGCAGCAGCAGCAGGAAGAGCAAGAGGGGCCTTACCAGGATGTGATGGTCTCAGCCGTGTTGAGGGCAGGGCAGATGAGGAGGAAGAAACAGATGAGGTTGAGGTGACAGGTGAAGAGCTGGGGCTTGGAGACATCTTTGTCAGTGGGACTTCTGGACTGCTGGCAGGGGTGGCTTCTCTGGGAACAGAGGTCTGGGAGGTACTGCTGGCCATTGTCACAGGTGTGGTCTTGTGTGTGATGAATTGTGGCACAGTGTGTGGCACAGTTGACCTTTTGTGGGTGACAGCTACTGGGAGGAAAGCACAAGTCAATTGAGGGTGGTGGAGCAAGAGGGGAAGGTGATAGAGGTGGGCAGTTCTGTGCCAGAAGCCATGGGCTGGCATGGGGACAAGAAAGGCACAGATCCCTCCTGCTGGGCAAGAGGAAGGAATGGCCCAGTGGCTCCTGCCCTCACTCTCCCCTTTCTGCTTCTCCCTAGGAATGCAGGGCAAGAACTGGGCTAATTCAGCACCCTCTGCCTCTTCCTGGACCTCATGAGGGAAGATGAAGAGCCTCTCTGGATATGTGTGTCTCCCCTGAAGGCATTCCAGGCTGAGCATGGGCATCCCATGGGAAAGCTGGGTAAGTGAAACAGAATTGTAGGACAATGGCAGCTCTCAGGTCCTTCTTACCTACTGAGACTCGGTGGTGTAGAGTGGTTGCTTCAGTTCCCTCACTCTCTGTAAAGTAAGGACAAGTGGACATTTAGTAATGGTTGATGTCTGAGAATGTGCCTAGTTAAAGTGGGTTGTGATGCTTCCTCAGACTAAGCTGTAATTGTTGGTACAAGAAGTCCTGGATGTATGCACCCCAACAGTAAGGATGGGAGATGTGTGGAGTGGGAGAGAGCGTGCACCTGCCGTCCCACTACAACTGACTTCTCCCTGCACACTGTCCCAGCTTCTGGTGTCAGAATACAGCATCAGAGGAGGCTGTGCTTGTTGACATACAGAGTCCCTTTGGGATAGATAGGATTTATGATTTTCAGAGAAGTTGTTACAATGGCATGGGGGAACACACATTCCACCATCTGTAAGTTTTCCAAAACTCACTTTGAAACACAAAGCGATTTTGCCTTAATTTGGAGGAATTGGTAGAATATGGTCTCCAACAGAAAAGTTAGGTTTAAGATCTTATTTGGATGTCTGATGCTTGTTCCATGGAGGGATACCGTAATATCTATTTTTGTCACACTTCATCAGTCACCCATGCCCTTTCCTATTTGCCATGTTAAAGACATCTAGTAAGAATGCCTGTTTTTATTACAAGGAATCCACTGATGTGTTTTGTGAGTGATGGCTTCACATGACAGATATCAAACACAGTATTTACCTACTGTTGTTAGTTCAGGCTGGCTGGAAGTTGCCATCTGAGATGTAGTATGAGAAGGTATAGAGGTGGTTGTCATTTCCTTTTTGGTGGGGGTCTCGAAGAGTGGTGTGGTGAACCTTAGTTTTTCCGTCTCTGTTGAAGCAGTGGTTGATGAGGCAGTAGGTGTAGATATTGGCTTAGTGGACGTGGTCCTTTTTGTTGAGGTAGTTATGGAGGGTGTAGTGACAGTTGTGGTCATACTTGGTGTAGTAAAAACCAATGTTGTATGTTCTTTTGGAGTAAAGGTAAAGAATATGTGAGTAATCAATTTACTTAAACCCGTATTCCAGAGACCCAAATTTTGCCCTTGCTCTCTTCAATGCTTTATGTATAATTGCTTGTATTTGTGTTCTCATAATCTTGCCATATATTTTCCACTTGTATTTGTTTTCTCATCTCAGATATTTCTTTGATCTCATTTTGTGTGTTTTTCCTGTGCTAGATTATTTTTCATATAATTTTTCTAAGAAGTTAGCTTTGATGTCACTTATTAGCTAAAGTCTGTATGACTTAGATAATGACAATTTCATTGGCTAATCTTCTGTTCTGAATAGGCCACAGTTTCAGCTTCCCACAATTTGTATTACAAAATCAGATAACATCATACCATAGGACTTCACTTGTCCCAGTGCTCAAGTCACCTGGCACAATGGCAGTCCTTGAAGTTTTAACTCCTATGTTACCTCTTTTGATTGCCACTTTCTCTGACAGCCTGGGTCCAGGATGGCTTTTTAGTTGAACTGCATGTTTGTGGGAAGTTGCATCCTATTAAGAGTCTCCTCATAACTGAACTAACTGTAGAACAGGGGGTGAAACTTAAGCTAACAAATCCAACTGGAGTTGAGATGACTCATTGCTTATGGAACCTCTAATGTGCTTCTCGGATGAGTCACACACAAGTTATTTTGGTTGCATTTTGTCTATATCCTTTCTCTTTGCAGGCACTTTCCATCTATGCTTCTGAACATTTCTGGTTTGCAAACTCCCTTCTCGAAGCCTGCTTTGCTTACCTCATAATTTGCAGCCGTATTCTTGGATGTTGAGACAGCTTGCAATACCTAGCAGCTTCTTGGTAGAGTAATGCCTAAATTATGTATAGAATGGGTTTGGTGTAATTTATTGTAGACAGTAATGCTAACAACCTACCAGTTGTTGACTTTATTGTGACAAGAGGTGTTGCTGATGAAGTTCTTGGAATGGTGATTTTTGAGGTTATTGTTGGACTTGTGGTCTCAGTTGATACAGTAGATGCAGAAGAGGTAATAGGTGATGTTGGTAGGATAGTTGCAGGTGATGTGACTGCAGTAGAGCTTCTTGTTATGTTAGGATGCACTGTTGTTACTAAAAGAAAAATCAAAATCAGAGGATAATAATTCTTAATACTCTATTATAAATATGCCTATATAAATTGATTTTTTTAAGTAAAAAAAAACAAACAACTACTTGTAGTAACAATTATTAATAGCTACCACCTTAATTTTAAATGAAATATTTGAGAAAAGCTTTCTATCTATTCCTTTGCGATTATCTGCAGTATATACATTGAAGAGGAATTTTTGCAGAAGCTTATTCAGAGAGCCATCAGCGTAACTTTTTCCCAATACTTTTCATCTTCATGGATATTAATGTAATTTCTAACAAATTGAAGATCAGTATGCACAGATTTCTTTCGCAGATCAGGCTATTGGGGTTTGGTACATGGGTTTCCATGAAGACCTTCTTAAACTGATCAAGAGTTATAAGGCCAGTCACCATTAAAAATTGTGGTGAATTTTTTGTGTGATCTTTGTGTATTGGAAACAGAACAGAAATCCTTTTTCACTTAGAGAGATATTTCGCTGCTGATATCTGGAATTGCCTAAGTGTACTCAAGAAACACGGTTCTCTCAATAATTTCCCTTTGCAATCTAAGAATTCTAACAAATGATTCCGGGGAAAAAAATGTGATAATTGCAATAGCGAGTAGTTTTTCATTATTGCATCTTAAGCATGTGAAACTGGTGATGTCATCATATCAAGCAAAAAAGGATACTAGTTATCTCAGAAACACATCTAACAATGTACATCAATGTGTAAGTACTTGTTTTAGCCAACTGCTTAACTAACCTGTTAAAGGTGAAGCTTCAGGTGTAGTACTAACGCTTTCATATCCTGTTGGATAAAGGTAGAACAGATTAAATTTGTGAGTGGAAACATATTAAAAATATTCCAAATAAGGCTAATTTCAGATTGGGAGAAAAATAAAGACCTTTCCAAGGATTGTGTTAATTAGTGAGATCATCCTGAAAACATTTGCTACTACTTATTTCAGTGGTGAGCTTCACATGAAAGCACTTAAACAATGATGAAAAAGTTAATACTCCTCACAATAATACACAAGCATATTTTTGCTGCCTTTCTTATGTCTCTTATGGATAAAGGCACTCTCTGATTTTTTTTTTTTTTTTTAATGTGTAAATGAGATCACTAGCTGAGATTCCAGTTTCACAGGCTATAATTCTTTAAGATTAAAAACAAACAAACAAACAAAAAAAAGTCCTTGAGGTCATTTTTAAAATCTGCATGGAAATCCAAACTGTGCAGCTGGAATCTATCCACAACATTATTTAATAAGACAAGTTTACAGAGTAGCACACCATATGGTAATAAATCTATCTTAAGTTAAAATAATTAAACAAACAGAAAAAAAAACTTAAAGAGAATTGCTATGTGAAGTCCACTAGCTGGGTTTGATTCCTTTCTACATGTTCTCTTTGTTTAAGAAAGGCACTGAATGTGTCTGGGACCTATACTTTTATTTTTACCTCACATAGATTAGAACGTCTATGAACTTTCAGGAACACCCATATTTTGAAAAGTACTCACACTTACAATGAACAGAATTTTTCACCTTCCTGATTAAAATCAGGGTCATCCAGCTTCTCTATTGTAGCATTCCTTACCCTAATCCATATTTTAATTAGTTGTTTTCATTACTTTATTTATCAACCGAAGTTTTACATAGTACAGTAATAAGATTCTTTTGAAGAAGAGTTGTAATAGGATAAACACTCATTGTTGATCAAGAGGTACTAGGAAAAATACCTTCTTTGAGAACAGACAAAGGTTTTAGTTACTGTAGAAAAAGACAATGAGTATGTAGGTTCTTACCACATGGCATGCATTTTTCCTTCTCATAGTCAAAATATTCATCATGAGAGCAGTTGTAACAGCCTGAAGAAAGGGGAAATTTGTTTTACCTTCCTCTGAGAACTGCATTTAGTCTATACTATGTATAATAAAATATCTTACATTTCTGTCATGAAGAAATTGTATCGATTGCAACTTAATATATTTAGGCAACCACCCCCAATATAATCCTCAGAAGGATCTGCATATGTATTATTTTTTTTATTCCTCCAACTATATCTATTTGTCTAATAGAAATAATACTCATAATACAGAATACATGTATTATCTTACATAAACAGAGCAACTTATTTTAATTTGGTGCAAGTCAGAGGATTTCTCTTCAAGATAACCTGAGCTCACTACAAAATTAGGTACAATACAGGTAATTACACCGATTATGCATATAAAGCAGTAGTAGTAAGGTAAAGATCAACAAAACTGCTTTAAAGATGACATCAATTTGAGCATGACTAACTGTGGCATGACTGAAAATAATTATCTTACTGCTTTGTGGTTTGAAATAGCGTAACTTCAATTACCTTCAATGTTGACGTATTTGTAGTTTTGGTTTGGACAATTACAAGGCCTGTAATGCCAGGTGCAGTTGTCATTGTTGTAGGCATAGGATAAAGCACCTCCACTTCCTGTGTTCTTATGAGAATTGTAATACTCACAGTAGACAGCTAAAAAGGGCAAAAAACAGGAGAAAAGTCAAAATTTTGCAAATTAATTACATATTATTTTCAAAGTACTTATGGGAGGACAAAAATAATCAATGGCTTGAGTCAAAAATTTTGTTACTGGAATTACCACTATCTGATGTAAAATAAAATTTATGTTTTAGTGATGTGAGTCAGTTTCTTTTTCTGTGAACGGACTATGCAGACATTTCCACAATTTTTAATGTATAATATAGTGAATACGGGAAAGAAACCATCAAAGATGACAAGTTTAGCATTGATTTATAACACTCATCCTCTCTTTTCCTCCATGTATGGTGTTCTGGGACACACTGATATTTTCCTGTTTTACAGCGTTCCAGCCAACACAGCTGTCTTTATTCCCTTGACATCCACACAGATAGTGAATTCATCACAACTAAAATGAAACTTTTTTTTACAGTTTCATATTCCATCTACTTATAAACTGACTTCACTATACAGTAGCAGCAGAAAAGACATGCTGCCTTCTGTGATCACTTATTTTCTCATTATTCCACAGTAAAAACAGACACAATATTTTGATTAATTTAGCACAAATGAAAAGTACAGAGTTCAGAATTCATGTGACTGAAATCAACTATTGGCCCATATAGAAAACACAACCCAGGAGGTGCATATGTAAGCAATTTCCTTTGTTACCATATCAATGTAATCACAATAACAATAATTGTCTCTTATACTGATTAAAGAGAGATTAAAGAAACTTACGACAAAATTCAGGGGTCCTCCAGTCAATGCAGATACCTTTATCTAAGCACGCCATCGCATATACTGCAATGGCATCACACATGCATTCACAATCCCCTCCAATGTCACAACCACATGAGTCCCGAACACAGGCCTCGTAATAGGGCATACGATTCACCTGCATTGGAAAATTAAGTCATGAATTTTCTAGGATTCATTAATGCCTAGTTTTTGAGAAGTTGCTTTTTCCTGGGTTCTTGTACACGCTGGGTAAAGTGAAGAGCAGATGTTCAATTAAAGTGAGAATAACTAGTATTTCCTCTGAACATTTGTCAATGCAATCCCTCTTCAAACAACTCTTTTTAGCAAGAATGTAGATATCTGCAGACTAACAGTAGAAGCTGATTAGCTTTTTCCAGATGTCTACATACATATGAAACATATTACGTACAATCAGCTTGAAAAAAAAACAAAACAAAACAAAACAAAAATCCCGCCTTTCATGGATATGCATGACCACTGCAGTGTCATCCGCATTTATCACTTGTGGTCACTTCCTGAAACTGCAGATTTTCCTTCAGAAAGCCTGGTTCTGATGAACCCTGTGACACAAGTCACAATAGGTGACTTAAAAGGAGAGGCTGAGGGAACTGGGGTTGTTTATTCTGAAGAAAAGGAGGCTGAGGGGAGACCTCATTGCTCTCTCAAAGTATATAAAAGGAGGCTGTGAGGTATTCTTACCTTATTGTGACAGGCAGAAAAGACTTGGCTGTTGATGATGGAACATGTCTTTTCTGCCCAAGCTTTACGATAAGGGTTCTTGCTACATGGGTCCACTACAAAGTATACATCCCCACAGAGAGGATTCTCTTTCCAAGAATTCACAAATTCCAACTCGTTTGATGCCACATACTTGCTTCGGGTTTCAAAATCATCTTTCATATTGCCATTATAGTTCCCACACAAACCACAGATAGTTTCCTGCATGAAATGAAAACATCATAAGTTGCCTTCCCTCTCAATTACTGACATTTTTTCCTGTGCTTCAGTGGCGACTGTGATCTACAAATACTCTCGTATGTTCTTAGCACCTTGTGCATGAGGTCCTGTTCATCAGTGGACGCCCCTCTCCTCTAAAGTGTAATTTGTCATCATTTAGAGATCAAATTCAACCAAAACATGCAGTTGTTGTATAAAATACAAGCTCTTAGCTCAAAAAGTTCCCGTCATGCAGAAGGGTAATGACATAAAGTCAGCCTTTAGTGAAAACCTCCGTTCTTTTGGAGACAATGATGAATAGAAAATAAATTGTTAGTAGCATCTCTGAAAAGCCTTTGTCATCATAGAAAGTCAAGACAACTGTCATCAAACTGGCAGTTCAATCTGAACTGAAGGATAGTTTACTGAGGAAGTTATTCTGCAATACCTGTGTTTCCCTGGAGATCTTGATGAAGAAGTTCATGTGCTTATTCCAGATAAGGGTCATGTTGTATTTTCCTGGGATAACGATATCAAACATCAGGTGGAGGGCATTCTTTTTCACATTGTATCGCACTAAAGGATTTTCCCCAGAAATAGAGAAGGTTTCATCTCGCAGTACAAGTGTCAAGTTCTGGAAGAAAAATTATGTGTATGTTGCAACTTACCATGTTTCAGTATTTTTCTTACCTTCCATGTCACACATGTTGAAGATCAGATACTGTGCTGCTACAGACCATCTTGTCATTCCCGCTTATTCTACAGTAGCCAGACACTGCTGAATAACCTTCTGTCATCAGTGATGGAGATCTTAAAAGGTAGTTGAGTTTCCTTGGGTTATCATCCTATCTCAAAATAATTGGCTTTTGTTTCCTTTTTTTTTTTTTTTTAATGTATATGCAAATCTACATAGAAATATTAAATATATATATATAACTGTTCTCATTACTCTTATTGTTACCTACACTAGTATTGGCATCTATATGAAGCCAACAAAGTAGAGGAGGTTAATCTTCATGTGTTCTTAGAAATAAAATATAAAAAGTACAGAGAAAATAGATCTATCACTAGAGCTCTTTTTACTATCTCCTACTCTCAAGTGTGCTCTTACAAATCCTGTCGTAGTGCAGTGTTTTAGAGTCTGGATAATAAACAGAAAGGTTTGTCTGAAAAAATGCACTTATGAAGCTGCATCCTGAGCAAACAAACTTTTTCAGCACAGCGCTGATGAGCTGAAACTGCCAATATTCAGTAATGTGGCAAATGTGTACTGCTTTTAGTGACTGTTTATTGGGATAGGATCTCATACTTCTCTCTGTCTGATAGTGAAAAGACTCTAAAATGAGCTGATACTACTGGGCATTACTGTTCAAGTACAGCCAAGAAAGGAAAAATGTACCTGATTTTGGAAGTTGTCAGACAGCAGTAGAAATTAGGATAATTGCTCATTACTTCAATTTCAAAGATGTATCTCAGGTAAACCAGTAGCGATCTGGATATATTTTGAATTGGTGGATATTACCTGGACTAAGAAATCTGGAGAGATTTTGTGTATCATCCATGATAACAATTCTTCAATTTCATAGTAGCGTTTTCTGAGTTTGATGAAAAAAATAATCTTTTGGCAGAGCCCACTGTTGAGTAGGTAAGGTTCAAAATTTTGTGACTTCTACATAGGTAAGAAGTTTGAGGACTGAAACACTGACATGAGAATTGATAAAAATGATGGCAGTTTCTATTAAGAATGAAGCTCCAGGTTAAGCACACGATTTCACATATAAAGACACCACTTTGAAGACACATCTAAAGTTTCCAAAATTGAAGCAAGCATGGGCTTAAATGACTATTCTGCTGGATAACAGAAAAATATCTTACCCCAAGGTAAATGCTGATGGATCTAGAGCATGTAACCCCTGATTTCCCACAGATGACATTCTCAGTAACAATTTTAAAAGAGGAATGAGGTCTATTAACACTGCAGCCATCCTAAAAAAATAAAAACACATGCAAAAAGACCTAATAGACTCTATGTCTGAAGTGTAACAAAGTAAAGAAAGCTTAAACATGCCATGACTGTGATTCTGCCTTTCAGCACAGCAAGCCATCTCTATCTGATATTCTCATTCTCATGTGAGAGACAGGCTATCTGTGAATGTCTTAAAATTCACTGCTGGCTACTAAAAGATAGGTCCTAGAATATTTTACAGCTTTCATAGCTGACCCATTCTATTCCTTGCAGAAACTATGCCTTTGTAGGTAGAAAGGAAAGATTACCGGGGTATCATGCTTTAGTATTTCATTATTTTGGGAGTTATCAGTGACGACCTCTGATTTGGTGGTCAAACTGACATCACTTCACTGAAAGACATAAGTGACTGGTACAGAGTATGTTACACATCTATGACTTTATATGTTATTTAATCTAAAATTGGTTGCACTTACATTAAAAATGCCATTTTGAGAACTAAAGGCTTTTCATTTTAAAAGATGAAATAAGCAGAAAATATAAAAACACCTTAAGTGTTTAGAAAGATTCAAAGTGCCCTAATGGGTATAGATACATCCTAGGATATTTTCACCTGCCATTTAAAGCAAGGTATTCCTTGATGCTAAGATACAGCCAAAAGAAGCAGTAAGATCCAGGTTACCATAGCTAATATGTATTCACAGTTGCCATCAAAAACAAAACGTTGTCCATCAAAAGTGGTGATGTGGCCTTCTCCATAAAGATTACACGTTGAGGAACACTTTGATTTCTGTACACATTTCCATTTGCCTTTTCTGCAAGTGCTGGGAGTGAGAAGAGAAACTATACTCAGATTTCAAAGGAATACCACCTTAACCTACATCTTCTTACATGCATGCATTTTTTACAGATAAGACGTTCATTTAATTGACTTGTGTACACTGTGACCAAGTCACAATTAATGTAAGATATAAATACATACACAAAAGTTAAGGATTACTGAGAAAATTAATTCATGATCAATTCAAACTTTACTCTATTTTTCTTTCTTTTCCATTAAAGAAAAATGTAAGCTCATTTCTTTTTGCTGTTTGTAAAAACAGATATCACTGTTCTGTATTGTTTGGGTGGTGCTGGTTTTTTATACTAGATTAGAAGCTGGAAAGTGTATAAATTACCTTGATAATGCTGCTAAGGAGATGGAAGCAATCTTTTTTGGGAAGCTGTTTTTATCTATAGAGAAGAAGGAAGACAGTGCCCTCATCTTTATTTAGTTGTTAATCCTTGTGGAGCTGTTAATCCTCAACCTTACGTAGTTTACAGTTGTATGCCCTACTAGGGATGCCCTTATTCCTTGGATATAGAGGTGGTAGAAATATCTCTGAAGCCAGTACAGCTGACTAGCAGATCATGACTCTTTCATTTATACATAAATATTGCCAAGTGTTAAGCTTCTCTTTATTACCTATATGCTTTGTCACTATATTCCTTCAGTTTAGCTTTCAGCTTTTGCTATTTCCTACTCTCCTATCAACTAAATGCTTTTGTTATATAGTTGTACAGCTGAGTGAAACAGAGGTTCAGAAATAGAAAGTGGTGTGACTCTTACCAGATTTCACATTCAGTTTGGATCTGTTCACCTTTTCCATATGCAAGACCACCATATTCACAAGGACAATCCTCAGCTGGAACACACCTGCCATCAAGATTTTCATATAGCCCATCAGCGCAGACACAGCCTGATTCACATTTAGTAGGTATCTGGTAAAGATCAGCAGATTGCAAAATGAAAAAGAATGTAAAATGTATTTTATCTTGTATGTGACTGGTGTCAAGAGTGAATCTGTGCTTAGTTTTAGTTTCCATTTGACTTAAATGTTGTGATTTTCTTCCTTTTTTTATACTAGTCAATTGAACTAGTTTCACTGAAGTTACAAGATATACCTGTTGTGTGAGATACTAAACATACTTGAAGACTGAAAAGTGTCTTTCGTTCCTACCAATCTTTCAGACAAACAGAGCACAATATAACTTTCTTAACACTTAACACCAGGGAACACTATTACATGACAATCTTCCAGTCAGTCTGTTTCCTTAGTATAAAAGCAAAAGAAAACCCTGTCAGGATAGACCAGAAGTCCACCTAGCTTAGGTATCTTGAACCCTACAACCATCAACACCAGATATTTGGGAAAGAATTAAACAGAAAGCATATACTACATGTTCTATCAGTTTCTAGCAACATGCAGCTTACGGAGCCAGAGGAGATAGTGAAGGATTATATAGTCTTTAATGGATTTTTATTCTATTTGTTTCATATAATTTAATTCAGTAATCCATTTAATTGAGTTCCCTTAATCCCTTTTTGAATGTGTGTGTGTTTTCATTGTCTACAGTCTGTAGAAAGAAGGTTGGTGCTCAGTTATATCATGTTAGAAGAAATATCTCCTTTCATTTCACTAGGAGGAATTGAATCCTGCCCAGATTTCTCATGTTCTAGGTAACTACAAGAACATTCTTCCTCTCCTAGAAAATTAATATCCCAGGGCTGTGAAACTCACACATTCAATTCCAGTAGCCAGCATCTGACAGGTAGGGGCACATGTAGCTCCATACTTGTTTTCTAAGTTGTCAGAACATGATATATATTTCTTAGGAGCTCTGCAGCTTTCTATAAAAAAGGAAGAAAAACAAACATAGGAAACTGTGAAGTAGCAATTTTATAGCAGAAAAAAATATGTTACAAAGTAAACCAAATCAGACCCATACCTGCAGGATTTTGAGGTTTGCCAGTGCAACTGAGCCTCCCATTAACACAGTAGCTAGGAAAAAAAAAAAATAAAATTCAGTGGAGTTCTCTCCTAAGAAAGAAAGAAATACAGATTTTCTGCAAAATGGCAACTTGTGCTTCTCTACTGGAAATGTTTCATTTGTGTTACTAGCACCTCCCCATTCTCCAGAACAGAACATGGATCAATTTGCCCCTTTTTGCTTTTAGCGTACAGAAACATCAGTTTTGAAAGTGAATCATGGGCCATCTTGCTGTTTGTATACAGCTGTACAGATGTGGTTGGCAAAGTCTCCTACTATCTTTGAGTAGGAATAATCAGATTTTACCTATTATTTTCTAATTTTATAACATTACCAAGCTTAAGGTTTGTCAAATATTTTCTGTTTAAGAATCTTTGCATTTTAGGAAGTTGCAAAAAACATATCTTAAAAAATATTCCTTTGCTATTAAAATAATATTGCTTTTGGCTGGGATGGATTTCGTTTTCTTCATAGCAGCTTGTATAGTGCTATGTTTTGGATTTGCGATCAAAATAGTGTTGATAACAAACAAATGGTTTGTTATATAGCTGGTTTTATATATATATATTTACATATATATAATATACATAACTGTCGCTGAACAATCTCAATACCTTCTCTGTTTCTTAAACTGCCCCACCAACAAGTAGGCTAGGGGTGCACAAGAAGCTGGGAGCAGACACACCTGGGACAGCTGACCAAAGAGATATTCCATACCATATGACACTGTGCTCAGCAATGAATCTGGGGGGAAAGAAGGAAGAAGTGGGGACAGCTGGAGTTACGGCATTTGTTTTCCCAAATAATCACTGTGTGACAAAGCCCTGCTTTCCTGGAAATGGCTGAATATCTGCCTGTTGATGGGAAGTAGTAAATTAAGTCCTTATTTTGCTTTGCTTATGCACACCATTCTGCTTATTAAGTAAGCTTATTTTTGCTTATTAATAACAAAGAAAGTTATTAAACTGTCTATCTTGATCCATGAGTTTTCTTGTTTTGGCCTCTCATTCTCTCCTTCATCCCAATAAGGAGGAGTGAACAAGTAGCTCTTTAGTGCTTAGCTTCTTACTGTGGTTAAACCACAGAGACACCTGAAGACATCATTTCAAATTAGTTGATCTGTAAACACTTACCAGGTAATCCCACCACTCATTGTTGACTGATCAGGTAGGATGTACTTCCTGTCTTCTAAATAACAGGGACAGTGAGATTTACGAACACACTCATTCTTGTGGTTCAAATACGTTCCTTTAGGACAATGGCAGCCTTCAACAGGGATGTCAGTTGGATGACATTCCAGGGCTCGGTAGGAGAGTGACAAGCATGTCCTGTCGCATGCCTGAGTGTTGTAGCTGAATGTTTGATTGCCTGTACAAGGAATGGCTATAAAACAGGAGAAGAGTGTATGTTACACTTCATTTTCTTATCCTCTTTGCTGCGAAAGATAACTGCACTCAGAGTAAAATGCCACATATATTCTGTCAATAGCTTCAGTGCTTAAGGCTACCTATTGCTTCTCCTCCTGAGGATGTGGAGCTGTAGTAAACAGTATCTCAAAGCAGGGCTTAACAACAGCCATGTGGCCAAAATCACATCTGCAACCAGGCTTTCCTTGTTCTTCCTAACCCTATGACATAATATATTTTTATCTGTCTATTCCATCACTTAACTATCAAGTCCTGGAAGCATCCACATGCTTATCTTAAAGCATGTGAATAAACTGTTTGATAAAAGTCTTAATAAAACAGTCCTTTTCTGAAACAGACTAGCAGGGTATTTGTAAGTTGGATATCTGCTAACCTGTTTCTGCTTTCCTCTTTTTTCTGTCAATTACTTTCTGCATTACTCTTAGGATGATTTGGACACTGCTTAGAATACTGTTATCATTTATGATTTTTTGTTGTGTACTGACACATCTGTGAAGTCACCAGTTCATATGAATGTGGCTTTTATACATACTAGTTGGTCTGCTTAAACAATATGTAGTTATTTTCTAATGACTAATATAATTTTAAAATATGTTCTCATCCTTTCTCAGTTTTTGTGATAGAAAATTCACGTTTGATTCATTTAAATGGAAATAAATAGACCTGTATGCATGCAGTAATCTAGTGGCTGACCTGAGGTTGTTCAGTTACTTACTGCAATTGTCCATACTCTCTCTCCAGTTTTCGAGGATTAAACCCATTGAACTGCATGTTCGTGCATATGATCCCAGAGCAGAACAAATATAAGGGAAGGTCTCTTCATAATTACAGGCTTGGTAAACGCATCTCTGAAACACAACACATGGGAACTATTCTGTTACTGGGGAGCAGACATTTGGAAGTGCTAAACATGCTGAACTACTGAGGTAACTCAAGCAAAACACATATTATTGCATAACTACAACTGATGAAAATGATCAGGTTAATTGTCTGATTTATATGAAGAAAATATGCTCAGTACCTAGAAGACACTTTTGTATATTCCCTGCTTTTCAATTTTAATTCTCAAAATGTTTCACGGAGATTGGCAAATTTAATGAGCTCAATTATGCACCAGGGAAAAACAATAATTTACAAAGTTAAAGCTTTTGACATGGAAAGTTGCAGCATAAGCAAAAATATTTTCTTATTCTTAGAATCATAGAATATCCCAAGTGAGAAGGGTTCCACAGGGATCATGGAGTCCAACTCCTGGCTCCATACAGGACCACCCAAAAATCAAACAACATGTCTGAGAGTGTTGTCCACATAATATTAGGGATGAGATTGGCAGTCTACGATCAAACAGACTTCCAGTGTAGTGGAGACAAAAATGTGCTTGTTTCTTAGCCTCTATGAATTGCTGATCCCAATGAGTGGCATATTACATATAAGTACAGTCTGGTCCATATTTGGATGCCCTCTGTACTCCATGTATAATAATTCCTACCTTGTAGAAAGGAATGGGGTTCACCACAGTATGGCACTTCTCAAACACTGTACCTTTCTTCGTAAGAATGGAACAGTGAGTCTCAGCAGATATTTCTAAGAAAAACAAAGTCATGGACATTAAACATCAGTGAAAGTCAGGAAAAAGAAAAGAGTAGGAGATTTTGCCCTGCCAGTTACTGAACTGGAGGCTTAGAAGGAATCTCAAAGGCTCATCTAGTCAATAACCCTGCCAAGAAACACCAGGAATGCTTACATTAGTGTGGACTAACATTTGACTAACCTATTACTGGAGACCTCCAGTAATTCAGATTTTTTAACATCCCAAGCAATCTGTTCAAATACTTTCTTATCACACAATCATTTAAGTGGGAAAATACCTTCAAGATCATCAAATTCAACAAATTATGATGAGCTCATGATTAGAAAATTTATCTAATAGAAAAACTGAATATATTGCAGATTGTGTCTTATCTTTTCTACCAGTGATGTGGAGGGTACTATTATTTTCATTTTAGCAGATTTGAGAACTACTAAATCTCTGTTCATTTTTCTCCTTGTTAAATTCTCCTTTTTAGTGTATTTTTCCCCTTTCATCCTTGGTCCCATATTCTAGACCACAGATTATTCTTGCTGGCCTTCTCTGGACTCCCTTCCTATAGCTGGTTCTGCTTTTCTCAAACCACAGTTCTATTTTCTAAGAGCAAAAGTAGGCATGGTACTCTAGCTCAGCTGTTAGCAATGATGGATTGAACAAAAGGACAACTTCTTATGTCTTTCAAGACTATAGTTTAGCTCAAGCAGCTCAGTTGGGTACCTTTTAATACCAACAGCTGTAGAGACTTGAGAAGGTAAAGACTGGATTTCAGATACTGTACTGCTGAACAACAGTCTAAGACATGCACGGATGTTACAGTTTCACTGGAAATATCAACAAAAACTCTCATTCATTATCTCAACCCCAGATCTCTAGAATGAGATCTACTGAGTTTTCACTAGATGTATATTCCACAAATTAGAAATGTCTTCTTGGTGACAGAATTTGTGATGTTCAATTGTCTCAGCCTATGCTTCTCTCAAATCCTCTTTGGCTTTATGGAAGTGGCAGACAAAGCTAGCTGGAGAGATCAGTTACAACAGGATCATCTACTTACTGTTCAGTTGACTCAAAGCACATGGGTCAGTCTCTCTCTCTAAAGCAGGATTGCAATTTCCTGCCCTCCAGGAATCTACAAACAGGGAAGCTGTTCCTTCAGTGATATCCATGCTAGTCATGAAGTCATCTGTAGTGTCTCCATTGTAATTGCCACACAAACCTAGTAACATTAGAAATGCAAGGGATGACTGACACCAAAAAACATGTACACAACAGTCTATGTTTCATTCTTCTACAACAGCAAAAAAATTTTGTCAGAAGTTCTACATCCATGTCACTGAATATTTTAGGTCAAGTAGCCAGAGAATCTTGATTACATATGTATTCAGTCACTAAACCTCTCTCTAACTTCTCAGGTTAACATTATCCACTTCTACTCAATGACACCAAATCACACAAAAAGTTTTGTCTTGTTTTTGGAAAAAAGCATTTTTAGTGGTTTTAAACCATAAAAAAGAAAGGTCTTGAAATACTTTTACATGTTTTCTTATGTATCTAAAATCTGTAATGACAAGAATATACATTTAGATTTTTTTTTATTTTTTATTTTTAACATTCAGAGCCTCTCTAATTCCCCTCAGAAAACTAGAATGCAGGTTGTGCCTTTGCAGTTAATGTTGCTGACCAATAAACACAGACTGCATCTAATCATTTTACTGGCCCTTCTCTGGACCTGCTCTCCAACAGGTCCGTGTCTCTTTTGTGCCGGGGGCCCCAGACCTAGATCTAGTACTTTAGGTGTGGTCTCAAGAGAGCAAAATCGATGGAAAGAATAACTTCCCTCGCTCTACTGGTTACGCTGCTTTTGATGCAGCTCAGGATATGGTTGGCTTTCTGGGCTGCAAGTGCACCTTGCCAGCTCACGTTGAGCTTCTCATCCACCAGTACCCCACCATCCTCTGCAGGGCTGCTCTCAATCCATTTATCACCCATTATGTAATGATTTTTGAAACCCAACCCTGGTGCAGGACCTTGCGCTTGGCCTTGTTGAACTTCATGAGGTTCACATAGGCCCACCTCTCAAGAATTATATTATATGTGAAAAATGTCTCCCATCAAACTTCACTGATTATTTTTAAAGTTGTTAGGGAAAAATAAATTCTTAGCACATCTGTTTCCCAATGCAGCCTCTTTTTTTTTTTTTTTTTTTTAATCCAGAGAAGTATGATTATTCCTTAAAGGCTGAATACTAAGCTTTCAAAATTACACTCTGTACATTCTCTCCTTCACATGGGGACTCGATTTCTTACCCAGGGTTCTGCCTTTGAACTGTGATCCAACTTTCACATAGGCCTGGAACACAGGTGATGTTTGAACTAGAACTTCCAGATCAAACACTGTATGTATTTGAATGAACATCGAGGACTGTTTGAAAATAGTGATGTCTCCTAAAAAGATAAGAATATTTTTAAATAGAGATTTTGAAGCATAGGAATACTGCTACAGTAATGATTTTAATGCATATATAAATGTACTAGCATTCTGTCTATACATCTTTTCCTTCCACATATAACTTTCCACAGAGGGACAGATGCATAAGGAAAGATTTTAACCTTCCTCTAAAACCACTGCTATTGGCAATTGCTAGAGAAAAAAAGCTGGGCTTTGTGTTGTAAAACAGATATTTAATACAATTCAGATTTTTACTTTTTTTACTATTCCCTTTTCTTTACCTGATCTGTAAGGTAGCCGTTTAAGTTCATCATCATCAGTAAGGAGTTCATTCTGAGAAATCACAATTTTGTCCTGTATGAAAAGTACATGGAATCAGAAGCAAATAGCTGTACTGATGGTATTTATATTTTTCTTAATTTTATCAACTGTACTGTCAAGGACCTATGTAATAGGAAGAGACTGATTCAGGCTTTTTCTCATGTTATTCCATCCCGCTTTCAGTTTTCACTTTGAAAATACTGTAGTCTTCTTCACAGCAACTCTAATTCCATAAGTTGATTAGGCAACACAGATCTTTAATGTGTATGCATGCACTGGAACTTATGTATAATATTTTTTTCCCATAATTTTTCAGCTCAGGTTACTAGCAATGACTTTACACATTTGTTTTACTATCCTGATTACTGAAGAGCTGGATAGAACTTGTGGAGGGATTGCTTACCTTTGCAGACAGGTAAATTATAGCACTAAGTGATGTTTCAGAATGAGAATAACCAGACTTTTCATATACAGCCATTAGGGTTCCATTGTTTGGAAGGCTTGAACTCTGAAGGAAAATAAAGAAAAGGTAAGTCTGTCAGAGTAGAAATTATTTGTGAAACAAATGCATATCATAGAAACACCTCAGCTTGTGTTCCAAGAAGATACTGAAGATAGACTAAAAATCTATTAATTTGATTTTGTGTGTTTCTAGATTTCAGGAAATTACCTTCATAAGAATGTAAGTGCAAACTCCATGGAACCTGTATGATCTAGAATCAAATGTGGTAACAAAGGAGCCTCCTTCCAGTGAACACCTTCCAGGGCAGGGCAAGTCTTTGCAATTCCATTGACCCATTGTACATTTACTGAGGAAAAAAAGAAATTAGGTGTAAGGTTATTCTCATACCAAGTCACTGTTTATCAGCAAAGAGAATTTGATGATCTGTTCCAGAGGTTTAGCTACAACCGATCAACATGATAAATCAATACATTATCTAAGATATGTATATAAACTGAGTTTTTATTTCTGCTGTTTTGAAATTTTTTCTTCACCTTCATTCTAAAATTTCAGCTACTTGCTAGTGGTGGAAGATATAATTTATATCACTTTTCCTTTCATAATTTCCATGCTTTGATTTTCTGTGTGTAAGTATATGAGCTGAAGTTTTTTATCTGAATTTAAAGCTGCTGAAGTCTTGTATAGACTGCTATAAAATTTGCTGAATGTATTACCCATGAAAAGCACACTTACTATTTTAGTTCTGAGGCTGCTTTCCATTATTTATCCTCTACTTTATTTATCCAAATGATGACAGCAAGAGAAGTAACACTACAAAAATGTAATTCTGCATTTAATATAATTTCCAAATTTAAAAAAATATTGTCTTAAATAGTTATTTTCTGTTGCAGAATCAAAATACAGTTTTAAGGACTGATTTGCTGATTAAAACTTCTGTGATAGCCAGAAAGAAGTATATTTTTGATATTTGTTTTGTACTAATTTTACCTCCACTTTCATAGAAGGTAATGTTACTGTTTTGTATGGCCTCCTTCAAGCATTTATATTTCTACAGATGAATCATGAAATAAGGCATGTACATCTTAAATTAAAAATGTGTAGTTTGTGACAATCAAAGAAGGAGACCTCAGAGATGACTTCACACATTTGCAGCTGTCTTCAGAAGAGTTAGGATACATTTTTCAGTCACTTGGAACCCATTGCTACTCACCACGTCCTACATGCTGCTTTCATTGTCTCCCCAGGAGCATATGTTTCCCCGTTCAGCGTACATGGGCACTGATTAAGGTGAACACATGTTCGATTCTTTGAGATGTCATCAAGAACAGTTCCTGCCAAAGAAGGCAAACAACAGAAATACTTTTCCGTATCTTTACTTAACACTAAGGCTATTATAAATTGCATGTCTTCCAAAATCAGCTTGCAAATGCTATTCTTGTACAGCCACTGCCTATAGTTAGAGATAAAATGTGCAGGAAATTTTCCCCTAACTAAAATAAAACTGACACTTTACAAGTGATAATGGAGTTTGGCTAATTTGTTACATGAAAGTGCAGATAATTGTCTTCATTTGAACTTGGCCTGGAGTAATACTATGCTTGAAGTTTATTTTTTTCCAAATTTTCTCTATGACACTCTAACTAGGTTGGGAATTTTGGGATGGACACATTCTAGTTCCTACATCTAGTTTTAAATGTGTATCTCACAATATGTTTGTTTTCACTATTATAAACTGATGATAACAACGATGTAAATACCCGTATCACAATAACCCTGGAGAATATTTCAGTTCCAGAAATTCAGTTCTCATTTCAGCTTCAGGAAATAATGAACATGATAGTCATAATTACAGATTTTCTATGTTTGTTCATCTTGAACTACTTTAAAGGGTCTTTATAAAATGCCTGTAATATTGCAGAATTTCTCTGAGGTACTCTGCCTCTTGCTGGTGCTCTGAAAAGCTAGATACCTGTTTAGGAGAGGAAATGAACTATATCCTACTCAATTTACATTATACTACAGAAATGTAAGAAGGCAGCATATAATTTTCCCATTGCATACGATAGTCATCTGAGGAAAACGCTTTTACAATTATGTTCTAGCAAATAGTGATCAAGGATCTTTAATGACCATGACTATTCAAGACTCCAGTTAAATCATATTCTCTCAGAAATGGCAGTTCTAGCAGCACAATGCCAGTTTACTGTTTAAGAAGTCTGTTCCATTTGACTATAGATCTACACCAAAAATATTTGCATGGGTCTTTTAGGTCTTTTATGATGAACACAGAAACCATACCTTCTGGGCAAAAGCAGCCATAGGTACAGTGACTGGAACAGCTGTATTCTGGGTTGGAACAGGTTTTGATACATGGAGAACCACATTCTTCATAGATCTGGTTAGCAGAACATTTTCCCACAGCTGCAACAACCCAACAGTGCAAGCGTTAAGACTTCTAAAGTATAAACATAGAAGAATCTCTCATCTGCCACAGAGGATGGAGAAGACCTTGAGATTACTAGCATTAATGTTCTGTTACCCCACCTATGTACTCAGTGAATCATCGGAGTATTCATCAACACCATCATTATTCCAGCCTTTATTTATTTCTCATGGCAGACTTAATAGAAAATCCTTTCAGAAGCCTGAAAAAGTTTCAGAAGCAGAAGCCAGAAGAATTGCAAGCAGGTAAATTAAATTTTCACTGAATCACAAAATATCCCAAGCTGGAAGAGACCTACGTGATCTCGCTCCACACAGCATTACCTAAAAATTAAACCATATGCCTGAGAGCATTGTCCAAATGCTTCTTGAACTCCAAGAACTTTTGTGGTATTTAAAGGACTTAAAGAATATAACTCTTTATCTTCTGTATAGTTTCTGCTTCTCAGACATTATCTGCTTTTCAGAATTCAACTATCTAGCAATAATTCTAGGATATGGAACTAAAAATACATGTTTTATTACGTACTAAATTCAAGCAGAGATTTTTTGCCATCTGAAAGAGGAAAGTAAGTGAGGTGGGGAAAGGGGGCGTTAGAGATAAGGTTGACAAAGAAACAATTAAAACTAAAAAGTTCATTAACTTTGTATGTTTGGAATTTATTACCAAAGTTGAAGATTCTCAGCTTCATTTTTGAAAAAAAAAAAAAAAGTGGGGGTTCACAGTTACTACCTGGCACTCCCCTGCACTTTTTTTTCCTTCCTTTTTTAGCTTTGCATGTTATCACTTCACTATCAGTCTTTGTAATGGTCTACTGGTTATATGAAAACTGCTATGACTTTGAGAAGACCGTGATATTATATTACTGTGATTATTAAGAATTATTGTACAGTTCTGTAAATTTATATAGTGCCTTACTAATATTTATCAATGTCTACAAAATGCCCCAAAGAATTTATAATTCTGAAGGTTTAAAACCTGCTGCAGATCAAACAAAAAATAAATTGGGTTACCAACGTATATAAGAGGGATAATGTTGGAGAGGAGGAGAAGAAAAAATATTTCAGAAAGAAGGGCATATTAAAGATTTGGGGATAATAATGGAAATGGGTAGGGTATGTTTTCAGTAAGTAAGAGGAAAGAATGAAAAAATTCTCATTGTTAAATAGAAAAAAAAAAGATGAAGAGTCATGCCAGTGCATATGAAGATCAAGAAGAAAACAGAAGAAAACAGTACGGGAGATGCAGGTAGGGCAAAATGATGCAAGGCCTTGAAAGTAAAAATGGGCTTTCACTGTTCTTATGCTAAAATTGTAATGGTAGCCAATCTCAAAGATTTTCTCAAAAGAATTGATTTTTTCAAGGGGTAAAGAGAAGTACGTTCTGATCAAAGCAATTTATTTTTACCAATTTGCTACTGTTGGATATAAATACATATAAAGGATAAATACAAATATGATTAAATAACATGTTCTTGAAGGATGATATGACGTTAAGCTTGGTCATTTTGAAAGTTCCTCTTTATTGGCATGAGCTGCATCTCAGGCAGTTTAGTATGTGAATTAGTTTAGAAATAATAACATCATTTTCAGTTACTTTTGACTCTCTTGTGATCATAATGATCTTTTATAATACAATGAATCCTTCTCCGTTATACTAACTATAGATTTAAGTTTCAGGTAGGTCTTGTAAAAAGTGACTCAGAACTTTGATAACAAACAGGCATTTGAAAAAAAAAAAAACAAAAGTGTGTCCAGTCATGTACAGCTTGGAGAATAATGGAAGATATCGTTTCTATTTGCTTCCCATCAGTAATTGTAATTAAGGAAGCTGAACACCTGAAAATGGACTACTGAAAAGCTGCGAATAAAAGGGCTATACCAATTGCTAGCGAAAAAGTTCAAATGCTTCAGGGCCTGTTTAAAAGTTGTCTCTCTTCACGGGCTAATTTACCAAGTAGGATAATGAAAGCACTATACTAAGAGAGAATAGCCTCCTGTCAGAAATTCATCAGAAATGGTGGATATTTCCCTCCTTTATGACGTTGATCTACACCTAGGAGCTACTTTTCATGCTTTCTTTTTCTCCTTTGATATTTCCATGCTTCACAATGCCTTACCAAATACCACTTTTGCTTTTTAAGGAAATATTTTCTGCTTGATTTATGACAGAAGAGACTTTTCCATCAGTTGATTTTAAATTCCAGTTAAGAATCATTCTCCCTCTATGTAATACATAGCAAGGTAAAGTACAATTCATATGAATATGCATAAGAACTTCTTTACAGTGAGGGTCACAGAGCACTGGAAGAGGTTGCCCAGAGAGGCTGGGGAGTTTGCTTCTCTGGAGATATTCAAGGCCCACCTGGATACTTTCCGGCTCAACCTACTGTAGGGAACCTGCTTTTCAAAGGGGCTTGGACATGATGATTTCCAGAGGTTCCTTCCAACCTTTAGGATTCTGTGATTCTGTGAATAAAATATCTGCACTTACAGCAGAAGTTTTCAGTCCTCCAGTTGAGCACCACTTGATGGGACATAGCACATTGCCTTGAATACTCTGACAGCGTAGAGCAAGTACAATTCTTTTGTCCTGGCTCACTGCAGTCTTGCATATCAAGCTGACAACGAACGACAAACCCATCCTTTGGCACACTGCAGGTTGGTGACACCAGGTTAAGTAGCTGAGAGCAGATCATGGCCTAAATAAAGATAATAATAATTTAAAAATTGTTCCTAGTAGTATTTTTCCCATCTGAAAACCACAATAGGAAATCACTGCTAGCTATGATTTTACTGTTGCCTTTTTGCCTTCCCCCTCCCCCCAGTTTTATAATATGCATTTGGCTTAAAATGCATTAAAAGTTCACAAATGGAAGGGAATATAAATGTGCTGCATAATAGAAAAATCTTGATATGTTGAATTATTTCCACTTCTCATTAAGTTGAAAAGTAGTCATTACTTCAGCACCATCAATCTCCCTATAAATGGCTGAGAACATTGCAGTTTGTTGTCTCATGGTGATTCAGTAGGGAGAGGAATGTGTTCCAGGACAAACATCAATATGCAGAGATATCAACACGCATTCTCCATTATGCATGCAATTGATACCTCTGCATTGCCTTTGATGTCACCTACTGAAGTTTAACATGTCAAAGAGAAACAACATAAAAATGTTAAACCTCTCATCCAACAGAAATTATTCACCAGATGAAAGTAATTTTCTCAGTGTGAGTATAAGTAATATTGGTAAAGCTGTTCCTCACAGGGCTCAGGACACAGTCTGGTCCTTGCAGGGCCCACAGAAACTCCTGTTTTCTGCAGAAATTATGATTTGAATTTCCTTGATCAAACAACTTAAGAAGATCATCCTACTAAATATGATTTGGTTCTTCTATCTGCAAATTCTAAGAAATGTAGGCCCTTTTGTTCTTTGCTGCTACCACGTGCCCTTGGTCAAACCGTATTTATATGGATGCATCATATTTCAGGTACGCTGATTTTCTTCTCATTTAGGACTGGAAGTGATGCAGTTGATAGTGGCTGACCCTGTTGTGAATGGTGTTACCTGGCAATATGTTTAAAGTACTATTGAATGTCTTCAAGTCTGTACAGCTTATAATGTCAGGTTATTAGTTGTTAAGTACAAAGTTCATTAAAGCTTCACTGAGTTCCATGAATTTTCTGTGATGACCTGCACTGATTTTCAGAAGGCTGTGAGCTGAACGCTGGTAGATTTATACAAATGATATAAATCCAGCTTCAGAAATGCCCCTGGGCCTTTTTTGAAATGTATTTTGATGCAAGTAACTCCTTTCCCTTACTGTATAATGCTATACAACTAATTTTATCCATTTTCATGAAAGTGGGTTTTATCAAACTGTTGCCTCTCTATTGCTAGTATCTAATTTGTCTTTGCATCCCTGTTGAAAATCTTGCTACAGAAAATCCAAGATCTTTCTTACATATTTTTTGTGAGGAATGGCAGGGATTGATATCTCCTCAGACAGGCAGATCTCTGATGGATCATCCATTTTTTGTAAAGCAGCAAATTTGTATGCATCCAGCAATTTACCTGTAAATTGAAGGGTTATAATTTATCAGGAGAAAACCATGTGGATTTTTTATTTGTTGTTGTGATGTAGTAAAATCCAGATCCTACTCTGGCTGTAAAAGGTTCTATTAAGTCTAATTTCTGATAACAACTAGCTCTTTTGCCCTTTACCTGCAATCTATTCAGTAAAGCACAGTTTTACCACCTTGATCATCTCTCTGGGCTATTACTTAATTTAGCACATCTACTACCTTACAAGACAGCAGCTGCTACTGTTTTTCTGCCAATTACGCAATCTTTTGCCAGCTACTAATTCATGCCTCCTTACCCCATCCACTATTTTATATAGCCCCCTAGATGTGGGGTTAAACTCGTTACTACGTGAAAAACATCGTAGCCTTCTCAGAACTCTTCCCTGCATACAGAATACTGTACTGCATTTGGCATTATTAATTTAGTTTACTGTGCAATTTAGTGTCTCCAAATGAACACTGTAAGTCATGAGCAGTGTGCTACTGAAGCAAATCTTTCAATCATCCCTCTTTAGTGTAATTCAGTTTGCACTGTGGAGTAGCCTCAGCATACAGAGTTGCTTTCAAATGAAAAGCTACAGGATGTGCTCCAGGACCATGGGTAATGAGCTCCAACTGTGAATGGACATGAGTACAACAGACCAGATCACAGCAAGCCTGATGTGAACTCCCTGAACCACAGATGGAGTGGATGTTAAATCCCTGGCACCAACTAGTTTGTTCTGAAGATCCACCCTTATTGAGATATGCTACTTGTTAATACCCTTGTCCACTGCTCTTCTTATTACAGCCTCATTCTTGCTTCTAACTAATGTAATCATTTTACCCGCTTATTGTGCCTTGCTACAAACCTAGACTGCCCTAAAGATGAGGTGAGACAAAGTGTGATTCTTACTACCTGTTCCTAAAATAGACTCCTTACCACTTGTCTGAGGAACCTGTAATACTATCACCATAGCAAGTAGTAGTGCACTGCATAACTGTATGACAGACAGGTTTCTTGGTGACCTTACAGGAGTGTTTTACTCAATCCTAAAACTGACTGAGCAGTCAGAGTAATGTAAGTACAGCATTAAATGTCTATCTTGATTCAAATGAATTAGATCTCCTTCCATCTGACCTGCCCTTAGATCTTACCTTCACTCAGAAAGTCATTTAGTTCATAGCCATCATAATTTCCACACATTCCGCAGGTTTTTCCCATATACTTTTTTTCAGTCAAAACCTAAAATAAAATAAAATAAAAACAGTTATAAGAATTGCACTAATTAAAATAAACTGCACAGTGTTACCTTTCTGAAACAAATGCAGTTCAAGAATCCCATTAAAGGAGTTCCTTCTCATTAATTTTAATGACTTGACTGAGGGGAGAGTTTTGGAAGCAGTAACTTAATTTCCTGGTCAGGAAATCATAGTGCCTGCTGTGATTTTATTTATTTATTTATTTATTTTAACAAAATAATAAGTTTCTAAGACATTTGCAGGAAACTGAAGGTAGGATAATATTCTAAGGAGCTGAAAGGAAAGAGAAGGAAAAAGGAAAGTTTCCTTTTGTAAGTTTGTTGACAGAGCACGAATTCCAGGTTTGTTCTCTTTGCAAATTGAAGGTTTCAGTAAGAAAATCTGTTTTCAGAGGAAAGTTATTTAGTTATTCTTGCTTCACTGTCCAGAGTACAAAATATTGCTAGTGATTACAATCGACAAATTATTCTTAAAGTCTTATATCAGAGAAAACACTCTGACTGTATGTAGAATATTGTATATACCTGTCCCAGAAGTATTTCCTGTTTTATGTGTGACAGCAATGGTGGTAAATCTCCTGGACATTTAGTATACATTAACCATAATAATATACAATATAATATTATACATAACACTTAGCAGATTTACCAATTCAAAATTGTCTTTTCTGGCATTAGTATCACAGCTCAGGCAGAGAAAACTTATTCTCTTCTCTAAAATATATCAGGCATTTGGGGGCAAAATATGAAAGGATTCAGAAAAAAAAAAAAAAAAAAAAAAAAGGACAAATACAAAGGAGCTCTTATGAGCACTATATGTTTGTAAACAAAATATATCCAGGGGAAGCACACAGTAAATAATATAACTATGGCATACACTATTCAATTCTACAGAACTAAAAACTATTTCAACTTCCCTTTAGCAAAATATTTAAGCTATTGGAATAGACTGATGAATGCACAGAATTCAAATAAATGTCCACAGATCTCAACGCTGGTGGCT
The DNA here is from genome assembly GCA_011076525.1 of Nettapus auritus. Lineage (NCBI taxonomy): Eukaryota > Metazoa > Chordata > Aves > Anseriformes > Anatidae > Nettapus > Nettapus auritus. The sequence goes on from CM021769.1 coordinate 45,850,460, forward strand.
TTAGTTACCTACCAATGCTGGAAGTGAAAGGAACATGTAGGCATAAAAAGCAAAGTTGCTTATTTCAAGGTTAATGGATGAAACAGGAAAAGAATGAATACCCAAAAAGTGAACACAGGCAAAAAGCACCTATTAAATCTAAAAAGAGCTTGTCATTCCAGTAAGTCCATGAGAATTTTCTCTTCTGCTTTATGAAAACATTTTACTAACCATGAGATAGTCCTCGTTGTTCCACATGACAACTAGCTCCATCTCCATCAGCTTGGCCACGAGGCGGATGCTGCGGCCATAAGGTGCTATTTGAATTCCGTTGCTAGCATAAGGCAACTTAATGACACTGTAACGAGGAAGAAGAGAAACCAATTCTCTCATACCTCTGGTGTCAGATGTCTCTTTTTAGACATAATAGACATTGTAATCCTAGTATTTGTAGCAACATGAAATAGAGTCTTTCTCCTTTGTAATTGTAACATTTCAAGTCTGCAAACTAACAAGGTTAAAGAAAACCATAATGGGAATACTGTAGCAGAATTAGGTTTTCAGCCTTGGAGCTGAATTCTAAAAATACAAAGCAACAACATTAAAGAACAAACTTATTTTGCTAAGTACTTGGTAAATATGTGACGCAATCACAGAAACGTTGGTTGTACATGCCCTTGTATGGTTACCTATGCCTACTTCCCACCTGAAACAGGACTGTCAGCAACATTAGCCCATGTCAGTCGTGTTCTGTTGTTGTGAACACAAGACAAAGATTTTAAATGCAGACCACTTGGTTAGACCTAGAGATTTCTATATTTCTCCTGGAAAATAAACTAATACGGGACATTCTTCTAAATACAGTTTGCTAAAATTAAGATACAGCTGCAAGTCATCTTTTTGTGCAGATGGCTATTGTATTTCACCAGGCGAGTATAATAAAATACAGACAACAACCCACAGGCAGCTATTTCCCATATGTGCGTGTACCCATAGACCAAATAAATAAATAAATAAATAAATGCTGCCTATCTGATAAAAGTGCTGAAAACTTCTCTGGATGAGTGTTCTTGTCTGGGAACAATACGTCTAGAAGAATGAGCGAGGTGGAACCCAAGGGTTCCCATCAACTCATTTCCTCAGTAAAACAGCTGTTTTCTGAATACGGTAATCCTTGGATAACATAAACAGCCCGTGGTCTCATACACAAGAACTTCTTTGTAAGCCCCTCCAATACTTTTCAGTTTGTTGAAACAAACATTTGTCACTTTCTCTTGTACCCTAGATATGTGTTACCCTTCAGCACAGTGGGCTCAGGGTTACCTAAGTCTCAAATCAAATAACCTCTACACATAACACAGGAATTTAAATATTTCAGTACTTACTAAAGCATATAAACTGTTTCAGCTGTGCTTAAAGTAGAGACTTAAGCTCTTGTGAGCAGACTAGTATTAGTGAGGAGAATGTAATTTCAAACTGGGAACTGTTTTGGTTAGAAAACTGTTTTGGTTAGCTTATCCCTTTGCCTATACACATGTACTCTACGTTTCATACAAATAGCTGCAAATGAAACACTTTAGACTCTAGAGAATGTGAATGCTTGATAGAAAGAAATGGGAGTAATCTGTGTTAACTCTATAATTTCATTAATTTCTGATAGGCTTCTGTTCTGAAACTGCTATATAGCTCCTTGCCTTTTTTAAACACTACTTCCCCTTTTGTCTCAGAATCTTACCCAACACTCCTGACAGAAATGCTGTCTTTCTCAACAATGATGACAGAAGGTCCCAGCTCAATAATGATCCTCGCAATCTTTTTGTCCAGCCCACGGCGGAACTGAACGTTGAAGTCTGGGCTGGATTCATCACAAACAGTTGCAAAGATATAGTTGCAGGTCCCAGTGAAGTCATACTGGTATTTATCAAAGGTTGAAAAGTGCCCTCCACCCCAGGTAGAACAGGAATCCTTGCTCATAACTATAAACGAGAAAGACAGATTTAGATCTCCTTACAGCACATTTATTCATTTTCATTGCCATTTCTAACATACTAGCAGGAAAATCTAGTAAGTTTCTACCCAGATTAATTATGTGAAGAACATGCTAGTGACTTTTCCGTAACTTCAAAATTTTATTTCAATTCAGGAAGTGAAACAATTGTTGGAGTAAGAGCAATACCCTTTCACTGAATGTAAGCAAAACTCCCTGGCTTCCTTTTAGCTTGGGAGACACCATTCCATCTCCTTGGGTGATATAAAGGTTTACTATCTTATTGCAGTCTGCTCAATCTGTTTGTAAAGGCGGCAACTTGCTACTGGAGACACATCTTAGCATCTCAGATACACCATTTTGGGGCTATCTAAGCGTCATGAATCATTGTACAGTCAGATCATTAGATATCCAAAGACAGTACTCAAAGCTCCACTTTAAGTCCCCACTTTTTCTGCTCTCTTTTTGTGTGACGAAGTTCAAGCCATCTTTGTAAATACATGGAATGTTTTAATTGCTTTTCATTTTTAAGAAGAAATCACTATTTGTCTGAAGGGACAGCTTAAAGGAGGTTGAAATGAGTCGTAAAGGAGAGATACAACTCCAGCACTTGATGTTACAGATGCTTCTATACCTACTTAAAGCACTTGAACAGTCCCTCTGAAGCTGAAAGAACTACTGAAGTAAGTAAAATCATATTTTTTGTTATGTATTTCCAGACTTATATCATAGTTTTTCATTGTTTAATAATCTTGCTTATGTAGTTTTATTAAGCACAGGTTTCTTAGATTATATCTTTGAAGCTGAAACTATCAGGTAAGTTTAGCAAAGTCTACCTGCAATTTATATTCACTGTTTCAAAGCTGAAACATATTTTTTAAAGAGTTATTTAATCTCTGCAGAATGCTACTATTTTTATTCAGGTCGTGTAGAAAAAAAAATCTGTTTTCCAATAAGCTGTTACCTGCTGGCAAAAAGTACTCCTCTTCCATACTTCTGTGCTGTCCAGAACGTCTAACTGGAAAATAGGAATTGGCTAATTGTTATCATTGATCCTTCATGTTCAAACCTAGCCAATTCACAGCTGTGCTTAACTGATACTGACCAACAAACCCCAGCTTTTTCAGAGTGTGCCAGGGAATGATTACCTGGGGTTATACAATGGTCAGAGTGCAATAGGTGTTTGTTTCTATATATAAAGGAGTGCCTTCAAAATGCAGTTTATTTTTTTTTATTTTTTATTTTTTTTAAATCTTATAAGAGAAAAGTAACAAATGGGAGTGTGAATAATTCACGAAAGCCTATAATGAAATTATATACCTATGTCTTTCGAGTTCGGTTTTTATTATAGCGATATCTAGGGATTTTCTTTTAATTTGTGTATATCTGTGCCTTACTCTTCACCTTGTTTTATGAACTGACAGAAGACAGGGAATAGTTGCTGAATTCTTTAAATTGTTTTCCCCTTTAGCATGAACTAATGTAGATTTCCATACAGCTTTTCCATGCACAAGGTGAAAGAGAATTCACATAGCACAAGCCACTCTTTGCTGCTTTGGCCTAAAAAAATGCCTCTCATAATAAGTTTGCATTTTATATTATTTTTGTTATTGTTGTTGTTCTACACCTCTGCAGTTTCCCCAAACTAGATTAAGAATTTCATTGTTAACCACTGAAATGCAGGAACTTCGGGAGTACAAAATGTTGCTTTTTAACAGCATGTACTAGAAAATCACCATATTTTAACATAAGACGTGAAGATCACAGATTACTAGGAAGAATGTCAATAAACAGAATATGGTGGAAAAATTGTTCAGAATATTAGAACTGATACCAATATTTATTTCAGAAAGTGTGTTTTCAGAAGGGTTATATCCTTCTATATCCTGTCTTAGCAGAACAGCACCTCATGTAAAATACAGTCTATCATCTCAGCAAGTTGATATGTATTTATTCTTTTCACAGTTGTGGAAAACTAAATGTTTAATGAATGAAATGTAAATTCAAAGTTTGGTGCCTCACATTTCTTCAGAACATGTGAAGTGTTGCCCTTGTTTGGCCCAAGGGTTGATGTAGATCAGTATTTTCTTTCCAGCAGTGATCTTTAAGAGACTACTCAAGGGAACAGTACCATCAAGTCATTCACATACAGTTCCCTAGGTACTTTCTCAGTCTCCAATTATTTTCAGTTTGGGGGATTTTCTGAGGCAATTGGAATTTGTCTGCGTATTCACTTTGGATTCTGGCTTCAAGTACTTGTTTCAGCCTCCTCTTTAACCCAAGTGAAACTTCTTTATAACTGAAAATACCACTGTTGTCAAAAGATACAATTTTAATTATAAATTAACATCTTAATTATATCAACTGTTGTAAAAGCAGTTCTGATAGCTATTTTAGTAATTAGAATTACAATACACTACTTGCTTTGCACTTTGGCACAAATACGTTACCATCTTTCGTAGCTTTTAGACTCAGAAGGACTAGCACAAATTTGCAGTAAGTAGGTGGCTGGAGTTAACTTTGCTTAGAGAAGATGATGCATGCACACAAACTTTCTTAGGAGTTAAGGGGGAATTTTTGTGAAATTTTGTGAAAAAAAACCATGGCAACAATAGCTGCAGTTGAATGTTGGAGTGGAGATCTGTCTGGATCAGTGGATACCCTGACACCCTGCTGGCTATAGAAGTGAGGAAGAACAATTCCATATTCTAATCCTTCACTTGTGCATAAATATGTTGTAATCTGCAATCTTTAAAATAATCTCATAGACTTAAGTCTATACATAGAATCAACCTTCTCACTTCCAGGATTTTGGAAATGATTCAAAAGAATCAATTCCCTAAATTCTTAGAGAGTATTAGACAGTGAACTGCAGGAAGAAAAATCAAACAGATCACAAAAACAAATTCAATAGCAAATTTCTAAATTTGGATTCCATCAGTTGAAAGTCACTATAACTGCTCATAACTACTCTATCCTTAGGAATCAAACTCAGTATGGCAGACCACAGCATTTTCCAATTAGTGTCAAACTTACCGTAACCAGATAAAACATTTTACCACCTTTTTAACAGGCAAATACTTCATTTATAATTTACAAAATTAATACTTTAAAACAAATGCTCCTTGAAACAAGGCAAGGACTTGGTTTTTATTTTCATTATGTGTTTTGTACAATGTCTTTTGCAATATTGAACTGTTGAACGCAGTTTTTATGCATAGTTGCAACATGAACATTAAATAATAGGTCAGACACTTACTTCTTTGCAGAGTTTCTTTCTGTTTTTGGAGAAAATATTGGGGCCAATAATTTCCTTCAAAAGCTGTAAGGGGAAAAACAATATAGATAAATTGTCCTCTAAGCACAAGGATTTTTCTTTACATTTCTTTTGCTTTATTTTTAAATATCATACAAGTCAAAGTAGGGGCAGCATATATGAGTAGTGTCTTGACACACAAACCCCAGCGGCAATTATAGTGGAAAACCACATACTTCAGCTTGTAATAGAAAATTCTTCTGCAACTGATAAAATGTTACCAAAGGCTGCCAGAAATCCTATGAAATATGGGATTTATGGGAATATGGGAAATATGTACTTAAGCCTCAAATCCTGTGTTCCTTGTTAAAAACACATGGCATAAATCTTTTTGCATGTTTTTGAATTCTTAGTCCACCATCTGGGCAGAAGCAGTGGAGGGAACAGCCAAAACTGGGAAAAATACAGGAAAAACAATGTCCCATGTGTTCTTCACAAATATGGGATTTGCAGCTGAAGAGTGAGAAACCCCTAGACCTAGTTGCTTTTTTAGCTGCTCTTGTTCAGGCAGAATGATGAAAGCTGTTACCTGTTCCCTTCCACATACCTCTTTACAGTCTGTCTAGTTATGAAAAGCCAAGGAATATTTAGCAAACGTGGAGTAGTGTATGATCCCTTTTCTGTCACATAACGAGATCTCCTGCATGTGCAGAACAGCACTGTGTCCTCATACATACCCAAACGTTCTCTGTACTAGCAGCTTACTTCCTACCAAGGAAGTAAGAAGAGTCTAGGATGTTGAAAAGGGTTCCTACAGCCCATATATAAGCACCATTCCCTGTGTGGGTACACAGGTAGTTGTTGCAAGGAGCCAGCTTTCATACAGTCAATAGCTGGATGGTAACAAAGAAAACTGTAAGAAAAAGGACCTGGGCACGCTTCAGATATATGTTACTCATTGTTTAAAGTCTGTCAGGTCTGTTATTTCTTGGATGGTAGAAGAAAATATCCTGTAGAAAGCACATAATTCTTCATTATATGTTTAGAATCTTTTGCAAGAGAGAAAATGTAAAGGTATATTATGACAGAAGGCTTCTTTAATCACAGACACCAGGCCAGGACTACACACATTTATATAGAACAGCTCTGCAAGGTTCTGTTGTTTCCATAAGGAAACATTGAAGAGAATAAAAGCCCTTATGGAGCTCCTCAACTGTAACAGACTCTCTAGGCAATTTCACACTGCACTGTTGAATATGAGGTAATATTTATCATATGGTATACAGCATGCTTCTTTCTCTGTCCTTACATGTTCCTAGTGAGCCATGTGTTACAGTTAAGCACACCTCAAAGAAAAAGAGAATGAGTCTGCATGGCTGCTGAGCAAACACTACAGCATTGTTAGTTGTTTTACATTTTGAACCCCTTAGGTTTGATATTTCCATTTTTTTTCTATTATTGTTCTAGTGTTTTATTATAATCCAATCTATTATTGTTGGATTAACAGTTTTGCTATCAGTGCATTTTAATCCCAAAATGCAGACACTACATTCAAGGGGTTTATGAGTGTGTAAAACCAGAGGATATATTTGATTTACAAGAATTGGATATGCCTAAAAGTGAAATGTAACTAAAGTGCCTGATGTAAAATAGTAAGTCTAAAACTTTATGGGAAATATTTTAGATCAGAACAAGCATGGTATTGATTTACAAAGCTTATTTGTTAGCTGTTCAAGCATAAAATTTGTAAGTCTAAGCATGCCAAACTGTTGCAAAATTTTACAAATACTCCAGTGTTGGTATTTAGATTAAAAAAAAAAAAAAAAAAAAAAAAAGAGAGAGGGAGAATGTAATAATTATCCCAGATTACATGTAGGTGTGCAAGGTTTACATTAGAAATAAGGCTATGATATCCACCTTAATATTTTGCTGAAAGAATGGCCAGTAAAACAAATACAGAGCCATGTGCTGACTACTTGCCAATCTGTCCACATCCTGCCAGATCAATTATTAAAATAATTACAGTACAGTAACTATTCTAAGCATTTATGTTATTTTTTCTCACACTTAACTCTGAGGAGATTAGTAAAATCATTCAGGAAAAATTATTAATCATTCATAACCACGTGAAATGGTGAATAGCATAGATGCAGAAAGTGCTATTGCCCCATGTAGAAGATGCACCTAGCAACTGTATCAGGATTTTCCATTGAAAAAGTTTTCCTGGTAGTAAATGACATTTCCAAACCACTGAAATGACCCTTACTGACATTTTACTATAAGTACTGTATTGCCCTTTGAGAAAGGGGATGATTTTCAGCTGACATGAAATACTTCATTTTGAGTTAGTTCAATAGAACTTTAAACAGGCTTAAACTTTTCCTAGGCAACGGAATTTTTAATTTCAATTCCTACTTTCTTCTAGTTGGCTGGACTTTCCTGAGACTTAAATCTGTCAAAGCACAGTTTCTGTGCAGGCAGCCTGTCTGTTTGTTTATAAGAATGTAATCCAGACAGGGAACCTGACTTACAGTGAAGAAAAAAAGACATTTTGATCCTATCCTACAATTACTATCAGACATCCCTATGGGAAAATAGAATTTGATGTTGTAATAACTTAAATCAAAGTATTTTATATCAGCTAAATGAATGAAAACAAAACATTTTGATTTGTCGAAAAACATTAAAATAAAACCTTTTTTATATCTCAAAACAGAAATAATTGGGGAATTCTGTTTTTTAAAGGATACAATTTTTATCATCTTTTTGACTATAAAATAAATAAATAAATAAACTGTTGAAATATCAGAAATCCTGGAAAATAGGTGAAGAGGTTTAAAATAAATTATATAAATCTAAAATGAAATTTAACAGCAAGAGCAGTGTTAAAGTCATAGCTGTATTACCAATAATCAGTTGCATGTGCTCATGATTATTCCCCTTCAATATGAAATTCTTTTTTTAATGCACAGAGGCTGAGTAGCATAAGTTGAGGTAACTTTCGGGTTACATAATTAGTACATAAAAATACCTTGACTGTACATAAACATCTCTTAAGGATCCATGCACATATTTAACTATTGAAATAGTTAAAGTGATGAAGTCACAAATTAATCAATGATTTAGCATCTATTTAAGCCAAAGCTAAAACTAACAGTTTTAATCTGGTTTTAAATGTCTTCTCCTTTCTTTCCTCCCTCCCCCCCCCCCCTTTTTTTTTTATTAGTCTAGTGCATGTTTATTGCTTTTCTTAGTTATCATGGGAAAGAGGAAGTAGGTTTTCTGTCTTCCATGAGAAAAAATACATGCTCTTACAATGAATTTTTACATTTCTAGATAGAGAGAGATTCCTGATGTAGAATTTGGATCCATGAAGAGAAGAACTGGAGATCTCACTTGAATCGAACTCATGCTAAAGATACAGGACTTGGACCTACAGTTGGAAACAATGACCATCCTGCCTGTTTGCAAATTTTAGAAAATAAAAATCAACCTCTTATTGTCCATATATGCCTCCAAAAATGGTCATATTTCAGAGCTTACTTAACAGAATTAAATCTATTTGTTTTCACAGTCTCAAACCTAGCATGCTATTTCACAGCCTAAGAATGCTGATAGCTCCCAAAGTAAAAAGACTGCTTTGCTACTTTACATCCTGCTTCTAGTTACATCCTAGATAACACAGTCCTTTATAAGGTGAGGCCCTGTTTATAATTGCTAACTTTATAAAGAAATCTTGGGGCTGAGTAGGGGTTGATAGTAATTTTCCAGCTGATTGTGAAGATTAATGCTTATAGTAATACATCTACTCACCTAATACATGAAATTATGTACATTAAAAACCTGTGGGCACTGGCATTTGGGGCTAGTACCCAGTGTTCAGGTGCTTGACTTGAGCTTGGTTACAGTGGTGCCAATAAAGTGAATGGAGTTAAACTTGATTTATAACAATATGACTGACATTAGAAATTGGCTCTGAAAGTTTACAAAAGGGCTCAGTTGCTTTTTTTTTTTTTTTTTTTTATCTAGTGCTGCAGTGATTTAAGAGTAATATGTGCCCTCAACCAATTAGAACTATATGGTCCATTAAATGTAGTAAAAACAATACAGAAGAAATAAATTTAACTTTGTTCAAAGTAAAGTAAGTGAAGAATGCTTTTTAGCAGCTTGCAACATGTTCTTGAAATTAGCACAGTAACGACTGATAATCACAGAGAACTTAGAGGAGAGAGAAAAAAAAAAAAAAAAAAACGAACCACATTATCTTAGACAACGCCAACCCATGGGCAAAGGCATCTCACTCTCAAAGATTCCATTGAAAACACTATAGGAAGAGGAACGAGTAAGGCAGAGTAGCTACAGACTCAGTGAACTTACTCATCAAGTCTTCTTAAAAAATTACATGGTCATCTGATACTCAGATGGGTTGGATCAAAAAGGAGCCCTTTAAAAGACTGAATTATATTAAATAATATATGAAGGGATACTTAGAGCCATGTAAAAATCTAATACATGGAATGATTTGCCTATTTTCCAACTATTCCAAGTCATGCCATCACATAGCTCATACTTAAAACTTCTTGCAGTTTGCATAACAAAGGAAAAAATCTTGATAATTCTATACAGTCTCTTCTGTACAGCTTCCCCAATGACATCACTAGGGCACTGAATCATGAACACCTGAAAGATGAAGGCACTCTGCAGCTTGGAAACAAAACATAAGTCTATTAAAAATATTTCCTGTATCCTGGAAGTGTATTATAGTTTCTGCATTTCATACCAGTTTTAGATCATGATCCAACAGAACCACTAGTAACTGTATTTAAAAAAAAGGAAAGTTAGGAAAGAATTGTTCTATTTCAGTCATGAATTTCTTAAATATGCAGTCGCACTTTAACATGCAGTGAGGTAGAAGAAAATGTGTAAACTTCATTCTGCTACTCATGGGAAAGGCGAGCAAGACTTGAACCTCATATGTTGTAATATTACAATGGAGTTTCCCACTTTGTTTCAATACAAGTGTGTTTTCCTTCAAATCTTATACAGAGGAGATAGACATCTTAGACTTACCAGCACATTGCAGAAAACTGCAGAAGACAAGCAGCAGTTCTGTCAGAAACATGATGCATGCCCTAATTGGAGAGGATTTTTCCAGTACCTTCCTCTGTTCCAAATGGGCAGTGCTGCTGCTGCCACTCTCAAGGCTTACCTCTTCAAGCCTGGAAGCTTTATATACAGAATTGCAATGCCCTCCCTCATTCCCATGGCCTTCAGAAATTGTAGCAGCAGAGTACCCGCCAAACAGGATCTGCTCTTTATCAAACTCAACACACTTAAATGCCATTTAGAAAGAGAAAAAAAAAAAAACAACACACAACCACCAAACCTTCTACAGTTTGTTATCATTCTTACAATGCTGTTATAATGAATTCTATTTGTCAAAGCTCAAACCCATTGAGCTTCATTTACTGAACAAATTTGATGTAATATCCCAAAGCAATTGAGATCAGTAATACGCAAATTATGATCGCTATCTGATAAGGACAGGAATAATATTGGACAAGCACACAAAATGGAAGAATGAAGTGCAGGAATTTCAGAACTTCTGCAAAGAATGTTTGGATAAAAGATGGCATGAATGAACAGAGATCCAGATCTCTCTCTCTCTCTTTTTTTTTTTTTTTTTTTTTTTTTTAATTAATTCTTCTTTCATTAAATTTTATTCATTCTCCTTACTGGTTGTGTTCATCTCTCCCTTGTGTGACCTTTAAAGTAGAATGACAAACTCTGCCTCAGTAAAATGGGCTGTCCATGGTACAAGCACAGCTTCTTTCCTGAGCTTGGGGAGCAGGGGAATCTAAGAAAGTTCTTGTGTACCACCTTAGCACTGCCAAGGACAGAGGGCAACCCGTATCACAGAACTGGCAAAGCCATTGCATTGCAGTGCTCTGGCATATGACAAGTTCATCTTCTCCAACATACCAAAAGTTCCGTTCCAGTTCTGTTATAATGCTTGGATCCCACCACATCACAGTCGAAATGCTGAACACTCTGGATATGTTTGCTGTATGACTGCCACTCACAAACTGACAGAATACAGACAGAACTTTACTTGCTTGTCATTTTTCACTAGCACAGTCATTATTTCAGGAAAAAATAACTTTCTTCATAAAATACAAAAGGTATGGATTATCTCTCCATATGAATCTCTTCAGCCTTTCCTGTTTCACCTATGCAATACCTTATGCAACTCATTACATTTCTGGGTTCCTATTGTTTTGTCCTCCTCTGGTGTTATGCATTTGCTTAAAAAGTGGCTCCTCATCATGTTCTCAGAGTTACCTTTTCTGAATAATGGGAAGATGTGCAGGAGAGATCGTAAAAATCCTTTAATATAATTGCAAACCTGGCTCAACCTAGTTGTAATTAAAATAGAAACATTAAATTTCAATTGAAATTAAGGTCTGCCTTCATTTTCTTGCTCTTTCTTTCCTTTTCCCTCCTTTCAACTGGGGGGCAAAATAAATGTCTGTTAATTATAGAATTGAAACCCCAAATTCCAGTTTCTGTTGAAAATTTTCTGCATCTGCATTATGACGAAAAAAAGAAAATGAAAAATTTAACATAAAATATTTTCAGTGGGAAAAAAATCTCTTTAGTCAAAACCTTGGCATTTAAGAAAGAATTTTATGTGACTTGGTTACATCTATATACAGATCATTAGCATACCCTGTGATTTCAGCTGGATGGTGAACCTGTAGTATTAGAAGCATCCACCTATAAGAAGGCAAGAATAATGTCATCACCTTTCACTATATGATACCTGAACCAACATTTTTTTTTAAAGATCCTTTTCACAGACTTCACCTCAGTACAGTTAAAATAATTGAACTTTCAAAATTAAATGTTCAATTTAAAAATTAAATGTTTAATTAAATGTAAATTAAATCAAAAATTAATGAGAGAATTACCATTTGATGCCAATATTTAAATCTTGCATGTGACTTTTAAAGAGCTCCCTTCTGGGATGCAGGAAGTTATAGCAACACCTACAAAAACATTTCATCAGTCACGTCAGGACTATTGGTCAAAAATAAAGCATTTGCTACAGCACTGTGGGGATTAAGTCCTCAATAACAGGATAAATGTTTTATATAGAACAGATTTGTGAAAAATGGCTATCCAGTTGCATATAAAAAAGCTATTTTAGAGGTATTTATCCATTTTGGGGGGGTGTCTTTTTTTTTTTTTTTTTTATAGCCTTTTTTCTTTTTTTTTATGAGAGGATGACACCCTTAATTAATGTTGTATTTTTTTCCATGTCATCATTGTAACTAATTTATTAATATCATAAAACTCAGTAATCAGTGTTGTACAGGTGAGCAGAGATTATGCTGGCCATATTTATTGCTCAGTAAATGTTTCTCACTAGCTAGCTATGGTTCACTTTCCAGCAGGATGTATAATTCTGCAATATTTTGAAATATCAAAAGAATTCATGTTAAGCCAGAAATTATACATATTGAGAGAGTCAAAACAAGTTAGCTAAGTAACAGACCATTTTGCACAGTACAACTTAACTAGGAAATTATATATGTCTACTTTTAGGATATTTTGATGCTTTTAGGATCCCTAAGAAAACATTCCACTTTCAATAATATATCCTTTTTTTGTGTATCATTTTAACAGCCCTGCATATGTTTGGATAAACTGCTACATATCTTAATAAAGTGTCAAACCAAAATACAGCATGTGGTTAGACCCTAGGTCTTGTGGGTATTTAAGTAATTTCCAACTTGGTAGCTTGTGCCTGTGAAGTTCCATTGTTCTTTTTGGTATGTATGGATACTGGTTACAGCTTGGTAACAATCCAACACAGCAGCTGATCTGTTTGTTGTTCTTGTTATATTTTTTCTTTGAGGTGCATTATTTTTCTTTATTATTCAAATTTTGAATCATAATAAGATATATCAGTTTAACACGAGACTATTAAAACCATACATATTTTAACTTCCAAATTATTCCAGATGACTGGCCTTTAAACAAATATTCTAGAATTCTGATGATAGCATCATTTATGCTCAATGAATATAACCTTTAATATCTTAGATATGCAGTTTCAGAATAAGGTAAAATAAGGCTCTTGAATAAAACAGGGCTATATTTATTCTTGATGACTGAGACATTCACTATGACTGGTAGGGCAGATAAGGAAGTTCTGTTATTCCAAGGAAAAATTCAGTATCTGGCAATGTTTTGTAGTACCTACTATATTATGGAGATCCATAAGGCATTCTTATGCTACTGGCATGCAGAATTAATGGAAATGGTTCACTTGTAGAGTTTTTTTGGTATAGATTGTGTAACAATAGAGCAAGGTAATACCATGCTCTATTATCATACCTTCAGTATATATATGTTTGAATATATCTGGTATGAACACAAACTTGGAAAGAAGTTTGAAATATTTCAGAAAAAAAAAAATCCAATTTCAAAACTTGGAAAATAGGATTGCCACATGATAGGGACTTGAGGTCAATTCTGCCATCTGAGGCAGAAACATTAAATGCCTGTTGTGACAACCAAATATATGCTGACTGCATCTGACATGAAAAAAATTACAAATTATTAATGTAAACAGAATTTAGCTACACACTGAACAAAGCTTTAAAGAGTAAATGAATGAGAAATTTATCATAGCCATAGACAACCAAAAAAGAACCGAGTAGCTGTTTCTCTGTGTTGTTGAAAAGGGTGAGGTATTTTTGACTTCTCTACTACAGTTGAAAGGATTTAGAAGGAAATATTCCTAGACTGTAAAACATACTGCCATACAAGTGACGCTCTCTGCTCTCACAAAAACAAAATCAAATCAAATAAAATAACCATGAAAAATTACAGGAAAAAAGTCAAGGGTGAGTATTAAGTACTTTAGATATGATTTTTTGAATAAAGGTCAGAAAATTCAGTATTATGAACATATGACAGGAAGGAAAAGAGGAATGCAAAGAATGTCAGAATGAAAAGGCAAACTATTATGTGTTCTACCTTACACAAATTTCATTAGCAATACATTATTTCAAAATTAACCAAAAAATCAATATAGGTGGAGAAGACAAGTTCCCATTTTGTCTACTTTTTTCTCATCAGCATCTTTCACAAAGCTGAATCAGAGAGCAAAGGATCACATATACTGCTAAACTTATTGCACACTTAAGAGGCTCCTGTGTAGTTGTCGAAAAAGCTGGCAGGCAATCACTCAGGCAGATGCCAACTGGTTGCCCCTGCTGCCAAGCTGCTTTCTGAAGAAACTGACAATAAAACAGATACATATTCAGAGAACTTTCCAAAAGTGGTAGTTAATATATTTTTTTTAGTTGAGAAATAGTCACCAAAAAAAAAAAAAAATGTAACCAGCTTTGGCCTTATCATCAGCTTATGTCACAGCTTTAGAATTCCCTGATACTTAGGATTATTCTGGGTGCCTTTCCACTCGTATCTCTTTGTGCTCTTTCTACCCTTCATCTCCCTCTCCAAGCAGCACCTAAGAGAAGCCTATCGTGACGGTACCATCAGAGACTAAATAACCCACCTTCTGAGTTTAGCACAAATCCATGCTTCCTGCTTTCCTTCTGGTCACCAAAATCACAAGAATTCTTTTCCTTGGTATCTAGACAATGTTCCGCAATTTTGGAATTCATCACAGTCTTCAAAACAGATGAGACACTCCACCTACAACCAGAAAAAATGCCACTGAGGGGACTGTTAGGGCTGACATACACCTGGAGCCAAATCTGTCTTCAAGTATTTGACTATAGGTATTTAAATGTAAATTCCATATAACAATGTAAGTTGTGCTTTGTTGCAAAGTACAGAGATATAGTGGCTATGGGTGTTGTGCAGGATTTAATTTCTTGTTTCAAGGTGTATGTAGATGAAAATTGAATATAAACTGAGAAATACAGAGTGTATATAGAAAAAACAGGGAGTGTTCTTTCACCGTTCCAAAAGTACTTTTGTACTTCAATGACTGAAAGTCAAGTCTTTCCCATATACTCGTTTAGAAGAAAAAAAAAAAAAAAAAAAAAAAAAAAAAAAATTATTTAAAATACATGCCTCTAAAGTGGTAAAGACTTCATCAATTGGAACTTAACTTTTAATTACAGCTTTTTGGGGACAATGGCCAGAGACCTCCCCGTGTTGGCTTTATGCCTCTGGCATTCACTTTGATGAATATGTCAAATATTGTAGTTGTGGGGACCTCAGCTGGTGTCATTCACTCTTTGTATCCTGCCAGCATGAGAGGCTGAGAAAGCCTGCCACTCCCACAGCTCTCTGAAGCATATCTGCAGGCCTGAAGACAAACTCGGACAAAATATTTGAAGTGTTTCTGAGTCCTGAGTAAAACACGTGGGAAAAAAAATAAAATAAAAATCCCAAACACACCAACAATGAAGCAATGCCTGCCACTGTGAGAGAGAGCTCTTGAATTATACCATGTTTTCCTTCCCGTGCACAGGAACACAAGCAAGGCAAGCTCCTTTTTCTCCCACACTCTGTCCCCTATTCCTGAACTCTGTGTTGTTGATGATGGACTTGAAGCAGTTTAGATTCTTATTGTTGAAGTAGTCTGGGCTGCAGAGTTTGTTCTTTAACACCTAGTTCTAGTCAATTTAGTGATGGTGCTGACAGAAAAACACAGCATGAATGATACAACTGTGGAAAGAGAAATTGTAGAGGAAACATCTCCATTATTCATATCTTTATTTTTTTTCTCCTGATACCTACGTATGGCTTTTTAAAATTTCCCTGAAGCGTTATCATCATGAGGAAAATCTGTGCAGAATATCTTAAAACCAAATTCATCTTCCAGCAATTAACTAGTCTGTGGAAAAAGACATTGATTCTCTCATTTCATTTACTTCCAGCAGTGGGAATAAAGGTTCTCCTTGCCATTGCTTCACTATTTGTAATCATTTCATGACTCTACAGCTAGATTAGAGTTTATGACAGACTTGGTGTGCTCCTCTTTTTCCCCAAATAGAAAACATTGTCATGAATTACGTTTTTAATTCCTAACATGTTTTTTTTTCTTCTTGGTTGTACTAGCATGGAGAACACTTATCCTGTGATCAAAATTTGGGAAGGCGCAGGTAAACGTTTTTTCAGCTTTTAGGCTTTAACAATCTGTATTCCTCCTCCAAGGGAAGCTCAGAGATCGCCATGAATCATGTATAAGCAATTTTCCTGGGCAATGTGCATTTTGACCCCATACAACAACAGAGCAAAGGAACAGAAGCAGGTATGGTTCAAACGTTTCTAGCTTTGTTAGAACTCAGTTAAATATGTCAGATGAACAAAAACAAGCCCAAATTCTCTTGACCAATACCCTCATAATTGCCATACAGCTAAGCTAAATCTGTAGTTTGCAATTAACGTTCAAACTGGATTTAGACAAAGTTATTTGCTACTTGTTACATCACAACTCAATTAAATAATTAGATTTTATTATCAGAGGAAGAATGAAAAATAAATATATTGTGTGGACCAGGAATCCATTAAGTGCAAGCTTTGACCTCTACTGGTAAGGAAGTAAAATAAAACTTGTATTTACACAAATATTAAGAGCCAGGAACAGGAAGTCAGTGGCAATCACATGTTTACATTGCAGTTTAATGTGTGTGCATTTTAGAAAAGCTAGTCTCCAATTGATGCTGTTATAATGTATCTGCTAAGATAATACCTTTGAGCATATACTTTTGTTTACCCTTTACTTGATACATTTTGATCTTTTTTGTTTTTATATGCATTTTGATTGACAAAAAAAAAAAAAAAAAAAAAAAGTGCTCAGTTTGTCAAAGTTTTTTGAATGATGAAATCATGTTAGAACAGATTTCACTTATACGTGACTTATATCTTGTTCTGAAATTTGGAAATCTCTTTCCAGTTCTAAAGAAAGGAAGTTATGGAGAGAAGGTAGCAAAGCTAAGGATGTAAAAAGTGTAAAGGGATTAACGAAAGTAGTTTCCATGCATACAGCATCAAGAACAAAGGCCAGCATTGCAGTTTTTCTATGGCCATGAGAGCACTACCTACGGAGAAAAGTAAAGAGAATGCACACATACAAACATGAGCTCTTCTGCAGCAAGAATGAACAACTTACATCACTTCTACATATCTCTACTTTTGAATAGTAGAATGACAAATACATCAGCTGGTAACTTGCATCCCAATTACATCTGCCTAACCTCCTTGTCCAGAGAGCTATGTTTCTGTCATGTCTGCTTCCATGAGCTGATCTTTTAATGTAGTAGGACTTCATTGCAGGGAGAGACTGGCAGCCATTTTGTGCTGGTATTCATGTAGAATAGGGATGTCAGCACCACATCCTCTCACAAAGATGTGCCAATTTCTGTTCTTATGCTTCACTTTAACACATGCAACAAATTCAAATTTAAAAGCTCTCTGTTTCTGTGTATGATGAAATATAATCTATATGCTATTATCAATCACACGTTATACTAAGAACAGTTTTTTCTCACAGGGAAAAAAGAACACAATTTAAAAATTGTGTAAATGCACATACATTTTAAATATTCTGAGGTTTCGAAAGATTAAACATAGTGATATAGGAAGAATTGGTTGGAAAGTGAGAACTAAATATCAAATGGTCTTGTCTTGTCAGTTTTACTTTTCAGTTTTTCAACTGTGCATAATGTATTACTGAATTACTACATCGTGCCATGAAGTTTCATCTCTAATTCCTCAAACTTGGATCTACTCCCCTTCAGATCATGGGTGTCTCATATGCATACGTGCAAGCAAAATGTAAAAAGTATTTCAGGGAGTTAAGGTAGGATCTACTTAATTACAGTCGTTGTATTTGTGAGTGTAACAAAGAGTGCAAGGGAGTAGTCAAAGTAACTGCCACACAACTAGTAGATATTCTCACTGATTTGTTCTCAACCTATATTAGTCCAGATTTGCTTTCCTTTCAGGTACATGCTCCACTACTTGACTCAGAATCTCCAGTTTCTCATTGTTTTCAGTATAAGAGCAAGGAGAGGGAGGAATAACAAAAATATGCCTGTATGTTATGTAACTAAAATGCAACACAAACAAAGCATCTGCCAAATGTGCTTTCTAAGGTGCAATATGCTGCTATTTCCCTAAGAAGTCAGATCACTTATTACTAAATGCATCTAAGATATCATCCGCTTAAGTTTTTTTTTGTTTTGTTTTGTTTTGTTTTCAAATCAGCTAGATCACTACAACTATTTTTACAAAGCTTAACACATTTTCCACCTGCTAAAACTTACTGTATTATATAAACATATGTATGCATGCACACATATACATTGCTGTTTTGGATTTTTCTGGCCAGCCCAAAACACAGCACTGCAGTCAGATTTGATCACAGCTCTACACAGGACTGAAAACCTTGACCAATCCAAATGCTTGATGTGGCCCAAAGCATGTGAAAAAAATTCAGAGCCAGATTTTGTTTCCCTGATGTAATTCTGGTATGAGGTCCACAATTCTATTTGAGTTAACATCACAGTTGTTCCAAGGCCTGTGACTGCTGAGCAGCATACACTACATTATCTTAGTATCTCAATGAACTATCCCTAGAGTACTTGTTTGTTGAGA
The DNA here is from genome assembly GCA_011076525.1 of Nettapus auritus. NCBI lineage: Eukaryota > Metazoa > Chordata > Aves > Anseriformes > Anatidae > Nettapus > Nettapus auritus. The sequence continues at coordinate 45,869,332 of CM021769.1, forward strand.
GTATGTGGTATACGAGAACTTGAAATTGCCTGTAGGAAATCTGGCAAGTTGAACTGCTCCTATATTTACATATTTTTAATTTTTAATTAAACTAATATTCTCATGAGGAGTACTGGCAGCTGTTGAAGTCTGGGATAAAACTGCCAAGAGCTTTAAAGATACTATTCTGTAAGTCTGAAAAGCAGTGGAAAATTCGTATCTGAAAAGTACCAGAATGTAAAGACCATTTAAAAAAAAAGGGGGGGGTTGGGACAGGATGGGACGGGACTTCATTTCTTTTATCATCTTTATCTATCTTCCATACATTTCCTGGCAGAACCCAATTTATTTGTGCTTCATTGATCTTACCTCAAAGTTTGCATATACTCTGCATATACCACCTCCCTCACTGTGTGTGGTGGAGTGGTGCCTATGTAAAACGTGATGATTTAAAGAAATGTGTATTCCTTGCCTCCACTATGGAAGCTTATGTTTCTGGTTACTTTTGGGTTTGGTAACCTCTACGTTTCCAGTAAGCAGACAAGCATTCATTGTAAAGCATATCTTTTATACAGAGACAGAAAAGGATGGGAAGACTGTGTTATGCTGTCTTCTCCTGCAAGAACCATAAATATATATGCAAAGGAATTTAATCATTAGAGCATCCTTACTGACTTCTGTTAGGCTTCATATAGGGAGCTGGGCTTTGAAGGCACCTTTATTCTGAGACATATTCCATTTCTGTGAATCACAAATGCTGTCATATCTTCTGCTAAATCCCTTTCATGATCTTGTTTGACTTTCTTCCTATAATGCATCAAAAAACAAAACTACACATATGCCAGGTACTCTTCAATTGTATTCATTCACAAAGGCAAGAAAGATGTATGTCATGTGGCTCTTGTCTAGAGCTGCTGTTTTACAAAGAGCATGAAATGTAATGGAAACACTGAGGTCAAGGCCTTGCAAATGATACACAACAACTAGCAGGCATTATGGCATTCCTTCTCGCTGGCATATTAAATAGGCTCTTGGATAAACTTGTTCCTCCTATAGGTTAGCTTATTGAAAAGACTACCAAAATTTGCCAGAAGAGCATTGCTGATAACTACTGCCTTTTTCCACAGCTTTCAAGAGACTTTCAGGAATATTTACTTCAGATAAGGAAGTCTGGTGGAGATAAGGACTAGGACATGGAACCAGATTTTAAATTGTGCGGGAAGGCAGTACAGATATCAAAGGACTACCTAATATAGATGCACACACACATATATGTTTATAAAACAAAGGATATATTTATAATAGATTGCTGAGGAGGTGCTCTGCAGCATTGTGCATTGGCTGTCATTTTCCATGTACTAAAAACTTTATGTCCAGATATATTTATTCTTTCACTGGAAGCAATAGTATAAGGCCATGTTATTGTCTGGAAAGATGTTTAGTAGCCTTATACTGAATGAGATAAAACTACTGGACTGCTGAAGGTACACTGCATGAAAGCTCTTTCCAATTTCACAGATAAAAACAGTAGACTTAGGACACTGCCTTCTGTATTACTATATTGAGTTACATCACAGATTATAACTCCCAAGGTCTTTTTTTTTTTTTTTTTTTTTTTTTTAATATTTGGAAATGACTATGATTGAAATTCTTGTAGGCAAGAATAAAAATCAAAAAGTATCTCAACAGTGACATAAATATAATTCATCTCATTAGAATATCCTTACGTGTTAGAGGCTTTGAAATACCTACTGCAATGCTCACCAATGAGTACAAGTATAAGAATTTAAGAATGGAAGTTAACTTTGGATTACTTCTTGTCAGTAAAGATATGTGGTCCTGTTCCTTTCATGTTGCCTTTCTACATATTGAGTCCATTTTGAAGCATTTTAGATTTAGATCAGTCAGGTGTTTGGTTTTACCAAAAAAATGTTCACTCATAGATACTGGCAAAGAATGAAGGAAGAAAAAGCTCTCACTAAACTATGTACTGTTCTGTATCATCATCTAAAATGTTCACTTTATTCAGGAACAGTGATTAAGACAGCTCCCCAACTGTCTTTCACAGAATTAGAAACAGGAAAAATAACAAGGTAAGACTTTCTGGATTTGAAAATACTGATGATCCACATAAACCAGTAAATTACCTTGAGATGGCTAAAGATTGATGTACAGTTGAATGCCTCAATGAACTGGGGATCCTTTGTTTGATCACCCATACAAAATGATATTGTACCCAAGTGTAGCAACAAAACAGCAGAATGATAGCACAAAAACTCTGGGAAATTACACAAGTTCTATTAGAAAGGTAGTTTGGAAGCATCTGTGACTTGTGACCTTAACAAATAACTGTTTGGTGCTTTTGCCAGGATCAAGTGTCCAAATATGCCAACAACTTACTTTTAGTAAAGACACTCAAGACACTCATGAAATCATGAGTTGGAGACATATAATCTTATTTTTATTTTATTTTATTTTTTTTTTTTTCTCCCCTCTTTTTTTTTTTTTTTTTTTTTTTTTTTTTAAATTGGAAATTAGTTTTCATGGGGCACTCAAAACTTCTGTGTCATACCATCATACCATGCTTTGTTGATATCTTCACTTTGGAATCATCTGAGAACAAAACTGCTGAACAGCATTAGAAAGTTTTTGAAACATATGACACTCCCCTGAGAGTAGATTGGGTAAACTCGTTTGTAATGTCCTGAAGTCAAAATCCTTGCATTAAGTTCAAACATTTTTTGTGCTCCTCAATTTTTATTGCAATTTCCTACTTCAAATTACAAAAATTGCTGAAGTTCTCCCCTGCCTCTTTGACATTGGAGTTCTATACATATCAATGCAAAAATAGGCAGAAGCATTCAAAAATGTCAAGAACTGACTGAGATACGGTTCTGCTCTTTCTAACATGACAATCCAAGATATTTAGCAATTATCTGTGACAATTATTTGACATTGGAGCTGCTCTCAGACTCTCCTATCTAGATGGGCCTCATGCACTTAAAGCTTACTATCCAAGAACACGGATGTGAACTGAACAAAAATACTAAAAGAAAACAAATATTGTAACTGTGGCTCTGGGAGCTTGTTTGAAGTTAGTGTGGAGTGAAATACAGTGTTAAAGAGCAAGTCTCTCTCTCCCCAAGGCCTACTCAGCTCTTCCAGTTGTGTCTTCATGCTATAGAACATTATACTAAATACAGATCCTTCATTGCATGCTTGCTTACAAGCCATAAATAAATAAATAAAATCAGTCATGAATGTACTGTACTGACTACTGTGACATATTCAAGCAGACTCAAGTCTTGAAAATGACTTAGAGTTTAAAAAGTAATATAGGTTCATACAGGTGTGAAAAAAAATCTGGTGAATTCAAAACAATTTAACCCATAAACTCATAATGAAATACCTTTACCACAGGCTACCCTCAAAGAGGTTGGCTAATCACTTAAGCTATGTTAAAAGCAGCACATCCAAACACAAAGCAAATTAAAATTGTTAGTCAGAAGTTATGCCTGCCAAGTCAGAACTACTGAAGCACAGAGGAAGTGATAAACAACAAAACAGCTTTCCAAGATACTGTGTATGAGTCACTTATTTTTCAGTATTTCTCTGGAAAATGATCCAAATCCTCATCATCTAAGACTTCTATTGATTCTAAACTATTCATAGGCCCCTTTTAAAGGAGGGGAAAACAAAAACAAAGCAAACAAACAAAAAACAAAACAAAACAACAAACAAACAAAAAACACTAAACAACAAAATCCCCAAACTTCCTGATAGTTCTAGAATTTTACTTGTCATAACTTAGATTTTAGCATCTTTTCAAACGTCTGCTGTAATATTCCCCATCCTTCAGCTATGGTTAGTGACTCACAGGGTGGTGTGTTTGGTAACAGCAGTGCCTTGACCTCATGGGCTCTGGGATTTAACCAGCCCCAGCTGTGTCTGAGCTGCCTATGTTGTGAGCAGACTGTGGGACTGCCCTTGTGACTTCCTCATTAAAACTGAGTTTTCCGGAAAAAAAAAAAAAAAAAGAAAAAAAAAAAAAAAGAGTGACTAGAAAAATTACAATTTTAAATGGAGAGGCTCCAAATGTTTTTCATTAAAAAAAAATAATAATAAAAAATGGAGAGGACTGCAACAAATCCTCACCCACAGTGTCCTCACAGCCCAGCCTTTCTCCCTGAGGCATGTTTCCCTACAGGAAAGCTCCTTGGCCTCTGCTGCCCTCTGTACAGTTCCCTCTCTGCTCCCAGGTCTCTCACATCAGAGGCAGTCCCTGAGGGAGGTTCCTGACCTCTGAAGGGCAAGTGAGGTGCTGCCCTGTCAGCTGGTAGATGTGGCTGTGCTCTGAGCCCTCCTTTCAGTGGCAGCTCACTGGCGTATTCCACAAATGGCTCTTCTGCAGTCAGTGGTCGTCATTTCACCCGTAATGCCTGTGGTCGGCCTGTCTGAACTCCCTGAAGCCGTCACTCAGAGGGGACGCTTGCTGTAAGTGATTCAAGTAGTCTGCTGTGGCACTGAGCGTACCCTGGCTAGCTGCTTCAGCAAAGGTAGGAATGGCACAATATTGAGATGTCTCAAAACAAACAAACAACAACAACAAAAAACAAACACAAAACAACAACAACAACAACAAAAACACAGCACCACCACCAAAAAAAAAAAAAAAAAAAAAAAAAAGCTGATAAACCTGGTCTCCTGATAGAAAACAAATTCTGACATCTATCAAAAGTTTAGTTGTATTTATAGCACTATTTCCATAATTTCACGAACAGTACACCCTTCTTGTGAACAAAAACCTCACCCCACCATGTTTGTTCAGTTTGATTTGACCCTTTTCTTTTTTGGTAGCTTGCAATTATGGAACTTTTTATTGCAATGCATATAGATACAGAGTGTCAAACAGAATTCAGTAATGGGATTGCTGTAGTCTATTTTGATTATTAAAGTGTTAATTATAATTTTCCTTAAGTTCTTTGCTGTAATTTATTCAAAAGTATATATGTTCTGCTTATCAACTTACCTGTGAGATGTCAAAAAGTAGCATCTTTTTGTTGTAATTTAAATCAAGCATATTAAGAAAGTGTATTCTCTTGAGCTCTAGGCAAAGAGCAGAAAAATAAAAAATACAAGTTAAAAAAATATATATTTTTCATTTTGTAGGCCAGTCTTTTTTCCCTTTCTCCTTCTCTTACCTGTAAGTATTTTTGTTTTAAATCTATAGGGGACAACATGTACTTTGCTATCTCTGGACTTCAGGATTCTGAGTATGATAATAATCTCTAGTGCCACCTTTATGTCAAGGAGTCCAACATAATTTTTAATGTTTGCTCTTAGCCGTGTTTCCAGGACTTCAATTCCACAATCAATGTACAATATGTTTACATACTGCTAGTACTCAGTGAGTCACTATATTGTATTTGCATTCAGCGATGATGTTAATAATACCAAATTGTAATGTCTCTGCAAGTTCCATTCTTTTTTTTTTTTTTTTTTTTTTTTTTAATTATTATTATTATTTTTTAATCTCATCTTGTACCTATTGTGTCTGAAGAAACTTCCTGGACACTTCTACAGATTTTGTTAGAAGGAGTAAATGGAAGTCTCTGAAGCAGAGCAAATGTGGAGAGAACATCTGCATGCCATGTTTTGGCAGTACTCCTTTTGGGGCAGTTGCTGAACTGCTTATTGGAGAGCTTTCAGAGTAAAGCACTGCCTACCTGAGATAAGAACCAAGTAAAGTAAGTTGTTGTTTTCTTTAGCACTTTTAATAGATCTTGCTGGTTAATTTGTGTTCTCTGGATCAAAGCAGGTTCTGTACTTTTATTAAAAATAAGCGGGGAAAGAAAGATTGTTATTATATATATACTACATATGCAGGTTATCAGACATCATCTAGCCAACTAAATATTTATTTCATTCATTAAAGAGGCTATGTGGTTGGGCATAACTAGCATGAGATTTGTGAGGATGGAAACTCTTTTCCTACAGCACAACAGTAAGTGTATGTACAGGGGCCATTCTCTGTCAGTGGGACTAAAAAAAATCTTTTTGCTGTGAGAGTGATCTTTTAAAATGTCCCACATAAAGTGTCATCCACATATGTCTTATTTAATAATCTTAAGCAACCTTCAAAGTTTGGGGTCTATTTTGAGTTTCAGTTTAGTGTGTCATTTATTCATTCCTGGTTTCATATTTTTCACTTTATTTCCTTCCTACTACAAGGGCTAGAAGTAATGCTAGCAGGAGGATAAAAGCATCTAAAAATCACAGAGTGGTTGAGGTGGGAAGAGATCTCTGGGGATCACCCGGTCCACCCTGGTCAAGCAGGGCCACTCAGAACTGGTTGCCCAGGACTAATGGTCAACTTGGTGTCCACCAGGACCACCAGGTGTCTTTCTGCAGAGCTGCTTTCCAGCTGGGTTCCCCCCAGCGTGTGCTGGTGCCTGGTGTTGTTCTCCCCAAGTGCAGGACTCTGCACTTCTCTTCTTGAACTTGGTGAGGTTCCTGTCTGCCTCCTTTCTCTAGATTATCTGTCAGAGTCCCTCTGGATGGTAGCATGACCCTCTGGTGCACCAACCAGTCTTCTCAGTTTTGTGTCATCTGCATCCTCACTGAGGGTACACTCTGCCCCATCGCCTGTATTATTAATGAAGATATTAAACTAAATTCCTTGGAAACTTCTGTCAGGCATAGCACTGAACATTCTCCTTATATATCAAGTATTCTTGTTAGATTTAATTGTTCAAAGTTATTTTGATTTGTTTTTATATTTCCATTTGTCTCTGTATTCTTTAGTAAGCATAACAGAAGTAGTTCTTTAAAGAGAATTATTACCATTGGTTGTTCAAATAGTTATTTATTTATTTATTTATTTATTTGTCTTCTGGCTGTCTGAGGACATGACTTCTGGCCTAGATCCCAGCAGTCCTCCCTCAGCTCTCTCCTATCCTCATCCCTTTTCTGTGACAAGGCTTCCCTTATTCTGGACCATACAAAAGTATTAGACACACTGCTACCTCCTACTGCCCAGATGCCAGACAGAAAAAAGGACTGCAGTCAGACTGCAGTCAGTGTGATGCTACTGATTAGAAAGAAGTTGATGTCTCTAGGGCAAGGCAGACAAACTTTCATGACGGTCAGAGATGCTAGGCAGCATTCTGCAGAAGGTCCAGACCTAGGGATTGTCGGCAGAGCTTGATCTAAAATCCCTTCTCTAAAATCATGTGATTCAGAGGCCATTTCCATTTTAATGCAGGCTTTTCCTGCAAGGGCTAAAATGATATGACTTGATACTAATTTGCAAGATTTGGTTTCTCTGCCTTCCCCTGAGTTGCACAGCAAGTTGACTTCTCCTTTAGGGTAGGATGTTATCATTCAATCTCTTCTGTTCCCTGCTTTCATTATTAACTCCCACTGCCACCCACCCTTCTTCTTTACACATCCTTAGCAGTGTTTAATTAACACTGATCTGTCAGGCATTAAGAAACTTACTTGGTTTTGTGTGCCGACCAAAAGATGAGGATAGCAAAAGCAAAGATAGCACTAGAACTACATCTTGTTTCACTGTTTGACTGCTAAGAGCTTATGGCAGGACCCTATGTCTCCCAGGGTACCCATTACAGCCATTTGCCAACAAAAACTGGCTACTTCTTTGCACCAGTCTGACATGCAGAAAACGAGATACAGGCTTACCACTGTTTTATTCACTTTGAGGACCTGTCATCCTGGATGACTTTTAACACCAAAAGCAAAGCCTGATATAACAGCCATCTTCCTCCAGTTTCCTGTTTCTTCACTGTTAATGCAATCCATGGGTTTCTGTGTTGTCTCTGCTGTGTAGGCCTTTGTGTGGTTTGTGTGGGCACCACAGATCTGCAGCCTGAGAACAACTCCTGTTCCTGACAACAACTTTATGCTGCATCTTCATATGTGGTAACAACTGAGGAAATGTTTGTCATTTTGAGATTTATGCCTTTCAAGACAAGGAGGATTGGCAGCCATTCTGAATAACAACATTTATTGTAGTCCCAAAGCCTACTGGAATTGTAGCCTACTATCTTGTTTCTTTGGGGTCAGTTTATAACAAAAGTTTGGCATCATCGGAGTACTGCAAAATTTATAAGCATGTACAAATGCAATTGCTAGGATGGAAAGAAACAAAATTGGTTTGCACTGCACCCTCTGAACATCCCCTCAGAAGAGTATGTAATATGGTACAGCTGCATCTTTTCTTGAAAAGAAGTCCCTAAAATTGCAGGAGTAAGTGATCTATTATGCTAAACAAAGAATAAATTTGGAAAAAAAATAAATCCTTTCATTAGGCACAGCAAGCACTTACAATGTAAAGGAGGAGGATTTATTTTTACAGTTCTGGTTTATTGGGTACAAGATAAATAGGTAATTAAAATGGTACTTAGTGATACTTCAGTTTCTTATTAGCTCGTGTTTGGGGGTCTTCATTTCTGCATGAAAGGCTTGGGCAGGACTTTCACTTACCAAGCAGCCTAGGAGAAGAGTGTCATTCTGTGTCATGGTAATTCATGGGAAAATAATGTCTTCAGAAATTTGGGGTGGAAATATGTATATGACCTCTAATCATGGTGGTTTTTTTTTTTTTTTTTTTTTTTTTCTGTGATCAGAAGTCAGAATGATTTGATAAATGGCTTTTTGCAGCCAGTAATACGGCAAAATTTTCTCTTGTCTGGTTATAGGCAAAAGTTTTCCAGTTTCTCCTGCTGTGGGTCCGGAAATCCGTTTTATTGTAGAGAGAATCCGTGTGCCTTGGCAGGTCTGCAGTTCAAACTTGATCGCCCACCCAGAACTCCCTATTGAAATCCTCAGGGAGACTTGGCTGCTTCTGCATGCACTCTACTGTCCCTTAATTGATTAATATTGCTTCATTTATAACATTCTGTAGGCAGAGGTGACATTTGTATGGTTACATTTGGATGGTGTTTGAAATATTGCTGAGTACAGAATGGCTATCACATTTGACAGCACAGTTACAGCACTTACCCATATTTTATATGCAATTGTGAAGAGTGATTTGGGGATTTCTGAGTCTGAAAGCCAAAAATTCTTTCTTCAATCTATGTACAAATTAATTATTTGGGGTGAAGGAGGGAGGAGGAGGGGAGTTTTGCAAGTTTTCACTTTTATCTTTGAAAGTAACAGGCAGAAAATGGACCTGGCATACGTTAGACAGTCTCTACTGCTTCGTAGGAGTAATTCCCTGGATTATCACAGGTTTAACATAGTGACATTTATCTACCTTTAAGTATATGTTTATGCATATGGGCATATTGTAGTTGTTGGTGGAAGAACTGCAGAAACGTGACTGGCACTTTCCTGATAAGTAGTAAGCAATAGGTTGCTGTATACCTTACTGGCAGGTGAAGAGTAGCTGTGCCTTGTGAAAAGTGCTTGGATTGTTTTGAATTCCTGCTTGTACGTGAACAAGGAAGTTTTTTGTAGAAATCTCACCACAGAATCATTGAATTTGCCTTCAGAGAATTTACCTTAATTTAAGGTAATAAATGTCAGAAAAGGAAACAAATAGCTGGTATTTTTGTTTGTTTTTAAGAAAAGCAAAGACAATTTCAGTGAAAGCTATCTAATATTACAAAGACTTCTAAATATTCCTATGTTTCTTTCCTATGTTTCTTTACTTGCCTTTTTTTTTTTTTTTTTTTTTTTTTTTTTTTTTTTTTTTTTAATAAACCAAACTTAAGAGCAATGAATCAAGAATCAAGGCCTGCTTTGCATCCACATTCCAGATCTGGAGTCACTGTCCCTTCAGTATTGTACTCTGGGCCCCAGATGGAGCTTCGAAAGGAAGGTGCAGCTCTCTAAGTCTCAGTCAGCAGGGAGTGCCTGGGGCAGGGGCACTTAGTCTTCTGCAGGAACACCTGAGTTGTTGTGGAAGGTTGGAAGGCTCTTGCCCCACCTCATGATTTGCGCTCACAGAACAGGTTCGCTGCTCTCGTAGCTGGTGGGGAGCTGGGGGTGCCAGCAAATGGAGCATCTCCAGTGGCTCACCCCAAGGCACTGGCAGGAAGGGCCAAGTGATCATAGGTAAATATTCCTTACTACAGGGCTGGAAGGAGACAAGATCTGCCAACCTGATTTCTTGTTCAGGGAGGTTTGCTGCTTGATGAGGATTTGCAGTTGGGATGTTGTGGAGAAGCTGCCAAAGCTTGCCTTGCCCTCTGACTACTATGCCCTGCTGCTCTTCCTTGTAGATGCCAATGATACTGCCACGACTGATGTGGAAGTATCAGACTAAACATCTTTGGGGCAGTGATCAAGGGCACAGGGATGCAGCTGGTGAAAGGAGAACTGAGTTTAATAGTGAAAGATGAGATGAGTGGTCATGATAAAGGGGCAAGTAGTGAATTTCGGAAATAAAGGACCAGAATTTGCCAGAGGTAGCATTCAGATCTTGATCTTACTTAATAAACATTTTTCCTCTGTTTGCATTGAGATACTTCTATTTTTGAAATGTGTAGTGATATTCTTTAAAGTGCTGTAGTGAATAAGACAAGTAGAACAATTTTAAGCTGTAAACAGTCATGGAATATATTTCCAATCCTACAGAAAGCAAACAAAAACAATGAAATTGGTTTGGAAAAAACAAGATGAAATGCCACCACGAATAAAAGATGCTGATAAAAAAATGAGAAAATATATACTCAATAGAAAATACTGTACATTGATATCTAGTAATGTTAAAGACAAAAATAGTAGTGGTATGCTTACTGTCAACATCTGAATTAAATTTAAAGAAACATAGTTTTTATCATAAACAATAATAGTATTTTAATTGTCCTATTAATTCAAGAACTGTGTTTGAGTGCTCTGATTGGGTCATCATCAGTTGCTGATTGTTATTTTCTTTGATCATTGTTTATGGAGAAGTACTAGCCTTACATTTTTAAAAATTAGCATCTTTTGTCCATCCCTACGGTGGCAGGGAGGGGTACAGAGAGGACACGGAAAGCCCACCTGTTAAATACGTGGCTCAGGGGCTGGTGCCAACACAGAAATCTTGGGTTTTTCGACCATGGGGCACTTTACTCAACACCCGGCCTGATGGCCGCAGACAGGTCCCTATCTTTTAGGGGAAAACGGATCCTGGGCCAGGAGCTGGCAGGGCTCATTGAGAGGGCTTTAAACTAGGTAAGAAGGGGGATGGGGCTGAAGCAAGGATTGTTGGAGCTGTGCCAGGGAGAACAATAGCAAGGCCGGGGCATAAGGCAATGGCCCAGCCGAAGTGCATCTACACCAATGCACGCAGCATGGGTAACAAACAGGAGGAGCTGGAAGCCATCGTGCAGCAGGCAGGCTACGACTTGGTTGCCATCACGGAGACGTGGTGGGACCACTCTCATGACTGGAGTGCTGCAGTGACTAGCTATAAACTCTTCAGAAGGGACAGGCAGCACAGAAGGGGTGGTGGTGTGGCTCTCTATATTAGAGAGTCTTTCGATGTTGTAGAACTCGAGGCTGCCAATAACAAGCTCGAGTCACTGTGGGTTAGGATCAGCGGGGCCAACAAGGCTAGCGTCCTGGTCAGGGTCTGTTATAGACCACCGAACCAGGATGAGGAAACGGATGAGGAGTTCTACAGGCAGCTGACAGAAGTTGCGAAATCTTCAGCGCTTGTTCTCGTGGGGGACTTCAACTTCCCTGACATATCCTGGAGGCACAACACAGCCCAGAGAAAGCAGTCTAGGAGGTTTCTGGAGAGTGTGGAAGATAGCTTCCTGACGCAGCTGGTTAGTGAGCCTACGAGGGGTGGCGCCCCGCTAGACCTTCTCTTCACAAACAGAGAAGGACTGGTGGAGGATGTGATTGTCGGGAGCTGTCTTGGGCAGAGTGACCACAAAATGGTGGAGTTCTCTATTCTTGGCAAGGCCAGGAAGGGGACCAGTAAAACCGCTGTATTGGACTTCCGGAGGGCTGACTTTGTGCTGCTGAGGACACTGGTTGGTAGAGTCCCTTGGGAGGTGGTTCTGAAGGGCAGAGGAGTCCAGGAAGGCTGGGCGCTCTTCAAGAGGGAAATCTTAATGGCGCAGGAACGGTCTGTCCCCACGTGCCCAAAGACGAGCTGGCAGGGAAGAAGACCAGAGAATTGTGGCTTGAGCTTAGGAGGAAAAAAGAGGGTTTATAATCTTTGGAAAAGTGGGCAGGCCACTAAGGAGGACTATAAGGATGTTGTGAGGCTGTGCAGGGACAAAATTAGAAAAGCCAAAGCTCATCTGGAGCTCAATCTCGCTACTGCCGTTAAAGATAACAGAAAATGTTTTTATAAATACATCAACACAAAAAGGAGGACTAAGGAGAATCTCCATCCTTTACTGGATGCAGGGGGAAACTTAGTTACAAGAGATGAGGAAAAGGTGGAGGTGCTTAATGCCTTCTTCGCCTCAGTCTTTAGCAGCAATACCGGTTGTTCTCTGGATACCCAGTTCCCTGAACTGGTGGAAGGGGATGGGGAGCAGGATGTGGCCCTCACTATCCACGAAGAAATGGTTGGTGACCTGGTACGGCACTTGGATGTGCACAAGTCGATGGGGCCGGATGGGATCCACCCAAGGGTACTGAGAGAACTGGCAGAGGAGCTGGCCAAGCCGCTTTCCATCATTTATCAACAGTCCTGGCTGTTGGGGGAGATCCCAGTTGACTGGCGGCTAGCAAACGTGACGCCCATCTACAAGAAGGGCCGGAAGACTGACCCGGGAAACTACAGGCCTGTTAGTTTGACCTCAGTGCCAGGGAAGCTCATGGAGCAGATTATCTTGAGAGTCATCACGCAGCACTTGCAGGGCAAGCAGGCGATCAGGACCAGTCAGCATGGGTTTATGAAAGGCAGGTCCTGCTTGATGAACCTGATCTCCTTCTATGACAAAGTGACATGCTGGGTGGATGAGGGAAAGGCTGTGGATGTGGTCTACCTTGACTTCAGCAAGGCTTTTGACACCGTTTCCCACAGCATTCTCCTCAGGAAACTGGCTACTCTTGGCTTGGACTGGCGCACGCTTCGTTGGGTTAGAAACTGGCTGGATGGCCAGGCCCAAAGAGTCATGGTAAATGGAGTCAAATCCAGTTGGAGGCCGGTCACTAGTGGTGTTCCCCAGGGCTCGGTGCTGGAGCTGGTCCTCTTTAATACCTTCATCAATGATCTGGACGAGGGCATTGAGTGCACCCTCAGTAAGTTTGCAGATGACCAAGTTAGGTGCGTGTGTAGGTGCATGTGTCGATCTGCTCGAGGGTAGGAAGGCTGTGCAGGAGGATCTGGATAGGCTGGACCAATGGGCTGAGGCCAACGGTATGAAGTTCAACAAGGCCAAGTGCCGGGTCCTCCACCTGGGGCGCAATAACCCCAAGCAGAGCTACAGGCTGGGAGATGAGTGGTTGGAGAGCTGCCAGGCAGAGAAGGACCTGGGAGTGATCGTTGATAGTCGGCTGAATATGAGCCAGCAGTGTGCTCAGGTGGCCAAGAAGGCCAACAGCATCCTGGCCTGTATAAGAAACAGTGTGACCAGCAGGGCTAGGGAGGTGATCGTCCCCCTGTACTCGGCTCTGGTGAGGCTGCACCTCTAGTACTATGTTCAGTTTTGGGCCCCTCACTACCAGAAGGACATCGAGGTGCTTGAGCAAGTCCAGAGAAGGGCTACGAAGCTGGTGAAGGGTCTGGAGAACAAGTCTTATGAGGAGCGGCTGAGGGAGCTGGGATTGTTCAGCCTGGAGAAAAGGAGGCTCAGGGGCGACCTTATCGCTCTCTACAGGTACCTGAAAGGAGTCTGTAGCGAGGTGGCGGTTGGTCTGTTCTCCCACGTGCCTGGTGACAGGACGAGGGGGAACGGGCTTAAGTTGCGCCAGGGGAGTTTTATGTTGGATCTTAGGAAGAACTTCTTTACCGAAAGGGTTGTTAGACATTGGAACGGGCTGCCCAGGGAAGTGGTGGAGTCACCATCCCTGGAGGTCTTTAAAAGTCATTTAGATGTAGAGCTTAGGGATATGGTTTAGTGGGGACTGTTAGTGTTAGGTCAGAGGTTGGACTCGATGATCTTGAGGTCTCTTCCAACCTAGAAATTCTGTGATTCTGTGATTCTGTGATTCTCCATTGTCTCCCTGGACTAACTATGGATGAAAAGTAAAATTAAGATCTAATTTTAAATGTTATTTCAAAAACAAAACTGTAATTATAGCCTAATTATTAACCATGCAACCTTAAATCTTATAAATAGGATATGCTTAAATACATTGATGCAAAAGTTGAAGTCATTATATACTTCTGAGAAACTAGTAGTAGAAGGAATATAAACCCTTTTTTTTCCCATGTTCTTGGGGGAAAAACAAACACTAGAAAGATAATCAATGAGTCAGTTGCCTTCTGACAGATTATCTTGGTTTTCTGTTTTCTCTAGAATAGTTAATCAGCCCAATGGAAAGGATGTCAATGTTCCTATTTATTGACTTTATACCTACTAGCAAATTAAAGTAGCATATTTTTTGTAGGATGACTGTTAAGCCCATTTGGGATGGGATGGGAAATCAGTCATCCAAGTTGAGAGGCAGCTATAGCCTGGAAATTCCTATACAATTTCTGTTTCTGAGAAAGCATCATTTTGCAGGAAGGATGTGCCTGTGACTACTACTAGAATGTGTGAATTTGTTTGATACAGGGTCAGAGAGTGCCCTGAGAAACTGATACATATTGTAGACACTACAGAGATGCACTATACACTGCTAGTAGACCATATCCATTAGACAGAAAAAAAAACCACACCTGTCTGAATTGCAGACAAAATGATGTTATTTATGCTAATCGTATTCATGAACTAAGTTTCATATACGAATTTTCAGTGCCTGAAAAGTTTCTGACAGGGAGCAGCAAGGTGATTTTTACAGAACTCAGCTGAAATCTGCTTCTGAGCCACCATAATGGTTGTTAAAGCCAAATGAACACTCTGGAAAAAAATGCCCAAATGACCATCTTTTCCTTCTCACGGCTCAAAAACTGGACAATAACACTGTTACGATGAAATTTGAAGGTGCTTGGCTAAAAATCAAAGAAAATGGTAGTGTAATGCTGTTTATATAGAATGCACTATGTTCCAGGCAGTTGGATAGTTCTGAGTAATGAAGAGCCGTGTGCCCATAATAAGTTGTACGCGCCATTGTGCAGCAGACAGGTAGGTTCTGTGTTATGGCTTTTCACGGTTTGAGCAGGTCTTTCGTGATATCTGGCTTCGTTCCAAACACCTACTCTTAAACTTTTAATGTCAGGTCTTGTGTAACTTTGTAATTGTTCATAAATTAAGGCTTTTGTTGCAAGACGTAGGCTGCATTAAGAATGTCAACGAGAAATATGGCTTGGCTTTTACAAAAAATATGCTACTAGTTCATGGGTGAGTCATTTCTTTCTGTCATTTCAGGAGCTTAAAACAACACTGGATATCTGGGGCTGGTATTGAGACAGGGTTTTAACCTTTTCCCCATGTGTTTATTTCTATTGCTTTAATAGATAGCAAACATTCTGTAATCTTGGAGTCCAACATGATAAGATTCTTTACTTTTCCCCTAACCATCATGGCCATCTAGCCTGCAAAGCATGGTTTGATGTAGAGAAGAAAAAAGTCATAATAAAAAAGAAGTGTCCGTGTTTTCATAGTGATTAAATTTTGTGGATAAACTCTAGCTGTGAGTAGAGAGTCTGAGTGAACATGCTCTACGTGGCAGACTTTTGTGGAAAATGAGAACAGCCTCTCCCTTGTCAAGAGATACAGCAGCTCCACAAATATTCCTTCATTTTCGGAGCTTGAGATGTAGGCAAACGACTTTACAGCAAGAAACTCCCAGACGCTGGCCAGTGAGCAGTCCTGCTGCTAGTCCTAGAAGAGACAGGTCACAGATGTGCATTCACTTTTCTCGGTGTACCCTGTGCATGGAATAAATGGGGAAACCTTTGTGTGAATAGAGAAAGATGCTCTGCGTCTCTACTGAGCTTTTTTTTTTTTTTTTTTTTTTTTTTTTTTTAAAAAAAAAAAAAAAAGGGTAGTTTACAGCACCTGAAAAATGTAGATTTCTGTCTTTTAGTATGAATTGTCCCATGATCTATGAACTGCTATAAACCAGAAAGCATTTTGCTGTTACCTTCATCACAACTGAGCAGGATTTTATTTGAAAAAAAAAAATAATAATAATAATAAAAAAAAATAATCTAAGATATAAAATAAAGTATTCTGCTATTCTTAACTGTTTATGGTCAAATAGGGCAGTAATCCACATTAGTATAATATTTTCTATGTGATGGCAGTTTGGAAATAATAAAAAGAACACAGAACAAGATAGAAAAGATCTTTTTCTGCACTTCTTATAATTACCTCTAATAGCTGAGCAGAATCACTGTTCATAATGTCAAGCAATGCCAGGCAATCTGTTCTGAGGCAGGGAATAACTCTATTTTTTTTTTTTTACTGATGGGAACATTTGGCATTTGCAGTTGCCAGACTATACATATGTTGGCACCAGATAAATTCTCATTATGCTTCTTGAGTATTTTCTGCCCACTGAATGACTTGTGGCTGAAAGAAAATCTGAAGAACTCCTGTTTTCTCCTAGAAGTTCATCAGAAAGACAGTTCTGTTCCCTACTCAGTTTGTGGGAATACAACCCCTCCATCCCTGCCCTGCTCACCATGAGGCTGCCTCTAGTCTGGGCAGCATCACTCCCTTTTCCTCCTTTTGTGATGCCGTGCAGCAAGATTCGTGGGACCAGAAATGAAGCAAAGGAGCACTGTTCTGGGGCTTCTTGGGACAGGCACTTATCTGGGAGGTGGAGAGACCTCTGCGTTGGGCCCTGCTAGCATTACGGTTCAACAGTTTTATATCACACCGTCAGTTAGGAGTAATTCTGGAATCTGTGTCTATATTACACTGTTATCAGCATTATTACAATTCTTGCATAATGGGCGTCAGTTTAAAAAAGATTAAATTGTGTGTTCTGGTGGATTTCACGTAAAAACAGGCAAGAGAGACTCATCATCAGGAAAGCACAGCTGTATTTCTTTGCACAGCAAGTAGTGCAGATCTCTGGGCTTAAAACCTGAAACATATACCTTGAAAGATGAGTTTACACTCATTTTTTTATTGTAGCTGCTTCTCAGTGGGGAGGCTGCTTACTTCTGTGTGCGTATCTGTTCTCCACCAATTCTTAGGTCGGGAAATTGGAACTTCATATTTCTGAGGATTACATTGTGAGAAATCAGTTGTGTAAGCAAATCATACTTTTTTTTTTTTTTTTTTTTTTTTTTTTAGTTCTGACATGGCAGATTTTACTGACAGAAAGAAGAAAACTATCTTACTCGTGAAAGTTACTTGTAACACGTTGTCTTGCTTGTCTTAATCAGTCTGTGTGGTGTCTCTGACTTCTACCTCTATCTACCATGCCAGGGCAAGCAATACACGCAACAATGTGGTGCAAAGTTGGCTTCATGTCATGTTTTTTTTCCATCTTTTTTTGAGATCAGCTGCTGCATTGCTGTCTTTGACAATCACTCCCTGAGCTAGTTCTGCATGCTCATATTGCTTCTAATTATCTCTTGTTTTCTAATTATAGCTTCACTGGGTGGTAGTAGAGCTCCTGCCCTTTAGGGATTGCCATTGTGTTGCTGCTCCAGGCATGTCATGATTCCAGAAAGTAAAATGCATGTTGCTTTCCTCTGGGAGTAGCAGCTTGTTTTTATTTTGGAGCAAAGTCAGTCTCACCTTTAACAAATGCAGTAACATTGCAGAGGGTTTTCATAACCAGCATTTCTGGCTTCTACAGTATGATGGCTCCTTTTTTTCCCTCTGAGTCATGCTGTCCTCTCCTGGGAAACAGTTACCGCCTGTATGTATCTGCCTACTATGTCAGACAGAAGGAGAAACTTAAAACTTTCCAGTCATCTCCCATTTATCTGAGGCAAAAAAATGAACTGGATTAATTTAAATAATGTAATTCTCAAGAAAATACTCCAAATCAGATTGTGGACGCGATCTCAATGAACCCTAATTAGTTGTCTCAGTGCACTGAATCTGGACGATTAATCATTGCATGGAGAAGTGCCTGCAAAGCGCAATTCTGGATGCTTGGAAAGGCCATATTTGAAAGCCCTCCTGTTACATTTCAAGGAAGTCTATGCCAACCAGCTTTTCCTACTGGTAGTACTCTGAACACTTCCCCAGAGAGGCTGTTTGCAACAACAGACTCCCAGCAGGTCTGTGGCTGTAGAACTGTGAACAATGCCAGCAGAGAAAGTTGGTTAATAAGTTACAGTGGCCTCAGGCTAGTTTATTGTGAGTGACCTGGATCATGGTGTGTGCTTTACAATGCAGTGGTTCGCAGTGTCTTGTTTCAGGTGCCCACTTTGAAGTACATTGGGATATATGCAGTCAAAAGCTGATGGGAAACCAGCAGCTCATGTACATTACTGCAGAAAAGTAAATAGCAAACTTTGAGAGGTCACAGACTGCTTTATTGCTTTTTTTTTTTCCTCTCTTTTTTTTTTTTTTTTTTTTTTTTTTCAGGGTTCTGGAATTTGGGCAGTACAATTGGCTGACAGAGGAGCTAATTAGAGGTCACGCAGGGCATGAGACTGGCAACTGTCACCCTCCTAAGGGAACAAGCTTGAGTCTGTATTCATTGGTCTTGCCTGGGAATACAGGGTGCAAACATAATGATGAAGAGAGACTGATTCTGCTATTTGCAGATTTCCTGCTCCTTCCCCCTTCCCTTGGTCAGTGATTTTCTACAGGAGAAGGTCCTTATTATTTTCCATTTTCTGTGCAATGTCTCTATTTTCTCAGCCCCACCATACGTTGGCAGTAAATTTTGACAGGATACTGCTGCTTAATGTTTATTCAAATAGTTTCATCTTTGGAACACAGTATAAAGGCTGTCTGCTGCTTACACTTTCCCACAGTGCGAGGGAGGAAGTGGTGTTAGTTTCCCTGTATAGGTGAAGAAATGGAGAAGTGACTCATCTGAGATTGCACAGCCTGTTGGCATTACTGCTAGAGAGAAGGCTCAGTACAAAACTGTCTCTGAAAATGGTACTTATATGGAAGGAATTCACCTTTTCAGTAGGAAAGCAGCATTCTTCTGATCAGAGTTGCTTAGAATATCATTTTCAAGCTCCTCCTCTCCATACTAATGAGTTCCCTCCCCAAATTTCTGACACAGCTAATCCCCTGCTGAAGCTGGGGCTTCTGTCTGCAGTGATGCTTTTGGTATTTGTCTTCTTCCAGTCTACCTTTTTGTCCATCATCACTTGCCCCACGTGGTCACTTGCTTTACATCTACTGAGAGGAGAAGTGCATTGCAGAGGAGGCTGCTAGATGTGAGTGCTGGAGGGGTGCATCAGGTGACAGAGCTGCCTGACCTGGCAGCTTGGGTGCCATGCTGGGAAAAACATCCTTCTTAATTTTATGGCTTAGAAATAAGGATATGATTTCAGAGGTTCAGAGTGTTTCCCTGCATCAGCTGACCTTTAAAAATCATGTTCCCAGTTTGAGACAATGAAAGGTAAAGCAGGTTAGCTTAAATGACTGAATAAATTGTAGAATTTAATGTATGAATTATAGTACTGTATAAATTACTTTGTTTTACCCACAGCTCCACTAATTCAACTTACTCTGTCACCTAGCATCAGTTCTTTGTGTGCCAGTGGCGGGGAGGGGGAGAGGTGGACAAGCATGACAGGCAGCTTTATCAGTCACCACTTGCCTCTGGAGTGAACGCTGTTACAGTGAGAAGCTGGAAGCAGCTTCTGCAGCAAGCACCGTGCTGCAATGAATCAGTGAACTGAGCACATCTAATCACAGTGAACCCCGGTGTTATGAATTACACAGGAAGATCCCTTTGCTCAGCCACAGCTGCTGAGGGACTACTAGTTCTTATTCAGCAGAACTGGAAGCCCCAGCTCTTGCCTCCACCTGCACAGTGGGTCCAGTGAGTTTGCAGAGAGAAACCAGGGTTTCCTTTAAGTAGCTCAGCTCTGGAGCCCGGAAGTCTGGGGAGGAGCTGCAGATACTCCTGTTCTGGTATGTGGAGGCAGATGGAACTGATTGCTCAAGCATCCTTGGCCCGCAATGATCTGAAAACACCACAAATAACATGTTTTCTCTCTAAGCCAGTACTGAATTGGTGTCTCAGTGCAGTGAAAAATAGGCCTGACAGGGTTCTGTCTTCAGGGGCATGATATTGTTCTGTCAACCAATCCTGCAGGTGACAAGACATTTTTAAATTGCTGCCAGAACTGTTTTGTAATGTTGCTCACCAGGTTTAATAGCTTATGCACTTAATACCCAATCTAACTGTACATTGTGGTGATGTATTAGAATATAGGAATTCCCAGCATGAAATATTTTTTTATTATTATTATTATTTTTAGCTTTACTTTCTTCATTCTTGGTGGTTGCCCTAATATTTCTAAGCAAAAAAAAAAGTGGCTGAGTGGCTGGGCATAGTTCTAGTGGAGGAATTCCAGATATCTGAACACAAGATAGTATGTAAGTGGATTTCACTGAAAATCTCTGCAGGAATATGTGTGTGTATAAATATACACACAGGCTTAAAAACATGTTTTCTCTTGTATCATCTTGAGCAGGGGTGGGACCAGATGACCTCCAAGAGGTCCCTTCCCACTTCAACCATCCTGATGGTTTCTTCTTAGGAAATTATTCCAGTGTTGTAAAACAGACAACTCTCTGGTAGTTTATATTATGTCAAATTAGATGCAAGGATTAATATAAAATATTATTCTGGAGTGCATGTGTTGAAAGCATAGTTCTGCTGCCACCTTTATGTCTGTGCTGGCTTGCTAGTTTGCCTTTATGTTATCTTTCAGGAAATCTGACAGCCCCAGATCTTCGCACCTCTTAGCCATTTGAATGATTGGATCTGAATCTGATTCCCTTTGAATGGATTAAGGACAGTATCGTCCAACAGTCATTTGAGGATGGTTTTGTGGATTTTTATAGGCTCATTTCCAGTAATTAATCTGATCAATCTATGATACACAAAACTCTAAATTAGATATGAAGTAGTAAAAGTCATGCTGATCATCACTGGGTTCTATTCTTGGAGAAGGAGGGCACTAAGAAAATGCAATGTGTGTTTGTTATTAAGCAGTGCTGTGGAACAGCTCCTGAATAGTGCAGGAATGCAGTGAGGCTGTGCCCTGGCAAGACATCAGTTACTCCCAGTGTTTGGCTCGGTCTTGGTCTGTCATTGCTGAGGTACAGGATAAAACACCTGAAGTCTAAAGGCCTTGGGAAAAAACGTCAGCTGGCAGTCAGTGAATAGTTGTTGAAACAAGGCAGCTGAAACACTGGACTGGGATGCAAAATTTATGGGGTGTGAGCCAAAAATAGGGTCCTTTTAAGGTATGCTAACTTGCAGATAGTTTTTCTCTAACCATTGGTTAAAAGAGTTATTTAGCGGTATTAGCTCTCCTAAATAAAGTGTATTTCTTCCTCTTTCACTGTTTATCATTATAGACCGAATACAGTTATTGTACAGAACATCTCTAAAGTTTGTTTCATTTGCTGTAGTGAAGAAAACAGGAGACATCAGACCAATTACATTGTAATGCTGCAAAAGTATGGCTTTGTGTACAATATGTCAACCTTATACCATGCATTGTTTAACTACAATGTACAAGGCCTAGAACATATTAAGGAATCTCTATCAGCTGTAAGAAAACTTTGAGTTTCAGACTGAGTGGTAAATGTCTTTAGCCTGAAATCTGCAGTTATACTGTGTCTTCTCTAAAGTAGTAGGAAAAAAAACCAAACTTTTTAACCAAAAATTCCAAACCAATGAGAGGCAATGAAGTATTTTATGCACCATGGCCATTTTTTAACCAACCGATTTTATTTAATTGATACATACGTATTAACTATTTTCATTGGAGTGTTATTTTTATTACCCAAAATACTTTAAAATGTTGTTTTATACAGAGACAAACCAACACATTTCCCATTATTTTTAACCTAACCTAGAAGATTGATACGACCTTCTTTTTAGTAGGATCACTCATGAATTGTTGCAAGGCTTAACACCTATTTTTACAAATAGAATAGTTATTTAAAATTACCGTGATCCAGGTCCTGAGTCGTTCAGCATGGATGGATTGAGAGAAAAAAAATTACAAAATAGTTTTTGTATGTGAAAATGACATAACTAATTATTCTGTATGTAGAAATTTGCATGGATATTGACTTAGATGCAGTGCTGTCTCTGTAAATTCCCTCTGTGCACCTTGTTCACTGTCACAAATGACCAGATCTTTGATCTACGGCTAGGCTGAGATTCAATATTTTCCTTCTCTTTCTTTCAACCTCCTGGTGTGGCCAGGTTGTGTATGGTGCTGCGCTTGTTGCTGTCCATTGGAATGCAACAAAAGCTCCTAAGGCAAAGGACTCTATTTTAAGCAAAAAGAAAAGAGCAATATGTACACAGTGACCATAGCTTTTTCTGATTGCAGATCTTTAGCTTGAACCCTTTCCCTAAAAAGAAGTAATGATGCCACCTACTGGCCGAGGACACACCATTTCTGGGATCAGGTACTTGGTAATGAAAATTGTGTTTTCTGGTGAGTTACAAGTCTCTTTTTCCAATATTTGAGTCATTGATCTTTGTCACAAATACTCTGCTGAGGCAGTTACTTCTGCGTGCAGTCAATGGGTTATGAAGAATTGTATCAATAAACTGGGGCCTTGCAAAGGAGGCATTAATATTTAATATGATCTTCATTGTCATTTAATTGGTGAAACCAGTGTTAATACATTTTTTCCTTGGAAAAGTGTAGTAATAGAATCAATTTACACCCTTGCTACCCCTGTGCCTCAGTCAGGAGGTCTTTTTCATCACTACCTGAAAGACAAACTGAGTTTTCTATGTCTCCTGACTTAAATCAGAGGTCTCAGCAGAGGAGCCATCATTTTTGAACCAAAGCCAACAGACCCCTCAGGCCCTGCTGCTCTTTCTTTTAGTACTTTTTTTTTTTTTTTTTTTTTTTTTTTTTAATGAATGTTTTAACATACTCTTCAGGAGGCTGGGAGTATGCTGCTTCTTTGCAAAGAGCTGGGGGGCTGGAACAAGACAGTGCTACAGAAGCAGTTGTCATGTTCTTCTTTGCTATTGAAATATGTGCTGTTTATATATGCCTGACCAGTGGAATTATCTGGAAGGTTACAGAAAAACCATCTCTGTCTCTCTGACACTTTAAAGTTAGATGCTGGACCTGGCAAGTTAATCCCTAGGGTTTCTCTTAATGTATCTTAGAAGAACAGTTCACATTCCTATTCTCAGTTTGAGGGAAATTTCTCTTGAGACTGACTTCACCCTAGTTTGAAGAGACAGATTTTGAATCCGTTCTCTTAAGCCCTTTGCAGAATGACTTTTGCTTTGACACATTTCTTCTTCTTAAGCTTGGATCCATTTTATAGTCCTATATGTCTTGTTTCCTCAAATATTAACTTCTATCTCAGTACAACTCCTGGAACTGCAGAAAAAAAGTGAAAAACCTGTGCGTGCATCAGAGTACTATGTCACCTGATGGACATCTGAAATTCTGTTCATCTGTACTAACAGATGATCAGCTGAAACTGGAAAATGTTAAAAGGAAAATGTATAAGAAAAGGGATACACTAAACAGCCCTTTCTCCTTATTTTAAATATTTTTTATTATAGTCCCATTTGACATCTGTTTTTGCTGCCTTCTGAACACCATGTAAATGATGCTATTCTTCCTCTTTTCAGAAAACTGTTGATCACAAGGAGACAGATGAAGGAAGTTTCCCATTTTGACCTTGCTGATTTTTGCTAATATTATGTATGTCCCAGGATGCTGTTTGTGGAAAGCCCAGGCCCTTTGAAGGCTATGGAAATGTTTTTTTTCATGAGTAACCACATGGGGGCACTGAAGAGCATGACATTGCAGCATTCACTCTGAAAAAGAGCATTATTTCTGATGACGTTGATCATCTGTACCAGGATGAAGTGAGGTGCTTTGGTTGGAAATGGAATGTTAAAAATTTCTCCTCCTGCCCCTGGCCACCACTGAGGAGAGCCTGGCTCCATCCTCTATATGTCCACCTCCATCAGATGTCAATAAACATTTAAAAACCCTCGCTCAGAACCTTCTTTTCTCCAGGCTGAATAGTCCCAGCAATCTTGGTCCCTCTAATAGGAGTGCTCCAGTCTTTTAATCACCTTAGGAGCCATTCTTGGTCCCTCTCTGATGTCCATGCCTGTCCTGTCCTAAGGAGCACAGAACTGGACATAGTACTCCAGGTGTGGCCTCACCAGTGCTGAGCAGCAGGGAGGGATCACCTCCCTCAGCTCGCTGGCAATAGAAGAGAATAGAATAGTTGGAAGGGATCTTCCAAGGTCATCTGGCCTGACCAATTCCAGGCACATCAAAAGTTAAAGCATAGTAAAGAGGGCATTATCCAAATTCCTCTTGAACACTGACAGGTGAGGTGCTTCAACCACCTCTTTAGGAAGGCTGTTCCAGTATTTCATCACCTTCATCATAAAGAAGTTTTTCCTAATGTCCAGGCTGAACCTCCCGCAGTGCAGCTTTGTGCCGTTCCCTCATGTTCACTGGTTATGAGGGAGAAGAGGTTGCCTCTTAGGCTTCTTTTCTCCAAACTAGCCAACTCAGGTGTCCTCAGCCTGTCCTCATAGGACATGCCTTCCAGCCCTATTACTAGCTTAGCTGCTCTCCTCTGTATACTTTCAGGGACCTTTTTACTTTGTGGAAACCAGAACTGCACGCAATCTTCAAGGTGGGGTTGCACCAATGCTAAATAAAGTGGGAGAATCACCTCTTGACTGGCTGTTTATGCTGGGTTTAATGCATCCGAAAATGCCGTTTGCCCTTTGGCTGCCAGGCACGCTGCTGGCTCACATTAAGCCTGTTGCTGTCCAGCACCCCCAGCTCCCTTCATGCTGAGCTGCCCTGCAGCCGCTTGTCTTCCAGTCTCTACCTGTGTCCAGCATTACTCTGTCCCAGGTGCAGCACCTGGCAATTTCTTTTGTTTAATTATTTGTCATTGCTAGTTGCCCAGTGCTCCCTTTGAAAGGCCTCTCTTCCTAAAACCTGCCAGTTTAGTACCATCAGCAACTTTGCTGTGGATGTACTGCAGTCCTGCATGCAGATCACTGACAAAAATGTCAGGACCGGCCCTAGAATTGAGCCCTGGGGAACACTTGGGAATGCTCTGTGCAATGCAGCCAAGAATACTGCTGACCTTAGTGGCAAGGACACATTGCAGAGTCTTGTTGAACTTGGTGTCCACCAGGACCCCCAGTTCCTCTTCCGCCAGGCAGCTTTGCAGTTGAGAGTCCCCCAGCATGTCCTGGTGCGTGGGGCTGTTTGTCCTCAAGTGCAGGACTCTGCACTTCTCCTTGCTGAACGTTGTGAGGTTCCTGTCAGTTTTGTGGAGAGGCTTGTGAGGCAGGATGACTATTTGATTTTTCCCTTGTGGGTGCTGCTGACAGGACTGCTGCTGAGCAAATACAGCATCCCTGTTCAGCACAGGGAAAGAGTCCCTCAGAAGTTTACAGGGGAGTACAAGTCCTTCCCAGCTTTGGACCCAGGAACCTCAACTTGGGCTGAGACTGTCTCAGAGCCTGGGGGCAACTCTGAGCCACACAAGCCCTCCAGAGTCCTCCCCTTGTCCACAGGCTGCAGCCAGCCCGAAGGGCCTGCTCCTGTTCCTCTGCCACATCTCCTGGCGGAGGTCAGGGCCCGGCAGATCCCTGGCCAGAAGAGGGAGGCCAGGCTGTGCCTGTGGGATGGTGCGAGGTGCCCCAGGGCACCCAGCTTGTGCCAGAGCCCTGCTCTTTGGCCATGCGATTTCGGCGCCCTTCTGTGGCAAAGATGCAGAACTGTAACCCTCTTTTAGGCTTCGTGCACACCCCAGGGATCCCCATTGTCACATAAATCTGTGTTTATTTGGGGAGGTGTCCCCCGAGTCCTAAAGCCCTTTCTTAGTAGGAGACACTGGCTAAACACAGCTCCCTGGAAGCTCCTATGGCTGAGCTGGCAGATGCCCCGCAGAGAGGGGAGGAAAGAAGGGGTTAAGGATGAGAGGGAGGGACAGGCTCCAGTTAGCAGATGTCCAGGGCTGAAAGTAGGTCACCTATTTCTGCCTGGGAAGGGATTTGAAAGTCGATGCTCCATCAATGTACAAACAAAGCCAAGTAGTAAGGCAAGAAATAAAACTGAATGTTGGAAGCTTGTCAGAAATCCTGAGTACAGAGGGCTGCTCTAACGCACCAGACAGTTATTAATTAAGGCTATCTGATAAAAAATGTACTTTACCTGCATGTGCTTATATACAGTCACATACAAGGGAAAGGCTAATAATAATAATAAAAAAATAGTGAAATTAATAATAATAATAATAATAATAAATCCTTGAAACCGATAAACACCAGAAAAGCAGAAATTCTCTATTTGCACACATACAAGGCTTGGACAGAAGTGGGCTTAATTCCAGTTTTCTCTCAGTAACCTTGGGCACAGTATTTAGCCCTAGGTTCTCAAGGTTAAGTACTAGTCCCTGTTGATGCCTTTATCATGGCAGCCAGGGAAGCCAGAAATTGTGGTTATGTGGTTGTGATCCTTTGTGTGCCTATGTCTCTCACCTGATGTAAAAGAGGTTAAATAGTATTGCCCAAGCATGTCATGGGGTCTCTGCAAGACATTCCCTATGTCAGAGGTTGGAACTCTATAAATTGTTCATCACTTACACTTTTTAGGAACCTAATCCTGGCAGTTCTCATATTTGCATACATGGGGACAGCAGGTTAAGGAAGGTTGGAAATGCAGGGGGAGCACAAAAAGCTAATCCACAGAAAGTGGATTTCTCTGGCCAGGTCAGTATAGGGTCACTTTGTAACTATTTACAGTGTCTAATTCAGGAAAAAAGTAGACTTGAGAACAAATTCTGACTGACATAAATACAGCTTCTCTAACCAGTTCTGCTTCACTGTGCCTAGGTCTCCAGCACATACTAATTGCTCCTGACATGCCATTATCATAAAAATATTGGGCTCACTGCAACACAAAAGATCTTTCATATTAAAAAAAAAAAAAAAAAAAAAAAAAAAAAAAAAAAGACATTACTTTGTTCAATTTGTTCAGCAGACAAAATATTTCTTAAATTTCTCTTCTGTAGTTTTTATCAGTAGCTGAGACATCAATGAGAAACTTCCAAAAGAGTTTAGATGCTGCAGAAGACACGTGGGTGGTTTTCTGTTTGTCTGGGAGGGGTATACCACAGAACAGTTATCAAGCACTATTTAGAGCTCTCTAGTGCAGGATCTTCCAAGTCCAATTTCAAAACCCTTTTTCACTGATGTCCTCCTATTTATTTCATATCAACAGCATGACTCTGGGGAAAGATTCTGTCAGACGGAGTCTTCTAGCACAGCAGATTAAATCAGCTAGCTAAAACCTAGATTAGGGAGCTGAGGAAATGTTTTACATTTGCTACAAGCCAAATCCTTAGTGAGAGAGTTTGAATTTGGAAATATTTGCTCATGAAAATCTCAGTTTGGGTGGAAAACTGCCCTTCATATTCTGGTTTCTATCTTAATCCATCCCCTGCTTAGCTTGAGGTCTCTTTGCCCTGGATATGGCATCCTTGGTGTACCCCTGATTTTTCCTAATTTAAAAGGGGTTAAATAGGACTGCCCAAGTGGGTTGTGAAGTCTCTGCAAGGTATTTCCTATCTCAGAGATTGGAACTTCACGAACAATTAGTTGCAATCACTTATTTTTTAGGAACCTAATCCCTTTCACTGACATTCCTCATGTTTGCATATATGCACCATATTATGGGGACAGCAAGTTAGGACAGGTGGGAAAAGAGGGAAGCTGGGATACAGAAAACATCTTTTTCCTAGAAGAAGCACCATGAAGGTAATTTCTCCACCTTGTTTTTCCTCTGTGCTCATTTAATCAGTTTAGCTACTAAAAGATGGGCTTAAGTTGATCATAGTGGTCTTTTCTGGCCTTCAAACAAAGAAATGCCTTCTTTCCTCTGTTCATTTCTATCTGAAACAAGGCAGTGAAATACAGAGACGAATTCTGGTTTTAATGTTGCATTGTGTAAACCCCATACAAGTTTTCATCCTGATTATTTTGGGGATGACACCCCTTTTCTATGGTGGAACTGAAAGGGAAGGAAGAGAAGGTAGAGGGAAGGTTTGCAGCAAAAATAAATTGCAACTGGTGCTTATGACATACACTTGATTAGATTATTATTCCCTGCGCTCACAAGTTTGTCTGTGTTACCTAGCCTATTTCAATCCTCTTTTTCAGCCCTATGCTGCCGTTTCACAGAGATGTGAAATCAGTAGTTACTGGGCAGCTGTATCTTAGCTGGTTGGAAAGTGACACAATATATGCACTTGGCATGCTTGGAAAGCACATTTCTTTTCCCGGGAAAAATACCATGAAGGTAATTTCTCTACCTTGTTTTTCCCCTGTGCTTGTTTAATCAGCTTAGCTATTAAAAGATAACAAGGGTTTAGGACTATCATTAGCCTGGAGTGGTCATGTGGTTGTACTGGTAATTAGCGCTGCTGTTGAACTCAGTATTGTTTAATAGGTAACTACAAAAGCAGTACCCACTGACAATACAAGCAAGAAAAACGAAGGCCCTCTCTTCTTGAATTAATATTCAATTATTCTTTTAGCTGATTTTTTTCCTTTTTGTCTCTTCTGTGACATTAGTATGTATATCCAAAGCATTTAACTGCTTGAAATGGGATTAAGACACTACAGTCTAAAATTGCAATCCTGAGATCCTCCTGCTCAGCTGCTGTGTAAGCTTTAAGGTGTCAAAAATCCCTGGGAGGGCTCTGAGAGGGCTAGATACCTCACATCTGAATCACAACACAGAAAGTCTGTTTTGCTTCTCTGAGTCCCCAGGAGTTCAGCTTGGTCAGTATCCTGAGTCCTAGGCATGCTTCCAGGATACTGGACTGTTCTCAACTCCCAGCCCTTGGCTACATTTGCTTTTGAAGCACAGCCAGAGGGAGAAGAAATGAAGATGGGTGCTCCTCATATACAACAGTCTAGGGTTTAGCTCGCTCAGTGAGGCTGTCGGACAACAGGCTCCCATTCCCTTCTTTGCCTATGGGAATTTCAACCTGTACCTCTGAAGTGTCCCCATAATAACCACCAGGTAACAAGCTCTCCTGAGGTGGAGAGCCCCAGGTTCTGCCAGCTGTCAGGGCAGGCAATTCAGAGCAAGAAGATCACTGCTGTAGTCCAGTCACCAAAGGCAATTTCTCGTTGTCTGCTCTGGCGGCTGCTAATGTATTTTGTTGGAGATTACTTAATGGATATTTAATTAAATTATGTTCACTTGTTTTCATAGTGTAACTTGGGCCTTAGCTTCAAATGCCAGAGACATTAATAGATTGCTACAAAGAGCTGAAGAACAGAGAAAACTATAACCTTAGGAGGTGAGGGACTGAGAGTGGTGTGAAATACAGGTAAGCTAGGAAGTACTTTATGGGACTTCTGCATTATATACAGCCCAAGAAATGAATTCACAAGACTTCTAGAAAAAACAAACAAACAAACAAACAAACAAACAAACAAAGTCCCCTACATCTGGTTAATCACCATTGCAATTCTATAATAGTAATACTTTGAAGGGAAGTTACCACAGAAAGAACTAGGATGCAAGTAGCAAAGAAACACTGCAGTGGGACTGTGGAGAGGATTTTGATGTAAAGTAATGCAAGGATCCAAGTATAAGAAAATTCATGCGATTAGTGGCATCATGCAATTGCATCTGCAAAGTCCTGACTTCGTTCAGCAGATAAGTGATTTGGAGCATACTGACAGTACAAGGCATCTGTGTTAACTGGAAAGGCAAAAATCTTTGTTGACAAACGTGCTGCCAGGACACTTGCCCAACTGATGATCTACTTTGTGATACACAGCAAGGAAGGCCAAACTTCTGTGTCTCTAGTTTTACTTCATTGTTTAATTACTTCTCACAGAAGAGGCTGTCTCTTTTAACTGATTTGTATGATACATATAACAGCTAACCCTTTGGCTCTATTGCCTTATTATAAATACACGCTGCATGTGGTTTGTTTCCAAGAGCCTTCTGAACTTAAAAAGAAGCAAGAACCTATGCAAGTAGCTGAAGATAGTTCTGCAATATTTTTGAGAAGTGTCAGGCAAAAAGTTGCAACAAATACAGATGAAATCCTGTAATAACTTAATACCAGACTGCATTCTGCTTTCCATACTGTATATCCCATGCATTATCTGTTGCACTACAAATTTTCTTTATTGTCTCATGATACATTACCGGAGTTATCAAGAGGGAAGCTAGAAATGTTGGCAGCTGCACAGAAGGGTAGACAGGGATTTTGTCATCCACTGAGGGTAACATCTCTTAGGAGGACTCCAGCCAGAGCCTTCATTTTATCACTCTTCTTCAAGACAATCTGCATGTGCTGCTTGCAGCCCAGCAGTGGGAGAGAAACAAGCTACTTCATGTTTGCCTCTTTGATATACCAGAAGTGTTCATTCTCCATGGAAATCTAGATTTCTGTGGAAATTCATCCCAGCACTGTGGTTCAGCTACCTTGTCAAAAACAGCAAGCAATGGAGCAGACAATGATAATAGACAAGAATGAGCAGATTGGAACTCTCCCTGGCAGCAACAGAAGATGACAACATCTCTCTGCTATTCCTCTGTATCAGTAGGTTAATCCAGAAGGAAAGGGCAAGATAAATATCACTAGGACTATCAAGAAGCAGAATATAAAATTTCAGGCTTTACACTGTACACTGCAGATCCTGAAAGGGAAGTGCCGGGCTCGTCTTGTTGAGATAATGGGTTTTTATGACTGTAGATTGCAAGAAGACACAATCCTTGGTGGATTCATTCATGGGCCATTTTGGTCAGACTGTCAAAGGGAAGTTGTCCTTTGAAAAATTATGGGCCATGTTGTGTTCTGTTTCCCTAGGCTAGTCTGGTGTCTCATTCAGCCTGGCTTCTTCACACAATGCAAATGTGTCCACGTCCACGTGAATGGCCGTGTGTCCCTCAAAGCTAGTTTGTAAGTATATTGACCAATTTCAACTCAATTAAAGGGCTGAAATCTCACCAATATAGTTGTGCATATCATCTGGAACTTGATGTGAAGGGACAAAACTGAGCCCATTTGCCATCGATGATATTGTGGGCTGGTTTGTAGGTCTTTCTAAGTTCAGCACAGCACATGCTGTCTCTTGTCAAAAGTGGGTGTGGGGGTAAGTGTTACAGGAGATAGGGAGCTGAAATTACTGTTGGAGGGGAGAATATAGGGGACAGAGTACATGTTGCTTGGAGGCTATACTTAGTTATTTCTGCTGCTTACAGTATAACCTGTTTTATTACTAGGACTTAATTTAGTGTATGGTGTTAATAATTAATGTAACCAGGTCTTCCCCTGTAACCCGTGATTTCTAATTAACAATGCTATAAGTATTTTCAATTGGAAATAAAATGTTGGCCTTTTATTTGGACAAAACGAACAGGTCATTGCTCAAAGGAAACCACCCTGACACTTACATGGGTTTGGTGGTAGCACCAGGTGAGTGCTGGGGAGGTGGGAAAAAATATGTGAGGTGGGGGAGGATCTAACCCTCTCATGGTGACAGGACTGGGTTGAATTGAATGGGTTGGTGCCAAAGCTTCCCTCCATGCCTGTGCTCTTTCCATCAGGACCACAAGGATGGTATGGAGGTCCCATCCTGGTCCCCAGCAGTTTTTCCTTAGAAATGCTGATAGGATGGATCAGTGTTAGAAATGAGATTAGAAGACTGAATTTGAACATTTTGTTTCAACTAAATGGATTAACTTCTGGGTTTGGTACAGCCAAGCATCCACGTTCCCCCTCAGCAGCATAACCATGAAGTCATTGTTCAGAAATGCTTCTTCCCTCTTCTTAAAGCTCCTTAGTCTTCACAATTTTAATAAGCTGTTGGGCTAAACGTTAAGTCATTAAAATTCTTTAAAGATTTTTCTTTCTTCTCTCTTGAACTGTGAGGAGGATAAAGGGTTTTGTAAGGGTTATGGTGTTATGGCTAAACTAGAGGTGTTTTTTTTTCTCAGCTGACCTTTCCCTACAATTGTTACTTTATTGTTGAATTAACACAGCTTCAGGACTTCTTTGGTGCAAGGTGCCCAATCATTCAACTCTTTCTAGGTCTGTTTCCTAAGTATAACTTGTCAGGATCCAGAAGAGTTAATTACAACCAAATTCAGACTGGTTTAGACTACAGCTTCATTGTATGCCTGATTTGCTTCAGGCCAGATGCTGCCAGTGGGGAGGTTCAGCTCCAGACCTCTGCACAGGTGCTAGCACTGCCTTGCAGGCACTGGTGCTTCCCTGTTCCTCTGGGGGAAACCAGTCTGCAAGCTGGGCAAACTGGAAATGAAAAGCTCCTTATAGGGACCCTCAGCTAGGCTGCTAGATTCCCGGAGAATACAAAGGGAAGAAAGTGTGCTGATAAAGACAGGACCATGGTGCTCCTGGCATATGCCATGCACAGTCTGACATTATAGATAGGTAGCATCAGCAGCAGCTAGTGTCAAATTGTAGTGAAAGGGTACAGTCCTGCTCTCCTCCTCTGGTGTCACATCTAGCAATCAGAGAGCCACGGGGTGAGCTGGTTTGGCAGGTTACCCTGCTGCTTGGGAAGACAAGCTTGTTTTCCAAGGAGTGGCAGAGCTGCTGAATCACAGCAGCAGGCAGCAAACGTGGCACCTGTGTAGTAGGGTCTGCCAGCCCTGGACAGCTTCAGGATGTGGTAAGAGCTATGGTTGAGGGGCTAATGGTACACGGTAATGAAATGTGCTTGGCTTCAGCTGATGGGGTGATGGCTACTGAGCAGGCTGTTCATTGCTGTATTTGCATTCTACTGTATGTTGAGGAAGTGGCCAACTTGTATGATTAGAGGGATCCAACAGAAGCCTCTGGAAGTGCCTCAGGCAGCTACCATCGCAAAGTTAAAATACTGACATTTACAATATTGGGAACTACCCATTTAGT
Source organism: Nettapus auritus (assembly GCA_011076525.1). Taxonomy (NCBI): domain Eukaryota; kingdom Metazoa; phylum Chordata; class Aves; order Anseriformes; family Anatidae; genus Nettapus; species Nettapus auritus. The sequence continues at coordinate 45,902,460 of CM021769.1, forward strand.
AAAACACTACAAAGCTTCAGGTCACAGACCTTGACTATAAGTTCTGAGTTTCCCTGACAGCAGTCAGTTGTAGTATTTACAAATATAAAGTAATGTAAAAGCAAAGTAAATAAAAAGCAACTTGCTAGTAGCTGCTGCTGCTAGTGTCCCAAACCTTTACAGAATGGAGATGGCAGTGACAAAGCCCTTGAAAATTAGGCGTGTGTCAATGTGAACATCATCCTGCCCCTTTGGAGCTCTCATCCATCCCTTACATTCAGGGTGCATTTGTTGAGAATATGGGATGTGTCAACAACAGCTGAGTTTAACACCGCTTTATTACAAAGTCAAAACTTAGGAGAGCTATACTGCATAGTAGCAATTTACAAATGTTTTATACTCAAACAGTTAATCCCCTCTCTGGATAATACCTCTAGTGCTTGCTAAAGATTTTGACCTCACCATCCTTTTAACAATCTAGTTGCTCATCCTAAGGATGCCATTTAACATTGTACTCTCATTTATCCATTATTTATACCTGTAAACCATTCCAGACTATTATCTCCCTGCTCATTTTCCTGTGCAGAGTCTTTCCCACAGAGTTTCATCAACTATTGAGAATACAACAAGCACTGCCTCACTTTATATAGTGAAATCTCTAATTTGCTGTATTCTGTACAAGTACTCCCTGCTAGAGTTTTATTTATTAATATATAGAATTTTATTTATTAAATGTTTTTAACATTTCATAGAATCACAGAATTGCTTAGGTTGGAAGAGACTTCCAAGATCACCTAGTCCAAGCTATAACCTAACACTATGTCCTGGTTTCAGCTAGGACAGAGTTAATTTTCCTGGTAGCTGGTAGGGTGCTATGTTTTGGATTAGGATGAAAAGAGTGTTGATAACACACTGATGTTTTAATTGTTGCAGAGCAGTGCTTACACAAAGCCAAGGACTTTTCAGCTCCTAGCTCTGTCCTGCCAGGGGGCAGGCTAAGGGTGCAGCAGGAGCTGGGAGGGGACAGACCCAGGACAGCTGATCCAAACTGGCCAAAGGAGTATTCCACACCATCTGATGTCATGCTAAACAATATATAGGGGTGGCTAGCCGGGATGGGGGGGCCATCTGCTCGGCGATAGGCTGGGCATCGGTCAGTGGGTGGTGAGCAATTCCATTGTGCATCACTTGTTTCGTACACTTTAGTAGCAGTAGTACTATTATCATCATTATTTTTCCTGTCTTAATAAACTGTCTCTGCTGCAACCCACAGGCTTCATTTTCCTGTTTCTCTCCCCCATCCCAGAGAGGGAGGGGGGAGAGGGAGCGAACGGCTGTGTGGTGCTTAGCTGCCAGCCGGGTTAAAGCACAACAGCAGCAATGTAGTCATATAACCAAATTAAAGCCTAAACTTTCAGCCCAGTCCTTGATCTGAACAGTGAGTGAGGATCTGGATCCTGGCATTTATATGTGATAGTTTATATGCAGTAGCCAGCAGGTCAAGGGAGGTGATCCTCCCCCTCTACTCTGCCCTGGTCAGGCCTCACCTGGAGTACTGTGTCCAGTTCTGGGCTCCCTGGTACAAGAAAGACAGGGATCTCCTGGAAAGAGTCCAGCAGAGGGCCACAAAGATGATGCGGGGCCTGGAGCATCTTTCCTATGAGGAAAGGCTGAGAGGCCTGGGTCTGTTCAGCCTGGAGAAGAGAAGACTGAGAGGGGATCTCATCAATGTGTACAAATATCTGAGGGGTGGGAGACAGAAGGATGTAGCCAACCTCTTCTCAGTGGTTTGTGGGGACAGGACAAGGGGCAATGGCCACAAGATAGAGCACAGGAAGTTCTGCACTGACATGCAAAATAACTTCTTCACGGTGAGGGTGAAGGAGCACTGGAACAGGCTGCCTAGGGAGGTTGTGGAGTCACCATCTCTGGAGATATTCAAGGCCCCGTCTGGATGCCTACCTGGGCAGCCTGCTCTGAGGAACCTGCTTTGCAAGGGGTTTGGACCCGATGATCTTTCAAGGTCCCTTCCAATCCCTACAGTTCTGTGATTCTGTGATCCAGATCATGGCATTTATACGTGATAGTCTATACCCAGCCAAAGTAAATACTGTAGTCAGAGATCAAGGGGCTAGATTTTGAAAAGTCCTGCATAAAGAAGAGATCTCAGAAAAGCAAATTTAAAACAAACAAACAAACAAACAAACAAAAAACATTAATATCAAAAACTAATTCTGATTGCCATATTCTTTATCTGTTGTGACTAGACAGATGAAACTCTATGACAGCAATTTTGCCTTTAAGGCCATTTCTTTTTTCTTTTATTTATTTCATTTATTTCTTAATATTTTTAATTTTTTTTATCAGTCTCTGTACTAATTTTCCTCACAGAATGACTAACAGAAGTATGACCCTTATGCACCTGTTGTGGTTAATTCATTAGGTCAACTCTAAGCACTAGGCCACTTGTCAGGCTATTTCTATCAGTGATAAGGAGCAACAGAGCTTAAAGCACTGAAGCCAGATAGATGAGCCTATTCCACAAGGTCTCTTGGCTCTCCCCTTGTTAAGTGAAATCTGCCAGGTGTAGAGCATTTGACCTTTGCTATATAAAAAGCAGGTCCCCAGATCTAGTCCCCCTTATTTTTGGTGGCTAGCCAAGGTGGGGGTTTGGGGGGGCTGGCTGCTCGGGTATAGACTGGGCATCGGTCAGCGGGTGGTGAGCAATTGCATTGTGCATCACTTGTTTCATACTCATTATTAGTTTTATTATCATTATTATTTTCCTGTTTTAATAAACTGTCTTTATCTCCACTCACAGGCTTCCACTTTTCCATTTCTCTCCCCCATCCCAGAGAGGGAGTGGAGAAGGTGAGCAAACGTCTGTGTGGTGTTTAGCTGCCTGCTGGGTTAAACCACAACACACTAACATGACACAGACAAACAAACAAATGAAATAGATACAGTGAAAGAAGAGAGAAAGAACACAGCTAAAAAACACAGCCTATAGAGCCTTCTGGGCTGAGCAACAGGTGAAATAATGAATGAAAAAACAATGTTTTATTTCACCCACTTCACATTGATCATCTTGAGGATGCACTTTATTTATTTATTTTACTTTAAAAAATATGTTTGCATGAAAAAGAAAACAAAACTAGGGTCTATGCCCAGATGCCTAACTGCACAATTCTATGGCTCAGCAAATGCATTTCATGCTGCTGTGTTTTGACCATATGTTAGTGACACATTAAGATCACATGCATCTGTAATTGCTGCAGCTGTACTGACTTATTCAGGCAGAATAAGATGATCATGTGCCTGACCCAGGTCACCAATCTCTTTCTAACAGAAGCAAACCACCAACCCCACAGCTTGGATAGGGCTTCTGTTCACAGAGGTTTTGTGAAATACCACTATATGCTGAAGAGTAAAACGAGCAAGGGTGGCTCCTAGCAGTGTAAAGCATGTTGTGACTCAATCCTTGGGAGAACCAGTAAAGCCTAGATAAAGCACAGGAAACTTGCCAAAAGTTGATGAACTGGTAGGAAAGATGGAGGAACAAGAAGAAAGCTGACACTGCATTCAGCCTTTTATGCAACTGGAATTATGAAACTAAGTACCTGAGCAGCTGGCAAAATTTTCTGCTGCATGAGTGTCTGTTTGAAGTGCAAAGGTCAGGGCATGTTAGCCTGTTTGCAGCTATTAAATGTATCCTATTATATACAAATCTGGTGGCTACCTTTTCTTTGGAAGCAAGCATCTTCATGTATCTTTCACATGTTCATTATAAACCACAGCTCTCTGTCTCCATTCAGAGAAAGCATGTGCTACCTTCATAATCCCTAGGAAAGGCAAAAGCTATCATGATGGGGAATTGGCTTGGGTGAGCCTGGATCCTGCCATACCCTCTCCAGCTACTTTCTCTCACCTGTTGACAAAGACCCACTAGCACCGTGCTGTTACAGCGCTGCAGTGCACTAGCAGAGCAAACTTCCACAAGCCTCTGTGGGAGACAGATCCGGCTGCCCGGGCACACAGAGGCAGGAGAATGGGGGTGCTTTATGTGCCTGTGATGTCGTTTGAAAAGGAGAAGAGCAGGCTTTCCTGGCTCTGTACTGGGAAGTGATGTCAAGAAGATGGGATACGCAGGAGCTGGGACTTGCAGCTGGGCTGCCCATTTGCTGTAGGACGTAACCCTCTCTGCACAGTGCACCTTCATTTACAGCTAGGCATCTTCACAGAAACACATAATAGTCTAGGTTGGAAGAGACCTCCAAGATTGCCGAGTCCAACCTCTGACCTAATGCTAACAAGTCCTCCACTAAACGATATCCCTAAGCTCTACATCTAAACATATTTTAAAGACTTCCAGGGATGGGGACTCAACCACTTCCCTGGGCAGCCTATTCCAGTGACTAACAACCCTTTCTGTAAAGAAGTTCTTCCTAATATCCAATCTAAACCTCCCCTGGCGCAACTTAAGCCCATTCCCCCTCGTCCTGTCACCAGGCACGTGGGAGAACAGACCAACCGCCACCTCGCTACAGCCTCCTTTCAGGTACCTGTAGAGTGCGATAAGGTTGCCCCTGAGCCTCCTCTTCTCCAGACTAAACAGCCCCAGCTCCCTCAGCCGCTCCTCGTCTGACTTGTTCTCCAGACCCTTCACCAGCTTCGTAGCCCTTCTCTGGACTCACTCAAGCACCTCCATGTCCTTCTGGTAGTGAGGGGCCCAAAACTGAACACAGTACTCGAGGTGCGGCCTCACCAGAGCCGAGTACAGGGGGACAATCACATCCCTGGACCTGCTGGCCACGCTGTTTCTTATGCAAGCCAGGATGCTGTTGGCCTTCTTGGCCGCCTGAGCACACTGCTGCCTCATATTCAGCCGACTGTCAACCAAAACTCCCAGGTCCTTCTCTGCCAGGCAGCTTTCTATCCACACATCTCCCAGCCTGTAGCTCTGCTTGGGGTTGTTGTGCCCCAGGTGCAGAACCCAGCACTTGGCCTTGTTGAACTTCATACCGTTGGCCTCAGCCCATTGGTCCAGCCTATCCAGATCCTCTTGCAGAGCCTTCCTACCCTCGAGCAGGTCGACAAACGCACCTAACTTGGTGTCATCTGCAAACTTACTGAGGGTGCACTCGATTCCCTCATCCAAAATATATACACACTTATATACACACTGTGAACATAAGCACCATTGTGAACCCTAAACGAAAACCCCAGAGGGGTGTCATGCCAGGGCCTTTTGGAAAACTGGACGGCTGCGCTGGGGGGTGGGGGGGCAGCAGTGGCCACCCAGCAGCCGGGGCAGAGGCAGTCTGAGAGGCTTTGTGAGGGAGGCAGCAGGCATCCTGGTTGGGCTTGTGCCTCAAAGAAAGCGTTCAGGGTTTTTCTCTGGTAGAAAGTTCGCTAGTTTGTCAGGGCACGGGGCATGAAACTGTTGTATTTCTGTCAGCAGCGCAAGATTGTTCGGTTATTTGTTCTTCTAAGCTTTCTAGCCGAGCGAGGTCCTTTCCAAGCCGGGTTTTGAAGCCACCACCTAAGGCCAGACCCAGGGGTTGAAGCGCAGTTTATAGCCTGGGGCTCAGCCCCCTGCTCCCCCTTTCTCCCCGCTTTTTACACTTCAGCTTATTCCAATGCACTTTGGTGAAACACGCCTCGAAACCTTGGGTGAAATTCACCGTGGTCAGGGTAAGAAAACAGCCTTTTGGAGAATGCGGGCATCGATCCCGCTACCTCTCGCATGCTAAGCGAGCGCTCTACCATTTGAGCTAATTCCCCAGCGCTGTGCCTAGTGTCTCCCCGCCTGCCCACATGTTCTCGCCCCACCCCTTCTGCGCGTGCCGCGGCCCTGTTGTCAGGCAGTTTGGCGCCCGTGCGGCTCCCGGGGGGGCGTGGCTCCGCGCGCCGCCCAATGGCGAGCCGCGGGGGGCAAGGCCGAAGGGAGAGCGCCACCGCCGGCACCCGCCCCTCCCGCTGTGGCCTCCTGCCGGGTCCCGGCAGCTCAGCTCCGGATTGGACTGAAAGGGCTTTTTATTTTTTTTAAAAGAGGCATCCGCTCTCCCAATTGGGTGAGAGAAACGCCTGTCATGGCGACGTCACCGTGTTGCTAAGTGGGGAAGGTGGGAAGCGAGACGCATCCGCCCCGTGCGCTGACTGGCCGACAACAACCCGAGAGCCCGCCCCCGCGCCCCATCCCACCCCGTCCCAACGCCGTGAGCGAGCGACTGACACCAGCAAATCCCTCAATGAGCGACCGAGCCTCGCTTGGGGCCCAATAGCAACAGCGCGTGGCGCGGCGGGGGGCGGTGCCGGGGCGGGATGATTGGCAGGCGGGGCGGAGGGAGCGGAGGGCTGGCAGGAGCTGCTATGCCCGCCATCTTGGAGCGGCGGTGATGGTGGCGAGCGGAGCCCTGCCCGCCTGAGCGGAGGCAGCCGGGGCCGTGAGGCGGGGGGACGCGCTTCGCCGAGGTACGGCGGCTCCGGCGGCGCCTCGCGGCTCCCTCTGGCTCCCCTCAGGGAGCCGCCGCCTCGCTGCTGTCTCTCCCGCGCCTGCCCGGGCCTGGCGCCTGCCCCGCTCCGGGAGAGGGGGGCTGCGGGCACCCCTCAGGCAGCGGCGGGCTCGCGGGAGCCCTCGGGCCCGCTGCACGGCCGAGCCGCCTTCACGCGGGCCCCGCTGAGGTCTCGGAGCCCAGTCCGGGCCTGGCGGGCCGCGGCTCGGGGGTGTCGTGGGCCTGGGCGCGGTGGGGAGGGCCCGGGCCGCGCCGGGGGGAGCGGTGCTCGCCCGCCGCCTGCTGCTGCCTCGGCTTCCCTCAGCGGCTCCTCGAGGGGGGGGGTTGGGGGGGTCGGCGGGGTTTGTTTCCCCGGCTCCGGGAGCCCGGCGGCAGGGGGTTTTCCCCCCGGCCCCCCAGCGGCTGCTCCCGGCACCCCCCGCAGCGGTGAAAGGGGTGAAGGGACCCCCAGCAGCGGGGGAGGTGTCCGGTGCCCCCCTGCAGCCCCTTGTCCTGCTGCTGTGAATTGCAGAACTTCACTCTTGCTTCGCTGCGAACTCTTGGGTGCTGACACAGAGACGCCTTGCTGATATCTACCTTCGTATTCACTTTCCTTCTCTAAACTCAGTTGCTCGGGATTCCTGTAAGGACGTTGTGTTGTTGTTTTTTCTTTTTTTTTGGCAGCTTTTTATAAAAAATACTAGAATTTATTAAGAGCGTGGCAGTGTTTGGGGAAGCTTTAACTGCTGTTCGGTACGTTTGTCAGTCTTACTTTGACCCAACCGGTTCTAGTGTTTTTGTTTAATGGTTAAAGTGAACCTGCCTCTTCTCCTATTTTTGTGTTACTTTGATGGTTAAAATCTTCACTAAGCATGAGAGGGGGGTTAGTGTTGTATCTCTGTGATGTAAATGCAGGTGGGACCAAAGTCAGGATATTCCTTGTCAGGACAAATGTTATTTAAGTAGCAACACACCTATTCAAAGTTTCCTGCTGTTCTAATTTAGGAAAAGTCTTGTGAGTGAAAGAATACGAGAAACTTAGGGGTGGTTTAAAAGCTCTAGGAGATCTTCCTTGAAACATGTTGGCAACTTAAAAGTGAAAGGTTGTATCACTTGTTGCTTGTAGTGATACTACTTACTTATAAAACATGCTTCAGTAAAAGGAATCTAAATGTACTCTGAGTATGTGTTGTTTCTTTTAAATACTGAATGCTAAACTGATTTAGTTCCCAGATAGTAAGCATATACAGTAGCTTGTGAACTGCACAAATACCAAATCCCTTTTCCTTTTCTTTTGCTGGCATGCAGAAAGGTAGGAACTCTCCCTGTTGCAGTAATTACCTGGAACCCAAATTTTTTAAACTGCCATGTGTATCCTCTGCACAGCATGTATTCTAGTAGGAGTCTGTGTGATTACTTAGCTCCGTGTTACTTCTTTGTGCTCTCATTAATGAGGCATAGACTAACTGTAGCTTGCAAGAGTCTTTATTATGCAAATCTAACAGAACACTACCGAATTGTTTCAATATATAACTTGTTGATGAGGCTCTGTGCAGATGTGGTAGCCAGTCAGTGTGGTAAGTTCTTCGGTTTGTAATTTTAAGTACTTGTTTAAATGCACTTATTGATTAGTTTCCTTCATCTATGATGTTGCTTGAACATAGATGATATGTTTTTATTTGCTTTCTGTATGAAAAACAGAAGTCTTATGCAGTATTGAATGCTGTAATTTCTGAGTTACTAAAGGAATTTATCTTCTAATGCTACTAGAAAACTTTTTATTTTGGAGAGACGAACTGCTGAAGAGTTCTGCTAACAGGGAAATTAAGGAAAACACCGAGCTGGAGTGAAACTTACAGTTCAGAGATTCAGTAAAAGCAGCCTGTTTAATGGTAATGTTTTTAAGCAAGGTAGAGTGTTATAGCTTCTTAGAAAGCAAAGTAGATTTATATGTAAACTGCGGTGGCTGTAATGTCTCTGGAATCATTTAAATATAAATTAGCCATTGTTATTCCAGTATGGAATTAAAGATATCTAATAGTTTGTGTGCATTTTCAGAGTTGCCTACAAACTGTTCATTGTACTTGTACAGCCTAGATACCAATCGGAGAATCAGATGATGATCAGAGTGTGATATTCAAATGGCTTAAATAGAAGGGAATCTGAATTTAGCGGTATTATAGCAGAAAACTATGTATGTAATTTTAGTATTAACAGATGGTTAGAGAGTGAACTCTATTGCTGTGGCTCAACAGCTTTGCTTCTCTACTCAGCTTAAGCCTGAAGTGCACGTACTATGATGCACTAAACAGCTGGCTCAAAAACAACCAGTATGGGACTGAAACATTAGTCAGAAGAGAGAAATGCTTTGAAGAGGTGTTTGGTCCACTTGCCTTCCTCCCCACTGATGATTGTCTTCTTTTGTCCAAGTCCTTGAAAAGCCTTGAAATATATATATATATATATGTATTTATTTAACCTCAGGATGTAGTTAAGAAAATCACTATGTCATTATGTTGAGATGTTCCATGTTCTAGCTTTGGTGTTCCAGCACACCACGCAGCATCCTTGTAGGTAGTAGGCTTGACAATTAATTTCTTACACCTAACTGAGCTCGTTCACAGCCTTTGGAAGCTGTGATGGAAACTGCAGCTTCCATGTTTGAGCAGCAGAAGAGGTGCTGTTATGTGTGTGTAGTGGTCTAATTCCATAAGCTAGGATGTTTTAAGCATATCATCTGTCATCTAGGCCTGGCTGTCGTAGCATTTTCATCTGTGACTGTTAAGATTTCCATATATTGTATTTTACTTCACATGGCAGGTTTAGGAGTCCTGCATTATCATGAAGTAGATGCCACATCCATGTTCATAGAAGACCGTATGTTTGGTTGGATTTTCTCAAGAGCAAGATGTGGAGCCATTGCTTTTGGCAAAACTTTCCCCAGTAATAAAACAAGTAGGTGTAGAGCAAAAATAGTATCTTTCTTGTCCTAACTTGTGTCAAGTTGGAGGAGAAGAACAAGGGACTCTGGAAGTTATTGATCATGTTAGATGCTGATATTTTCAGGGTGGGAAGCAAGCCTGAAAGATCAACCAGGAAATATGTAGAGAGTATGAACATAATATTGGAAGCTCTGCATCTCATGTTTAAGCATTTTCGTGATGTGTCAATGTTCCAGCATCTGTTGTAGAAACCATATGCTACTAAGCAACTGAAGTCAAATGTTTTCCTGCCCTTGGATATTATGTGCAGCTCTATAGCTAGCTTGGGACACTTTTCAGGAATCTGGGTAGACTGAATTGATAGGATCAGGGTGATGTTTGGTATAAGCTGCTAACAGCTTGCTCATGGCCCCTCTAGGGCCAATAGTGTTTTGGTAACAGGGCTTCACGCTAAATTGGAGAGAGAAAAATGTTATTGTCAAATACAAGAATTGTCAAGAACTTGTTTTTTTTAATAGCTTCCATAAGGCGCCAAGAAGCATAATTGAAGTGGTGTATGTAATTTGCAGTATGTGGGGAAGTGCCTGCAGTATATCACAGCCCTAGACTGTTGTTTTGTGTTGTTCTTCCCTTGTGTAGTCCTCCCATAGTCCTGTTAAACAGACCTATCCACTCCTCTTCCACAGGACTTAAAAACTGGGGGTGCCCAGTGACAGGATTTGTGCCTGTGGTGGAAGAGAATACTGAGAGGACTCTCGGTAAAGTTGTATGAACTGTGAAGCTGTAATACATGGCACTGAGATGAGTGTGTGCTGTCTCTGCCTCTAAATATAACTGAAAGAATTGAAACTATTATTTGATAGTACCAGCAATCTGTTGTTGCGGGGGGTGAGGGACTGAGTAAAAGACTGCAGGGTTATTTTTGGCTTTGTTGGCAAAATGGGTCAGCATCTGTGAAACTGATAGTTCAATCTTAACCAAATCCTCACTGTGTTGTAAAGGGAGGCAGATTTAAAAAAGAAAAAAGCAGAAACTGCCTGATAGTGAGATTTGTGGGTTAATTTCCTTGGATGGAGTCCTGAGACTGTTCTTGTTCCATTTTGGATGAGGTGTTTTGTACACAGGCTGTTACACTTTTGCAGGGCGATGGAGTACATGGCCTAGTGGTCTCCTTTCTGTGCCCATTGGGTCTTCTGGAAACGGAAAGGCTGTAGGCCAGCTCTTGTTTGTTGTGCCAAAAGATGCTTCTAAAAGCAAAGCAAACTCTAAAGCCTTTTTATGACAGCCACGGTCCTGGGTGAGGCTTTGTGCAAGGGCCCTGTGATTCCCTGTGGGGTAATGATGGGTTTGGGATTGAGGATGGAAACTTTCAGGTGTTTTCAGCAAAAATTAGTGGCCATTTATAATGAGGTTATTGAATATATTCCAGAATATAGCACTTCTTGTGTTAAAAGCATTCTCATTTTTACAGTGTCTTGAGTGCATCCTAGATATCTTTTAGCCCTGCTGCACAGTGCCACTGTCACCTCCTTCAGTGGAGATAGCAGGATCTCCATCCCTATATGCAAGCAAGTTTTTTTTTTTTTTTTTTTTTTTTTTTTGTGCAAACTTAGCTTCTTAGAGAGGTTTCGGAGCAAATCTTGTAATTTGACAAACTTGTGATCTCTAAAATCACAGAATGGTTTAGGCTGGAAGGGACATTAAGGATCATCCAGTTGCAGCCCTCTGCCATGGACGGGGACACCTCCCACCAGCCCAGGCTGCCCCCAGCCCCGTCCAGCCTGGCCTTGGGCACTGCCAGGGATGGGACATCCACAGCTTCTCTGGGCAGCCTGTGCCGTGCTATCTCCACTGAAGGAGGTGACAGCGGCACTGTGTAGCGGGGATAAAAAGGCCATTGGAGGCCCCAGAGCTGAACACAGGGCTCCAGGTGGGGTCTCACAAGAGCGGAGCAGGTGGGCAGAGTCTTTTCCTCTCCCTGCTGGCCACACTTCTGATGCAGCCCAGGACAGGGCTGGCTTTTTTGGCTGCAGGCGCATGTTGCCGGCTCATGTTGAGCTTCTTGTCAACCATCACTCCCCCAGGTCCTTCTCCTCAGAGCTGCTCTCAATCCATTCTTTGTCCAGCCTGGATTTGTGCTTGGGATTGCCCAGGCACAGGACCTTGCCCTTGGCCTTGTTGAAGCCCATGAGGTTCACACAGGTCCACCTCTTCAGCCTGATGAGGTCTCTCTGAGGGCATCCCTTCCCTTCAGCGTGCCAATCGCACCACGTATATTGGGAAGGTGCTTTCTGTAAGTGTACATTAGGCTCCTCTAGAAGAGTGAAGCATGAGACCCTCATCTGCTGCCAGGTGATGTGCACTTCTCACTTACAGTAGTAACCTAATTGAGAAGACAACACCTTTTCACATTTTTCCTGTGAAATACACTGTAATGTTACCTTTAAAATAGACCAAGGGCTGTCTTGGTGTGTTCTTCATACTTACATGGTGGTATTTTGATCAGTTTTCAATCTAAAATGCTCAGCTAGGAACTTCAGGACTGGTTTGATCTGTAGTAGTTGACATTAATTCTTTCACTGCTGCCTTGTCAGACTTGTCAGTTAGCTGTGTCTTTGCAACCTGTCCCATCAGAAAAATAACTAGTGGATTACATTTGTTTGAAAAGTTCAGCTATTCACCAAACGCCTTGAAAAAAGATGGAAAGTCTGAAGACTGCTAAAATAAAGCCGTAGCTGTGGCACGTGTAGACCCGGTTGTGGGTGGGTGGGTTGACAGTTGTAAGTGGCAGACCACTTACACCATGCTGATGGTGTAAGTGGTCTGCATCTACAGGACAACTGCCTTGCCTTTTGCCTGCGTACCTTCCAGGTCAAAGTCTGTTTGGAAACTAACAGCACAGGGATTGCATTCCCACCTTCCAGGTTTCTTTGTATATTTCCTTCTGGCTGTTGTGAAGGCTGAGTTTGTCACTGCTCATGGTGCTCTTTAAGGGCTCTCGGCATTTAGGTAACTTTTCCTGCCTGTGAGTGACAGCCATAGAAGTTACACTGAGCCTGGCTATGAAGTAGGCAGTTCTTGGCTGGGGCAAGCAAACATTCATCAGAGGATCCTTCCAGGCATGTACTTGTTGCTGATGGTGGGCTCTTTGCAACTTCAAACCACCTTGTATTTAATGGCAAAAAGATGTTGTGTGCTGAACATTGTGCTTATATTTAATTTGTCCTATCTTCCCCAAGATCAAGTGGGTAGTAAAGGTGCCGTTAGCATGAGGTCCTCATTTCTTAACGGTCAACATGAAACTAAACACGGATCTTGATGCTGCCTGCCTTTACTGTAGTGATGAGCACGCTGGTTTTGTTTTAGCTAGTGGGGCTTCAAAGCCAGGAAATGGATGAAGTTTTAACGGCAAAGCAGGCAGAGGTCTGGTAGTTGGTGAAAGGTGGTGTGAGACCACTGCACAACTTGGGCTCTGCAGGTTGTAAGAAAGAAGGTAATTGCTGTCACAGCTGTTAGTTGGCAGTAGCATTTAGCACATATGCAGGGTAGTCATAAAAATTAAAACCTTACAATTGTTTTAATGTTACCGAGTCTTTCCTTTTACCTTACCAGTGGTTATGGGATGCCTTTCCTCATTTAAAAAGGGATATACTTCACTGTCAGACCAAGAAAGTTGTGTTATATCTGTAGTTCTTTAACTGTATTGTTGTTGTCCAGGTCAAGACTGTCTTATAGAGTCATAATCCAGAAGTTTATAAACATTTTTGTAAGAACAATACTGTGTGACTGGGGACTAAACTTAAAGCTTGTTCTCAACCCGTTACAAATATTTGATTGCTTTTATTTGTAAGTAGATGTGCCAGGTACACAGTCATGGGTGGGGACAGACTTTCTTCCCATGGAAGCATGTTCAAGTGTGCTCTCCTGCTGTCCTTGCATCTCAAAACGTGTATATCTGAAAAAAGAACCTTGCCATGGCTGAGTGGAGTACTAGCTCCATGTAACCTGGTACTTTGACTCAAAAATGCAAATTATAAATCCAAATTAATCCCTAACTCTACTAACTGAATAGGAAGTTGTTTCTGAGATTGGACTTGTAGGGATGGGATATCAAAGGTAAACAGTCTTAAAAATAAAATTCTGCACCTCTCTGTGGTTGTCTGTGAAAAATGACTCAAATTCCACAACCCCTGTAGGTTGCTTCCTATCCTTTGTAGTATAGGAAACACCTGTGTGTGTGTGACATGTTTTGCAGTATAGGAAACTGGCTTCCTTCTAGGGCTCAACAGAATGCAGTGATGCTGAAGTTCTTCCACGGTAGCTTTTTCTTTGAACTACACTGACCCAATCCTTCTTTACTCCATAGTCAGGGATTCTTCAAATTAACTCCAGCTTTACAGAGAAACGTTCAAGCTGTAAGGCTGGAGACCAGAATGCAGTGGAGTTGCTTTTTTCTCTCCTGAAGTTGTAGCCCTGTGCAGCCAAGAATGAAATTGTTAGTGGGAATATAGGATATAGGAAATACAACCACAGCACTGATCTTCACCATTGTGACAGGGCACGTTACAGGTTAGGTCTGTGTCTGTAACGTATTTGTTGGGAATGGTGAATGCTGTGATTAAGGTGGCCTTTGGAAATGTGAAATAGGGTAGGATAGTTGTGTTGGAAGGGGCCTTCTTCAGAGATCATCTAGTCCAAGTGGCTGGCACTGCAGCGCTGAATTGGTGACCGAGGTTATGTATTGCATCTACTAAGCAGCACGATGCAAGTAAAAATGGTAGATTCATTTTACTGTCCGTTTCTTTTGTAGAGAAATGTCTCAATTGTATTATAGAAAACCTGCAAGAACAGCTAGTGAATACAAGGTGGTAGTTGAAAATACAGAAATGAAATATGGAGGGGAACTAGATGGTGCATTTTTAATATATATATATAGATAGATAGATAGATAGATTTGCAGCTACACCTGCTACAAAGCTTTGTTCCCAGGCTTTCAAGCATTTCAAGTTAACTTCTGGGGATAGTTTCAAAACTGTAATGATCCTTAACAAAGTTGCTTTGCTGCTTGTCACGCTGCTAGTAACTTAACTTTATGGGATGGTAATAAGATTTGCCAAAATCTGCATGGAAGTATAAAAGACTAAGGTTAGATCTTCGGTAAATTGATTTCTGAGTTTTTTTACTTAGAAGAAAATATTTTTGGGGGTATGTCTTGTAATGCCGTTAGGAAATGGTGAAGTATTTAAGTTCTGGGCTAGCATTTCAAATGGCTTGCTTTCTTTGAAACTCTTTTCTCCAAATGCATAGAGTAGGCCTACAGGCCAGAAGCACCAGTGCTGCTTTCAGGAACTGTTTGCTCTGCATTTGGGTTAATGGTAACATTAATTCAGTGTTTCCTACTTATGGAGTGTAAAGTAACACTTATAGGGTGGAGTTAAGGCCTCTTCTTACACTGGGAGAAAACAGAGATATGTTGGTAGCTAGAGAGAAAGGGGCTTAGAGGAAGGAAAGGCTGATAGAAGTATTGTAGTTACTGTGTTGGAGCCTAGTCTTGAGAAGGAGAGGAGCTTGGAGAAAATCAGAGAGGAGACAGCCAACTGAAATGTTTCCTCAAGTATTTCAATTAGGGCCACGGCAAGAAAAACTTTGTATCCCTAGCCCATGGCATGTTGCTTGGAAGGGCTTATTTTATCTGCCTGCACTTTATGATATTGCTCAGTTGATCACTTCTGTGTCAAGATTTGAGTGTGAAAATAATCTCCCTTTGGAAAAAAAAATCTCATTCTTTAAATCGCTACTAGATCTTTGAGGAGGACTTGTCCTGTAGTCTGCTCGTTGCTACTGTGATAGAGTTCTGAAAGGTGCCAGGTAGCAACTAAACTCTTCTAATGATCCAGTGAGAAGACTGAAACAGCCTTAAAAAGATTTTGAAGACCACTGAGGAAACAGAGTAGGTTTTACATTTTGCTTTACAATGTGGCTTTTTCATGATACATAGGATGTATGTCGTGGGTGGAAGAAGGTACCTTATTCTGCTTGGCAATGACAGTTTTTCTGGTGGTGTCGAAATGCAAGAGTTGCATGGGGAAAGCATCCATTCCCTCAGTGGAGGCACCAGCTGCACCTGTGTCTGGAAAATGTGGTGTAACTGCAATGTGCACACCCTGTAAAAGCACGGTGTGCTGAAACGCAGGTTACTGAAGTGGTTTGCTCTAAAATATAAACTACCTGGGTAGTAGGGACAAGGGGGAAGAAGGAGAACTTAACAGCCGCTTCAAACCCTATGCAAGATGCCTTCTCAGCGATTGTCCATTATTTTGCTGGTTTTCAAACTTTTTCTAGAACTTATTTTTGGTGATACTCCAAAAAATAGCCATTCATTGAGCTTATGTAAGTGAGACTTGATGAGATCTTCTAATTCAAAGCAGTTTTTCTTAGTTTGGTAAGCTCAATCTCAGCAAAGTCAAGCTAATAGTGCCTCTATCTGCACTTTCACTGTGTGGTTCTAAACGAGTGCCATTTAGATAACATGGAGGAAGGGGCAGTGCTAGTAGTTTTATATTACAAAAGTTGGTGGTAAAATGCTTGTGGAGGATATTGAACTTCTCTTCAGTTGTGTTAATCCTTGAGTGGTAAGGTAACCTATCTATTTGCATCCAGTGCTTCACTGACGTTCTACGTGTAGTGAAATTATTTTCCCTCTTCCAACTACTTCACCTTCACCTTCAGTATATCCACAGAGACTGAAACACAGTTCTGGAGACTATTCTACTGTATATACTTTGTTCCGTGAAGGAGAGGAGGGTGTTTGTGCTTGGGGTTAAAGGTTGAACTACAGCCGTAATGTCAGCACTAAACTAGGAAAGATTCCAAATGGTTCTAAAGCAGATACCAACCTCTAAGTAAGCAAATGTGGTAAAGTAGCATCATTTTCTTTGTATCCAGGTGACTGCCACTGTATTTTATTTCCCTTGCTTGACAGATACGTTGGAATAACGTTTTTTGAAAACTTTTGTACTAGGGGCTATGTTGATAAACAAGGAAACTGAAGGGATTGTAGAAAAAAAGCGTAGAGAAGACCCAGGCTTTTTGGTGCATTAATTAAAGATTAGGATTCCGCTTCCTCAAGTGGAAGTAAAAATCAAGGATTTATTTTAACCTGCTTAAATTGCAGATTAAAAGAGGAAATATCTTCAGCTCTTCTTGTCATGCTATCAGACCTGCACACCCTTTGAAGGGGGATAGGGATTCCAGCCTTCAGTTTGAAAAGCAAAACATGTTTGTTGTGATACAGTCCTGTTAGCCTGGGTGTGTGCACAGGGTTCATTTATCAGTTGTGTCTGTCCTCATAAGATATGGTAGCACAGAAGTAGGAAAAAAAAAAAAAAACAACTCAGGCTCAGTTCTTGATATCTTTATTAAAAGGCAGCTGACTGGAGCTTCATGAAGCCAAGCAGTGCCACGCTGCTGCCAACTTCTGCTTCTGAGCTGCAAACAATATTAACAAGACCAAGATGTTGCTTAAGAAGAAAACTTGTAATACTCGGTTATGCTGGCCATACAGAAGGAATGCTTTTTGCTGCCCTGGTTAGAAATTACTGAAGCAAGCAGCTTTCTTCTGCCTCTGTATTTTCATGCACCTCAAAATTTGATTTGCATCCAAATTTAAAGGTTTAATCAACAAGGTGAAAAGGAGGATGAACTAACTGAAAAGTTAAAGGTTGTCCTGATAAAGTGGGCATGTTTGCGCTATACTCTGCAGTGCCATGGTAGAAATGGCCAAGCCAGTTAGGCTTATGCTTTGATGTTTACAGTGTGCCATGCCAAGTACAGATTTCGGTTCAAAAAGCTGTGTGACTGGGTAGCCTGCAGTTGTACTCAGGTTAATTAAGGCAAGCAAGGCATAGGTCTGAGTAGCCTTAATGCAGCAAAGTGGCTGACACAACTATACTGTCGTCTCTTAATGCTGCTTTTGGTACGGTCGTAAACCTTTGTTTCATACTGTTGCCTAATGCTGGTAAGCATGTTCAAACAATAGTCTTCTCATCCCTTCTCTGCATATTTTCAGCAGTATACCATTTGACTGGGACAGAGTGAGGCAGATTAAGTGAAAAGTTGACTCAGAACCAGTGCAGCCATGATGGTAAATATATTGTTGTTTTTCCTCTTCTAAGTCCTTTTTATCCCTGCCCATGGCAGAGGGTTTGGAGCTAGAGGATCTTTAAGGTCCAGCTCCAGCCATTCTGTGGTTCAAAGTTTAAGAAATTGTTGGAGCACAAATGGGCAAACCCCTACACTTGATGAGAATACCTACAGCTAAAGAAGAGAATAAATGCATTTAAGAAAACACTTCTAAAATTCAAACGTCTAACAGTGAGGCTGTCTCCTTAATTTACAATTTTTTTTCTTAAGTGTTCAAACAAACAGCAGTACTGCTGAAGCAGTAAGTTAGTAGCACTGGTTTGTACATTTCTGGAGAAGTAGTGCAGGAATCCAGGATCAGCGTTGCAGTTTTTCACGTACCTGAGAGAACAGTAGAACTGATGCAATATTGTCGTATTTTAGCCTTATGTCTTGTTCTTATTTGTAACCAGATCCTGAACTTTTGTACTGCAGTCCTGCAGCAGCCTAAGCCCATGTAACTTGGGGCAGAGGTGGAAGAGATGAATCCTTATTTCTCCATCCCTGACGGTGTTCCCTGCTCCTTAGCCACTCTGGCCCTAGTGGTTGGCAGACCCTTTGAGCTGTTCCAGCATGTGGACTTGGCAGAAAAACTCCTTCCCTGCTTCCTCTGCCAACTTCATTTGTCACTTCTTCAAGAGTGTTTTCACTCTGAAATGGCTTGGCGGAAGTTTGACAGGTGCGGTGCTGGGAGCCAGCAGGGAGGGACTGCACTGCCTGGGGTAGTGTGGCACTGCTGAGCCTGCTGCAGCACTGCTCTGAGACCTGGTGGGATTGCATTTTTTGTCCTTATTTTGGTTGTGAATGGTGACATGTGAGCATATATATGTAGTCTTTATGTGAAATGCTTGGAACTGATAGTGTAAAACACTTTTAGTCCTGGTGTAAGTGAGCCATTTCTTAAAATGGTGTTTAAAAGTCACCTTGGGTATTGTGCAGTTTCTTTTAAACTTGACTAGTTCACAAATTAGTATTCTGGGCTACATCAATTGTACTTGATTCTCTGCCCTTCAGCTGTCTGTCTTACCGAATTCATGGTGGTGGACAAAGTTTTTAGGCCTCTTTTCTTTGAGGACTATCTTTTTCAAAGGATTGCTTAACTGCGGGTTTCTGGGGAGGAGATGTTGCTGATTTACTTCTGTAGTAAGTTGTAAGATACCAGAGCTCTGAGGATGTACCTAGATTTTTTTCCACCAGACGTTTGGAGAGATGTGGTAAGGCATGATGCTGATGTTATTCAGTCTCTTACACGATGATTTTGCACCGCTCTGCCTTGAGCGTTCACACTTAACAGTTTTGTATTGATAGACTGTAATTTCACATGAAAAAGGAGAAAAATGTACCTTACAATCTTGTTCTTAAGTGCAGTGTTACATTAAAAACGCTTGCACTTGATCTCAATGCAGTATGTTCCAAATAGGGAATAAAACTAAATGGCATAGTGGCACGTTACTAATTAACTGTGGTCCAAACACCTTCATTGTTCCCAAATTGATGCTGGGGCTGTGCTGGTTGTGTCAGGCTGATTGCCCCTGCAGTGAGGGTGGGGCTACAAAGTCAGACTGCAATTTTTTGAAATGCCAACACTTGGAACAAGAGGTAACCTTGTGTGATGATGTATTTACGAATGTTTTTTACATCACACACAAAAAAGATGTTTACTTCAAGTGTAGTAGGGTATACTTTGGGTATAATAAATTTTGTAAGTCACTGTTTTAAATACAAGAGGTGAATTACTGCAAGAGCAGCACTATTCAGTGCCGTACAGTTGTGCATCCTGATTTAAAGAGAGCGCAACAAATGTTGCGTTGGCCTCTATAAGCAAAGAAGAGATTTGAAGAGACCTTTTTAGCTTCCCTGTGTGATCAATAAAGCTGTATGGGAACGGTTTTACAAACAGACCGTGCCCCAGTCAGGGCAGCATTAATACAACCAGTTTAGTCTGTTCATGGCAGCTGGTTGCAGTTTTTCACCTCTCTATCTTAAAAAAAACAAAACATGAAGTTCATCAGGTAGTGCTTTAGGACAGGCAGTACCATGCTGTTGTTTCACATGAAGAGTGATGCTACTGTAGATAGCCATGCATTGCTTTATTTCTCAGGTAAATCAGATGAACGTATCACCACATGTTCTCGTGGTGAGGAGTTTTCATGCTTTTATGTTTGAATACTGCCCTGTTAGAGCTATCGTTATGGTGATGGAGCCATGTTAATGTGGCTGAATTATTACTGGATGTGAGCCATCCCTGGAAAGCCAGAGTTAGTCTTATACCTGCCCCAACTGCTTGTTTGTTTTTCTTCTATTATTTTAAGGAAAGAACTGTTTCTTTTTCCTTTATCCATAATACAGCCCCTCTCAGTATCTCATCTGCTTTGCAGAGGGGAACAGCCCGAGCCAGCAAGCCATCTGTACAATGAGTGTTAAGTCATTCCTTAAACTAAGCTCTGTTGTTCTAGATTCTGGGATGGACTCAGCATCCTGACTGACTAGAGCAGATTTCTTGTGAAACACCCTTCCCAGGGTATGCTGTAACATTTGCACTGCCAGTATTTTGTTCATTTTAATCACACTAGCATTTTTTTCTCTGTGTTATCCGGCTGTATTGAATTTGGAAGCTGATTGTTCTGGTACCAGACAATGGTATTTAAACTAAAGTTTTCAAACAGAAGAGTAGAGAAATATCAGAAAGCAATCTGTGTAAGGAGAGTAGTAATAATGGCTTTCATTTGGGTAAATTAATCTTTGCAGATTTGTACTGTATGGCCCATGCCAACTCTTCTGAAAGTTGATTAAGCTAAACAGGCTTCCTATTTTGCTTTTACATGACATAATTGAGGAAGTGACGTTCTGTCCCATCCTGGAGCTCTGCTTCTGAACATGTGTACATTTGTAATCCAGAAATGACAACCAAGACAACATTGGTAAAGCAAACCAAATTCAGTACACTTGTTTACTTTTTCTGGCCTAGTAAGCCACTTGACTCACAAGGGATTGGCAAATCTACTTGACATTTGGACCTGAAGGTCTAAGGATGAAAAACATGTTTGACCTTTGAAAGTATTATGGTCAATGTATTATGCTGACCTTCAGTTCATGTGTATGTTGGTTACTAAAATAGCCTTAGAGAAGGCTGTGTTTGGTGTTTGTGTATGTCAGGGCTTGGAATCTTTGTGCTGTTAGCCACGAAATGGAAATGTGGTGACTTCTGTTTCCAGAACTGCTGGGTGGTAGCAAATAAGGTGATATTGCAAGCAGTGGAACATAACCAGCCCTAAAAACAAAACAAAACCCTACATTTGTTGGATGATTGTTTAACTGGTATGTAAATGTTTATTCTAGTTAAGAAGGAACATTTTTAGTACATTTCTTTAGGCTGATATAGGCTATTAAATAATCTTCAAGGCTCAAGAAACACCTTTGAAGACTCATTCTTTAACATGAGAGGTGTAAAATTAGATCATTCTCTTTTCTTTGCTAGCAGAGTATTTGGAATGGTTTGGAGGTGCGCTTTTTTTTTAGTTGAATATGTAATTGTGACAAACTGATAGAGCCTTTCAACCAAATACCAGGTAGACATTGACATGATCTCACGAACTTGTTACTATACTTGATAATTCTTCTTAGTTGCCGGTACTTTATCCTTTTTTAAATGAACCCGCTAATATTACCCTGTTCCTAAAAGGAACGGCTCTCATCTTGAAACCTGCCTCTTAAATCAAAACCAAAAAGACTCCTGTAACTGGTGGAGGGGGAAGGTGAATTTTGGTGTTACATTTTTCTTATTACTGCCACAAACAGCCACACTAAAAAGAAGCATCAACTGATAGGATGCTTTTTCTTGCCTGTTTGGGGTTGACTAAAGCACAGGCAGGTAAGCATTAGGCAGAGGCCAATTATGGATGCCTAGTAATGCTCTTTAACTTTACTTTGCTTTACACCGAAGGAATTAAGCTGTCAAAATCAGAGGTCATCTTAGTGATGAATTGTAGGTGACTGAATGCTGTCCCAAAACAGCTGGTTACTTTGCAAGTCTCTCTGTAGATTGTTTTACGTGGTTGTGTTTTTAAAACTGATTTCAAATTGAAACTGGCTAATTTGTATATACTTAAGGCAACATAACTGGCATTCTGAATGCTTGTATGTTTATTTCTGTACCACTTTGTGGATAAGTCAGATCTTAATATATTTATCTATATCTGAAGACATGACTTGATATGAAATTGCTGATGGTTTTTTTCAAGTCTGGATTCATGTTAGATTCCATAGTCAAGTGCAAATTATAAAGGCAGCTTTACTTCAATGACACGAAACATCTTCCTTTGCCCCTCAGAAGTGAAGGGGGATATTTAAACTTGCAAATAACAATTTTCTTTCAGATGACAAAGCTGCTTTTGAACTTACTTTCAGAGTTCGGTGCACTGGACCGACACTTTTCACAGCAAACTGTTTCCTCCTTCATTTCACGTGTTTTATTTCCTGCAAAGCAGCGCTTTTGTTCATGCAGTTGTTGAACTATTGAGCGGAACGTGTTAACAACATTAAATTATAAAATGTCTTTTTTGTCTTTGTAGGAAGAAATCTGCTTCATCTAATTCAATCCTAATTCAGTCCTGCTAATCTGCTAATACTGTAGATTGAAAGATTTTTGCTGTTGCCAGGATATCCTGTAATGGGCAAGGAGCCTGAGAGAGTACAAATTCTGTTTTTTTAACTCTTTAAAAGCTTTTGTTTAACAGGTAAGAAACATTGCTATTAAACTTCATCTATAGCAGTATATTTAGCTTTTGCATCTATAAAGCCTTAGTTTAAGTTTTAAGTGTTTCCTGAATGCTCTAACCTTTTTCGTATCTATGATGTTCACTAAAGGCATTCGTTTACCTGATTTCTGTACGTTCACATTTGCCACCTTCCAAGCTGCTCTTCTTTTCTGCAGTTTAGACGTCGTGGCCCTTCCTTCCCTTTCCTTGCAGCTTTTTTCTGACTACTTTCTAGCAGACTGTTTTTTCACTTTGCCTTTTAATCCATCCTGCTGTTACAGTACCTTCTTTATTGCTGCCCCTTTTCCACCCTCTTCCCTTTGGTCTTAGAATGAGAATCAAGGGTCATCTAGACACACTGTTGTGGTTATTCTATTTGTTTTACAGGGAACATGTTTTAAAGTGTTTTGATTTTGTGCCAGGAAGTGTATCGGCTGCCCAGCCTCCAATTCTTTGAAGAGTTTCAAAGCAAATGTGTTCATGAACTGACATATTAGGTATGAATGACATTTAGCACTATAGGTTCTTGTGTCAGAGTATAATTCTGTCTTCCGTGACTGAATTCTTGGTATCAAACTACATGGTTCTGAGTATTATTTAGCTTTCTTGTTATAGTAATGCTGAACCCGTTCTTTTCAGTACGTAAATAACTTCATTTCTATTCTGAAGATAATCAGAAGAGTTCAAAATACCAAGAATTAACTGAATTCCTTGACATGACTCTTTAAAATATGTAAATGTTTGGCTGTTGAATAGTTTTCTAGTAACTCCACTTAATCTTTTCTATTTGGGAAGGGGAGATCAGTGTCTAATTTGTAATTATTAAGATTTGTAATTATTAAGATTTATATTGATTAACACTTGTTAACCAGTGTCTTGAGATCTTGTAGGAATTTGACAAGGATACAGTTGTTGCTTGGTACAAAATTGCTCTTGTAACTTCATTATGAGCTGCAGATTTCAGCTGGGCTGTTATGACCTCATGAATTTTGAGGAACTGGAGACTTTGAGTCAACATGAACTACTCTGGGAGTTGTCTGTATACTTCAAGTCATAGAAACTGACTACTGGGACATTCAGCCATAACAGGTGTCTGTGTATATATGCACATGATGGATATAATACATATTACGTAAAAAATAATATATTTGCACTTCTGGTCTTAGAGAAAAGTGCAGCTACTATAATAAATAAAGGAGACTGGAATGACAAACAAAGTTCTTAGCTCCTCTGCAACCATAGCAGGACTCTTCTTTCCCTGGGAAGTGGAATTACTTATTTAAGAAGAAGGGAGTGGAAGTCCTTACTTCTTAAATGATGTCCCTCCTCATTAGGAGGTGGAGGCAGCTGTTTAAGAGAATGTTATGAAAATTACTGTCTTGATACTGTTTCCTAATGTGTTTCTCTTCTGGTCAAGAAAAGACTAGATCACATTTCACACCAGTATGTAGTTACCTTCTGAAAGTATAGTTGTTAGCTGGGAGATATATATGATCTAAGTGGGTGTGATGTCTGGAACTGAACATATCCATAGCACGATGTTAAATTGCAGAGTAGTCAATGAACTTGCTGAATTGTTTCTGTTGTATTCCCACACATAATTTGGTTACACAGGAATTCTTGATAGTTATTTGGAAGAAGCAGTCTTTTGCTTTGGTATGTAGGTGAAAAACTCTACCTGCCGAAGGTTCAAAACATTGAAATCTCACTAGGTTATTTACAAGGAATGCTCCCCCCCAGTTCCTGGATCTTACAGCTTAACGATGGTAAGGTCCTACTAAGATACTTCCCCTTGCACTGTTTTGTTTCCGGATCCAATACCTACGTTCCTTAAAACTCTCCTGTATTACTGCCTTTATTTTTGATTGTTAGGTGTAATGTAGTTGAATATAGGCTTTGGAACAGTAACTTGTATCTTTCTAGCTAACAATCTAATTTTGAGCGTTTTATTGAAAATTTTTGTAAAAATTGCTTATTGGGTAAGCCTGGTGTCTGTTGCATTATTCAAAACAATTTGAGTAATGCAAATAAGGAATAGTCAGGGAGAGGTTTTTACACTTAAACGTTTATCTTCTGCCCAATTCAAACAGTGTGTTTCATCAGTCCCCTTATTTGTGCCCTGAACTCCTAATGCAGAAGAAGCAATGTGTGTGCCTGTGCATGAGAAGTTTTCTTGCATTCATCAAGTGGAAGAAGTGTAGAATCCAGTTACAGCATAACTGTGTATTAGTGTAAATTATTATTATTTTATGGAAAATAACAGTTTTGGTCCAAGCTAGAATGCAGGTGCCTTATGTTCTTAGTGTTGCATTGTTTAAATTGCCCTTGATTCCAGACTAAATGCATGCGTGCTAAGTTTTTCCATATAATAGGTTTGGAGATGTTTTATGCTATGAGGAATTGGCCTCCCACAAACAAAGGTCAGGCAGTTGTAGGCAGCAGGTTTACAATGGGTAATGCTCTGGCTGAGTCAAATTGGCGATTTAAAACATAGCTGCTGGAGTTATTCTTTGTCAATTTTGGGCACTGATATTTCTGCCTAGCTCTGAATTTCTTCAGGCAGGTACTTATATTTAGCTTTGTTTTGAACAGACAGCACACTTCCGGTGTCAAAATAAGGACTTTATAAATGCTAGTGTGGTATCTAATTAATGTCCCTGGCTTGGGGGAAAATAAGTTGGAAAGTAGGTGTACTTAACCAATTGATACAGAGTTGAGCTGGCAGAAGGGCATGCTTGGCATTTTAAAGAAACCACTTAATAAGTCTTTAAAGGTCTTAGAAATGTTGCTAAATTCTTAGTTTTATCATTAAAAGATTTTTGTGTTCCTCATTACTTCCCCAAGCACACTTGCATGTTTCCTTGGTAGAAGGCAGTAGATTGTTTGCATTGACAAATCTTTATGAAAGCGCTAAGAAATGTAAGACTTTGAGTGTTTTTGGGTGGCACCAAGGACTATTGTTGTAGCTGCTCTTCTTGTATCCAGTGATTAAGTTGTCTTTTGCTAGTTGCTACCTAAGAGCTGTAAAAGCCTGTTTGGCTGAAATAGGCTGTATAATTTAGGATATGTTCAATCATCGAAAAGTTTGTTGGTGCAAAAGTAACTGATTTGTTCATTTGTGCACTTGAACCCCGTATGAAGAAAATATAAAGGCATATATAGAAAAATGAGCTACATTCTGAATTTGGTGCTTGATAATTGAATTTGTATTACTTCCTATGTAGCATTTCTTAGACTTAATACATTACAGAAGCTTCAGTTTAACATCTGATATACTCATAAGTTTTTCTTGCTTGTGTAATGAAATTGGGTATTTTTGTAAAAATGTGTGAAGTCCCTGCTGGAAGTTTTGTGCATGTGTTTCTAACATCCAGCAGTCAAGTAAAACACAGTAAAACAGTACTTTTAACCAAAGCTTTACCGTTTTAGTTTTATTTCTGTGTTGGTTTAGATGACCATCTCTGCTATGTAGCTACCAGCCCTCAGCTGTTAGGTAGAAGCTACCAAGGTGGAATTAACTGCTGGTAAAGTATGTTTCTTATGTTTGTCTTACCTAGGTAAGATGCTTAAGTCTTGGAACTGAAATAAGCAGCTCTCTTAAATACTTTTATTTACTGATGGGACTTTAAAGTAAAAAGCGTGTTTTGTTTGAAGGTTCAAGAAAGGAGATGGTCTCCAGAATTATCCCTGTAGGCTCATTTGACTAGACTTACATGTTCATCCTATAGACTGAAAACAGGAATGACTGTATTCAGGAAAAGTGTTTAACTGCTATATCCATTGGAAGCTGTGGAGAGAGTTGTTCATTTGATTGTAACCAGCTTTTTTTTGTGGAGATGTCAACTAAGCATTTGGCCCTTAGAGATAACCACAGACCAGTTACTTTAAAAAAATAAAATAAAATATGGTGTGGTTTCCCTCATCTGTAGGAGAAGGAAGATAAAGCTTTTTTTTTTTTTCTTTTTTTCCTGGGGTGAAATCACTTCTGAGCTTTATTTCTTTCACTTAACAAGCAGTTAAAATAAGAATTTCAGTTACGTGTATCTCAGAACAATGACAGGTTTTCCTCATTTTACCAAACTGCTTTCTTTCCTTACAGTTTTAAGTCAGGTGTTCACTATATGGAATATTACTTCAGTATTCATTTAGAAAAGAGTCTGACAGAATATTAATTAAGTAAAATGTGCTTTTTTTTCTGACTGATACATATTCATTAGGAACTTTGATTGTCATCATTTGTATCAAGTCAATGTAAACTGTCATGGGAAATCTTCCTGTGCATTGGAAGTCTGTTAGTCTTGCTTGGTGGGAGCTTTCAAAGATTATGGAAAGCTAACTAAATGTTATTTGAGAGCCAAATATATGCAACAATTTTACCATATGTTTTTTCTTTGCAATGTCAGATAGCTTTTAGTATTATCCTGCATTACTTTACTTCATGTAGTATCTAATCTTGATCGTGGTTCATATTTGACGGTCTCTTGCATCTTGTATTGAATCCTGTGTTTTATGATTTTGAGGCTCCTATTGGAGCTGGAGTTGAACATTGGGAGTAATGCAACCCAACTGACCTGTGGAGCTGACCATAAGTTAGACAGTGAAATTTTGGGAGGAACGTAGTAGGGAAGTTGCCCACTCCTGATTTGTGGGTATAAGCTTTAATTCTCTGCTTCTGTTAATGGGGTTGAAATTTGAAATATTATGAAAATAATTCAGAACTTCAAAATTGGTATGTTTTGGGAGAGAGGGGGGAGTAGTCTATGGGAAGAACAGCTTTTTAAAACTTCAATTCAGAACTGTGGTAGGTTGATTCTAGATTATCATCGGTGATAACGCCTACGAAAATTCTCTTCTCCTCAGGGTTCCTGGACTTCCTCTTTGGCACATTTTATGGTGTTTATTTTTCCTTATTCCAAAGGACCTGGGCTCCTGTTGAAAAGTGATGGAGTAAACTCTGGCCGGCACCTGACATGTTGAGGGAGCACCCCCTAAAAGAGCTTGCCTGGGAGACAGTTTGCGAAATTACGCAGTAACATGTTTGCAGTAGTATGCCTCTTTTTTTGTTGTTGCTATTTTCCATTGTTAAATTTCTCTTGAAACAAGTAATTGAGAAATAGATTGAAGCTACTGAGCTTTAGTCAATGCCCAAGGATTTACATCTGGAAGTAGCATCTTTGCAAGTAACCACTCTGTGCTACTTGTACTAAATGGGACGTGGGGGAGGTATTTCTACTTACTAGAGCTGTAGAGGGGGGAAAAAAAACACAAATATTCTGTAACTCGTAATAATGCACTAGTTTTACTTGCTCACAGTGGGTCTGTGTGTAGCCCAAATAACCATAAGCCAATGTTCTTGATAACACTGTATAATTTGATTTAAGATAGTGCGAAATCGAGTGTTTTCAAATCTGCTTGTAAGCTCAATAATAATTCTAGTAGAAAAGATTCTTTGTTTTTTTTTAACCACTTAATCCTTGCATGGGCTCTCAGATGATTTTAAGTACTGATGCTGCAGCTGAAGTTATTTGTACCTTTTCTTGAATGATTTCTGATTGATTCCTATATCTTTAAACAGAAAGCTCTGTGATCAGGGGGCAGTTATGTATGCTTACAGCTTCTGACAAAAACCTGACCAAAAAATATTTGACAAAAGCAAAGTGAGGTGGTACTAAGTGAACAGCATGCAATAATTAAGGCAACAAGGAGAACCCTAAAAGCAATTACAACTTCTCTGTAGTGAGTATACCAGGCTTACTCTAATTTTTAAGCCTAATACTGAAAGTCTTCTAATGAAGAGAATCATAAGAGTTTTGCTGGATCCTTGGATTTTTCTGTTATCTTGACTACTGAAGTGCTAAATTTGATGCTTCCCTAATCTACATGGCTGTGGTAGGCATGCTGAAACCACTTGAACTTAAATGCTTAATGCTGTCCTAGTAGAACAGTTCAGTTGGAACAGTTCAGTTCAGACCTTCCAAGGTCATCTAGTCCAACTGTCTGAGCACTTCAGGACTAATCAAAAGTTGAAACATAATGATAAAGGTATTGAGGGCATTATCCAAATGCCTCAAACACTGACAGGCGAGGGGCTTCAGCCACTCTAGGAAGCCTGTTCCAGTATTTCACCACCTTCATGATAAAGAAGTGTTTTCTAATGTCCAGGCTGAACCTCCCCCAGTGCAGCTTTGTGCCGTTCCCTCATGTTCACTGGTTATGAGGGAGAAGAGGTTGCCTCTTAGGCTTCTTTTCTCCAAACTAGCCAACTCAGGTGTCCCCAGCCTGTCCTCATAGGACATGCCTTCCAGCCCTATTACTACATCAGCTACTCTCCTATGGATAATTTTAGGGACCTTTTTATTGTTTTTATATTATGGAAACCAGAACTGCATGCAATCTTGAAGCTGGGGTTGCCCCAAAGCTAAATGTAGCGGGAGAATCACCTCTTGACTGGCTGTTTATGCTGGGTTTAATGCATCCGAAAATGCCATTTGCCCTTTGGCTGCCAGGCACGCTGCTGGCTCACATTAAGCCTGTTGCTGTCCAGCACCCCCAGCTCCCTTCATGCTGAGCTGCCCTGCAGCCGCTTGTCTTCCAGTCTCTACCCGTGTCTGCTATTATTCTGTCCCAGGTGCAGCACCTGGCAATTTCTTTTGTTGAATTACTTGCAATTGCTTATTGCCCAGTGCTCCCTTTGCAAGGCCTTTATTCCTTCCAGGGAGCCGTCAGTCAACAGCATCTGCCAGTTTAGTACCATCAGCAACCTTGCTGTGGATGCATTGCAGTCCTGCATCCAGATCGCTGATTGTCAGAACTAGAACTGAGCCCTGGGGAATACTGCTAGTGACCGGCTGCCAGCCAGCTATGGTCCCATTCACTACGACCCTTTGAGCTGTGCTGTCAAGCCAGTTCAACACCCAGCATATCATGAACCTGTTTATCTTGAAGTTGGACAATTGGTCCAGAAAGATGCTGTGAGAGACATTATCAAAGGCCTTATTAAACTTAAGAAAGATTACGTCTGCTGCCTTCCCTCCCTCCGCCAAGAGGGTGACCTTATCACAGAAGAAAACCAAATTACTAAGGCAGTACCTCCCCTTCATGAACTGATGTTGATTATACCTGATGATAGCTTTGTTTTTTAAATGCCTTTCATCAGCACCCAGGATAATCTTCTCCCTGGCTTTTCCAGGGACTGAGATTACACTAACAGGTCTGTAGTTTCCTGGTCTTCTCTCATGCCCCTTTCGTAGATGGGAATAACATTGGCTAGCTACTGGTCACTGGGGACCTCCCCAGCCTCCTAAGACTTGTGGTAAATTGTTGAGAGGGGTCCAGCTATGACATCTACAAATTGCCTGAGCACTTGGGTGAATCCCATCAGGCCCCACGGACTTGAACATTGAGCTGATACACTGGTCCTTCACAATTTTGATGGCCACAGATGGAAAGTTACTTACTCCTCCCCTAGTCACAGTCCTCTAACTCTGAGGGCTTGGCAGCCCAAGATTAGAGAATCATTTAGGTTGGAAAAGACCTCTAAGCTCATCTGGTCCAACCTTTAACCTAGCACTGCCAAGTCTAGCATTAAACCATGTCACTGAGCTCTACATCTATATGTTTTCTGAAGACCTCCAGCGATGTTGACTCAACTACTTCCCTGGGCAGCCTGTTCCAATACTTCACAGTCCTTTCAGTGAAGAAATTTTTCCTAATATCTGATGATCTGCAATTGCCATGAAAAACTGAGGCAAAAAATGTCTTCATATTTACTTGTTAGGGGACTGTCTGCCTCTTAGCTTGAGTAAGTTTTAGATGCTGTAGGTTGTCATAAGAGTTGATACGACAAAGGCACGGTTTGATTGTTGTCTATAAACTCTCACCTTCTGCATATAAAAAGGCAGTTTGCAGAAGTGTTCTTGCTCAAATTCACGTATGTTCTCTGTTGGTAACCAAATGTCCACCCATCTGATGATGTTACTAATTTTCAGAAAATAACACTAACTAAATCCTTCACACTTGGAAGATGGTTAATAAAGGAGCAAAAAATGTTTTTCTCTCTAAGTACTGCTTAAAATTATGCTGTTTACAGCTGTAGGGAAAACACTTTCTTACTGATATCTGGTATCTCTTTCAATTCACTTTCTCAAATTCTTCATTCATACAAGATTAGCTGATGCTTTATCAGAGGTTAAGTGTTGCCATGTAAAAGCCTTGTTTTAAAGGGGAGAATGGAGCAAATGCTTGTAATGACCTTAACGAGAGTGAAGGGAAAGCAGGAGTTTATTGGATTTGAGACTGAAATATTATTTTCTGATAGCATACTTGTCTCAGGAGTAGCTGCTTGCAAGGTGTCTTAAAGAAACAAAATATGCATGTGCTAAAAATGTTTATATAAAGAATAATTAAAAGGCTCATGCTGATGTTAATCTTCTGCAATGTTTCTTTAGTTGGGGACACTGGCCTTTCAAGCATCTGCGTAAGAAATTTTGTCCCTTGTTTTCCAAGTTTGTGGAGGGAGGTATGGTAAAATAGTAGCTCCAACACCCAACACTTTTGGCATGTGCTGCCTGCACGTTGAATGATTATAACTCCTACTTCTTTAGAGGTGTTCTCTTCAGTGACAGAGGTGGTACACTAGTGTGCTTATACTTTGCCCATTTTATCTTCTGCCAGATCTAGTAATTGCTGAACAGGTTGCTCTTGAATCTGAGGATTGGGGTGTAGATCAGAAGCAGAGTAGCAAGAACAAATTTAATAGAAGTTAACCTTTTTTCTTTAATGCGGATTAATTTTCTATTCATGTAGGTAAAAAACCTGGAGCTGGTTAATTTTGATTGTTAAAATATACCAAGTAAATATATATTAGTCATCTTTAATCAAGTCTGATTTTGAAGCTTTGTGATGATCTTTCAGTATTTACTGTTGTGTTGTTTGAGTTCTAGAAAACTTCTGTGTGTGCAGGTCCATTTGGGGTTAGAAGCTATGAAGTACTACTATGAAGTATTTATACTGCTCAAATACACGTGTAAGCTTAATGCTTTGTGTATATTCTTCTTACCTAGACCAGCATGTTTTGGAAATTTGATCTCCATTCGTCATCCCACATAGATACACTTCTAGAGAGAGAAGATGTAACACTGAAGGAATTGATGGATGAAGAGGACGTCCTGCAAGAGTGCAAGGCTCAGAATCGCAAACTTATAGAGTTTCTGTTGAAGTCAGAATGTTTGGAAGACTTAGTTTCATTTATTATCGAAGAACCGCCTCAAGACATGGATGAAAAAATTCGATACAAGTAAGAACTTTTTTGGGGTGGATGGGGGCTTAAGAAGGTAGAAAGTGGGGTGTTAATCTGATAATGTTTTGAATTTGTGCATGCTGCTCTTTAGTATAGTGCTGTTAACTTTTGAGTACGCTTGTTTTGAAGGAGCTTTGTAGAGCTCTTTAATTAAATCATTCTAATGCTTGCATATTTTTTGAGTGGAAACCTCTTATCCAGAAATGCCTCCAAAACCAATTGCTGCCTAAAGAAAAAGTACAGAAATCAGAACTTGTATGAAGAGTCTTTTTGTTATTTTTTCACGTGATCAGAAATAGTTGAGTAAAAACCCCTATCTGGGTACTATAGTTAGGTCCTTAGCCTTGTTTTATGGATGATTAGTAAGCTTTTTTGAAGATGCATTTTACAGCACTGTAGCACTCCTTGTAAGAATATACTTAACATCTATTTGCTGGTGTTTTCCTTTGCAGAGCTAGAAGTGTAAAAATTGGGTATGGACATGATTCTTGCTTGATTGCTGAGAAAGTTCAAACTCACAGTTAATCTAAGAGTTTGTATACAAGCACTTCCTACCACTTTTGGCCTCTTTTACAGTTGTCTGTGCAGCAAGCTGCTTTTTCTTATAATAGTCTGTAAAAAGAAAAATAAAATAGAGTACCCTCTTAGCCGCTGCACTTCTGTTTTTGGTAAACCAAACCTCCCCTGAGTGTTTTTAGCTGAGTTTAAAATAGCAGTGTGTTTCACTTAAAAGCCTTAAATTGCTGATGCTGTTGTAATTATCGCTAGTGTGAGTGGGTGATAGTCCTGCTTCATGACACAGGGCCAGAAGTACAATTTGGAACGCTGAGTAATTAAGAGGCCATCAAAACCAGTAAGTTCCTGTATTTAGCAATACTAACTACTTTTTCAGGCTTTGTTGGACTTCGGCTAGCTCAGTGAGTCTCTACACAATTGCAACAGGTATAGAAGTATTAATCCTGAAGAGATTGATTTTTGACCTTTTTAATGTAAGCCCTGCTATTAGAAAGGGGCAAGCACTGGGGATGGAGCATTATCGATCTGATACTGTCAACCTGCTTAATTTCTTGGTAGCTAACTTTTTCCTCTTCCAAAAAAAGTGTCTTCTGAAATGAGAGGTCAATACTTGAACAGCTGGCTTTAACAGTGGATCTTAAAATAAAAGCCTGCTCTTTCCTTTCCCTACTTCCCCAGTGCTGTTCTATTTCAACTGAAGAATGTAATAGTCCTTACCTTGCAGTAGTTTGTTTTTTCATTAGTGCAGAGCTATTCTTCTTGAAAAATTGGTCAGAAACCCTACCAGGTTCTGATTTAAAAGCTGAAGGTGTACCTTCTATGAATACCTTCTGTATGTACCTTCTATACACATATGCACACTTTTTTTTCTTCCTTTTCCCCAGATATCCAAACATATCCTGTGAGCTGCTTACTTCAGATGTCTCACAGATCAACGATAGGCTGGGAGAAGAAGAATCCTTACTTATGAAACTGTACAGCTTCCTCTTAAATGAATCTCCTCTAAACCCTTTACTTGCCAGTTTCTTCAGCAAGGTGCTAAGTATTCTTATAAGCAGAAAACCAGAACAGGTAAATATTTAAAAGCTCTCCAGTTTAACAGTTTCATATTTGCCTGAGCTATTTGTCCAACAGTAACTGCCTGTGTGCCATTGCTTACCTTTTGCCTTAGCTTAGCTCAGTATTTGCATGGTGGTGTCTTCATCAAGTTACTGTTAGGGGTGAACATAAGTGAATTGAATTAGTGGGAGTGGGTCTGATCTTTTGTGGAAGACTGTCATAAAAAAAAGGTGAGAGATGTTTGGAATCCTCATCCAGAAATGCAGTGTTCCTCTGTGTTTGTGTGACCCTGCAAACAGCTAGTATGGCTGGCTCTGGTACCTGAGCAAATAATTTGTGACTCTGTTCTGTGTTTTTAATTTAGCAAGCTCTGTATTTGCTTGAAAGTATATTATGTTAAGACTTTGCTATGTCTGCTTCAATCCCTGAGCCAGGAGTTATGGGAATTCATTAAAAAAAAAAAAAAAAATGTAGTTTATGGTCAACAACCTGGACTGGCGAGAAGGCACAAGACATACTCCACGTAGACATATCTGTGTTGTGCCACTTTAGCTGCTATGTACTGTTTTACCTTGCCTTGCACTGCTAAGTGGCAGAAGTATTTACGAAGTTCTAATTTGTTTTCTCATTTTAGTGACTGAAAGAAACTGAAATGTATGTGGTGTAGTTTACCATGTAAACTACAGGTAAACTATTGTAAGCTTCTTTCTTGTTAATTTCTAGATTGTGGATTTTTTAAAGAAGAAACATGATTTTGTAGACCTCGTTATTAAGCACATAGGGACCTCTGCTATCATGGACTTGTTGCTCAGGCTACTGACTTGCATAGAACCTCCACAGCCCAGGCAAGAAGTGTTAAATGTGAGTAAAACTTCTCAGATACCTTTGTTTGACTTGTGAATTGTTAAAAAGATGCTTAGTAAAATATTTAGACAATTTGTACCATTGTTCACTTCTGCCACCCCAGTAGGTGTTTTGGGAAGGGTTTTCTCCTCAACAGTAAATATATATTTATTTTTTTTACGGTTCCTCAGAAATGCTAATTTTGCTTTTATCCTTTTTTCCTGATGTATTACTAGTCCTTGCTTAGAAATATCAACAGTATGATTAATGGCAGTTTTCAAATTACTTTTTGTAAATCCTTTAATACATTTAATTCATTCATTTGGTTAACATTCCTGCTAATGTCTACAAACACTTTTACAGTGGCTAAATGAGGAGAGAATTATCCAGCGGCTTGTGGAAATCGTACATCCATCTCAAGATGAAGATGTAAGTATTGGTCTGCTCTTTTGGATACATTTGTGCAGCAGGTTGCTGTAAAATAGTGTTAGAACTCTTAGTCTTACTGTTTTCTGCTTGCTTCTTTTTAATAACCTGATTTTGTTATTTAAGAGTATGGTAGTTCAGGGTTGCGGAGAGCTGATTTTTTTTTTTTTTTCCACTTCCCTCCCCCACCCTTCCTTAGGATCTGCACAGTTTACCAGGTAGTCAAAGTCTAGTGCAGACTAAGTATTGTTTGAAGATTCAACACTAATGCTTTGCCTTTTTAATAGTGAAAATCAATTGTCTCATGACTTGAGGGTTTTTTGTCTTGGTAATGTTTAGATATGGCGTAAAGCTATTGTCTAAAAAGTTTTTTTTGTTAGGAGAGACTCTAGTCCGAGCTTTTTTAATGCAGCTTTTTAAGGAAGAATTCTAGTCCAGCATGTTGTTAATCCATAATGCTTTATTTTTCTGTTCCAGAGACATTCAAATGCATCACAGTCACTCTGTGAAATTATTCGTCTAAGCAGAGACCAGATGTTACAAATACAAAACAGTTCAGAACCAGATCCACTGCTTGCAAGTCTAGAGAAGTAAGTTAGTTTGAATTTCTGACCTTTTTTCAGTTCATCAGAGCACTATTATTTCACTTCTGACCTTTAAAACCCTTTAGAATTGCAAGCTTCATTTCTTGATTACTTCTCTTGGCTACCTGTTATCTGTGCAATTTAAAATAGCTCAGCAAGTGGAGCCCACCTGGATGACTTCCTTGTTGGCTTCACTTAAGAATTCCTTATTCTAGTATCTTGGCTCTGCCTGAAGAATGTTAAAATACTTATTGCACTGTGAAAGTTAATGCTATCGCACATGTAAATGTGGAGGTTAGCTTGATACTGTGCAGAATACACATAGGGGACTTAAGCTTTGATCTCTTGTTTAAGTTAAGTTTGTTTCTACCAGAGATTTTTCTGTGTCACCTTCTTTGTTTTGCAGGTTCTAGGTTTATGTTTACATGTGTGTATGACGTGCTGAGTCTTTTGATCTGACAGAAAACTGACAACCGACAGTACAAAAAGGGATAGATTTTTTTTTTAAACAAAACAAAAAATAGATCAAGAGAGGGAGTAGGGAAATACGAGTAGTGATGTCATAGGGGAGTGATTGTCCTAGCAGCACCTGGTGGCTTGAAATAACAGACTTTATTTCGTTATCCTGTTCTCTAATTTCACATGGGCAAACAGTAGCTAATTCTCTTAACAGCTGTATCCTAAAGAAGTGTTATGTATGATGCCAATGCTTTCTTTTCAGACGAGAAATCATAGAGCAGCTGCTGTCAAATATTTTTCACAAAGAAAAAAATGAATCTGCAATAGTCAGTGCAATCCAAATATTACTGACCTTACTTGAGACAAGACGACAGACGTAAGTGTTTTTATTGTTTATACTTACGGCTGCTTAATTTAACTAAACTGTTGTTCAACAATATAAGCAAAGTGCCTTCCATGTACTTATGACTGAACCATTTTAGTGGCCTTTTACAGGTGAAGTAGTAAAAGAGCAAACTGTGTGATTGCTGTTACCAGCAGTGTTATTAACACTTCCCCTGGATGACTGGTCTTTCTGCGGTGTTTTCCAGAACCTAGTTTAATTGCCTCAAGTCAGATAAGACTAATTTCATTTCGTCATTTTTTTTCCTGAACACAAGGAATAGAGTACCTGCATACAGTGTAGTGACTGGATATTCACTTTTTTTTTTAATTTGGGATCTTATAACTTTGAGAAACTCATGAACGGAGGCTTGATTGATGAGTGAAGCTTTCTCTGCCACAAAAGAAGGAATAATACAGCCGTAAAGTTTAATCTCAATAGCTGAAAGCCAAACTGGAGATTTCAAACATGGTATATCTAGATATATTAGGTCTAGCGTTTGAAAGAATCTTGTTCTGCTATTAGTTCACACTTGATTTATATTTGTAATCTCCTGATTTTGCCCTCCTCTTAATTCTGTTTTCATGCCTTTAGAACTGTGACGCTGAGAATCATAGCTTTAGAGTTGTTCTAGAACTAGTTTGGATATTGATAGTGGACTTTGCTTGTGTGTTTTAGATTTGAAGGCCATATAGAGATCTGTCCTCCAGGCATGAGCAATTCAACATATTCTGTCAATAAAAGTGTTTTAGAAGCCATAAAAGCACGACTTTCATCCTTCCATGAACTCCTACTTGAGCCTCCAAAAGTAAGTGAAACTTTTGTTGCCAAATGAGGTGAAGCAAGACCGTCATTGTGTGCATGGTTCCTCTGGACTTGTAGATCAGCTCTAGTAGGTCAGCTCTACTGCATGTACCATACACTCCAGGCATGCTGAATTCTTTACGGTTTTTAACTGACCTTTTTATGCTAATCAACTTATGCATGTCATGCTGTTGCAAAAGATAAATACAACATGTTGTATGAATTGGGGTTTTACCTATAATGCATTTATTTTTTTCCATGCAGTTATTACCAGCAGAATTTCAGCTGAAGCATAGTTGGGTTCAGCGTGCCCTAATGCATAGGAGTAAAGGACCTGAGGGTCAGAGTGAAAATGATCAGAAGCTTAAAGATCAGATAAGAGGTGGTGGTGTAAACAAGGTAGTGGTAAAAGCTGTTTTAGCCCAGAAAAGATGAGACCTCAAGCTTTCAAAGGCAGAAGAGACTAAAAATGTAAATAATCTTTCTTGCAACAAGATATATGTTAAGAGCAAGGTCCTATAAGGTACTTGAGTATTCTCTGCTGATTGGAGTACTGAGCATTTGAATAAATCGTCTAGTGAAGTTATTGACTCTGCGTTTTTAAGGACTAGTTAAATGAGCATCTTATCCATATTCTTAAATTTTGCCTTAGGTGAAGAGCAGACTAAGTGAACTAACAGGTTGTTAGTTGACTTTTGACACAAAGGTGGCACTGGTTAGGCCAAAATGACATCCAGTATTGTGGAAGGTAGTACATTTCTAGGTGGTCTCCTTGTCAAAATTTGTCTGTGCTTTAATATAGGAAGAAAGACATTTACGTGACGACTTTCCCTTGCTCCTTGCATATTTGTTGGTAGATTTTTAGCTCTTGGAGTAGTCAATAAGAGATTTCTGATTGGCTGATACTTAGTTATGTGATAACAGGTCTCATCTGGCAGCCAGCTAAAATTTTGATGTAAAAACCGTGGTCCTTATTGCAATACAAGGACCTATTCGTTCATGGAAAGAGATTCTTGCTGTTGGAAGTAACTCCTTCAGAGACTACAGGTGGAGCTTTGGTGTGTTCTTCTAATGTTACACACAACTAAAGAAGCTTATTTGAACTTGCTGTCAAGTATATGAAGCAAAATGAAGTCAGAACTGTTGAGGCATATTGTGTTGAGAGACTGTCTACCTAGCTGTTCTGCAGTTACTGTGGTAACATAAACTGTAGCTGTGTAGCTGGATTAACCACTGAGAAGCGTAAGTATTTCTTAATCCTTTCTGAGGTTGGATGGAATTCATCTACTCTGAACTCTTACAGCTACTAATCAGTTTTTAATGCCATTGATTCCATGTGGCTGTCTTGCATTGCCCCCTGTCTGTAGAATTAAAATAAACCATGGTATTCAGAACTAAGTTGCTTTTTCAGTTTCTGCAAGATCTTGTTCAAGGACTGGTTGTATACAATTTTAAAGCACTATTCTG
The DNA here is from genome assembly GCA_011076525.1 of Nettapus auritus. Lineage (NCBI taxonomy): Eukaryota > Metazoa > Chordata > Aves > Anseriformes > Anatidae > Nettapus > Nettapus auritus. The sequence continues at coordinate 45,940,651 of CM021769.1, forward strand.
TCATTGTGCATAGTAATAACAAGTTTTTTGACAAAAAATATGTTTTTGTCTTTTTTTAGAAAAGTGTCATGAAGACAACCTGGGGTGTATTGGATCCACCTGTGGGGAACACACGTTTAAATGTGATTAGATTAATATCTAGCCTTTTACAGATAAATACGAGCAGTGTCAATCAGGAACTTATAGAGCTTAACAGCATAGGAGTTATACTGGTAAGAACTTTCTGCTGCCTTATCTTTGTTAAATGCTAATAAGATCTTATCTCTGTCAATTCAGATAACTTGTAATACAGTTCCAGCATAACTTTTCAGACTGTTTGTGTTGTGAGTTCTAGTGCATTGTTTGAGAACTCCAGATAACTAATTTTACTGTTAAATTCACATGTCTGAAGTCAGCGTTTTCCTCTCATCCATTCAATGGTTCTTATTTTCTGCACCTTCATAAATATACATGATTTTCTTGGAGACGTTTTCTTAAGCTTATTTTTCATCTGTATGCTCAAGTTTTCAGCCGTGTTCAACGTTTCCCTACCTTTTTATTCTTTTCCAAAACTATTCCCTCAAAACCTCTGTCTCATAATATGTAGAACACTAAATGGTATCTTAGCATTGTTCTATAAAGGGACAGTTTATCTTGGTAGCTTTTACACTTAAAAACTGTTTGAAAGCAAAATGTTGCACAGCAGACTTCTAGCCTGCCATCTACACTTTGAGTACTTCCTAACTCAGGCTTCGACTGTAGCAGACATTCTTAGGTTGACCAAAATCTTCAAATGCTGGCATAATTTAACAAGTACCTAGCAAAACATTCTAGAATTTATACTGTAGTTTCCAAATACAATATGTAAACTTCTGCTTTTAAGCAGATAGTTGCAAAACTAAAATAGCTTTTTTCAGCTCAAAATTTTGTCGTTCAACCTCAGTTTTGTCTTGTGTAGCTTTCTGTAATAGAAGATTAAAATGGGTGACGTAAGGCACCTCATTAAGGTGAGGAGCACATTCCCAAAACGTATTGTAGATGCTGAAAGTCTATGGTGAATTCCAAAAAGAAACTTAAGGACTAAGAAGGTCATAAATAGCATTTCTGATTTGGGAACTCTCAGGGCTGCAGCTAGCAGAAAGAATCAAGAGGGGAATATCATTGCAGCCTTGTCTTTATCTGGAAGTGCATTATTGGTTACTCCCAGGATAAATCTGTTTGGGTTTTTATTCTCATCCTGTATGATAGTCCCTATGTTCTGATAATAGCAAGCATAAATGTATATAATGTATATAATAGCAAGCATAACCTACAGTTTGTGTAGGTCACACTTTATTATGTACAATGCTACTTACTGTAAAACTTGAAGAATCTGCTTGTGTTGCCATTCAAATTACTTACTGGGGTAATATTTAGTTATGTTAGAAAGGATCCTGCTTTGAGTGAACCCTATTGAATTTGTTTTTCAGGACATGTTCTTTAAGTATACGTGGAATAACTTTTTGCATACTCAAGTAGAAATCTGTATTGCATTGATTCTTGCAAGTCCTCTTGAAAGCACAGAAAATGGCACGATTACAGATCAGGATTCCACTGGGGACAATCTTTTACTGAAACATGTAAGTTATGTTTTTGGGAGGAGTTTGCTGAATGTTCCTCTCACCAAGGTACGGTAGCAGTTATTCTTTCCTCAAGTACGATTGGGCTATATTTTATGTAGAATGAAGAATAATACTCTTGGGTTTTCTTAATGTGTCAGTTCAGGCTGTATAAACCCAGAAGTGCCATGGAATGGATTTTTGCTGCCCTCAAAGTGAGCAAGTATGCAAGGTTGCAAGTTCTTCCTCTTCCTGTTAAGAATTAAAATTGCTATTTCAGTAGTTGTACACTAGTAAAATACAGCAGCTACATTCAAAAAGAAGTTCAATTGATGTAGGTTCAACCTTCAGGTTCCTGTTAGGGATCTGTCAACTGCTTCTGAACTTTGAACCATTTAATGAAAGTATCAATCCTAAACCTGAAATCAATTGTCTTATAAGACATCAGGATTTGTCAAAATCAACCTTGCAATGCATAGTAGTGTTCCACTTAACTTTACAGCTGTTAAGTATATTTTGCTTTTTTTTCATAGCTCTTCCTTAAGTGCCAATTAATAGAAAGAATACTTGAAGCATGGGAGATGAATGAGAAGAAACAGTGAGTAACTAGCTTTCTCATTTCCTGCAATTGTCTAAATACAATTTGAGCTGTGATATGTACAATCAATTCAGAACTGAGCTGACCAAGAAATACTGACCAACAAATATTCTTGCATTTGTCTTGAAAATATCTTCAGAATCTCTTTTCTGAAATATCCAGTATATGAAATACCTTGATACTGTTAGTGTTATTTGGAAGTACACTTTTTTTGTAATAAATGGAATAATTAAGTTCTAAACACTTACGTTAATATTTGGATTAAAGCTTTCACACATACTGAATCTTCCTCCAGAGTTCTTCAGTTTCTCTTTTAGTAATGCCTGAAGTTCAGGCCATCTTTTTGGTATCACTTTAATACTTTTCCGTATCACCATTTGAGCATACAATCATGTCTGTAATTCTTGCAATACAGAAGATTTTACAACAATCTGTAGAGTTAACCCATCTTCAAGTACAGAAACATACCATAAAGTTTTAAGAGAATGGAGGGAAGAAGATAGTTTTCTCTAGTAAGCAATTGAAAACTTAATAAACATGTCAAAGCAAATTACATACTGGGGAGCAACACACTCATGTAAAAGCCAGGACCTCAGCAGTGGAATTCCTCCTGAAAGCGTGTGATTGTGAAAGAATTGAAGTTCCAAGCAGCCAACCCTGTCTGGAACTGTTCATACCAGGAAAAAAAACCTGTCTTCACCTGAAGCGGTAAAACATCTCTCTGAAGGTTTAGGAGCTAATTTTGTCTTGATCTTGACAATGCTTTCTATTTTTTCCACTTGCACAAATGTGAAAGCAGAAATAATCTGTTCAGATACTCTGTACTTCCTTGGTAGTTATATGCCTGTTGGTCTTCTAGATTGGCTCAGGGTAATGTAGACATCTGTACCTGAAGTTCTTGAGTATTTTTGTGAACCTTTAGTTTTAGAATACTGCTTTTGCACTTAAGAGCTGGTAGCTTATAGGTCTTTGTTGTTTAACTTCCTGACCCTGGTAGAATGTTTTATAACAAAATATAGTAGCACAGTTGCTCAGAGTAGAGGCAATTAAGTTCTTTTTCTATTTTGCAGGGCTGAAGGAGGAAGACGGCATGGTTATATGGGTCATCTGACAAGGATAGCAAACTGTATTGTGCACAGTACAGATAAGGGGCCTAACAGTACACTAGTCCAACAGCTTATTAAAGGTAATGTTAATACTCTTAAGTTTCTCTTTGTGTCTTCCACGATCAAATTTTTAGGAAATAATCAAACTTTAAAAATGAAAGACAGTTTCTGGATAGAATATTTTGACACATTCTGCTTAAAACCAGTCGTCCTTAAACATCTTTGTCTTTTTCAAACTTTCCTGAATAGTATCAGAGCTCTTTGAAATAAACGTAAAGAGCTGCTGAACTGCTTAGTTTTAGACTTTACAAGATGAACTGATCCTTATGTCTTTAGAAGTATGTGTATTTTCCTTACATTATTTCTGATTGCTTTTTTTTTTTTTAAGAGCATAAGAGAAGAACAACATTTAAAAATTAAGTGATGCTTCACTGTTGATTGTATTACATAGTTTTTTGTTTCCTATTCTAGAGCTTCCAGAGGAGGTCAGAGAGCGATGGGAGACATTCTGCACAAGCTCTTTAGGGGAAACTAACAAAAGGAATACAGTGGACCTGGTAAGTGGTGCTGGATAAAGTCTGAAAATTGCTGTTGTTTACTTGGGGCCCTATTTTTTGTCAGCAGCACAGGCAGTCTTTCCAAGTACCATGCTATTGAGATAGCTCAGCAACTAGATATACTTTCCCATTTAGTTTCCTTTTCAACTAAAGTCACATCATTAACGTTCCGTATGAGAATTTTGCTGTAGTTCAGTTCATACAGTTCATCCCAGGCAATCACCACAAAGGAAGATATTCTTAGAGCTTCACGTTAGCTTGAAAGCTCCTGTCTCCTCTAAGAGTACAGACAAAAACATGAGGAATTGATTTAATGGTAAAGTGCTACCTACATTCCACTGTGTGTTACACTGCATACTTTTGTTGTGCATCTGTCTTCAATGTTTCTTCTGCATTCAACAATAGTGATTACATGTTTGTTAAAAGGTAAATTTAAGTAAAAGTGTGAAGAGGTTTTATGTAGTCATCTTAAATGTACAATTGAAGAGTAATCGCCACATCTTAGTTTGAACTTTGAAAAGTTTATTTTTAGCTGCAGTGACCATGAGATGCAGGAATTCAGGATCCTGAGGGGTTGAGAGGAAGGTGAAAAGTTTGGTAGTACTTAAGGACTAGGTAGGAGAATATACATCCTTTAAGCCTCAAAACAACATTGTCCAAGACAAATTATCCATGGTTGCCTTAAGAATCACTGTATAGTTCCTTTCTCTTAAGGAAAATCTCCCTTAGGGATATTCTCAGGAAATCAAACTAAAAATACCATGCACTAAATTTAATTATTTACAAAAAGTGCCTGTGCTGCTTTAGTAGTACAACATGTTAAAAATGACTAGTCAGAACAGTAAGGCGCTTGTTTTCTTACCTAAAGTTGCTGAAATTTGCAGAAGTCATTTTTGCCCCTCTTCCCTGGCATAATTATGCAGTTTATTCATTACGGTGATGTCATGCTAGTTTTTTCTTTAAGGTTTATGCTTAAACTACAGAATCTGTCAGAAAACAAGAAAAATAACTCATGTTTTGGACCTTATGTCCTGTTGGTTCCTAAAGAGAGACTGAGGAAGAAGCTGGAGTCTTGAGCTTGTTACTGTTACAACAGCACTGGCAGGACTTCTAAGGTGGATTAGATAGTTAATAAGAAGCAGCTAGAACTATATAAAGAATCTTTTTTTTTTTTTTTTTGGTTCCCTACCCCAGGGGGCAATTGTAGAAGGAGTAATTATACAATGTTCTCAGACAGCAGGCCTGGGGGGTATCCAGGGCAGCTCGAGTTGTATAGAATACTGTGTAATTACACTGAAATGTGCAGACTTTACAATATTTTGTTTGCAAATAGACTGAGCAGTAACCTTCAGCAGACTTGGTCTGTCATTTGGTACAATGGTTCTTCTCCAGGCAGAAAAAGCCCAGAGGTCATTTGGTGCATTAGTGTTCTTCCCACTTACTGACAGCACTAGTGTTAAATTTACTCTGGCATGTTTCCTTCAGAAATTTACTAATTCACTGAAAAAATTTACTAATAAGTCAGGGTACTTCCAGACTGCAAATTGTATTGCAGGGCTGTATAAAATAAAACATGCTGAATTGTGTGGCTTTTAAGTAAGTGTTATGCTAACAGAGGAAAAGGCATAAAAGCACAGTATATACCTCAGGAAAAAAGTGTTCTTCATTTGTCTTATTGCATGTGTGTCCTTACTGTGGCATTGTACTATGGTGTTTGTGGGAGCATAGAAAGGTGTCTGCCATGTGTGAAGCCTTGCATTTTCTGTTTAGCTTGTCCTTTTGTGTAGCCTGGTCTCTTGTTCAAAAACAAAATTTAAAAAAAAAAAAAAAAACAACACGTAATCTATGTTCACTTGAGAATTTGTACCATTGAGTTCTAGAAGTATTAGAATAATGTAGTATAGCATAGTCCAGAGTAAATTGTCGTCTGTGGATTTGCTTTATACCAGTGGTCTTCCATGGAATATGTCTAAGGTGTCAGCCGTAACTACTGTTACTTTATCTAGTTGCTGTTCCAGTTAAAACTACTTCTGGTGTGCTGTTCTGATAGAAAATAACTTCTTCCAAGAACATGCTCAGCCAAGCTACTACCTAAGGAACAAACCCTTCCCGCTGGTTCTATGTCAGATCATCAAAATTATCTATTTATTAAGGACAATATATAAAACAGCTGCTGTTATAGCAGCAATTCCAGGTTTGCTTCTGCAAGTAAATATTGATTATGAAATTTTGAAGGTGCGTTTTTCTTTTTGATGAACTTTCGTTTCAAATACTGCAGATATCCATGTTTTCTTTTAAATTTCCTATGTTCTCTATTTTGGGAAGGAAGATCTGTATATAATCCATCATTTTGGTGGCTACCAATTTACTTGTTCAATGTGACTTACGGTAAAAAAAAAAAGAAGATGCAAGTATTTTAAGTAACTGTCAGCTGAAGGACTGGATTTTTATATATTTAATCATTCTGAAGTACTTAAAAGCTTTGGCTTTTTTTGGGTGTCTAACACACATAGGTTAATGATACTGAAATATTTTAGGGACTCTTATGTGGTATAGCAGTTGAGAAAACTGCTAATAACTCAGTTTCTTGTTCATATATAAAACCAAAGATTCAGGCAGGCAGTACAAGTGTATTTGAGTTTGTCATGTAATAAGCAAATGACTAAATTATTTTGTATAGGTTACTACCTGCCACATTCATTCTTCCAGCGATGATGAGATTGACTTTAAAGAAACTGGCTTCTCACAGGATTCATCTTTGCAGCAGGTGAGTTGAAATCTTTTAACAGTGTAGTGTTCTCTTAAAAACAATGTATCTATCTATATATACATATATCTTCAGTGGAACTCATATCTTTATCACAACCAAATACAAATCTAGAAAGTTTAAGCTAACTTAAATATGTATGCATGCACACAACTATTTTACCAAAATTGGAGGTGTCTTTTAACATGAGGCACAGCATCTCAGTGTGCTTTTCAGTTTTTTTGATTTGATCATGCTCTGTATGCAGAACTCTGCTCATTATACCTAAGACACTTCATATGTTAGCTGTATGGCTGAGTTGGGCACAGTTTGTGACTTTTTTCTTACTAGATGCAGCAGTTTGATATGCGATGGCTGCTAATTGTTTTCTGGAAAATATGAATTGCTTTGAAAGCAAATGTGGGTTTATGTTTGGTCTTGATAATAAAAGCTTTAAAAATGTTGGCCCTTAGTTTGGGGAAAGGAGGAAGACTGGCTACTCGTTGTTATATGTTTTTAGTTTAGTTTAGAACTGAATTTCTAATCAACTTGATCACTTATTTGCAGTTCAGTATGTGATTTTGACAGTTGATTTGTGTTTCAAAGATAATTATCATTTGGTTTAACAAAAGAAATCTGAGAATGTGTAAGGAAGTTTCAGATCCACCAGTCTGAAAGTTTAAGGTAAAATTACGTCCACCTTGAAGTCTTAATGCTTTCATAGTGTACTAATTGATAAAGTGTTAAATATGGTGATGATGTTTGGAGTATTTTTGGGATGAGTGATTACAGAGAACATAATTATTGTTTGTTATAGATTCCAGTCAGGTAGTATGCTCTGTATATGGGGTTATTAACTGAAATCTTATTTATCTTTCAGCTCATGCTAACAGCTATAGTACCTAGTCTAAGACTGGCTTTGGTGCTTCATGCATCTTCATAGTTTTCCAATAAGTAATTGTTTATCAAAGTTTGAATTGGGAGTGGTGGCTCAAGTTTTAAGAAGCTAATGCATTTTCATCAGATCCACTGATCTTGTGCATGTAAGGTGCACCTGAATACCAACACAATAGGTTGGATGCTTTCTGTAGCAGCTCTAGTGAGAAAGTAAGATCTTCAAATAACCCTGTGCTTTTCATGCACCCCCTTAATGATCCAGGTAGTTAATGTGCAAAAATTCAAATGGTCCTGTGCTGTTATTTCTTTCAAGTTTTTCTCCATTTTCTTAATCTATTTTTCAAAGCTAAGTGAAACATATTTTTTAAAGTTGTCTTGTGAAGAAAGCAAGATACTAGACAAGATAAATCACTGATAGGAAATGCATTGAAATTACTTAAAGCATTCTCCAGCTGCACAAATTCATTCATAAAGGTAACTGGCTCTACAGCTAGACTGCTCTAAATGGGCCAGTATTTCAAGGAGGAAACAGGAGGTACCCATTAGGAAATAGAAAAAGGAGGAAAATACTAAGGAACCAATTTACTTTTTTTTTGGTCAAATTTAAGTTTTGTCTGGTCAGAATTACATCTGCTGTGACTTCTTTCTTCTGACATTCAAATCTAGTTTGATACTCTTCTAAGTTCTATGACTCTAAATTTCTAAAGAACACTCGAAAACTGACATCTTTAAAAAAGTGTTCTGTCACCTGGTCTTGGGAGGGAAAGTTTCTTGTGCCACTAGTATTTAATGTGCTGTCTGTGGCAATAGAAACTTTTCCCTCAAGAAAACATTGTTCTGCTCTGCACCAGTTTAGTACCACTTTGTCTCTTTTAAAATATATTAGACTACAGGACAGAACTGTCTTGTCTCAGACTAGCATTTTGTAATTACATTTTATATACTGCTGTAGACAATTTCTATGTAGTGATTTCACACAAGTTTCATAATTCTGATGCCATGAACCTTGTGTCTTAATTTTCTGTTTATCCTGGTGACCGGTATTAGTGGCTGCACCTTGTGTAAGGCGGAACAAGTCAGTTTAGCTTTTCTTCACACAGGGGGAATTCACTGCCTTTCGCTCATGTGCGCTTTTAACATCCAGAATAGTGAAGATACTTTACAGGAAGAAGAGCTCAGTAACCAGTATAAAAAAGAGTAATGGTTTTACTGGGACAGTCAGTAATTGGTGGTTGTCCTATATTAAGGCTGATATACTGATTGTGTTGTTATGAAATCCTGAAGTTCTGAAAAGCCGTCTCAGATATTAAAATTTAAGTTGAAAATATAAAGGAGTTCCTGCTTTGGCCTAGCTTAGCACAGTAACCCTACTAGTGCCTGTGTGAGGGTTTCTCAGACTCACTCACAGCCCTGCTAGAGTCTTGCTTTTTGTCTCATCCTTCTATGTTCTTTTCTTTTTCCTCCAGTTTTCATAATGCCTTGATCAAAACCAGTTTTTTTTTTTTGTTGGTTTGTTTTGTTTTGAATATTCTCGTTTTCTTTCCATATTCATCTTGTTTTGCTTTACACCTTCTTCATAGGTTTTGCTTATATGTTGTGTCCCTTCTGCTACCTGGGCAAGGAAATAAGGGAGCTGATGTGTTCCCTAGCCAAATTTCCTAGAGTATCTTAGCCTTGGCTGAATTGCACACAGAAATAACACTGTTGGAAGTTCCTAGAGAATGGGTGCTATAGTCCTGATAAATAAAGGACAAAAACTACGGCTGTGGATAGAAGGAAATGCCCATTTATGCCTGTCTGCTGGCAGTTGACATTGGCATCCTTTTAAAAACAAAACAACAACAAAAAAACAGAACCCACAGTTGTGGCACTGCACTGGAATGTTCAATAACTAATTTTCTGTACTCTCCAATTTCTTCTGAATGTTGAAGAGGCTGCTTGAGTGATACTTCTGATAAGCACAGGTCATGTTTATCATGTAGCGAAGTATCTGTATTTAATATACTTCTCTGTACTTTCTTTTTTTGCTGCTTGTAACTTAATATTAACAAAGTCAGGTTGTTTTTGTACTTGATACACGGTGCTGTTACCCCACATCTTAGGGGTTCATTTGCAAAGGTGCTAGTTAGCACATGGTTAAACTAGAGATTTAACTTTCTTATCGAGAGCTGCTATTAGACTGGCTTTCAATTCAGTAAATGTAAGATGCGTAGTCAGTGTTACCATTTAAAACGTAAAGGTTGAGACGTCCTTTTCCTGTCCCTTATGTTTAGATTAGAGAGACTTTTATTTCTTTGGAGCAAAATGGGCAAATAGGATTTAGAGTATTATTAGAATCATTATATCACTGTCGTTGGTCCTGGGGTTGCCAGGCCTTTTCTGATTATCAGATGCAACAAATGACGTCCAATTTTATTGACCAGTTTGGCTTCAACGATGAGAAGTTTGCTGATCAAGATGACATCGGCAAGTGAGTATATCATATTGGCTTTGATTATAGTCTCTGGAGCCTTCCTTTTTTAAGTGTATTTGGCTGTGGTTCTGGTGATGACAAATGCCAGTGTTTATTGATGTGATGCAGTTGCCTGTCAGTCCTGTCCTCTTGTACCAACTGTGTGTGTTGATAGAGCGCTCTTAGGAAACCTCCCTGAATGGTTTACACGGGAAAGTAACAGCTAATTTTCTACTTCTAATGTCCTGACTGTACCAGCATGAAAACACAGTGCTTGGGAATAAATTATAGCTCTCCTTTTAAAAGCTATGTCTATCCAAAGACTTGGCATTGTTTGGGGCACTTGGAGGTACAAATAAGTCATTCACATCTCTGAATTGATGTAGCAGAGCAGATGAGTAGCTCTTCTTTTAAGTTTGACTTTGTTATTTTCTGTAGGGAAAAGTAAAGAAGCACATCATAAATATACCTTTGTGTTTAAGGGTGAAGCAGTTAAGACATGAGAACATGTCTTGGTCAGGTTTTAAAAAAAAAAAACCGAAAAAAAAAAAAAAAAAAAGACACTGCTCTCTTTCTTCAGTTCAAAGTAAATTGATGCCACAATGAGAAAGGGTAAGAATGGAAGTTCTTAATGAAAGGAGACTTGATCCTGATTTAACTGGAATTCATGGCTTGGGATTCAAGAACATTCAGGAAATCAAAACAAAACGAATAAGAACATTACTTAAAGATGGTTTCTAGAAGGGTTAAAAAAAAGTAAGATCTTCTGTAAGACACATTCACTATCTGATGGTTAACCAAAACTTACACTTATCTTCCAAGATACATGGCTGTTTTATTACACCATATAATCTAGGAGTGTAGATGAAGTTACGATAGGTGAGAAAGCAGCTGAGGAGATTGTTTAACTTGGCTAGAAGCAAGTGAATTTTGGCAAGAATGGGAGTTGGATTTGCTTTGTAGTGCATGATCTTGGTGGAAAGAAGATGACTTAAGCAAGCAGATCTCTTGAGATATGTAGTAGGTACAGTGAGTTGAATTCAACTGTAGATGAACTGCATTTTATTTCAATTTATGCCTCTTGTGAAAGAATCAATTGCAGTTTAAATTACCTGTTTCCTGGTAACCCCTGTGGTGGGTGGGGGTAAGTCCCATTGTAATGCAGTCACAGTTAAAATTTGTTCATTTAGATCACTTTTATCTCATTCCCTGCTTGGTGAGGATTAGAGGAAGACAGCAATACATGCGCTGCTGAGTTCAGTGCTATATGTGACCAGAGAAAGAATATATTAACTCTTCTGAAACTTTGGTAGTATATCTCTACTCTTTCTCTGTTTGTTCTTGCTCCCCCCAGGGATTTGGTTTGCCTAATGCTATTTTTGGTCTAAGACATCTCTGTAATTTGTTCGGTGAAACTGCTGAATGGTCTAATACATGAAGAAGTGCAAAGCCTTACTACTTAGTGTTAAATTTTGAAGAAAAAAAAAAAATCTTAACTTTCATTTAGTGATTGGTTAAAAAAACTGAAGTTTTTTTTTTTTTTTTTTTTTTTTAAAAAAAAATTTTAATTTTTTTTTTTTTTTTTTCTGTAGGAAACAGAGGTTGCTATTGCAATTTTTTACTTTGCTTCTTCCTTTTGAGAAGCTCCATCTGTGTGTAGAGCAGCAAAATCGATTATCAGATGTAAGAACGACTAGCACAGATCTTTGCAGGATCTAGAAACGCATCATGGTAGACCATAGATTAGGCATTCTTGAGGCCTGCTTTTTTCTAGTGCATAGCAGTCCAGTGTTTGAGATTTGTGTATATCACTTCAGTTATGCTAGCTTAGGCCAGTTGCATCCACACAGCTCGTTAGGGAGTAGGCATCTCTTTAAAATATTTCACAACTAGAAAAATTGTGTGAACGCCAGGCTTCCTTAATGTGGAATTTGACTGTTTTGTTTCATGTTGGAAATTAGTGTGTCTTTAATCTCAGGTTTCTTGTTTTCCTAGTAATATAAATAAAGACTTCTGAAAACAATGCCTTCATGTTGTTATGTCTCTTCTTGGTTTATTTCATACCTGTTGTTTTTTTTTTTTGCAGTGTTTCTTTTGATCGGGTCTCAGACATCAACTTTACCCTCAATACAAATGAAAGTGTAAGTGTATGTTCCTGTACTCACAGAACAAGTACTGTCTCAAACTTCTGTGTGACTTCAAAATTTTGATGGTGGTTATATTTATTCCATTATGATGTATTATCATTGGAAAGTAACTACCCTACCTTATTGCTGTATTATGTGGATTTTCTAGATGAAGAACTTTTTTTCTGCTGTTTGAGGCTGATATTAAGCAGAAGTGCTTCCAACTTGTATGCCCAGGTTCAAGAACAGGCTTGGGTCTAATTTGTGCAGACTACACGCTTGTTTTATGGATAGAAGCTATTTCAGACTTCCAGTGAGGTTGTGTTTAGACAGCGTTGTTATAGATATTTGTCAGTTGAGCTAAAATGAACCTTACTATGGAAAATAAAATTGGAGTATTTGGTGGTCCAACTATCTGGAAAGGTCTTCAACATCATTCCTACATGCCGTTCTTAAATGTGATGGATCCTCCCAGCAATTCTTGGATGATAGTGTACTCTCAGCATGCTAATAGTTGAGTAAAACAAGCTCCACGGTATACTTTCTTGACAAGCTTTATGTTGTTGAGATGTTCTGGTTTTAGTGTTTTTTTTTCAAAATCACGTATTTCCAAAATGTTAACTAACAGAAGTAGAATGGTTAATCATGAATACAAATTTTATATCTTTTCCCTATATTTAGGGCAATATAGCATTGTTTGAGGCATGCTGTAAGGAGAGGATACAGCAGTTTGATGATGGTGGCTCTGATGAAGAAGACATCTGGGAAGAAAAGCATATTGCATTTACGCCAGAGTCCCAGAGGCGTTCCAGGTAGGAAATGTGTTTTTCATCCAAGTATCACGATAGTGAGCCCCAATTACTGAGCATGTCTTCTGGTTCAGGTTGACTATTTCCACAGGCTATCCGGCATAACTAGCCATTTCCATTTGGGGGAGAAATTAGTAGAGAGATAGCAGTAGTGTCTCTTTCAGCCTTAACTTGATGAAGGTGGTAGTAGGTGTCCTGCTTACTCAGCTCTTCCTGCACCTCACCTTTTGTAGCTTGTTTCCTTTTGCTTGTTCTTCCCCTCTTCTCTGTCTGCCTCTTAGCCATTCTTGCTCTGGGCAAAGCAGTCTAGCTCCACAACTGTGCAGACCTTGCTGTCCTCTCTACAGTAGTATTGGGGTCAGAGCGTCCAGCTCCATTGCCATGGTTGCCCTTAGTTGTTCTGCGGCTGTTGACAAAACTGTAGGCAGCTGCATTGAGGGGAAGGAGCTGGTCCCCAAAACTCTCAGGGATGCACCATCTCCCTTAATGTCTTCTGGATTTTGTCCCAGAATAGTCTGGGCTTCTCTGACCTTCCATAGTGGCCTTTAGAATGTGTGTAGCTAATACCTTCTGTACATGATGTTTATGAAGGGCAAGTCCTGCTTGACGAACCTGATCTCCTTCTATGACAAGGTGACACGCTTAGTGGATGAGGGAAAGGCTGTGGATGTGGTCTACCTTGACTTCAGTAAGGCCTTTGACACCGTTCCCCACAGCATTCTCCTCAGGAAACTGGCTGCCCATGGCTTGGACTGGCGCACGCTTCGTTGGGTTAAGAACTGGCTGGATGGCCGGGCCCAGAGAGTTGTGGTGAATGGAGTCAAATCCAGTTGGAGGCCGGTCACTAGTGGAGTCCCCCAGGGCTCGGTACTGGGGCCAGTCCTCTTTAACATCTTCATCGATGATCTGGATGAGGGGATCGAGTGCACCCTCACTAAGTTTGCAGACGACACCAAGTTAGGTGCGTGTGTCGACCTGCTCGAGGGTAGGAAGGCTCTGCAAGGTGATCTGGATAGGCTGGACCGATGGGCCGAGGCCAGCGGTATGAAGTTCAACAAGGCCAAGTGCCGGGTTCTGCACCTGGGGCACAACAACCCCAAGCAGGGCTACAGGCTGGGAGATGTGTGGATAGAAAGCTGCCTGTCAGAGAAGGACCTGGGAGTTTTGGTTGACAGTCGGCTGAATATGAGTTAGCAGTGTGCTCAGGCGGCCAAGAAGGCTAACAGCATCCTGGCTTGCATAAGAAACAGCGTGGCCAGCAGGTCCAGGGAAGTGATTGTCCCAATGTACTCGGCTCTGGTGAGGCCGTACCTCGAGTACTGTGTTCAGTTTTGGGCCCCTCACTACCAGAAGGACATGGAGGTGCTTGAGCGAGTCTAGAGGAGGGCTACGAAGCTGGTGAAGGGTCTGGAGAACAAGTCTTACAAGGAGCGGCTGAGGGAGCTGGGACTATTTAGCCTGGAGAAGAGGAGGCTCAGGGGCAACCTTATCGCTCTCTACAGGTACCTGAAAGGAGGCTGTAGCGAGGTGGCGGTTGGTCTGTTCTCCCACGTGCCTGGTGACAGGACGAGGGGGAATGGGCTAAAGTTGCGCCAGGGGAGGTTTAGATTGGATATTAGGAAGAACTTCTTTACAGAAAGGGTTGTTAGTCACTGGAATAGGCTGCCCAGGGAAGTGGTTGAGTCCCCATCCCTGGAAGTCTTTAAAATATGTTTAGATGTAGAGCTTAGGGATATCGTTTAGTGGAGGACTTGTTAGCATTACGTCAGAGGTTGGACTCGGCAATCTTGTAGGTCTCTTCCAACCTAGACATTCTGTGATTCTGTGATGATTAGTTATGTTGTATGTTGGTTACCTTCTGTTACTGCTTTCCTGTTAATGTTGGTTGTGCTCACCAGGAAGGGAGAGATACCCATAGGGTTCAAAACCTTTATGTAAGGGGACAGACTGGAAAATACTTGGATTGGTTGTTAGATTTCCAAATAAACCAAGTTATGTTGTATTGGTCTTTAAAAGAGCTTTATATTTCAGTGATTCCACTTAGTGTGCAGAGATGAATGGTCTGATTCCTTATCTTCCCGTTCTGCTTCCTTTTGAATGGCAGGAGTTTTTACTTGCAAATGGAGGAAAAAAGCCCTCTTTACGTGATCAAGTGGAAAAACCTTAAACCTTGTTTTTTTGTGGGAAAATGAGGGGCATGCCAACAGTTAATAAATTATACCTCAGTTAATCTATCAGCAGTGATAGCTGCTGTAATTCTCTCTAGCTTGAAACTCTCCAGTATTTCATTGTGCCAAGCATCTAATCCTAAACATGGAATGTAAACTCTCTCTTTGTATTTTAAGTTCGGGCAGTACAGACAGTGAAGAAAGTACTGACTCCGAAGAAGAGGATGGAACAAAACAAGATTTGTTTGAATCGCATACCAATACAGAGGACAAAATGGAAGTAGACTTAAATGAACGTATGTAACTTTTCTCACAACTATTTGAGTTACAGGAAAGTGTTGCATCTAGAAGTGTTACTTCGTAAGATTTTTCCTCTTTTATTTTTTTATTCTAATTATCTTAGTCATCTTTCTCACGGTAAAGACTGCTTTAATAGAGCATGCAAGTATTTGAAAATTTGAATTCCTTACAGGTTCTGAGTCAAATTACTGTAGTCTCTCTAAAATTCATGTTTATATTCTTCAAGAGGAAAAAATTAGGAGGAATCAAAAAGGGAAGAATGAAACTTAATTTACACATCTTGAATGCCTGCAAAACTGATAGGTTGTTAATCTCCAAACATAAAATATGATCCTTTTTATTAGAAGTCTTTCAGACCGACGTTTCATCTTACAATGGTCTAAAAGGCATCCTACAGAAGTCAAGTTAACTTAGTTTGGTCTAGATTCATATGTGAATAATCTTGCTTAAGATGTGTGTCAGTAAACTCTTACGTGGAAAATTAATTGTTGTAATTGGCTTAAGAGTTTTCACGTTCGAGGCACAGTAGACTAAATTGGCTTTACTTAAAATGGCAACATCTATAGGGAAAAGCCCTGTGTTTATCTAGACTGTAAGGAATTAAAAATTAAAATAGAAGGAAAAGTTAAGGGTTTTCTTTTCTTTTGTCAGATTGGTGTCGTTGGCATCTGTGTGTCAAACAAGTTTTGATCCATGTGGGTCTCCTCCCATATCTGCCTGGGTTGGAATTTCTAATTGCTAGTCAGAGCTTCCTTTTCAGCCTGTTTTTTTGTATGTAAGTGTTAATGAAGAAAATGTTTCCCTTGGGTAGGTGAAGTATTTTGAATTGACCTATCCTAAATTAGATGCTTCTAAGTCCCAGTTGCTCCAAAACTTAATATCCCAATTAATATTTTAAAGTTGTAAAAGGTTTTAAGCTTTTCTGAAACTTAGCAGTGCTGCTAGTGCATGAGAAATTAGAGATTGCCCATTAAGTTGTCTTGCTCATTTTCTATGTTGAGGAAAATATGCATAGGAAACTGAAAAAGGGATGAAAACTCTTAAGATTTTTTAAAGTATAGAAATAAGTGATGAAAATAATGAATGTTCACATTAGGTTAAGGAATAAAGTGGAACAACACTTGTGATTAAATATAATTTCTGTTCTTCAGATAAGTGCCATTGATTTTTAGCTGAATACTGTGAGTTACTGTTTTTAAAATTCTGCCTTAATAGCAGAATTTCCCTTTTAGGGAATTCATTCACTTTTTACCTATATAGAGAATTCTTTTGCATGTGCTTTGAAGTCTAGTTAAGAGTTTTGCTGCTCTTTTGGGAATGTGCCTATAGAGAATCAATATGTTAGACATACGTACATTCATGTTCTTTAAATCTATTCCTAATGAACTTGCTGATGGGTTTTCTAGCACCAAATTGGTCAGCTAACTTTGATGTACCCATGGAGACTGCACATGGCACCAATCTGGATTCCGTTGGGTCTGATGTGTGGAGTACGGAAGAACCTATGCCAGCAAAAGAAACTGGCTGGGCTTCTTTTTCAGAGTTCACGTCCTCTTTGAGGTAAGAATATTAGTGATACAGGGCAAGTGGGCAAGTTCTTCATTATTAAATGTACTGGCAGCTGCTGTTTGTCATCATTAGGATGTATGTCTCTACCCAAGGCTATGTTGGTTGTTTTTTGGAGGGAAACGGAGCGTAGTGTTCAAAGAATCCTCTTTGTTTAGGGTAGCATCATGTAACTTGACCATACAAAGATATAGGCTTTTATAGGATGAGTGGATCCCTAAAGTTCCCCCTGAATATTGGTCACTGACCAGAATTATGCTATGACTTTTTTTAGTATAGGCTGAACCTATGGAAGGGTTATAACTGTTGAATGTGAAGGCTGTAAAATGTCTATGATGGTTCTGTTTTGTCAGTGGTATACAGATTATTAGCTTTCTTGAAAACCTGCATCATTATGCAGCTGATGTTAGAATAGGTAGTTCTACACTATTTTGACATTACCTGACATACACTTTACTCTTTGGGCTTAAACACTGCATTAAGTATAACTGAGGTCCTCTGTGTAGGAATCTAATCATCCCTATAGATGTAAATTTTGAGTTGCCAAAATACTAGCAGTCAAGAACTGATTTCTTCTCCAGCCAGAAAACCATTTCTGTCTTGCTTCCCGTTTCTGTCTGGGCCTTAAACAGCTCTGACGTAAAACTATGATTTTTTTCCATCATAAAGCAGTGAATTGCTTCATCTTTGAGGCAGGTAAGTTGATAACAGGATTATGGGGTTTAGAAGATGAAGTTGCCACAAGTAGTGGATAGAAAGACACTTCTGTAAGTGGTGGGAAGAATTTCAAGTGGTCAGAACTTGTCTTTTGAGTTACTTCAGAATGGAAAAACTTGTAGCTATATTGTATGTGCCATTAAGCAAGCCAATTAGAGTAAAATATTTGTCGTTGACATTTAAGGACTGTGTTAGCAGTGTCAGCAGAGAACTCCTTAGATCTTCCAGGCTGCAAAGAGTGCATTTAAAAAGTAGTTTAACATGTTGGAAAGACTGCAAGGATCCAGCAGTCTTATTTATCTGTGGCATCTCCATTTCAAATAAAAATAACAGTACTGTCAAACATATCCTCAGTCAGCTCAATTCGGGTGGATTTTGTATTAATGAACTTGTTTAGCGTGCCTTAGCCATGCTTAGTTTCATTCTGCAGTTCAGTTATGTTTATAAAGCTTTTTAATTTGTATTTGAAGCTCAAAAGATTCATTAAGAAGTAATTCTCCTGTGGAAATGGAAACAAATGCAGAGCCAATGGATCCCTTAAGTGCAAATGCAACTGGTCTTGCAACACAGCTAGACAGTAAGTACTGTGCATTCAGAAACGCAAATAGATTGATTTTGATACTTTTAGCTAAGAAAGATCTTCCTGAACTTAGGTATGTAGAGACCTCTCATCTGGCTGCTCTGCCAGGTGATGAAAATAACTTGCCAAAAGTTCTGAACTTCGTTTTTCCTATTTAAAACAGGAACCAGTGTTACTTTTGTCTCAAAACAAACAAACAAAAAAACCAACAAACAAACAAACAAAAACAACTGCATATCATGAACAAAGAAGCTAAATATTTTCTGTTAGAGAAGTTTTATATGTGGCAACACTTAACTGAGCTAATGCCCAAGAAAAGTGGTAGCTTCTAGTCTCTTCCCATGAGGCAATAGACCAGTAGCCTTGGTGTTCAGATTTTCCTTCTTGCTCATTGCTTTCCAAACTGTCTTCTCTGTATATATGCACAAACTTCTATTTATGTGAATTAATTAAAGGTTAAACCCATGTTAACTAGTTTTCTATGTATCTTATTAGCAGACAGAATGAAGTGCAGATGGGAAGTCCAGGAAGATTGGGCTTCCCAAAGGTTTGTCTGTACTTCAGAATTTGTTGGCAAAGTTGTACAGTATGGACTGTTGCAATGAGTTTTATACTTCTTTTTGTACAGTCAAAACCCTACTAAAAGCTTATTCAAGCAAACCTGTTGCAGTAACTATTGTTGATGTAAATCACTAGCTGGCTTGCAAAACAAAAGCCATAATTATGGAATATGACTTCTTCCTTAAGCAATCTGTAAAAAAGAAAGTGCTTATGCTCTACATATGTATATAGTGGGGATTGTAGAAAGATGATTCTTAAGGATTCAAGAAAAGCTGAAAACTGGGGAAAAACGTTCTGGTTATTCTGGCCTCTGTGCGTGCTCATGAAATAGAAATGTAACCAGTCATATACTAAAGTACTTAGTTTTATTCTAGCCCCAGGAAGTGTTGCTATGGAGGCCAGCTCAGATGGAGAGGATGATGTAGAAAACACAGACAAGGTAACTGAAACAGTAATGAACGGCAGCATGAAGGAGACTCTGAGCCTTACTGTAGATGCTAAAACTGAAACGGCTGTTTTCAAAAGGTGAGGATATACTTTTTCTTTCCCCTGTTTTACAAGTGCTGTTGATAGAATACTCATCAAAAAGAGTTATAAGTGATAATTCCTAAGACCTTGACTTGAAACCGTTTTTCAAATGTAATCATTTTGAAACTTTACTTCCAATTAGTTATTAGAACATAGGATTTTCCTTATCAAGCTTTAATTTTCACTGGAAGACTGTTAGTGGAAGATCAGCTCTATTTTTGATCCTGATGCACATTACTGTACAATTTAATGTACATCTAAGCTACAGCCTTTTAAACTTCACACAGAACTTCTGGATTGGAATTCAGTGTCTTATGCAGGAGGTTGAAGGGGAAAGATTGAAGGCCAGCCAGGCACTGCTCTTGAGAGTAACTCATTGGGAATTAGAAACTTGTGATTTTTATTTTTTTTTTAGTATGGAGGAAGGAACACTTCTGACTGCGCAACACTTACGAAATTAAATGGCAGTTAGAGAAATGGAACCAAAGCAGTTTAGAGGAGGAATGTGACTCTGGAGTTATATAGCATGAAACCTTAGTGACTTTCTTAGTAAATGACGTAAACTCTCCAGTTTATTCTGTATTTTTTTTTTTTTTTGGATAATGCTTTTTATGGTCTACACTTCTGTTGTTCCAGTGTAGTTGATCAGTTATTCGTGGTGCTTTTACACATAAGCTGCTTTAATTCTGTAACTTCAGATATTGCAAAAAAACAAAGTTAATATAAGGTGGAAGCATATTGTGGCAGTCACTGCCTCTCATCATAGAATTACCTGCTTGTGCTATGGAATAAGGACTTGTATCTTCGTAGTTAAAAGGACACAGAGGTGGTAAGGGACAGGAAGGGGAAGTATAAAGGAGGTTGAAGGAGTGAGGTCTTAAATATGGAGACTGTTTAGCTTTGATACAGAGGTGTCACCTCATACTGATCCAGATATCATACGGCTTTCCTTAAATCAACTTTTAAATATGCCTAGACAGCAAATAACTAGTATTGGGGCGGGGGGGAGATCTAAAGCACTGCATAAATCTAGATTAAGAAAGGATTTCAATAGTGTGTGGAGGCCATATTCTGGCCTGCATACCTGGCAAGGTGGATACAGAACTTAGGTATGAGAGTACAAATTTCTTCCAGTAGAAAATACATCGTTTTGATGTCAGTGTTGAGGAGAAGGGAAGCATTTTAAGGACAGTAGTTGATTTGTGGAAAGCTGCAAAGGCCAAATGTTTCTTGAATTTTCTCATTCTCCCTTTTGAACTAGTAGGAGACAATGAGAGCAGAGATAACCCCTTAAAAAAAAAAAAGAGACCATTTCTGGTGGTGGTGACAAGTATTTTGAACAAATACAGACTTTAATGGTAAAAGAGATAATAAAGCAGATGGGAAACCTGTTTCTTGGTGAGCAGTATTTTTACAGGCTATGCAGGTGTAAGGAGACATGGGAAGGAACTAGGATTCATTTAAAGAGAGGATCCACTGAAAGGAAAACTGTAAGAACAGGAATCAGCAGAGGATAGCATCTTAAAAAAAAAAAAAAAAAATCCTGACTTCTTAAACAAATTCACTACTACAGATGAAGATTGTGTCTACTGTACAGCTACCTTATATCCATCTTTTGCAGTTGTATGGTCATCTTTTTATGTTAATGTGCTAATTACAGTGTGGATGAGACAGGAAAAGGTGGGATAGTGATGCATAAAAGCCCTGGCTATGCATTGGAAACAAGTATTTGTTTCCTAGTGCTAGAGTATTGTTTTTTCACTGAATTATGTTAATTTTTATGTCTGAGAAGAAGCTGTTGAAATAGAGCAAGTTGTGGTCTTATGGGGCATAACACATACATCATACTTCACTATATAGTCATTAGGTAGTTAATAAATACGGACAGTGATGAGTTAGTGATTCTGCTGACTTGTTTCATGGGCAAACTTTATCAATGCCAATTTCTAAGGGAATCTTGAATTTTTTTATACTTTCTTCCCTCTATTTTTTGCATACTTCTGGCTTCAGAGTGTTGAAATCCTATCGGTATGTATAGTAAAGGATTGTAACTGTGATTGCTACCACTTCAGGCTTCACGCACATTCCTTATTTCCTTTCTGATCATATTTGTAATCATTGTATTTCCTGCCCTCTTATCCAGTCAATTTTCAATGGTTTTAAACACCAGTGCATTATTAGGTGTTTGTAAAGTCCAGAATCATATGTTTGATCTTCATGTTTCAGTCATAATTTAAAATCCATTTGCATGTGAAATACGAACCCTTCTCCCAGTTTTCTACTGTTGCCTGAAATTTTCTTTAAGTAAACTTAAAAATTAAATATCTTGTTTCCTTTTACTTAGTGAGGAAGGAAAATTGTCTACCTCGCAGGATGCTTCATGTAAATATGTGGTAGAGGAGAATGCAGAGGTTGTGGAAGAAGCTACTTCAGCTTTGCAGCCCACTAACAGCAGTCCAGAACAGAGGTAACTGCACTCAGAGATACTTTCAATCACATAAGTAGCAGCTTATATATTTTTATAATAGGACTGATCTAGAGAGACCACTGAATTCCGGAGTTTAGTTCAATCTAAATACGTGCTTACATCTGTTTGTAAGATTCTTACAAGCTATATTGTCTGTCCTTACTCTGACTCTTGAGTTGAAACTATTTGCCTTTCAGGATATTGTAAATGTTCCCGTTCTGTTTTGTGATATGTATTGATTCATTGTACTAATTTGATGATATGAAAACTGTGGGGGAGAAAAAGGGGGGGGATAATTTTGACTTTGTCCTGAAAATGTACAAAAGTACGTTTCAAAATTAGAAAATTGTACCATTTTTGATTCTGTATTTTATACTGCAGGACAGCTGGGGGGAGTCTACCAGTGCAGCTACGTGGAAAGGAAATGCTGCCTTAAGACATGCTTGTTTGGTTGTGAGCTAGTCAAATAATTGCCTCTATTTTTGAATCAATTTTTGTTTGCACCCATGTCTTTATCAGGTATTAATCTGAATACTTGTAGATTTGGAGATAACTTTTCAAAGTACGTAAATTTGTTTCAAATAAAGTTCTCTGGAAATACGGAGCAGCCTGGATTGCTCAGCATATTTATTGGAGGAAAGAAGTGACGACATTTTTCTTGTCTAATAGTGCATGCAGTCTCACAGAATAGACAATTCAAGAGACATTCAAGAGACAATTCTGAGGTGACAACTGTCAAACAAAGTTCTTGCATAAACTTTTGTATTAGATTATCAGGTAGGACAGCTTTCTCGAAAAAAGGCGTCTGAAGATGTTTCTCCTGTTCCTTTTCCTGTTGAAGTACTTGTTCTGGTGTGGTTTTTTGCCTCAAAAGTTACAGTGGTCTGAAACATACAGAATCAACTCTAATACTAGTATGGCTTTATCAAAATCAAATTTACATAGGGTGAGATTAATTACCAAATACTAGAAATACTTAATGCAAATGTTTCACATCTGAGCTTGATTCTAGGCTTCAGTTGGGGCAGATTCCCCTTGGTCTTAAAAGCTAAATCAGTGAGGAGCATAAAGCAGATGAAAAGAATTCCATTCCTGAAAGCAGTATTCAGTGAAAACCTTGCTCTTGACTTAATGTCAGAGCAGTATCTGATACGAAGTACCTTCCAGCTCCTGCTGTTTGGGGGTGAGGATGGTTTTGCATTGTTTTAGCCTTGTTCCTCCCAAAAGTCTCACCAGCACAAATGGCTAGATTTGACCTGCTGAAGGCAGAAGTGTTGTCATTCAGCCAGTCCACACAAGCTGCACAGCTCAGCATAAGGTGGGGAGAGCCTCGTTTCCTGTTTCTTAGTTTCACATAGACTCATGTAGTACTTTGCAATTAATCTCTAGGCAAGAGTTCACTGGCCTCCTATGAGAACTAATGGCTTGTTGCACTTCAGGGTGTTAGAATGCCACAAGCTAGAATACTGGCATTGAGGACAAGGGTTGGTATGCTGACACTTCCTGATTTAGGTACAGTTTCAGGGTGCCCAGAGCATATTCTGAGAGGAGGGAGGATTTTGCTTAATTAAAAGCAATTCTAGCGGCTGCTTTTGCCTTGCATTATAAACAGGGAAATGATTCTGAATCTGTAAATACATGAATATTTATTTTGATAGTTACAGTAGTTCAAAAGCTGTTGTTTCTTGACTTGTATAGGTTTTGAACTGTTATTAGAGGAACATATTTCTCACAGAAATCCTGTGGACAGTAATTATTTTTAAGACTGCAGACGCTGTATTATACTCTTAGCTTTCTAGTCAAGACAAAATTGAAAGGTTTTGTAAGCAAAGATTTAGAATATAGCTCTACATATAATACAACATAGCTCTACTACATGTTTCGACTAGTACTTTTTGCAAACTAAGAAGGTGCAAGCCTATTTGATCAAGTTTAGATACTGTCTTTTTGGCACATGTTTGAGCTAGTATGTTTTACCTCTGGTACTAAATGTTACACTAAAGCACTGCTACCTTTTTCTGTAAGCCAGAACTTTCTATTCTGCATATATTCAATGAACTTTAATCAAGAAATTAATTCTAATTGGAAAAAACTGTATATGTGGTCAAAACAGGAAACCCTGAAACTCAAGTCTTTCACAGCCAGCATGTGCATACTAGGTGACTGCCTTCTGAGTAAAGATGCTTCTCTAAACCAATAGAGGGCTCTCAGAGCTAGCAGTTCCTTGGATTGCTTTTGATTATGGGAAATCTCAAGGAACTCCTTTCCTTCAATCTGGCTGGATGCAGGGAAGCTCAGTACTTTCTCTAAAGGTGGCTGTCACAGCAGATCCTCGTATAAGTGCAGAACAAGTGCCTAGATAAATTTAATTGTGCTTTTGGGGCTCCATGCATGTATGACTAGTGGGAGGAGTCGCCTAGGTAGGTCTTTGGCTGGTGGCCAGCAATATCAGTGTCTGCTAGGAGCCCTGTTCTGTCATGGATTTTTTCCAATCAGTAACTAATTTACTGCTCTTTGAAGTCTCAGAATTCCTGTCCATGCAGCACTTGTTTCTTACCTTCCAGGTTTCTCTAAAGTGTTTTAACTTTGTCTAGTGCTGTCTCTCTCTTTATCTAATGTGTACATATTTTTCTTTAAAAAGTGTTTTTAGTGCTTAGCAGCCAAAGACTTAGCTAGGGGGACTCCTGCTGGTCATGTGCATGTAGAGCACGGACCCAAGAGTGGCTTCTCTGTGATGTACACCATCAGAGAACAGGAGTTACAGGTAACTTTTCTTGTGTAGTTCCAAATGGTATTTATATTCTCTAAAGAAATCTTCAAATTTATTCAATAGACTTGCACTGAATGGAAGTTGAAAGTTTTTTGCTTTTGTTGTTTGCAACTCTTAATGTTTTTGTGCACTTTGATCTCTTCATTTGTGTTAATCCAGGGTAATTGAACCCACATGTTTACACCAACTTCTTACCTAGAACTGTTTATACTATCACAATTTTTACTTTTGCAGGTTTGCTCTTTATCTTCCCCATATTTTCTGAACCTCTTGTGCTAATGGACTGAAATTCAGAGTATTTGTAAAACATCAGTTTATAGATTAGATAAGTCACTAAAGCAGTTCTTAAAAAAAAAAAAAAAACTCTTGTTTTTACCTGTTATGTCTTTTCTTATTTTCAAATGCAAACTTAAGTACTCCTGATGTCATCTTTTGTCTCACAGAGTAAGATGTGGAGAAGTCTCAGAAGTGTGCTTTTTATCAGTGATTGATTGTCTTGAGAAGAGAACAGCATCTGTAGAGATTGTTTTTTAGCTCAATAAAGATCAATCACATTTCACTGGTGTGCTGAGTTAACTAAGTGCTGTACCTAATTAGACAATAAGGACTCCAGAAGTGTTGGACTCCAGAAAATGAATGGGATGAGCATGTAACTAGCTTGTGTTCCCTCTTTTGAACTTCGTGGAATTCCACTTTGAAGTTTTATTATACTTACAAGAAAACATTATTTTCTTGGCTTCACTGTGACATGAATGTTAGATCCTTGCAATCTGAACTGTAGAAATCAGTAGCTTTTTGGAGGAAATAGTGCAGGTTTCACTAGTGACCTGACACGTGTGAAGAGCACAATGTCTCACGTTGGAAAGGACCCACAAAGATTGTCTAGTCCAACTCCTAGCTCCACACAGGACCAACTAAAAATTAAACCATGAGCATTGTCCAAATGTCTCTTGAAATCCAGCAGGCCATGGTGCAGTGACTGCTTCCCTGAGGAGCCTATTTGAGTGCCTGACCACCCTCTGTGAAGAACATTTTCCTCATATCCCATCTAACCCTCCCCTGCCCCAGCTCCAAGCCATTCCCTCGGGTCCTGTCACTGTCCTCAGAGAGCAGAAATCATCACCTGCCCCTCTGCTCCCCTCCCCTCAGTGTCCTCTTCCCTAGGCAGAACAAACCCAGTGACCTCAGTTGCTCTTCATACGACTTCCCTCTAGATTTTCATCATCTTTGCCTTCCTTTAGACACACTCTAATAGTTTTATATCCTTATGTTATTATAGCACCCAAAACTGCACACAGTACTAGAGGTGATGCAGAGAGCACAGCGGGACAATCACTTCCCTCGACTGGTTAGCAATGCTGTGCTTAATGTACCCCAGATAGAGCTGGCCCTTTTGTTTGGCAGGGCACACTGTTGACTCATACTCAGCTTGCTGTCAACCTGAACTCCCACATGCCTTTCTGTTGCACTGCTCTTCAGCCTCTCATCCCCCAGTCTGTACATATATCCAAGATTGCCCTGTCCCAAGTACAGAATCCAGCACTTGCTCTTGTTAAACTTCATATGGTTGGTAATTTCCCAGCCCTCTCTAGTCTGTCAAGATCTCTCTGCAAGGCCTCTACCCCTGAGAAAGTCTACAGCTCCTCCTAGTTTAGTTAATTTAGTGTTGTCTGCAGTCTGGGTATGTGGGAGGGGAGAACATACTTTGAATGCTTCCTGTTTCTTGTATACTTACATTTGCTTTTGGCCTCTTAGGACTGATCAACGCACCCTTTTAGGAGAGACGTCTGTTAATGGCCCTGTATGATACATGATGTCTACTGCCTTGGCTGAAGAAATGAACTGATACCCAGGTGTTTGAGCATTTCTTGAGGATTTCATCTAGAGCCTGTTGAAGCCAGTCACTGCTGCACTAATTTCGCAAGGGATCAGGACCAGCAACATTTATATTCTAGATTTTAAGACATTGTACAGAAATTCATAAGTGTAAAAATATTGCACATTGAGAAATACCAATAATTTTTGCGTATGTTTATATTGTATTGTTCTAAATAATGGGTGGCCTGTGAAATAAGATCCTGCTACCCGTGTAATGATGACAGTAGTGTTACTATAGTTAAAAATGGCTGTAAGAATAGTTTTATAAAAAAGTGAATACACAAATCTAATGTATTTGAGACATAACTATTTGACGATTAGTGTGACCAAAGTATTTAGCAGTTTTTCATACATTTTTCACCTTGTAAAAAGAAAAAGGAAAAAAAAACAAAACCAAAAAAAAATAATAATAAAACAATTCATGTTTCTTCCAGGTTGGCGAAGAATTGTAGAACTGAAATGCCCTCTAAATGTTATTTTGGTTGTTTTAGCTTACGAAAGTGATTTAAATGAGAATTTTTGGTGTTCAGCATTTTACAACAGGTTTTTTAATTGGTAATTGTTTTCTGTATTGTTTAAAACAGATCAAAAATGTAAGTCTATTGGTAGAGATTTTAAGTATTTATTGCTACAACTTAGTTGACAAATTGATGTTACTGTAAAGCCATATGTTCTTCTAAGTCTTGTTTGCTTGAAACAATACCTTACAGGTGAAACACTAGAATATTTGAAGTGCACATGGCTTGTTGTGTTTAAGTGGTTCACCTGCCTTTTAACCCATTCACCAAGATTTACTTTAATACCAAGCATTATACAATGGAACATTTCAGAACAATCTGCGTATTTAAAACGCTATAATCCTCTTAGACAAGTCAAGTAAATGAAATGCCCGTGCTGCTAATGTAATTACAGTACATGCATTTTAAAAGTATATAGTGTTCTTTTAATACAAATTTTGGCAGCAGAGCATGTTAATTGTTACTTTCACTGTACTGATCTGTGTGAGGCTTTCATTTGTATGTTCTAAACCAGTTTTTTCACAGCTGGTTTGTGTATATATATATAGTGATTATGGAAACTAATTCTGTGTAATTTATAATTTTCTATGTCATTGTACAATTCCAACAGCCTTCTCAAACAAACAGAAGCAATATACTGTATATTGCCACATTGTCTGGTGAAAGGGTTAAAGTATTTCACCTGCACTTTTAGATGCAAATCCATTTTTATTTCCTTAATAGTTATATTCATTTATTTTTACATCATTTGTTTTCCTGACCAGTATTTAAAGCCAAAAGGATACTCTAAACAATGGCCAATGATTTATTTTAGAAAGCGTCCCAAGCAACGTGCCTAAACATTACATTGCATACAGAAATAATAAATAATTAAAAAAAAAAAAAAATTTGGTGGCATTGCCCTTATTGTTTTCTGTCTTGCATTTTCTCAGCAAATTTTAGTGGCATGTGTCCTTGCATATTGTTTCAAACTGAAGAGTTGTCTGTAAAAAGAAGGGAAAAAACACTATCGTAAGTGGAATCAGAAACACTGCCTCTTTATTTATACCTTATATATGACGGAATTGAGTTAGTTAAAGTTGTTCCTGCTGTTCAGATTGCGTCTAGATCGTCTACGTTCTCCCTTCTCATTCTGGATCTGAACGGTTGTGAGTGCTTTCCTGTGATGTATTCTTTGCATCTCAAAACATGAATTGTGAAGACTTAATTTAGATCATGATTGTTTACTTTGTATGTGTCACAGTCATCCACAATAAGAAACAAATCTTGCCTAGCCATTGAGTACATTTTGTCTTGTTTCATGAGATTCAACTTATTCATTTACTCAGTCTTATGTGATTGTCTCAGTATTTTACCCAGTGCCAGCAAGTTAAAGAAAAAAGCTGCACACTTTGTTCCCCTTTAGCTTTTCAAGCCGCATTTGTAAATTTCCCTAACACTCTGCATGAGAAAGGTAAGGTCTCTGCACATTTAGTCTTCATTTAAACTTGGAGGATGCAGGCTCTGATGATGTGGCATGTTTGAGACCAAAAATAGTTAATTTTTAGGATTGTTTTGGAGACTGTCATAACGTGCAACTATATATTGTCAAGGTATACCACAGGCTCTTAGCTGTAGGGCTTAATATGGTCTCTGTACCATTTACTCGTTTTCATTGGAACTAGTGGACTAATATTCACTACTCAGCTGACAGCCTTACTAGGTCTTAAGCTTACAGAATATATGTGCAAGGACTGCTCATTACCTTCTTACCTTAAGCAGCTTCTATAGTGGCTGCAGATGAAACGGATAAAACACTGCAGTAAATAGTTAGCAGAGAACCTGAAACAAACATTCCTGCAAGAAGTAAAGGAGGGACAGCGCTGTCTGTGTCAATACTGCCTAAATACAGCTCAGTATAAAAGAGACTTGTATCCCTTTTGTCTAAGGGCTTTGTCAGGATAATTGCTTGCAGAACTTAAGAAAAGAGAACAGTGCTAGAGATATGATTTTCCTGCACTCAAAAGGAGAAAATTGCAGCCAGAGTGACAGATACGTGATTCCAGCTTTTAATTATTTTTATAGTAAAAGTAGTTCTGGCTTTCAGTGCATTAAGAACCCTGGCAATGTTGTATTTGGCATGCTCTTTTGCTTGGTGTCTCATAGAAGATTGCACAAAACTAAGATTCAGGACACTGCACAAAGATACAGTGATGTGTTGTTAGAATTACAAAAATGACATGCTCATGATGCAGGCTTTTACAAAGTAAATGTTCCTTTTTCATACAAGTTAGAAGCTAAATGGAGGTGAAGGCTGATAAGTAAAAGCATGCACGTCTAAAGCTTGAAGAGCCCTCTTCTGTGAATCTGTACACCACTTAATTCCTACTGCTTTATGAGCCCAGTAATTTGCCTCTGACTGTATATAAAGAACACTAATTATATTAACTATTTGCTTTTAATAGTTCCGGATAACATACTTTACTACTAGTAACTACAACAAAACAAAACACCACCCCCCCCCAAAAAGTAAAAATTTACAAAAAAAAGTAACTTAGTTTGTAACTGATAATAGGTCTAAAATTCTGATGTGGCATATCTTTTATATATTAGGGGGTTAGATGTAACTGAAATAATAAAAGCCATTTTTATACATATCTAAAGAGCCCCCCTGACAAGTAGGGTGACCCAGAGCACATTGCACAGGATCACATCCAAGATAGTTTTGAGTATGTCCAGAGAAGGAGATTCCGCAGCCTCTGTGGGCAACCTGTTCCAGTGCTCTGTCACCCTCACAGTAACCAAGTGTTTTCTCATAGCTAGCTGGAACTTCCCATGGTTCAGTTTGTGCCCATTGTCTTTTGTCCTGTTGCTGGGCACCAATGAAAAGCATCTGGCCTCATCCTCTTGACACCTTCCCTTCAGATATTTAACACATTGGTAAGATCTCTCAGCCTTCTCCAAGCCGAACAGGCCCAGCTCTCTCAGCTTTTCTTCTTATGGGAACTGCTCCAGTCCCTTAATCATTTTAATAGCGCCTTCGCTGGCTTCACTCCAGTAGCTCTATGTCCCTTTTGTGGTGGGGAGCCCAGAACTGGACACAATGCTCCAGGTGTAGCCTGGGCAGGGCTGAGTAGAGGGGAAGGATCACCTCCCTCGGCCTGCAGGCAACACTATTCCTAATACACCCTAAG
The DNA here is from genome assembly GCA_011076525.1 of Nettapus auritus. NCBI lineage: Eukaryota > Metazoa > Chordata > Aves > Anseriformes > Anatidae > Nettapus > Nettapus auritus. Next base: position 45,970,745 of record CM021769.1, read on the forward strand.
ATATCATTGGCCTCCTTGGCCACAAGGGCACATTGCTGGCTCATGTTTAACCCGCTGCCCACCAGGTCTCCCACATCTTTCTCCACAGAGCTGCTCGCCAGCAGGTCACCCTCCAGCCCATACTGGCGCTTGGGGTTATTCCTCCCTTCTTGCAAGACCCTGCACTTGCCTTAGTTGAACTTCCTGAGGTTCCTCTTGGCCCACCCCTCCAGCCTCCCTCTGAATGACAGTACAGCCCTCTGTGGTATTAGCCACTCCTCCCAGAGATTCTTAGCAGTGAAGACAGATCAAATACAGCTTTCAATAAGTCTGCCTTCTCCTTCATCACCAGGGCACCTGCCCCATTCAGCATCAGGCCCACATTTTCCCCAGTCTCCCTTTTGCTACTCATGTATTTGAAGAAGCCCTTATTGTTGCCCTTGACATCACATGCCAGGTTTAATTCCAAGTTGGCCTTCTTTATCTCATCCCTGCATATTCTGATGTCTGTAACTCTAAGTTTCTTGTTTACTAGTCAGAAAATAAATAAATAAATAAAATTTAAGTGATCTCTGACTTTGGACAGCAGTTACATAGACAGCAGTATGTTCCATTTCTTTCTTAGGCAGCTCAACAGGCAGCTCTGTTAAGTGACAGACAAAAAATACAGACTGAGAAAGGTAACATAAAGAAGCAGTGACAAGAAAAATGCTAAGGAATTTAGTAATTATCCTATGAATTTAGTAATTATCCTATGACTTAGTAAATATCCTAAGATGAACCGTATAAACAGAGTGCTTCAGATGAAGGTCAGTTCCAATTTCAGAAACATGTCTTTAAGAGTGTGCTCCATTTCAGTTATTAGGACTAGCTTTCCAGGGTGAAACCACATTTTTAATTTGATCTCATGGACTTGTGAGGTATATTTAACTTTAATTCCCTGTTTGCCAAAAAATAAAATTTATCTACATTTTCTAATTTTATTCCTTACTACAATTTATGCTTGCTTGTTCTTGTCTTTGTCTCCTTAAAAAAATCTGCAGAGCAGGCCTTATGTTTGCAGTTTTCCACTCCCCTAGTACAAACTCGTGTTTATCATCATGTACAAAGAGCAGCTATTCTCTGTTCTGCCCTTGATATGCAGCACTGATGGCTGAGGATTTCTCACTTATGCAAACCTTCTGGAGGTAAATAAAACAATGTAAGCACTACTATACTAACCACTGCAGAGCCTGCACCCCAAATCTCTGAGGAAAAACATGAAAAACTTGAATCATGTTTCACTGTATTTTTCAACCCTTTTGTTGCTTTCCCTCCGTTAGTTACAGGCTAAATCATTCTCCTCATAATCAGTACATAAGAACTCAATATCACTGTTTCATATTTGCTCCTTGTATCATAAATTTCACCATACCCACTCTCTTCATCTCTGTTGTGCTCTCCTTTGCGTGAAACACCTCCCATGGTAGAAAATGCTCGGCCTATTAGTGGCCATATAGCAGTAGGACACTTCTGTAATTGAAATGAAAGAGCTTCTGAACTTGGGTCCTGAAATCCTCAGCTGTAAACATTCCTGTAAATCTTCTGAGCCCATACATCCACAAGACTAGGAGTCCTAAATTAAGACTTAAGTTTGTGCCATATGGGAAGGGTTTGAAAGTATCTGAATTCAACATAAACACTAGAAAAGATGAACTGCTTTTTAGTGGTGCTGCTGGGATATAAAAACCAAAACCAAAACCAACCAACCAAAAACCATACATATTTCTCTCAGATATACACAGGCAAAAGCTTGGGGCTTTTTTTTTGGAGTTCGTAGAGGCAGAGTGCTGATTTTATGTGATCAAGAAAAGAGGAAGCTCATTTCTTATAAACACATTAATGCCGTCATTGCAAAGGAGTTAGGTATTAAGTTATCCAAGTTGACAAACAAACAAACAACAACGACAACAACAACAACAAAAACTGCACAGGCTATTTGGACCATTCTGGCTTTTAGAAATATCCATCTGAAAGTAAAATAGTACATTTTCTGACATACTGAATCATAGGTGAAAGTGAACTAATATAACTCTCCTCTGAGCTCACAAACAAGCCGCTCAGATCTTTTGAGTGTGTCATGAAGTTGATGTCAAATCAGTTGATGTCAGCTGGTAAAATGAACGTTAATACCTGCAGTTCTAGGTGTAATTTCAAATTTCTACCAGATCTTTGATTTTTTACTGGTTAAAAAACAAACAAACAAAAAACCACTATTGGTTCATACAGGCAAAAATAATCTAAGACATTGAATCTGATTCAGAATTTGATGCCTTATTATGAGTTAGAACAATACTTTTTATATCTTGTACAACCTCTTTTGTGAGTATTGAAATATAAGTTATTGCTATTATTATTACTGAAATTTATTAATTTAATAGATTTAATAAATTGTTGAAATTTATTAATTTGATAATTGTTAATGAGTAATATCATGGCAAATTCCAAAATTTTGAATACTTTTATGAGTAGATCTCAAACTTAGTTTTAGAAAATGAAGAATGATGAACAATAGCCATAACCTAGTAATACTTTGAAATGGGGTTAAAAAATCCTAAATAAATAGGTACATTTTTGAATAATAGGAGTATGTCTGAAATTTGAAGGGGAAAAAGCCAGTTGAAGTGCTGTAAAACAAGAAGGGACCACCAAAGTTGTTCAAAGACCAGACATTCCCTTTAGTTGTATTTATGCATTTCTTTGTGTAAGTTGGGGTGAGTTGTCCTTTTCTGATCCTGATATGAGATGTAAGCTCTACATTTTTACGTAGTCAGTGAAGCTGTGAGGCATAAGGTCATACATCAGCTGAACATAAATCAGTAGTTGGAGGAGTCAGATAAAAGCAAACATATTACTGGGAAATTTACCAGAGTATTTCCTGTATTCATGAAAAGTTCAGCTGCAGAACTTGAGGAGAGCTTTTCGTTTTTTAAAAAAATGTATCCATTTGGACAGAGGACATAGAAAGCCATGTGAATTATAGAGATCTAGTAAGTACAACTTATGAAAAACACTTCTACAAATTTTTGGTTAGCTGGTAGATAATTGAGGTGAGAAGTAAATGTTCAGATGGGAAAAAGACTATTGCAAGAAAATAGAAAACCTTGGTCTCCAAAGCTACATTTTCGGCCACTGGATTCTTGATAAAGTACTGTCTGTCCACTTATATTGACACAAAAAAATATTGTTCTACTACAGTTAAAGTTTGCCTACAATAAAATGATGCAAAAGCCTGGAAAGTTTGTCGTCCTGATAACAATTCCTTGCAAATTTCCAAAACAAATACAACATGGATCTTTTGAGTCATCTGTTTTACTGTGAAATACAGCTTGTGGTCTAAACTGATTAGATGAATGCTCTGTTGCAAATAATCTACATCCTGTAGATGGGGTTATCAGACTATATGCAAATGAAGGAAAATCCACTTTTTAAATTTATCTGAAATCAAATACTTATTTCAGGATAAGTGACTTGGAAATGCCTGATGTCATGTTCTCTACTGTGCAGTTCTTTATTTTTGAAAAAAAAATAAAATAAATTTTTATATCATTTATTGTAATAAAATAATCTTTGATAAAATAATATAGGAAAGAACACCGATGCAGACAACAGGCAAGTGATTTAAAACAGATGTGAAATTCCCTCTATGTAGAAAATTATAGGCACTGGTGATGACATTAGACGCATATGACTAATCACAGTTAATGCTTGCTGTTGCCAATTAGACTTATTAGCACAAGCAATTTGAGCACAGGATGACATTACTTTAATTACTGTAAGCAGCTTGTTCATTTATTGAGTAGTGTGCATTTAGAAGAGGGTTACTCCATCTACAAATTAATCATAACCTTCTTCATCATTAGAAATTCAGGAAAACTGAGGGACGAAAGACTTTACCATGGAAAGAGAAAAAATTGGGTGATGAAAGTCTGACAGTAATTTTAGTATTTTACTACTATTTTATTTTTTGATAAAAAGACAAAAGCTATTGTATGATTTCTGTCTGAAAGCTGTACGAGTGGGACAAAATTGCTACCATTAGAGTTAAGGCAAGACATTATGACCATTAGGTGGTAGCAATGCAAAAAAAATCTTGTGAAGAAAAAAATAAGGCTGAACATATTTAGAGGGAAAAAAAAAAAAAAAAAAAAAAAAAAAAGAAACCCAGAACTTATTTTGTACTCTTTTATCATAAGAAGATGCACTCCATTTTGTTAGTCATCTGCACATGCTTCAGTTCCTTTGCACATGGAAGAACTTTTTTTCCCCCTTTCTGGAGCAGTGATTTTTTTTTATTATTATTATTTTTTATTTATTTATTTTTTGTGGCAGACTGCCACAGCTTGTTCTCAGGATGAGTAGATTTCTGTTCAGAATGATCTCTCTTTTCTCATTTCTGTGAAGAGCTCTAGCAATACATACCAAAGTGTTAAAGGGCAGAGGTATATACACAGCAGCAATCCAAGTGAAATTTTAAGATTTCAAAATATGAAAGCTTTTGACAAAATCTGTCTGGCTTGTCAGGGGCTTGCTGATTTGGTGGTGGTGGTGGTTTTGCTGTTATTTTGTTTGTTTGTTTGGTGTTTTTAAAACAAGGTCACCACTTAAAAGTTTCTTTGCTCTGGGCTCACACAGTGTGCAGTATTGCCTGAAAAGTTGTGGTGCTTTTGTCAAAGACTGGGATCACAGCATCTGATATTCTATGATGACACTATCAAAATAGTCATGAGACAAGGATGAGGTTGAAGAGTAAATGTGAAGATTGCTGTATTTTCCTGGCTGCAGAAAGTTGTTTTTATTCTTCATGAGTTCTTTGCAAAAATTTTAAAAAAAAAAAAAAAAAAAAAAAAAACATCAACACCACCACCACCTGTGGTGTTTGCAGCCTAAAGGATACAAAAACTACAATGCATATTTGCAATGACAAATTAGCAAACGTTGGTGGGCAGTACATTTTCCATTGTTGTTTTGATTTTTTAGCCATGGAGATACCATTGCATTGCCAGTGAGCAATTTGGGGCCACAGAAATTATATCAAAGAAAGAAGGACTTTGCCAGTGTTATTCAAGGAACAAAGCCCAAAGGAGAAAGAATTAGCACTTCAGGCTGCTGTGTAGGAAAGGGCATCGAACCATTGGCTGCAGAAAAGAGAATCTCCAGAGAAATGTGGAGCAGCAAATTCATTTCAACACCATTCTTCACTCACTGAGAGCATCCCAGACATGAAACACAGCTTTGCACACATTTCGACACTTTAGCCTTTGAAAGGCTAGAACTGGCCTAGTCTATAGAAAGAGTATTCCACTCACCGATTCTCCTGATGTTACTATTTAAAATAATGTCATTTGCATAGGAATTTTAATGACTCATGAAGACACAATGCTGTGTGTGAGGGATCCAGTGAACACCTGATCCCTATTTTGCATCACTCTAATAATCTAATTCACATTTTCATAAGATGTGGGGGAGGCAAGAAAGGAAGGGGCAATCATACCACTGTAGTTTAAGTTGTTCATAAATATACAATTCAACGGGGAGGAAGAAGACCTTGCCAATGTTTTTGATATTTTGTGATGAGGTACAATTAAAAGCATATTTACTATGCAACTGTTATTCTGCTCTGATCTGGCCAAGACTAGCTATTTGAGCTATCCCAAGCAAGCGTTGTTCTATGTCACTGCTGATGGCTCTTTCCATAATGCTGCCAGCTACTGTATTCAAACTGTTGGCAGGGTCCTCTCACTGCATTTATCTAGTTTGGAATTTAGATATCCCTGTCTGCTAAGTGTGGAGAACAGGCTCAAACTCTGCTAGTCCTGATCCTATCCCATTATTCGTTGGCATGCCCTGGGAAATTACTAATTTTTATCAGGTTGCATTTGCATAGACTATGGGGCTCTTTCAAAGACAGAATTCACTGTGTGATCCCCAGGCTTAGACTGATAGAAAGAAGTAATGTAAGAAGACAGAATTGTTTTTTGTGCTTGTTTCGTGACCTGAGGTTCTATTTTGGCTGACTATAGTAGTCAGCAGCACGTTAGTCTGTACTTACCTTATGCAAATAATTTCTATAATGAATGCATTTTCCAGTGGTGAACTGCCCACCTCACTCACATTAGAGACTCACAAATGCTTTTTACTCTATCACACCTAGTCGCATTGCTCATGAAGCAAATAAGGAGTATTCAGCATAATTATATTTCCATAATACTGATGCTTCTTATGTTTCCTTTGTGCTGATCTTTCCAGAGTCTTCTGCAACCCTTTATATTATCAATACAATTTTCTTTGGCTACTTTCTTAAAGTAAAAAATCTAAATAAGCCTGTATGTTTTATAACAGTCTGAAATATCTTACCTTAAGCCAGCTTTCACGGAGAGCTGCAAAATCAGGAATGCTTGCAAAATAGAAGCACAGAGTAAAAAAAATATGTAACTCCCAGTAAAAATATATAAAAAGTGAGCTTAAGTGCAAAGCATATGGATATTTTTCAAAGCAACGGAGTAATTCTGTGCTAGCTGTTCGGTCATCCAATGATCTCATTCTCATTCCATGTCAGTATCAAGCTATTTGTAAACATGCTGGCTCAACAAGAGTCCAAGCTCTGTTCACATACATGTTCAACTTTCTTTGGCTCTTTAATATGCAGTACTTTATTGCTACTCCCATGGGACAGCAGCTACTATCTCAGCCTGTATTGTACAGGGCCAACCTGACCACTGGATAGTACTCAATAAAATATTTCCTATCTAACTGTAGTGTGTAGATATGTTAACCTTCTGTAAGACTGTCTAAATTCGCATTCCCATCCTCTGTCTTCCCTCCCTGTTTTTTTAACTGTCCTGATTTAATTACAGAAGTTGATTATAGTCCCATCTTAGGAGACGAGTTTATCATTGGTAGAGCATTTGGATACAAGCCTGTAATGTAAACTGTTTTTTCTGGGCATCTCAAGATACCTTCACCCTGATGAAGGGGATCCCACTTCTCCATTGACTTTTAAAACATGGTTATCAATTAATGATGTGGAAAAGACTGTACATAGAAAGGCAATAAAATTTGTCCTCTGAAGTGAAACAGGAGAGCAAAAATTGAAGTAATCTGCACCACATTGCAAAATGACTTCACAATATTGAATAAAAACAGACAATATTCTAAAGAATAAATAATATTCTAAATAATATTCTGAAGAATTTTATTCTGAAGAATATAGAATAACAGTAAAAGGTACTGAGAGCAACAGCAGAGATGATAAAAGGTAAGAAACAGCATATGCAAAAGATAAATGGTATTTGTCATCTGTGCTGAAAAAAGTGACTGAGAACATGATGAAGAGATTTAAAATCATGAAGAGAAAATGATCATTTTTCTACACCACAAGAAGTTTATTGAACTAAATTACCAAGCCACAGATTTAAGAAAAAGGAACTATATAACTAAATTTGGAACACTGCTGCAAATTACTGTGGAGGAAAAAGCTTGGACAGGTTCAAAAGTGGTTAGAGAAATTAAAGGCAGAGAATAAAAACATCAGGACTGTTCAGTGTATTGAAACACCCCTCAGCTCAGGAAGTCCACATGCCACACACTGTTATAACAGGGGGGATATCAGGAGCAATGTCACTGAACTTATCTTTTTCTTCTTTCTTTCCCCAGCCATCTATTACTGTCTCTCTGAGTCAGATCAGTAGTAGATGTCTGCTTGAAAAAGCAAGCTTTGAACAAAATCTGTATTAAAAGGAAGTGTTAAAATGTAAAACGTTTCTCATTCATGTAAACAGACTTATGTATTAATCACAGAAATACTGGCATAATCAGACATTTTAAAGTACAAATGGAAATTTTCTATCAGCTAGCTTCAAATTATTAGATGAGATATTAGTGGCACTCCAGCAGTGCCTCCAGCTAAGGGGAGTGAGTCCCAAAGCAATGTGTATGATTATGACTATATTTTCATATAGCATGTCTACAGGGATTAAAAATTGTTTTGAAAGTGGAGACTGACTGACTTCAGAGTCATCTAATTCATCACTGAGATACAGTCCTTTTATGCCAGTTAGTTGCTTTTGCCAACTGCAGATGAAGAAATCTTTTAGTTGGAATATTAGAGCTTGCCAATAGTTCATACACTTTCCCTACACTTGAGTTTAATAGCTACTTAGTCTAAGTAGTACTATTAGGATTGTAAGTTAACTGTGCCAAAATCTTAAAGTATTGACATTAAAGCTATCTCAAAAACACTGATTCTTACCCTTAAAAAAGTTTACCCTTTCTTTATGTCCTCTTTGAGACTCTAAATACTGGTTAGATTCTGGAATAAGTTATACATCCTACATTTTTATAAAAGAGTCCTGCTTGAGAGCAAATCACACATCAAGAACTGTTTTATTTTTCTATTGATAAGTTCTGTATTAAAAAAAACAACAAAACAAACAAAAAAAAAAACCACAAGGCTGATCTTTACACAACAATAATTTCCTTACTTTTCCCCAATGCATGTTCCCTGCAAGCAGGTTTTAATTCTTTATTCTTTCCTGTTAAAATTGCTTCTTAATTTTTGATCTGTCATGCAATCCCCATAGAAGTATTATATATTGATGTTTAATTTAAATGAAATATTTATTTATTATATGATAAACTGCCAAACACTGTTACCAAAGGTACCCTGATATTTTGATATAACTCATATTTACCTACATCACAGGAACATTTATAATTAGGTTAGATTGTAGTTTATCAATACGAACTCACAGAGCAGTTGAAAGAGTTCCCAGAAGCTTTAGTAAAGAATTCTCTCTTTTTTACTAGAAGCTATGTTTCTGGGGAGTAGAAAGCATTTTTCAGGGTGAAGGACTTGGCAGTAGGCCTAATTCTTTAAGACTGAGAAAATATATAAAAAAATTAAACATCCACAACAGCTTGAATTATTGGCCTACTTTTTTGTCATGTTTTATTCAAGAGCATACATACTGCATAACTTTGTGTTAAGTGAACGTGTAATCACAATTAAAAAAAAAAAAAGTTTCTGGAAACCTTCATATCATTTATTAAAATGACCGTAATTCTTTAAGACATTACTACAGCATAAAAGGAAAATTTCAGTTACATGTATGGCTACCAAGAACAGGTACAATAGCAGATGATAGGTAAACCAAAAAGTAGAGTAGGTCAGCATTTGAGCTATGGTCTGTAAAATGCTGGAATCAGCTGAGGAAAAGGAAGGCAGGAAGGAAGGAGGGAAGGAAGAAAGAAAAGGAGAAAGAAAAGAGGGAAGAGAGGAAGAGAGGAATGGAGAAAACTGTTTGTATCATCTTGAACTCAGGGATGGCAATCTAACAGATTCTGACAATCTCCCTCTGCCTTTGATTTTCTTTCCACTTTTTAAGTACTAATACCATCCACATTTTTTTTCTGGTTAGAGGCCAAGGTGCTCTAATTATATCCTTAAACCAGGTGATAGAAGAACACTGATTTTATAAAATATTTCACAAACAACGTATCTAATATTTACTATCATAAATATTTGTTATTATATAACTTTATAAATATTTCAGCAAAATGCAATATGAAGACTAGCTGAGGAACAAGCCCAAGCAATAAAACAGAGTCTAGCAAACAGAATGATAAGGACACATAGATGTGCATACAGACAAATGTAATTCACTTTGCTTACAGTGGAATTTGTCTGCAGATAAGAGGACTAATTTACTACTTAATGTTTTCCAAATAGTCTATGAATTAGTACTTTGTTTTAAAAATGCTGTCTTGAGAAAAGATTAGTATGCTTCTTAATAACCCAGAATGACTCACAAGGCTTCACAGTTGACACCAATTGCATTTTAAAGGTCTTCGTTTGCAGAATTCTAATAAAAAACATTTTAGATGCCTCTAAATATTGAAATGGTTTTGAAATCATTAAAATTTCCCTAAATATCACATACATTCTTCAAATAGGAGTTAATGCATGAATAAAAAGCAAATAAAATAAGCAAGCTAACCATAAATACACATAAAATGAGTAAATTTCATTTATACAAACTATGAATGCCATTTTCTAACAGTAGACTGTACAGTGATAAATGACAGATAAATGTGATGCTCTTTAAAGATTCAGTAACAATTTCTGAAACCAAGATCAAGATTTCTGTTATGAGAGAAATCGTGGAAAAGAAAATGATCTAGCTATTTCTAACATCTGAGCTTCAGGTCAGAAAAAAAGCGGAACTGCCACCTCAAAGGATTTTTTTTCTTACTGTTCTAAAACTGCTGTAATTACTAGCATTATGCACACAGGACCTTTGCAATTAAAGAAACTATCTAATATGTGGCAAGTCCCTGCTGTTTATGCAGTCAACAATGAATCTTCCAGCATTTTTTTTCATTAGCTTACGTTTTCATACTTGAGTTACAAATGAAAACGTGGCCATGGAAAACATCACATTTTTATCAGTCATGGTCTAAAATTTGAAACCATGTCTGTGATATTTATTTCAGAGATGCAATTCAATGCAGTCCTAGGACAGCACATACTGAGTTTTTTCATCTTCATGGCTATAATTTTTTTATTATTATTTTTAACAAGCTTGGTTTCTTCAAGTTGAAGTCTATAACAGAAGATTTAGTCAACACCAACATTCTTCAGAATTATTTTGAAAACATATTTATTGTTGCAGTCTTATTTTCTTGTATGGTAAATGAATAAAAGAAGGAAAAAGTGGTCATTCATAGAATCAAATGAAATACAGAAATGTCTTTTAAAAGATGGGGCATTTATCTTTCTTGTATTCTGTTCTGTTCATTTTATTGAGGTGTCTATATTTCCGAGTGGAACATGGGAAAATAGAATATGGAACAAACCTGGAGTGACCTCATTCAAAAATAAGGCATCTCAGTTTATCTGAAGTAATGAAAAATGAAAAGCACATATCTTATTTTACCTTGCAGCATTTTCAAAGAAGTTTCTGTGATACATTCAGAAGGTGTCTGCTGCTAAATAATGCAGCAGAAGGATTTGCATTGTTTCCCCTACATTGGCTGGTGAATGTTCCCCTACAACAAAGTTTTCCAACTGCTTATTCTCCAAGTTTAGCTCTTAAAATACCAAGAATTTCAGCAAGTTCTTACTGGAAGCTGTTTGCCAGTGAGGCTTTATATACTGTTTTGATTATAATGCACAAAACTTGAAAGATTATAAGTTAATTTTGAAAATATCATTTTCAGACATCACATTTCATAAGCCATTGTCTTTTTGCACCTTTAGCTGTAGTTCAACTTCACATTTTTCTTGAATTTCTGAGTGTAAATAACTGCCTACTTATAAAACATTAGGTTGTACTTCCCACAGCATTTGATAGCTCTACTAGTCCTACTTAAAGGGACCCCTAAGAGCAATAGGATATTACACTGGAGCAAAATATTAATTACCGGGAGAAATTTTGAAAGGAAGCTACATTTATATACACTAAATGAACTTATTTGACAAAGTTCTCCAGAAAATTGGCACAGACTATCTGCCATACCAGTCAGATATTAAGAATATTGAAACTTACTGAGCAATAGCCTTTGGATTTTACTTAGAGTGATATAATGTTAAAGAATTGACGGTGTTCAACAGACATTTTAAAAATGCCTGAAATAACCTCTGTATAAGTCACAGAAGGAACCCATCTTTTAAAGCTGTAAACAAGTCAGGGCAGACAACTGAAAGCTGATGAAGCCCAAATGTCCTCTCCGTATAAACAAGAATTTTATACTCATTTTCCATAAAAGTGACTGGATTTGGCATGTTACAAGATACATTTTTGACCACTTCGTAGTACAAACATAGAAAGGTCTATGGAAAAGAGTGGTGTGAAAAGAAGAAAAAATGCTAATAAGACACTGTTTTACATAGTAAGGAGGAATTATATATATCTAAAAGTAATTTAAGCAATAAATAGATAACTAATAGTCTATTTTTATGGATCTATGGATATCTTTACCCCATAGTGGAGGTAGTCCTTCTGACCCCCCATAATATTTGATTTATTTGTTGAATCATGTGTGGGTGATGCCAGATTCTGTAGTTATATCAATTCTCTTCACAAAGATGTATTAATGATATTCTGGACATACAAAGAAAAATAAACTGGAAACAGAATAAACATAATTATTCCTGTTTTTATCATGCTAGGAAAATGCACCTTAAGAAGAGTGTTTTATTACAGAAACATTTATAAAATTGCTTGTTTTCTTCTTGAAGTGCTAATGCACACCATTTACCTTTTCAAGCCAGTAGATATCTAATGAAAAACAGGCGTAACTATTTTAATAGTCTACAATTTTACTTTTTTTCAGTATATGCAAAGCTTATTTGATAAATATTATTCAATTATACAAGAAAACTAGTAGGCTAGCTGTCTGCCAGGCATATTTCTGCATTTTTCTGGTTTATTTAATTTGCTTTATTTGATTATTTAGAGAAAAAGTAGCCTGTAAATTTTCAGTAATAATTGAACTGCTGGGAAGGAAGGAGGAAGGAAAGAAGGAAGGAAGGAAGGAAGGAAGGAAGGAAGGAAGGAAGGAAGGAAGGAAGGAAGGAAGGAAGGAAGGAAGGAAGGAAGGAAGGAAAGAGGATAACACACAGGGAAGTTCCTAACCATTGAACTAATCTGAAAAAAAGTACCCTTCTGTTTTACCTCAACATTTGTAGACTTGAAGTATTACAATTCAGGTGAAGAATGAATACATTTTTATATTTTATATAAAAGGAAAAAAAGTACAATATTGCTATGGAGACTGGTTTATGAAACCATGCTTTCGAGACTGACACTCTGAAGAGCAAGCATATACTTTTGTGAAACATTTAAATAACTTTTTTAAAGCTTCCAGGTAATTATTAGGCAAGTTTGTTTGTTTATTTTTTGTTTGTTTATGTAGAAGCACTAACATTATCTACATCTATTTATCTAAGGCTCGTAGGACAGGATTTTAGCTTCTCACATTGTCAGAAGAAGAGAGACTAACTTAAATATTCAGAATCACTTCTTTGAGACCCTGCTGATTCCTAATTTAGGTACTTACAAACCTGAAGATAGACAGTATGAAAATCACTTCCTGAAAAAAAAATGAAATATTGTGGTTCTGAATACTGGCATCAAGATATGTGCAGTGATCTCTTCTTGAACCTATAAATATCTTGAAATAGTAGTTCCAAAAGAGTTATGAATCATTTTTATTTTCTATTTCCAAATGAATACATTATCATAAACTACGATGCCAATCTTTTTACTCTGATTTGCAACATGCAAAAGAAATGATACAATAGGAGTGACTGAGAAAGTACTAAATTGATCATTTTTTCCTTTAACATGCCTAAGCAAAGTAAATTGAAAATGAGACTGCTGTCTCAAACTCGGCAAAAACTTGAATCCCAAAACCTTCTGATGCCATTCTTACACTCTTATCAATGAGATGAAAGTTAATAAAACATGCCCATAGAACACTATTTGTAAACTTTACAATTCAGCTGATCATTCAACCAGGTAATTAGTGTTCTTCTCTATTTGACATGTAGAACAAAAATTTATTTCCTCCATGTAAAGAAGCTAAAAGAGGGTTGGTGGGGGGGAAGGTGCTTTTAGTTTGCTTTTAGTTCTCTCTGCTCTTGTCTGTTATCAATAAGCAATATACTATATTAATCTCCCTTATGCTGAGTCTGTTTTGCCTGTGCCAGTAACTGTTTTGTGATGTCCCTGTCCTCATCTCAACCCACGGGCCTTTATTCATTGCCTTTTCTCCCTTTGTTCTTTTGAGGAGGGGGACTGAAAGAACAGGAGTGTGGTGCTTGGCTGCCTACAGGTGTGAAATAACAACACCCTCATATATACAAAATTATGTATTCAAAAATCTGGACTAATAGACTTTCTTCTGATGTCCAGATTCACAGGTTTGTGTGATAAATTCCATAAATGGCTTACCTTTCCCTACAAAGCAATATTTCTTCAGTTCTAACTACTTGAAAAATTTCAACAAGCAGCCTCTAAAGAATAGGTCATAGAGAGCAACCTTTAAAAAATGATATTGGACTGTACCACCTATTAAAGCCTGACATCTGCTGAGGCTTAAAGGTCAAAGAAGTCATGCCATCTAATAAGTAATATATAAGAATTGCAAGAGTAATGGTCCTTCATATCTTCCACTTTTTTAATGTCCATTGCCTAGTAAGAGAAAATCTAGCAGTCTTATATGCAGAGATTTTATGGGATTTAAACCATTTAATTACTTTTCTATTTTTTTTTTTTTTTTTGAGGTCATTACAGTTAATGAAAACTTTGATTTTATTGATTTCCTCTGTATAAAAAAGAAGTCAGCTCTTAGACCACATTCAGTGCTTTTCTGATCTTCTCCTGGAGAATTTAAAAGAAGACAAAAAAATGTATGTGGCTAGTTTTCTGAGCAATATAGAAGGAATATCTTAATTTGAGAAGCCACTTATCTCTTCTTTTATCTCTTCTTTTCTTCTTATTCCAGAACCTCGGGTATTTACAGAACTGTCACTTCTATAATCTATCTGATCAAAATAATCATAAGAAAAGTTAGCAAAGTGGAGTGGTAACTAAATGTTTAGAGAAATAGGGGCTTTATGAAAAGAGCATAATGCATCAACCTACTAAATGGGTGATCTTAAACAGAATGAGCCCTTATAATCAGAAGATAAAAGGACCCTACAACATTTTTCATAGTATATATAATATCAGCACTTTTCTATGACCTACAGGTCACAAGGAAGCTTTCCTTTATTTTCTTGCAAATTCAATTGGAAAATTTATGAAATGTACTGGCAGAAATCCATTACTGACATTAACTTTATAAAAACTCATGGTGTTTCCCTAAAACCGAAAGTTTAACCAAACTTTGCAAATGTACCTGACCCAAAGCAGCGCACGAGTACTTTCTGTATAATGTATACATGGATTACAAGGCTTTCGTCCCCATGGGAGGCCTTTAATCCCCCAGGTAAAATAAACTCTCAAGGTTCCCTGATTATCAGTCTGGATTGCTTCTCTCTCAATTTTCCCTTTGATGAAAGAAGAGCTATGGAAGATCTAAGACTAGACTGAAATCTCTTATCTCTTTGACACTACAGAGCAGAAATGAGTAGACTCCATTAAACTCTTTCTTACTTGATACTAAAGAGTTGACATCTAATACTCATAGTAGAGGCCTAGAAGGTCTAGAAAGCCTAAAAGGCCTTTTCACTTCTCTTTCTTGGGATGATAAAAAGAAAGCAAACTGTATAAATCTGTAAGAATCTGTAAGCTAAAGAACAGAGAGTATGATTTTTCCTGGACTGGATAACAGAAAATGGATCATCATGTTCTGAATGCCTTCACTGCTAATAGAAAAAAAAAAATAGACCGCTGTTACTGTGTAGCCCTCAGAACAATGACGAGGTACTAGCTAAAAAATTTCAAGTGGAATTCAAAAGAAAGTAAGAAGACATATTTACTCGCATAAGAACATATATAAGTAATTCAGTACTGATCTTACCACAAGTATTACTGAACTTAATGCAAGTATTATAGGACTGTCAGTGTATAATTCTGAAAGTCAGTGAATAATTCTGAAAGTTATTAATACTGGAGATTTTGCGAGTAGATTAGGAAAAAAAATGATTAGTAATTGCACTGTGCGTGATATGAATAATTTTCAACCACATATGGGGAAATACGGGTATTTAAGTGTTATCATTCTGGATTTAAAAAATGTAGGCCTTGGAGCACAAAAAATTGTAAATATGCTATGTTAAAGAGAAGGAGATATGTACTGCAGTGAGAAATAGTTCAGAAAAGGGATTAGGGAAGAGCTGCAAACATAATTATCTTCCTATTTATTATATTGTTACTAGCAGCCTAAGCTATACCTGCTGCAATTTTATAAGTAATGATGTATAGATATAAGTACGATAACAAACTAAAATAAATAAATAAATAAACAAATTGTAGATTCTAAGAGGCTAATGCACATTGCTGAGCTGCACACAAAGCAGTGAGACTTCTGGTAAAATATAGTCAGCTTCCATGACAGTGCACAGTGCCTTGGCCTTTTTTCTCTTTACTTTGTATTACACTGGGAATAAACTCTTCAAAATTCTGTTAAATTAAATACATAGATCTTATTCTGCAGATAAGAGTGTCTCTTTTTCAACTTGTAATGATTAGGTATAAGGCATAATGCTGAATATGATGACAGAGAGTTCTGTGAAATTCTGAATAATAGCTTGAAATAAATTTTGATCCAGTATCACTAATTCAAAATACAGTTGCTGTTTTCACTAAAGGGCTCCTAATTTATAGTCATATATAATCATGGTTGTTAGAAAGTGAAGGGATAAGGATAATTGCTATTGTTCAAACGGAATAAGCCAAAGTGCTCCAGAGTTAAATCAAAGGACTTCTCTTATGGTCCATATAAAATAAAAAACAATAGCCAAATAAAAATTTAAAATATAGACTACTGGTGACTGTCTTTGCAATGTCTTGATTATTCAAAACTTTTTTTTTTTTTTTTTGTATTTATCTGAAAAGACCTCTGAAAAGAAGAGTTTAATGGAGGCTGTATATTGTGTTTCATACAAACTCTGTGTCATGAAAAATACTAGCAGTAATTTAACTTTCCTCTGTGCTGCACAATGATAGGATGAAAGGGAACAGACACAAGTTGCAACATGGAAAATTCCAATTAGATAAAAAGGAAAAAAAAAAATCATTATCCTGAGGACAGTCGAACACTGGAGCAGTGTTCCACAGAGGTGGGGTAATTTCTGCCTTTGGAGATATTAAGAACTTGGCTGGTGAAGTCTCTGAAGAGCTAGATCTAGTTAGGCATGCTGCCACCACGAGGCTGAACTAGATGACTTTGAGAGTTTTTTTTTTTTCCAATTTAATTATTGTATCAGTCCATGAAAATAAAAAGAAAATCAGTTATTTGGTAAACATTAAGTTAGTTTAACCTGGTTTGATACAAATTATACCTTATTGTTTGTGGCATGCTTCATTTTTAGCATTTTTGAAAATCTTGGGGAGGGGAGGGAGGGAAGAGTAGATAGAATAACAGCATAAGCTTTATTTCTTCAGGAAAACAGAATAAAAAGAGTGAAAATAATATGAGACAAGGACAGAGAGAATATGAAAACGAGTGATGATCCTACAGCAAAGCAGAAGAGTGACAAAGGAAGTATTAAGGGTCAAAAGAAAATATTATATGAAGTGAAGGAAGCTAAGTGGTAAAAATGATGAATGCACTGGAAGAGTACAGAAGGATTAAATGAAATCAATCACAACAGTAAAAAATTTAGATTATGTCATAGCATAAGAAGGTCTGCAGTTCTAAGAAATGCACTGTATATGGATTTTGTTGACACAGATAGAGACATATAGGTGGAATGGAGAGATTATCTATTTGAAATGCTACTCTTCTGGAGTATTAAGTGTACCTCCATTATTCTTGACACATTCACCAAATGTGTTCCCTACAGAAGCCTCCACAAAAATCTTCTACTATTAGATTTCTCATAACAAATGTTTTCTAATCATATAGCTACCATGTCTTTCCTAATAACTAACCGCAACATTTTTCTTACAGGTTAATCCAGTCCTACCTTCTTCTAACCATTAAGCGGGGATAATAACTGAACACTTATTTTTGTTTGTTTGCTTAAAAGAGTGTCATCATGGCTGCAATTATTTGATATGCGTTTAGGTTCCTACAGGTGATTATGTCTAATCTTCCATAACAGCCAATGAATAGTTAGCCACAAGAGTAACCGGAGCAACAAGTAGATAGCTGTATCAGTTTAAGTGGAGTCACTCAACCATTCTGACTCACTCTCCACCGACTATCATAGGAGCTTGATACCTGATGTAAGCTCCTACAGCTAAGCAGCTGAATCCCATCCTATCTGTCCCTTACTTCTTCATTCTCAAGCCTTTTCTGTGGGGGAAGTGATTATCTCCACCCCTTAAATACATCATTTTCTGTAATAAAATAAATCAGGGGTTAGGGGGTACTGCTAAATAAATGAAGTGAGTTTGAAGGGAATTATCTCCTCTGTGTGCATGTGCACAACAGCCAGAGAAAATTGTGTCCTCCCCCTACCTTGATTTACTTCAGTCTTGCCAGGGCATTTTACCAGATTTTCTACACCTTACAAACCTTTGATAATGGATTTAGCTTGCCCCAAACTTTCATCCTTCTCTTATTGTCTCCAAATGCAAATAACCTGAGAGGTTGTATCGTCTCAGTATTGGTCTAAATCAAGAGCATGGGCTCCCTCTGTAGCCACTGGAAAGAATAAGCATTATTTGTGCCTATAAAGGGCAAAAAAACCCCAACCAACCAACCAACCAAAAAAAAACAAAACAAAACAAAAAAAACCCTTACCTAAACAGAAAGTAAACTGATTTTTCTTTGTATTTAATTAATAAACATTCATTTTAGAGTAGAAATACATGCCACTGAACAGGCAACTTATTTAACCTATCTTGTGCATTATATCATTGACATTTTTATTCTGCAAAGCCACAGAAAAGGTCACGTGCACTGTTAACCACTGAGAATCAGAAATGCTGTGAGGGGTCAATGTATAGCAGAATCTCAGCATAAATCCTATCAAATATAACAGGAATTCTGCCTCCGTGTGCAACACAGACATACAGACATTTCTCCCCCTTATTCCACAGAAAGGAAAGGAAAGGAAAGGAAAGGAAAGGAAAGGAAAGGAAAGGA